>OY759218.1:34669853-35869853 GCA_963662175.1 Aradus depressus
AGAAACTGTAAAATTGTACGTTCTCATAAATTATTTAATTTACATAAATTGTTTTATTTACTAATCCCTTTGTCGTTTCTTTTTTCTTATCTATCCATAACGCTGTAACAGGTTTATTGATATAAGCTAAAAATTATGAAATTTAATCTCGATACATTCATTACAACATAAGATTTTAGAGTTTTTGTGTTAAACCTAACTTTTATCGCCTCTTCCCTCTAGCCGATTTGGCTGAAAATCAATAGGTGTTCTCCTCAGAGAGTACTGGATACACATGTAAAATATTGTGTCGATACATTCGTTCTCTCGGGAGTTATCGTGTTCACAGATACACAGACAGGAATACTATTATTTTTTTCATTTTTGGAATCAGGAGGTCGGAAAACATGAAATTCCGTTGAAAACTCCGCATCGTATTTCTGATCAATTACATAACTTCCCCTACACTTCGTATAGCTGTGGAAGTAAAACGTCTGTCTGAGTCTGTGAACAAGATAACTCCCGATAGAATGAATGTATTGATACGAAATTTTATTTGTTATTTCAAAACCCAATAAGGACGGCACGTATCGATGTTCGACCAAATGGCCCCAAAGGATTGGGGGTGTGACTTAACTCAAAACTCGAATAACTGACGCCAAACGGACGTCTTTAGTCCTATTTTTTACATCCTGGCTGCCTGTTTTGAATCTGTCTATTTACATTTGAATTATGTTTGCAGAACGAACGCCGATACACCTGGCGGCAGAGTAAGGCCGTGCGAACATTATCGAACTTCTGGCGGACAAGTTCAAAGCATCTATCTTCAAGAGGACCAAGGATAGCTCCACATCGTCTTCCGTAATGTTAACGCCGACTGTGCCATGATGCTATTCAAGAAGAACGTCTACCTGCACATGCCCAGCAAGGTACGTAGGGCATTAACCCCTTCAATTTGTTTGAATAACGGACGACTCTTCATTATGAACTATTCTCATCTAGGTGGATTACTTTAGGGTGTTGTTCAAATTTTCACTTCATACAGGAGGGCCCAAATTCAATGCGATATTCTATTTTCTCCCAGAGGGTTGCAGTTACAATTATAAAAAACACCACTTTTCACTACTTTACGTAGATATCACATGAATCCTCTAGTCCCTGCCTCCCTTCTGGAACGACGCTTTAAGCGCCAATGTCATAAGACCTTTGATCAGCAGTAACAGTGATTAGCCATAAATGAGTGTAACTTATCAAACTGAAATCAGGCGGAGGTGACACTCTCTAGGCAGTGTCACCACTGGGTGATTTCTCGTTTCTTGACATTGCCATTATTCACTCTCTCTTAGCACATTTGTTTCTTGTATATATTCTTTATACAATTGTATTTGTTTGAAAAAACATGAAAAAATTATGGTAATTTTGAGTGATATTACTTTAACTGAAGCTGTTCCGGTAAATATCAAAAATAAATAGCTTCTCCCCCCAACTATCTCCTGGCCTCCCCACCTCAAAATATCAAGCTCATCCCATATGTAATTTCTGTTTCTCATTATTGCCTATTTGTATACAAAATTAAAGCCAACTGCTTTTGGATGATGATTTGTTTACCATAATATTTAAATAGGTATTAATAAGTAATTAAATTATATTGTTTTGACTGAGGAATACCTATCTTTAGGCCGTCAGTTCACATTTTACCATAGAAGTGACTAGTGAACATAATATGGGCATGGGAGGCATAATTCACTATGAATTTTTAAAAAAGGAATAGATGACTTTAAAATTGGGTGGAAAATGTTGTACAAAATGAGGGAGAATACATGGTTGATTGATAACATGTTTCACATTTTTTACACAACCACACCAAGTTATTTAAAAACCGACATTACTTATGGGATGACCTGATACTTAATAACTGTCGATATAACGAATGTATCATCACAAAATTTAGTATGAGGATACAGAAGTCCCTCAGATACATTTTGAATTTCAACCTAATCGATAGATTGGTTTTAGAGGTACAGCGAGAATTTAGTTGATAAATTAGAAGACAGGAGCCAAAACTCTCGTTTAGGGGGGACGCTCAACACAAAAAGTCTAATAACTTAGCCTTTGTAATGAATGTATTTATACGAAATTTGATTTGTATATTCAATGTCTTATAAGGATACCATCTATTAATTTTCAGCGAAATCGGCCATGAGGGTGATTTATGTCACCACGTTATTACATTGAAAATGGAAATAATACGTTTTTTATTGTTTACATATATGATGTTTTGATTTCTGAAAGTTTCATTACATTTTCAAAATGAAATAGGAAAAATTGTATCAGACCATGTTAATGAGAAACTGTAAAATTGTACGTTCTCATAAATTATTTAATTTACATAAATTGTTTTATTTACTAATCCCTTTGTCGTTTCTTTTTTCTTATCTATCCATAACGCTGTAACAGGTTTATTGATATAAGCTAAAAAGTAATAGGTGCCATCTTAATAAGGTTTTGAATTTGAATATGAAATTTCATCTCGATACATTCATTACAACATAAGATTTTAGAGTTTTTGTGTTAAACCTAACTTTTATCGCCTCTTCCCTCTAGCCGATTTGGCTGAAAATCAATAGGTGTTCTCCTCAGAGAGTACTGGATACACATGTAAAATATTGTGTCGATACATTCGTTCTCTCGGGAGTTATCGTGTTCACAGATACACAGACAGGAATACTATTATTTTTTTCATTTTTGGAATCAGGAGGTCGGAAAACATGAAATTCCGTTGAAAACTCCGCATCGTATTTCTGATCAATTACATAACTTCCCCTACACTTCGTATAGCTGTGGAAGTAAAATGTCTGTCTGAGTCTGTGAACAAGATAACTCCCGATAGAATGAATGTATTGATACGAAATTTTATTTGTTAATTCAAAACCCAATAAGGACGGCACGTATCGATGTTCGACCAAATGGCCCCAAAGGATTGGGGGTGTGACTTAACTCAAAACTCGAATAACTGACGCCAAACGGACGTCTTTAGTCCTATTTTTTACATCCTGGCTGCCTGTTTTGAATCTGTCTATTTACATTTGAATTATGTTTGCAGAACGAACGCCGATACACCTGGCGGCAGAGTAAGGCTGTGCGAACATTATCGAACTTCTGGCGGACAAGTTCAAAGCATCTATCTTCAAGAGGACCAAGGATAGCTCCACATCGTCTTCCGTAATGTTAACGCCGACTGTGCCATGATGCTATTCAAGAAGAACGTCTACCTGCACATGCCCAGCAAGGAACGTAGGGCATCAACCCCTTCAATTTGTTTGAATAACGGACGACTCTTCATTATGAACTATTCTCATCTAGGTGGATTACTTTAGGGTGTTGTTCAAATTTTCACTTCATACAGGAGGGCCCAAATTCAATGCGATATTCTATTTTCTCCCAGAGGGTTGCAGTTACAATTATAAAAAACACCACTTTTCACTACTTTACGTAGATATCACATGAATCCTCTAGTCCCTGCCTCCCTTCTGGAACGACGCTTTAAGCGCCAATGTCATAAGACCTTTGATCAGCAGTAACAGTGATTAGCCATAAATGAGTGTAACTTATCAAACTGAAATCAGGCGGAGGTGACACTCTCTAGGCAGTGTCACCACTGGGTGATTTCTCGTTTCTTGACATTGCCATTGTATTAATAAGTAATTAAATTATATTGTTTTGACTGAGGAATACCTATCTTTAGGCCGTCAGTTCACATTTTACCATAGAAGTGACTAGTGAACATAATATGGGCATGGGAGGCATAATTCACTATGAATTTTTAAAAAAGGAATAGATGACTTTAAAATTGGGTGGAAAATGTTGTACAAAATGAGGGAGAATACATGGTTGATTGATAACATGTTTCACATTTTTTACACAACCACACCAAGTTATTTAAAAACCGACATTACTTATGGGATGACCTGATACTTAATAACTGTCGATATAACGAATGTATCATCACAAAATTTAGTATGAGGATACAGAAGTCCCTCAGATACATTTTGAATTTCAACCTAATCGATAGATTGGTTTTAGAGGTACAGCGAGAATTTAGTTGATAAATTAGAAGACAGGAGCCAAAACTCTCGTTTAGGGGGGACGCTCAACACAAAAAGTCTAATAACTTAGCCTTTGTAATGAATGTATTTATACGAAATTTGATTTGTATATTCAATGTCTTATAAGGATACCATCTATTAATTTTCAGCGAAATCGGCCATGAGGGTGATTTATGTCACCACGTTATTACATTGAAAATGGAAATAATACGTTTTTTATTGTTTACATATATGATGTTTTGATTTCTGAAAGTTTCATTACATTTTCAAAATGAAATAGGAAAAATTGTATCAGACCATGTTAATGAGAAACTGTAAAATTGTACGTTCTCATAAATTATTTAATTTACATAAATTGTTTTATTTACTAATCCCTTTGTCGTTTCTTTTTTCTTATCTATCCATAACGCTGTAACAGGTTTATTGATATAAGCTAAAAATTAATAGGTGCCATCTTAATAAGGTTTTGAATTTGAATATGAAATTTCATCTCGATACATTCATTACAACATAAGATTTTAGAGTTTTTGTGTTAAACCTAACTTTTATCGCCTCTTCCCTCTAGCCGATTTGGCTGAAAATCAATAGGTGTTCTCCTCAGAGAGTACTGGATACACATGTAAAATATTGTGTCGATACATTCGTTCTCTTGGGAGTTATCGTGTTCACAGATACACAGACAGGAATACTATTATTTTTTTCATTTTTGGAATCAGGAGGTCAGAAAACATGAAATTCCGTTGAAAACTCCGCATCGTATTTCTGATCAATTACATAACTTCCCCTACACTTCGTATAGCTGTGGAAGTAAAATGTCTGTCTGAGTCTGTGAACAAGATAACTCCCGATAGAATGAATGTATTGATACGAAATTTTATTTGTTATTTCAAAACCCAATAAGGACGGCACGTATCGATGTTCGACCAAATGGCCCCAAAGGATTGGGGGTGTGACTTAACTCAAAACTCGAATAACTGACGCCAAACGGACGTCTTTAGTCCTATTTTTTACATCCTGGCTGCCTGTTTTGAATCTGTCTATTTACATTTGAATTATGTTTGCAGAACGAACGCCGATACACCTGGCGGCAGAGTAAGGCCGTGCGAACATTATCGAACTTCTGGCGGACAAGTTCAAAGCATCTATCTTCAAGAGGACCAAGGATAGCTCCACATCGTCTTCCGTAATGTTAACGCCGACTGTGCCATGATGCTATTCAAGAAGAACGTCTACCTGCACATGCCCAGCAAGGTACGTAGGGCATTAACCCCTTCAATTTGTTTGAATAACGGACGACTCTTCATTATGAACTATTCTCATCTAGGTGGATTACTTTAGGGTGTTTTTCAAATTTTCACTTCATACAGGAGGGCCCAAATTCAATGCGATATTCTATTTTCTCCCAGAGGGTTGCAGTTACAATTATAAAAAACACCACTTTTCACTACTTTACGTAGATATCACATGAATCCTCTAGTCCCTGCCTCCCTTCTGGAACGACGCTTTAAGCGCCAATGTCATAAGACCTTTGATCAGCAGTAACAGTGATTAGCCATAAATGAGTGCAACTTATCAAACAGAAATCAGACAGAGGTGACACTCTCTAGGCAGTGTCACCACTGGGTGATTTCTCGTTTCTTGACATTGCCATTATTCACTCTCTCTTAGCACATTTGTTTCTTGTATATATTCTTTATACAATTGTATTTGTTTGAAAAAACATGAAAAAATTATGGTAATTTTGAGTGATATTACTTTAACTGAAGCTGTTCCGGTAAATATCAAAAATAAATAGCTTATCCCCCCAACTATCTCCTAGGCTCCCCACCTCAAAATATCAACCTCATCACATATGTAATGTCTGTTTCTCATCATGCCTATTTGTATACAAAAATAAAGCCAACTGCTTTTGGATGATGATTTGTTTACCATAATATTTAAATAGGTATTAATAAGTAAGGCCATGCGAACATTATCGAACTTCTGGCGGACAAGTTCAAAGCATCTATCTTCTTGGTGTTATGACTTGGTGATTCAATATAGTGGTTGGACTCAATACCTATGTTCTATAAAAGGAAGATTATGATTGAAAGAAGGAATAACTAGAACGTATATATTATAAATACTGATGATGGGAGTTAGTCCCGATTAATATAATTGCTAACTTAATCACTAGCTATGTAGTTCCCCAGCAAGAATTAATCAGTTGCCTTTTTTCTCTCCCTCCAAAGCCAATCGACCGTTTGGGCTAACACTCAAGATTTGACTTACGTAGTGGCTTCTGAATTCTCAAACTAAATTTTGTGTCGACACATTCATTACATCAGCAGTTATAGGGATTTTTGAGTTGAACCCCCCTCTGATCTCCCATTCTCTTCGGCCGAATCCGCTGAAAATTACGACATTTTCGCTCTCCCTACAAAGTCAAAATATAATCTTGAAATTTGTCTTCCCGAATAAAAAGTTGAATTTGAACAAAAACACTTTTGGAAAAAAAAGACAACTTTTGAAAGCAGAAAATTTCCTAGATAATTTTAATGTGGGACACATTAATTTTTAGGGACTATCCACCCAGAGGTATTAATAATATTTATTTCCGTTAAACCATAACAGGTAACAGGATACGTCATAAGAATGTATACATAAGGCAGCATATGTGTCTAACATACATAATAACAATACTATTAAAAAATTAAAATGAAATTAACAAATAAATACTTGAAAATATTAATACAGAAATAATGATGCCAATAAATACCAATGAATCACTTAGTGTTTCACTTAGGGACAAATGAATCCACATACTAAATAAGCTCCCTTCTCTGATCCTCATATTCCCTTAAGCTGATTCGGCTGAAAATAGATAGGTGTCGGTTTTGGATTCACATATAAACTTTCATTTCGATACATGTCGCGATGGTCCCGAGCCTGTACGATGTCGGATACTCGTTAAAGACCTCTACCAGGTGAATAAAAATTTAGGGTAGGCAAAATTTAGGACTCCTATAGTAGAGTCGGCTCATGTCCACCAGAGTGACGATGAAAGCGCTCTGGCAGAAGGAGATATGACCTTGTAATTGAAGCCCGGGCATGAGTTATAATAACTAATTGTGTATAAGAAAGCCTCAGTTGTAGGTACATATATACAGCAGGGTGGCCTCTTTCTGGAAAACCGGGAAATGTCAGGGAATTTTTTCATCCATAATATTCAAATTATATTCTCATGAAAATCCCAGCTAGCTCAGTGAAAATGCGTTTAAATTCTCGACCTATCCGGAAGTAGGTTAGGAACCGATTTTAATGATTTTTGTTTTAAATACTCAGATCGATGAGCTGCTGGAATATGCAAATCTTTATGTGTTGTAATAAATATTTATTTTAAGTAAGTGATCTTTTTTCATCCTTTTCACTCAATTATCTCGAAAAATACTCTTCGTTTATCGAGACAAATATCAAATTGCTTTGCAGAATTGTTAGAAGAAGAAAATGAACTTTGAACTAGCTTTTTTCGCTGAATAGTTCATGAGATATTAATTTTTTAAGTTGAATGAATTTCAACAAATCCTTTAATTAGTACTCAGATTGAATAATAATGGCCTATGAAAAGTCACTGCTAAAATGCAATTTTCTCCATATCTATATAATATATGAAAACTTACTTTTGAAAAATTATTTATTTTTTTAAAATCATTAAATAATAAAAAATATTAGCGATTTGAATGAAGCTCAAGAAATAGTAGATATATTCCTGTTATAATTATTAATTAGTTAATAAATCTAATAATTATTTGATATGCATATCAAAGACTAGTTTTTCGTTAGAAGGGAAGCACCGACTTGACGTTCTTGGCTAGACGTTATTCCAGTCGAATATAAAGAGTTGCGTTCTTTTCTAAAAATGGTTTTGATTTTTTCACATGGTAATGCTTTCTCTGAGTGAGGATTTTCAATAAATAAAGAATATATAATTGACAACCTTCCCGAGCAATCTCTAATTGCCCAAAGGGAAGTGTACGATGCAATTGTGTATCATGGTGGGATACAAAAAATATATATGCTGAAAAACGTATTCATGCGGATCGAAACGCACATGATTTATATCAAGAAGCTTCAAAAAAAACAAAAACTAGAACAAGATACAAAGTAAAGAAAAAAAAAATTCATTGAGTGCCCTAACTAAGTTAAATTCCTGTTGCACAAACAAGTTATCTATCTATGATAACATAATAGCCGACGTACTAGAAAACTATGCCGTGGTTATTGGCCAAAATAAAAAAGTTGTGTTAATGTGGGTGAAAGCTCACGCGGGAATTAAAGGGAACGAGAGGGTGGACGGATTGGCAAAACTGGCGGTGGAGAGGGGGGAGCCTATAGTAGGCAACATCCCGGCTAGCGATCTGAAGGAGGGTATCCTGACCTCCGTTCTGACAATGTGGCAGGACAGGTACCAGGCCTCTCGCAAAGGCAATTTCTTTAAGTCGATTCAACCCCATGTAGGAACCAGACCGTGGTTTAGGGACAAAGCAACATCTAAATTTGAGTGTAAGACCATATGCCGTTTAAGAAGCAACCACGGACTGTGCAATGCCTACCTGAATAGGATTGGTCTGAGTGAGAGTTCTAGCTGCCGCCACTGCGGGGGCTACGAGGATCTGGAGCATATAGTGATGCAGTGTCCATATTACAGTGCAGAAAGATATCTCCTTATGGAGAACCTAGAGAGAACAGTTGCAGCTCCTCGAACATACCTGGCTATTTTATCTGCTTGCAACAGCCCTCTTGTCAGAGAGGCGCTGTTAACTTTTTTAAATTATGCTGGCCGCAGGGTCTGAACTTCGTATAATTCATATGTCACTAGCTATGTATATGTTTTTGCCGCCCTTCGGTCTACCGTGCGCCGGTCGGCTGCGCGGTGGGTGGGTTGGGGTGCCGGATTCGGCTGGGGCTCCTCGGGGTTTCGGGTCGGTCGGGCACACATAGAGAACGGTGTACTGTATTGGTAACAACGGTATGAGTGATGGTCATTGGCGCGGGATTAAGTTCCCTCAAAACCTGAATCAGTGTATGAGTGATGGTCACTGGCGCGGGATTAAGTTCCCTCAAAACTTGAATCAGTGTATGAGTGATGGTCACTGGCGCGGGATTAAGTTCCCTCAAAACCTGAATGGAGTTATGTTACCCAAGTTGGAAAGTGATGGTTTTGTATTTCGGGGTTGTGTGCTCGACGGGTTTGGGACCCTGGTGGGTCGCGGCCGGTTCGGTGCCTCCGCTCCTCTGCAGTGTGGTCTTCTGGCGTCCGGCTTTTCAGCGGCCGAGTCGGCTTCCTGCCCGCCTTCATGCCTGTGTTGTGTGGTGGCCCCTTCCTCTTCAGGGGCATTGCGCGTCCGTATATTGCTTCTTTACAAAATTATTACTATAAATTTCAGCTTTTTCATATAATTGTTCTTCTTTAATTGCTTTGTCCTTAAACCAAGGTGCCTGTGAAACTTTTTCCAAAATGATCATCGTGGTAGCTGGCCGATATGCCTCAGCATATCAAGGCCATAACTGAGAAAAAAAAATAAAATAAAATAAAAACCGATGTTAAATGCCATTGACATTTGACTTGTATCTATTAAATTTAGGGCGCTGGTAGTTCAGTGGTATGCGTGCTTGCCTTCTGAGCTGAAGGTTGTGGGTTCAAAACCCGGCCGAGGCCCTTAGTTTATTTTATCTGGGAGGTAAAATAAACTTAAGCACGCCGTCCTTCGGATGTGACGTTAAGCGATGGTCCCGAGCCTGTACGATGTCAGGTACTCGTTAAAGACCCCTGCCCTAGGTGAATAAAAATTTAGGGTAGGCAAAATTTAGGCCTCCCACAGTAGAGTCGGGCTCATGTCCACCAGAGTGACGAAAGAACGCAGTGGTAGTAGGCGGTATGACCTCGTTGTTAAAGCCCGGGCATGAGTCATAAAACCTAACCTAACCTATTAAATAATTAAATATAAAGAAAACGTATGCTTTATAAAAAATATTGTCTATCTCACAAATAATATATAATATGGGAGTACTTTCGGTATTGCTACCATCTTCAGCCACGACTTAACAAATACTAAATTGAAGATCACGAGTGTACTTTACAATCCAAACGGTAGGTAGGTAAGTAAAAACGAAAGTACTCTCCCATATTATATATTATTTGTGAAATAGACAATATTTTTTAAAAAACATACATTTTCTTTATTTTTATCAAGTGTTTCACAATATCTCTGCGAAAATGTTAAATATCAATATTAAATATTTGTTTTGACTCTAATGTTGATTGTTACAGGTGGGTAACACTTGTGCTCACATCGCGGATATGCAAGGCTCGGTCCGGGTCATATAAGAACTGATGAAGTTCGACAGAGCTGGGGTCATCTCAGCCTGGAACAAGATCACGGAGTCTACCTCACTTCAGTCGGCTGCCGAGGGAGGACACACCAACGTGGTCGTCTGAGCCGGTGCCTCACCGAGGAGAATAAGGTAGGAATTACCCTTATTATTATTTAATAATAGACATTATTTATTTCCGTTAAACCATAAAATGCTAATAGGGTACGTTACAAGATAATAGGAACTAGTATATCAATATCTCTATCTAGACCGTAGACTAACATTGAACCCACATAGTCTATTGAAAACTAATTATCTATTTACAAGGCATCCATTAATGCTCCATTCTACGTCTCTAAGCGTTATTATCCTGCAAGAAATTATTAATATTTTATTTATTCTATTCCTCATACAAGCAAAAGGCTAATTCCAAAAAATACAATTGTAAAAACCATACAAAAAATTTATAGAATATCACTACAAAACAACAAATTTTTGATTTATAATAATACAATGATATATAAGAGAAATGTAGATATAGATATATATAGACTTCGAAACCTTTGAAGACATTTGAAAAAATAAATTGATTCCTACAGTCAATATTTTTCACAAGATTTATACTGTATTTACTTCGGATGGGACGTTAAGTGATGATCCCGAGCCTGTACGATGTCAGGTACTCCTTGAAAAACCCTTACCCTAGGGGAATAAAAATTTACGGTAGGCAAAATTTAGGACTCCCATAGTAGAGTCGGGCTCATGTCCACCAGAGTAGTAGGCGATATGACTTGAAGGCCGGGCATGAGTCATAATAACTAACTGTATATAAGAAAGCCTCAGTTGTGTGTATATACAGGGTGGCCTCTTTCTGGAAAACCGGGAAAATTCAGGAATTTAGGTAGTCAGGGAAATGTCCGGGAATTTTCATTGAAATCAGTGAATTTTTTTCATCCATAATATTCAAATTATATTCTCATGCTAGCTCAGTGAAAATGCGTTTAAATTCTCGACTTATTCGAAAGTTTTAGATTTAGGAACCAATTTTAATGATTTTTGTTTTAAATACTCCACAGAACCCCGGAGGCTATATTGAGCCAACAGCTGCTTACTCTATAAGTTAGTTCTCCTACCTCTGTGTTAGTAGACACAGAATTGATCTTGTTCTGAGGGACAGGGTTTATCGTCACAGGCATGAAACTATCCTATTTCTCTTCCGTCATTGGATTCTCCTTTCAGTGAGAAGGAGATAATATATTCCTCGATCAAATGTAAGGTTCTGTATTTGAAAAATGAAACTTAATAACGAGTCATTTCTTGAATTCTGACTGAATCGTGAAAATACATTACTTATAGCTGACCAAAGTTTACATTTTTTGTCTTTCATCCCCAGTCTTCTATACTGTCATTATTTTTGGTAGTGATTTAGTAATTTTTACTTGAAATCTAAACGTCTATAAAAAAGTGTTTGAACAATTGGTTTCTTAATTGAACCCAGCGTTAGCTGAATTATATTACATTCGTGGCTCTTTCACATTTGAGCTCTGTTTTCGACTAATATTACTTTTGTTTATTTATGTCATGTTATTTATTTATATTGTATATTATTTAATTATACAAAGCCATAATAGCATTAATATGAATGCTATTGTTTTGTTATGATGCATCTTTGTATTTCACTTTTCTCTAAATCTTTATGAAAGATTTTTGTCTCATATATATATTCATTACTTATTTATATAATAATAGTTATTAGTTTTTATTTATGACTTATTCCAAGACTAACTGTATGATATTTCTGTTTAAAGTAATAAAGTTTCACGTTTCATATACATCAGGCTTATTCTTGATGTAATAGAGATTTGATTTTTTTCTTAACTTCATTTTCCTCCGCATTTTCTTTTAAAAATTATAATTGTTTTCTTTCATTTTATTTTCAACATGTTTTTAGTTAGTTTATGATATTATGTTTTTTTGTGAAGTGTACGAGGAAAATATTGGTAAGGAAATGTCAAAATATGGCTAATAGTGGGCTGGCCCCAGCGGGATCTATATATTTAGAATCATATCTACAGAACAATTGATTATACCCACTGAAGCTTTGTGATCAGTGAATCATTATGAATGCACTGCTTTAAATCATGAAATATATACAATTTCTTGTTATATTCGCGAGGTCGCTGATTCATGAACCTACTAGTAATTATTATTATTTGTTTTCAGATTCGTTCCTGATGGGCTACACGGCAGTCCTTTCCGGTGCAGAGGATCATCGTGGAAGGTAGACAAACCGCGGGCTTGGGATAAATTCTCCGGACGAAAGTATGCCGAAGAATATAAAGCTCTTGATAACCTGGAAGACCTGAAGGTATTAATTGTATATTTTAACATTTCATTTTCTGTGTGATTTGAGAGGATTTGAATATAAATGAGCTTTGTGGCTCAGTCAGTTGGTAAGATTGCTATATTTCCATCAAACATTCTCCACAGAACCCTATTTGAGGAGTCGTTCAAAGGGATTTATATTTGTGTCCCTTCGCGCAATAACTTCAAAACGCTTGTGCGATTTTTTCGTACTCAGTCACTTGACTTGGTGTTTCAATATAGTGGTCGGACTCAATACCTATGTTCTATAAAAGGAAGATTCTGATTGACAGAAGGAATAACTAGAACGTATATATTATAAATACTGATGATGGGAGTTAGTCCCGATTAATATAATTGCTAACTTAATCACTAGCTATGTAGTTCCCCAGCAAGAATTAATCAGTTGCCTTTTTTCTCTCCCTCCGAAGCCAATCGATAAAATAGATAAATAAATGGAACATTTCCACATAAATAAATTGAAATATTTATATTTACTTTTTATTTAATTTGTGGTATGATATAATATAATATAATATAGTGTGATGTCATGTAGAAACCCAAAAATGCTTCCCTAGTTGTTAACCCCGATGTTAAATGCCATTGATATTTGACTTGTATCTATTAAATTTAGGGCGCCGGTAGCTCAGTGGTATGCGTGCTTGCCTTCTGAGCTCAAGGTTGTGGGTTCAAAACCCGGCCGAGGCCCTTAGTTTATTTTATCTGAGAGGTAAAATAAACTCAAGCACGCCGTCCTTCGGATGGGACGTTAAGCGATGGTCCCGAGCGTTACGATGTCAGGTACTCGTTAAAGACCCCTGCCCTAGGTGAATAAAAATTTAGGGTAGGCAAAATTTAGGACTCCCACAGTAGAGTCGGGCTCATGTCCACCAGAGTGAGGAAAGAACGCACTGGTAGTAGGCGATATGACCTCGTTGTTAAAGCCCGGGCATGAGTCATAAAACCTAACCTAACCTATTAAATATTTAAATATAAATAAAACGTATGTTTTTGAAAAAATATTGTCTATCTCACAAATAATATATAATATGGGAGTACTTTCGGTATTGCTACCATCTTCAGCCGCGACTTAACAAATAGTAAATTGAAGTTCAACTCGGTACTTTACAATCCAAACGGTAGGTAGGTAAGTAAAAACGAAAGTACTCTCCCATATTATATATTATTTGTGAAATAGACAATATTTAAAAAAAAAACATACATTTTCTTTATTTTTATGAAGTGTTTCACAATATCTCTGCGAAAATGTTAAATATCAATATTAAATATTTGTTTTGACTCTAATGTTGATTGTTACAGGAGGGTAACACTTGCGCCCACATCGCGGTTATGCAAGGCTCGGTCCGGGTCATATAAGAACTGATGAAGTTCGACAGAGCTGGGGTCATCTCAGCCTGGAACAAGATCACGGAGTCTACCTCACTTCAGTCGGCTGCCGAGGGAGGACACACCAACGTGGTCAACGTGCTCGTCTGAGCCGGTGCCTCACCAAGGAGAATAAGGTAGGAATTACCCTTATTATTATTAAATAATAGACATTATTTATTTCCGTTAAACCATAAAATGGTAATAGGGTACGTTACAAGATAATAGGAACTAGTATATCAATATCTCTATCTAGACCGTAGACTAACATGGAACCCACATAAGCTATTGAAAACTAATTATCTATTTACAAGGCATCCATTTATGCTCCATTATACGTCTCTAAGCGTTATTATCGTGAAAGAAATTATTAATATTTTATTTATTCTATTCCTCATACAAGCAAAAGGAAAAAGCAAAAATATCAAATTGTTTATAAAAATATGTTATTTAGGCATATGATCATGTTAAAAGATAACATAATGGCATAAGTATTTAAAGCATATGACCATAAAAATTATACAATCTAGTAATTGGGGAGGCCGGGGGAGTATACATTTACAACTATTTTAAACTATTAATGCCTTAAATTAAACAATGATCGTGAATTGACTGTGTGGGCCAAATAAAAGACGATATTCTTTATTGCTTAAGCATACAGTAACAATAATATAATAAGTTTAACATAAAATTTGTCTCCCGATAGAATGAATGTATTTATACGAAATTTGATATGTATATTCAATGCCTTATTAGGATACCATCTATTAATTTTCAGCGAAATCAGCCATGAGGGTGATTTATGTCACCACGTTATTACATTGAAAATGGAAATAATACGTTTTTTATTGTTTACATATATGATGTTTTGATTTCTGAAAGTTTCATTACATTTTCAAAATGAAATAGGAAAAATTGTATCAGACCATGTTAATGAGAAACTGTAAAATTGTACGTTCTCATAAATTATTTAATTTACATAAATTGTTTTATTTACTAATCCCTTTGTCGTTTCTTTTTTCTTATCTATCCATAACGCTGTAACAGGTTTATTGATATAAGCTAAAAATTATGAAATTTAATCTCGATACATTCATTACAACATAAGATTTTAGAGTTTTTGTGTTAAACCTAACTTTTATCGCCTCTTCCCTCTAGCCGATTTGGCTGAAAATCAATAGGTGTACTCCTCAGAGAGTACTGGATACACATGTAAAATATTGTGTCGATACATTCGTTCTCTCGGGAGTTATCGTGTTCACAGATACACAGACAGGAATACTATTATTTTTTTCATTTTTGGAATCAGGAGGTCGGAAAACATGAAATTCCGTTGAAAACTCCGCATCGTATTTCTGATCAATTACATAACTTCCCCTACACTTCGTATAGCTGTGGAAGTAAAATGTCTGTCTGAGTCTGTGAACAAGATAACTCCCGATAGAATGAATGTATTGATACGAAATTTTATTTGTTAATTCAAAACCCAATAAGGACGGCACGTATCGATGTTCGACCAAATGGCCCCAAAGGATTGGGGGTGTGACTTAACTCAAAACTCGAATAACTGACGCCAAACGGACGTCTTTAGTCCTATTTTTTACATCCTGGCTGCCTGTTTTGAATCTGTCTATTTACATTTGAATTATGTTTGCAGAACGAACGCCGATACACCTGGCGGCAGAGTAAGGCCGTGCGAACATTATCGAACTTCTGGCGGACAAGTTCAAAGCATCTATCTTCAAGAGGACCAAGGATAGCTCCACATCGTCTTCCGTAATGTTAACGCCGACTGTGCCATGATGCTATTCAAGAAGAACGTCTACCTGCACATGCCCAGCAAGGTACGTAGGGCATCAACCCCTTCAATTTGTTTGAATAACGGACGACTCTTCATTATGAACTATTCTCATCTAGGTGGATTACTTAAGGGTGTTGTTCAAATTTTCACTTCATACAGGAGGGCCCAAATTCAATGCGATATTCTATTTTCTCCCAGAGGGTTGCAGTTACAATTATAAAAAACACCACTTTTCACTACTTTACGTAGATATCACATGAATCCTCTAGTCCCTGCCTCCCTTCTGGAACGACGCTTTAAGCGCCAATGTCATAAGACCTTTGATCAGCAGTAACAGTGATTAGCCATAAATGAGTGCAACTTATCAAACAGAAATCAGACAGAGGTGACACTCTCTAGGCAGTGTCACCACTGGGTGATTTCTCGTTTCTTGACATTGCCATTATTCACTCTCTCTTAGCACATTTGTTTCTTGTATATATTCTTTATACAATTGTATTTGTTTGAAAAAACATGAAAAAATTATGGTAATTTTGAGTGATATTACTTTAACTGAAGCTGTTCCGGTAAATATCAAAAATAAATAGCTTCTCCCCCCAACTATCTCCTGGCCTCCCCACCTCAAAATATCAAGCTCATCCCATATGTAATTTCTGTTTCTCATTATTGCCTATTTGTATACAAAATTAAAGCCAACTGCTTTTGGATGATGATTTGTTTGCCATAATATTTAAATAGGTATTAATAAGTAATTAAATTATATTGTTTTGACTGAGGAATACCTATCTTTAGGCCGTCAGTTCACATTTTACCATAGAAGTGACTAGTGAACATAATATGGGCATGGGAGGCATAATTCACTATGAATTTTTAAAAAAGGAATAGATGACTTTAAAATTGGGTGGAAAATGTTGTACAAAATGAGGGAGAATACATGGTTGATTGATAACATGTTTCACATTTTTTACACAACCACACCAAGTTATTTAAAAACCGACATTACTTATGGGATGACCTGATACTTAATAACTGTCGATATAACGAATGTATCATCACAAAATTTAGTATGAGGATACAGAAGTCCCTCAGATACATTTTGAATTTCAACCTAATCGATAGATTGGTTTTAGAGGTACAGCGAGAATTTAGTTGATAAATTAGAAGACAGGAGCCAAAACTCTCGTTTAGGGGGGACGCTCAACACAAAAAGTCTAATAACTTAGCCTTTGTAATGAATGTATTTATACGAAATTTGATTTGTATATTCAATGTCTTATAAGGATACCATCTATTAATTTTCAGCGAAATCGGCCATGAGGGTGATTTATGTCACCACGTTATTACATTGAAAATGGAAATAATACGTTTTTTATTGTTTACATATATGATGTTTTGATTTCTGAAAGTTTCATTACATTTTCAAAATGAAATAGGAAAAATTGTATCAGACCATGTTAATGAGAAACTGTAAAATTGTACGTTCTCATAAATTATTTAATTTACATAAATTGTTTTATTTACTAATCCCTTTGTCGTTTCTTTTTTCTTATCTATCCATAACGCTGTAACAGGTTTATTGATATAAGCTAAAAATTAATAGGTGCCATCTTAATAAGGTTTTGAATTTGAATATGAAATTTCATCTCGATACATTCATTACAACATAAGATTTTAGAGTTTTTGTGTTAAACCTAACTTTTATCGCCTCTTCCCTCTAGCCGATTTGGCTGAAAATCAATAGGTGTTCTCCTCAGAGAGTACTGGATACACATGTAAAATATTGTGTCGATACATTCGTTCTCTCGGGAGTTATCGTGTTCACAGATACACAGACAGGAATACTATTATTTTTTTCATTTTTGGAATCAGGAGGTCGGAAAACATGAAATTCCGTTGAAAACTCCGCATCGTATTTCTGATCAATTACATAACTTCCCCTACACTTCGTATAGCTGTGGAAGTAAAATGTCTGTCTGAGTCTGTGAACAAGATAACTCCCGATAGAATGAATGTATTGATACGAAATTTTATTTGTTAATTCAAAACCCAATAAGGACGGCACGTATCGATGTTCGACCAAATGGCCCCAAAGGATTGGGGGTGTGACTTAACTCAAAACTCGAATAACTGACGCCAAACGGACGTCTTTAGTCCTATTTTTTACATCCTGGCTGCCTGTTTTGAATCTGTCTATTTACATTTGAATTATGTTTGCAGAACGAACGCCGATACACCTGGCGGCAGAGTAAGGCTGTGCGAACATTATCGAACCTCTGGCGGACAAGTTCAAAGCATCTATCTTCAAGAGGACCAAGGATAGCTCCACATCGTCTTCCGTAATGTTAACGCCGACTGTGCCATGATGCTATTCAAGAAGAACGTCTACCTGCACATGCCCAGCAAGGAACGTAGGGCATCAACCCCTTCAATTTGTTTGAATAACGGACGACTCTTCATTATGAACTATTCTCATCTAGGTGGATTACTTTAGGGTGTTGTTCAAATTTTCACTTCATACAGGAGGGCCCAAATTCAATGCGATATTCTATTTTCTCCCAGAGGGTTGCAGTTACAATTATAAAAAACACCACTTTTCACTACTTTACGTAGATATCACATGAATCCTCTAGTCCCTGCCTCCCTTCTGGAACGACGCTTTAAGCGCCAATGTCATAAGACCTTTGATCAGCAGTAACAGTGATTAGCCATAAATGAGTGTAACTTATCAAACTGAAATCAGGCGGAGGTGACACTCTCTAGGCAGTGTCACCACTGGGTGATTTCTCGTTTCTTGACATTGCCATTGTATTAATAAGTAATTAAATTATATTGTTTTGACTGAGGAATACCTATCTTTAGGCCGTCAGTTCACATTTTACCATAGAAGTGACTAGTGAACATAATATGGGCATGGGAGGCATAATTCACTATGAATTTTTAAAAAAGGAATAGATGACTTTAAAATTGGGTGGAAAATGTTGTACAAAATGAGGGAGAATACATGGTTGATTGATAACATGTTTCACATTTTTTACACAACCACACCAAGTTATTTAAAAACCGACATTACTTATGGGATGACCTGATACTTAATAACTGTCGATATAACGAATGTATCATCACAAAATTTAGTATGAGGATACAGAAGTCCCTCAGATACATTTTGAATTTCAACCTAATCGATAGATTGGTTTTAGAGGTACAGCGAGAATTTAGTTGATAAATTAGAAGACAGGAGCCAAAACTCTCGTTTAGGGGGGACGCTCAACACAAAAAGTCTAATAACTTAGCCTTTGTAATGAATGTATTTATACGAAATTTGATTTGTATATTCAATGTCTTATAAGGATACCATCTATTAATTTTCAGCGAAATCGGCCATGAGGGTGATTTATGTCACCACGTTATTACATTGAAAATGGAAATAATACGTTTTTTATTGTTTACATATATGATGTTTTGATTTCTGAAAGTTTCATTACATTTTCAAAATGAAATAGGAAAAATTGTATCAGACCATGTTAATGAGAAACTGTAAAATTGTACGTTCTCATAAATTATTTAATTTACATACATTGTTTTATTTACTAATCCCTTTGTCGTTTCTTTTTTCTTATCTATCCATAACGCTGTAACAGGTTTATTGATATAAGCTAAAAATTAATAGGTGCCATCTTAATAAGGTTTTGAATTTGAATATGAAATTTCATCTCGATACATTCATTACAACATAAGATTTTAGAGTTTTTGTGTTAAACCTAACTTTTATCGCCTCTTCCCTCTAGCCGATTTGGCTGAAAATCAATAGGTGTTCTCCTCAGAGAGTACTGGATACACATGTAAAATATTGTGTCGATACATTCGTTCTCTTGGGAGTTATCGTGTTCACAGATACACAGACAGGAATACTATTATTTTTTTCATTTTTGGAATCAGGAGGTCAGAAAACATGAAATTCCGTTGAAAACTCCGCATCGTATTTCTGATCAATTACATAACTTCCCCTACACTTCGTATAGCTGTGGAAGTAAAATGTCTGTCTGAGTCTGTGAACAAGATAACTCCCGATAGAATGAATGTATTGATACGAAATTTTATTTGTTATTTCAAAACCCAATAAGGACGGCACGTATCGATGTTCGACCAAATGGCCCCAAAGGATTGGGGGTGTGACTTAACTCAAAACTCGAATAACTGACGCCAAACGGACGTCTTTAGTCCTATTTTTTACATCCTGGCTGCCTGTTTTGAATCTGTCTATTTACATTTGAATTATGTTTGCAGAACGAACGCCGATACACCTGGCGGCAGAGTAAGGCCGTGCGAACATTATCGAACTTCTGGCGGACAAGTTCAAAGCATCTATCTTCAAGAGGACCAAGGATAGCTCCTCATCGTCTTCCGTAATGTTAACGCCGACTGTGCCATGATGCTATTCAAGAAGAACGTCTACCTGCACATGCCCAGCAAGGTACGTAGGGCATTAACCCCTTCAATTTGTTTGAATAACGGACGACTCTTCATTATGAACTATTCTCATCTAGGTGGATTACTTTAGGGTGTTTTTCAAATTTTCACTTCATACAGGAGGGCCCAAATTCAATGCGATATTCT
Organism: Aradus depressus; assembly: GCA_963662175.1. Taxonomy (NCBI): domain Eukaryota; kingdom Metazoa; phylum Arthropoda; class Insecta; order Hemiptera; family Aradidae; genus Aradus; species Aradus depressus. Next base: position 34,690,458 of record OY759218.1, read on the forward strand.
ATTTTCTCCCAGAGGGTTGCAGTTACAATTATAAAAAACACCACTTTTCACTACTTTACGTAGATATCACATGAATCCTCTAGTCCCTGCCTCCCTTCTGGAACGACGCTTTAAGCGCCAATGTCATAAGACCTTTGATCAGCAGTAACAGTGATTAGCCATAAATGAGTGCAACTTATCAAACAGAAATCAGACAGAGGTGACACTCTCTAGGCAGTGTCACCACTGGGTGATTTCTCGTTTCTTGACATTGCCATTATTCACTCTCTCTTAGCACATTTGTTTCTTGTATATATTCTTTATACAATTGTATTTGTTTGAAAAAACATGAAAAAATTATGGTAATTTTGAGTGATATTACTTTAACTGAAGCTGTTCCGGTAAATATCAAAAATAAATAGCTTATCCCCCCAACTATCTCCTAGGCTCCCCACCTCAAAATATCAACCTCATCACATATGTAATGTCTGTTTCTCATCATGCCTATTTGTATACAAAAATTAAGCCAACTGCTTTTGGATGATGATTTGTTTACCATAATATTTAAATAGGTATTAATAAGTAAGGCCATGCGAACATTATCGAACTTCTGGCGGACAAGTTCAAAGCATCTATCTTCTTGGTGTTATGACTTGGTGATTCAATATAGTGGTTGGACTCAATACCTATGTTCTATAAAAGGAAGATTATGATTGAAAGAAGGAATAACTAGAACGTATATATTATAAATACTGATGATGGGAGTTAGTCCCGATTAATATAATTGCTAACTTAATCACTAGCTATGTAGTTCCCCAGCAAGAATTAATCAGTTGCCTTTTTTCTCTCCCTCCAAAGCCAATCGACCGTTTGGGCTAACACTCAAGATTTGACTTACGTAGTGGCTTCTGAATTCTCAAACTAAATTTTGTGTCGACACATTCATTACATCAGCAGTTATAGGGATTTTTGAGTTGAACCCCCCTCTGATCTCCCATTCTCTTCGGCCGAATCCGCTGAAAATTACGACATTTTCGCTCTCCCTACAAAGTCAAAATATAATCTTGAAATTTGTCTTCCCGAATAAAAAGTTGAATTTGAACAAAAACACTTTTGGAAAAAAAAGACAACTTTTGAAAGCAGAAAATTTCCTAGATAATTTTAATGTGGGACACATTAATTTTTAGGGACTATCCACCCAGAGGTATTAATAATATTTATTTCCGTTAAACCATAACAGGTAACAGGATACGTCATAAGAATGTATACATAAGGCAGCATATGTGTCTAACATACATAATAACAATACTATTAAAAAATTAAAATGAAATTAACAAATAAATACTTGAAAATATTAATACAGAAATAATGATGCCAATAAATACCAATGAATCACTTAGTGTTTCACTTAGGGACAAATGAATCCACATACTAAATAAGCTCCCTTCTCTGATCCTCATATTCCCTTAAGCTGATTCGGCTGAAAATAGATAGGTGTCGGTTTTGGATTCACATATAAACTTTCATTTCGATACATGTCGCGATGGTCCCGAGCCTGTACGATGTCGGATACTCGTTAAAGACCTCTACCAGGTGAATAAAAATTTAGGGTAGGCAAAATTTAGGACTCCTATAGTAGAGTCGGCTCATGTCCACCAGAGTGACGATGAAAGCGCTCTGGCAGAAGGAGATATGACCTTGTAATTGAAGCCCGGGCATGAGTTATAATAACTAATTGTGTATAAGAAAGCCTCAGTTGTAGGTACATATATACAGCAGGGTGGCCTCTTTCTGGAAAACCGGGAAATGTCAGGGAATTTTTTCATCCATAATATTCAAATTATATTCTCATGAAAATCCCAGCTAGCTCAGTGAAAATGCGTTTAAATTCTCGACCTATCCGGAAGTAGGTTAGGAACCGATTTTAATGATTTTTGTTTTAAATACTCAGATCGATGAGCTGCTGGAATATGCAAATCTTTATGTGTTGTAATAAATATTTATTTTAAGTAAGTGATCTTTTTTCATCCTTTTCACTCAATTATCTCGAAAAATACTCTTCGTTTATCGAGACAAATATCAAATTGCTTTGCAGAATTGTTAGAAGAAGAAAATGAACTTTGAACTAGCTTTTTTCGCTGAATAGTTCATGAGATATTAATTTTTTAAGTTGAATGAATTTCAACAAATCCTTTAATTAGTACTCAGATTGAATAATAATGGCCTATGAAAAGTCACTGCTAAAATGCAATTTTCTCCATATCTATATAATATATGAAAACTTACTTTTGAAAAATTATTTATTTTTTTAAAATCATTAAATAATAAAAAATATTAGCGATTTGAATGAAGCTCAAGAAATAGTAGATATATTCCTGTTATAATTATTAATTAGTTAATAAATCTAATAATTATTTGATATGCATATCAAAGACTAGTTTTTCGTTAGAAGGGAAGCACCGACTTGACGTTCTTGGCTAGACGTTATTCCAGTCGAATATAAAGAGTTGCGTTCTTTTCTAAAAATGGTTTTGATTTTTTCACATGGTAATGCTTTCTCTGAGTGAGGATTTTCAATAAATAAAGAATATATAATTGACAACCTTCCCGAGCAATCTCTAATTGCCCAAAGGGAAGTGTACGATGCAATTGTGTATCATGGTGGGATACAAAAAATATATATGCTGAAAAACGTATTCATGCGGATCGAAACGCACATGATTTATATCAAGAAGCTTCAAAAAAAACAAAAACTAGAACAAGATACAAAGTAAAGAAAAAAAAAATTCATTGAGTGCCCTAACTAAGTTAAATTCCTGTTGCACAAACAAGTTATCTATCTATGATAACATAATAGCCGACGTACTAGAAAACTATGCCGTGGTTATTGGCCAAAATAAAAAAGTTGTGTTAATGTGGGTGAAAGCTCACGCGGGAATTAAAGGGAACGAGAGGGTGGACGGATTGGCAAAACTGGCGGTGGAGAGGGGGGAGCCTATAGTAGGCAACATCCCGGCTAGCGATCTGAAGGAGGGTATCCTGACCTCCGTTCTGACAATGTGGCAGGACAGGTACCAGGCCTCTCGCAAAGGCAATTTCTTTAAGTCGATTCAACCCCATGTAGGAACCAGACCGTGGTTTAGGGACAAAGCAACATCTAAATTTGAGTGTAAGACCATATGCCGTTTAAGAAGCAACCACGGACTGTGCAATGCCTACCTGAATAGGATTGGTCTGAGTGAGAGTTCTAGCTGCCGCCACTGCGGGGGCTACGAGGATCTGGAGCATATAGTGATGCAGTGTCCATATTACAGTGCAGAAAGATATCTCCTTATGGAGAACCTAGAGAGAACAGTTGCAGCTCCTCGAACATACCTGGCTATTTTATCTGCTTGCAACAGCCCTCTTGTCAGAGAGGCGCTGTTAACTTTTTTAAATTATGCTGGCCGCAGGGTCTGAACTTCGTATAATTCATATGTCACTAGCTATGTATATGTTTTTGCCGCCCTTCGGTCTACCGTGCGCCGGTCGGCTGCGCGGTGGGTGGGTTGGGGTGCCGGATTCGGCTGGGGCTCCTCGGGGTTTCGGGTCGGTCGGGCACACATAGAGAACGGTGTACTGTATTGGTAACAACGGTATGAGTGATGGTCATTGGCGCGGGATTAAGTTCCCTCAAAACCTGAATCAGTGTATGAGTGATGGTCACTGGCGCGGGATTAAGTTCCCTCAAAACTTGAATCAGTGTATGAGTGATGGTCACTGGCGCGGGATTAAGTTCCCTCAAAACCTGAATGGAGTTATGTTACCCAAGTTGGAAAGTGATGGTTTTGTATTTCGGGGTTGTGTGCTCGACGGGTTTGGGACCCTGGTGGGTCGCGGCCGGTTCGGTGCCTCCGCTCCTCTGCAGTGTGGTCTTCTGGCGTCCGGCTTTTCAGCGGCCGAGTCGGCTTCCTGCCCGCCTTCATGCCTGTGTTGTGTGGTGGCCCCTTCCTCTTCAGGGGCATTGCGCGTCCGTATATTGCTTCTTTACAAAATTATTACTATAAATTTCAGCTTTTTCATATAATTGTTCTTCTTTAATTGCTTTGTCCTTAAACCAAGGTGCCTGTGAAACTTTTTCCAAAATGATCATCGTGGTAGCTGGCCGATATGCCTCAGCATATCAAGGCCATAACTGAGAAAAAAAAATAAAATAAAATAAAAACCGATGTTAAATGCCATTGACATTTGACTTGTATCTATTAAATTTAGGGCGCTGGTAGTTCAGTGGTATGCGTGCTTGCCTTCTGAGCTGAAGGTTGTGGGTTCAAAACCCGGCCGAGGCCCTTAGTTTATTTTATCTGGGAGGTAAAATAAACTTAAGCACGCCGTCCTTCGGATGTGACGTTAAGCGATGGTCCCGAGCCTGTACGATGTCAGGTACTCGTTAAAGACCCCTGCCCTAGGTGAATAAAAATTTAGGGTAGGCAAAATTTAGGCCTCCCACAGTAGAGTCGGGCTCATGTCCACCAGAGTGACGAAAGAACGCAGTGGTAGTAGGCGGTATGACCTCGTTGTTAAAGCCCGGGCATGAGTCATAAAACCTAACCTAACCTATTAAATAATTAAATATAAAGAAAACGTATGTTTTATAAAAAATATTGTCTATCTCACAAATAATATATAATATGGGAGTACTTTCGGTATTGCTACCATCTTCAGCCACGACTTAACAAATACTAAATTGAAGATCACGAGTGTACTTTACAATCCAAACGGTAGGTAGGTAAGTAAAAACGAAAGTACTCTCCCATATTATATATTATTTGTGAAATAGACAATATTTTTTAAAAAACATACATTTTCTTTATTTTTATCAAGTGTTTCACAATATCTCTGCGAAAATGTTAAATATCAATATTAAATATTTGTTTTGACTCTAATGTTGATTGTTACAGGTGGGTAACACTTGTGCTCACATCGCGGATATGCAAGGCTCGGTCCGGGTCATATAAGAACTGATGAAGTTCGACAGAGCTGGGGTCATCTCAGCCTGGAACAAGATCACGGAGTCTACCTCACTTCAGTCGGCTGCCGAGGGAGGACACACCAACGTGGTCAACGTGGTCGTCTGAGCCGGTGCCTCACCGAGGAGAATAAGGTAGGAATTACCCTTATTATTATTTAATAATAGACATTATTTATTTCCGTTAAACCATAAAATGCTAATAGGGTACGTTACAAGATAATAGGAACTAGTATATCAATATCTCTATCTAGACCGTAGACTAACATTGAACCCACATAGTCTATTGAAAACTAATTATCTATTTACAAGGCATCCATTAATGCTCCATTCTACGTCTCTAAGCGTTATTATCCTGCAAGAAATTATTAATATTTTATTTATTCTATTCCTCATACAAGCAAAAGGCTAATTCCAAAAAATACAATTGTAAAAACCATACAAAAAATTTATAGAATATCACTACAAAACAACAAATTTTTGATTTATAATAATACAATGATATATAAGAGAAATGTAGATATAGATATATATAGACTTCGAAACCTTTGAAGACATTTGAAAAAATAAATTGATTCCTACAGTCAATATTTTTCACAAGATTTATACTGTATTTACTTCGGATGGGACGTTAAGTGATGATCCCGAGCCTGTACGATGTCAGGTACTCCTTGAAAAACCCTTACCCTAGGGGAATAAAAATTTACGGTAGGCAAAATTTAGGACTCCCATAGTAGAGTCGGGCTCATGTCCACCAGAGTAGTAGGCGATATGACTTGAAGGCCGGGCATGAGTCATAATAACTAACTGTATATAAGAAAGCCTCAGTTGTGTGTATATACAGGGTGGCCTCTTTCTGGAAAACCGGGAAAATTCAGGAATTTAGGTAGTCAGGGAAATGTCCGGGAATTTTCATTGAAATCAGTGAATTTTTTTCATCCATAATATTCAAATTATATTCTCATGCTAGCTCAGTGAAAATGCGTTTAAATTCTCGACTTATTCGAAAGTTTTAGATTTAGGAACCAATTTTAATGATTTTTGTTTTAAATACTCCATAGAACCCCGGAGGCTATATTGAGCCAACAGCTGCTTACTCTATAAGTTAGTTCTCCTACCTCTGTGTTAGTAGACACAGAATTGATCTTGTTCTGAGGGACAGGGTTTATCGTCACAGGCATGAAACTATCCTATTTCTCTTCCGTCATTGGATTCTCCTTTCAGTGAGAAGGAGATAATATATTCCTCGATCAAATGTAAGGTTCTGTATTTGAAAAATGAAACTTAATAACGAGTCATTTCTTGAATTCTGACTGAATCGTGAAAATACATTACTTATAGCTGACCAAAGTTTACATTTTTTGTCTTTCATCCCCAGTCTTCTATACTGTCATTATTTTTGGTAGTGATTTAGTAATTTTTACTTGAAATCTAAACGTCTATAAAAAAGTGTTTGAACAATTGGTTTCTTAATTGAACCCAGCGTTAGCTGAATTATATTACATTCGTGGCTCTTTCACATTTGAGCTCTGTTTTCGACTAATATTACTTTTGTTTATTTATGTCATGTTATTTATTTATATTGTATATTATTTAATTATACAAAGCCATAATAGCATTAATATGAATGCTATTGTTTTGTTATGATGCATCTTTGTATTTCACTTTTCTCTAAATCTTTATGAAAGATTTTTGTCTCATATATATATTCATTACTTATTTATATAATAATAGTTATTAGTTTTTATTTATGACTTATTCCAAGACTAACTGTATGATATTTCTGTTTAAAGTAATAAAGTTTCACGTTTCATATACATCAGGCTTATTCTTGATGTAATAGAGATTTGATTTTTTTCTTAACTTCATTTTCCTCCGCATTTTCTTTTAAAAATTATAATTGTTTTCTTTCATTTTATTTTCAACATGTTTTTAGTTAGTTTATGATATTATGTTTTTTTGTGAAGTGTACGAGGAAAATATTGGTAAGGAAATGTCAAAATATGGCTAATAGTGGGCTGGCCCCAGCGGGATCTATATATTTAGAATCATATCTACAGAACAATTGATTATACCCACTGAAGCTTTGTGATCAGTGAATCATTATGAATGCACTGCTTTAAATCATGAAATATATACAATTTCTTGTTATATTCGCGAGGTCGCTGATTCATGAACCTACTAGTAATTATTATTATTTGTTTTCAGATTCGTTCCTGATGGGCTACACGGCAGTCCTTTCCGGTGCAGAGGATCATCGTGGAAGGTAGACAAACCGCGGGCTTGGGATAAATTCTCCGGACGAAAGTATGCCGAAGAATATAAAGCTCTTGATAACCTGGAAGACCTGAAGGTATTAATTGTATATTTTAACATTTCATTTTCTGTGTGATTTGAGAGGATTTGAATATAAATGAGCTTTGTGGCTCAGTCAGTTGGTAAGATTGCTATATTTCCATCAAACATTCTCCACAGAACCCTATTTGAGGAGTCGTTCAAAGGGATTTATATTTGTGTCCCTTCGCGCAATAACTTCAAAACGCTTGTGCGATTTTTTCGTACTCAGTCACTTGACTTGGTGTTTCAATATAGTGGTCGGACTCAATACCTATGTTCTATAAAAGGAAGATTCTGATTGACAGAAGGAATAACTAGAACGTATATATTATAAATACTGATGATGGGAGTTAGTCCCGATTAATATAATTGCTAACTTAATCACTAGCTATGTAGTTCCCCAGCAAGAATTAATCAGTTGCCTTTTTTCTCTCCCTCCGAAGCCAATCGATAAAATAGATAAATAAATGGAACATTTCCACATAAATAAATTGAAATATTTATATTTATAATTTGTGGTATGATATAATATAATATAATATAGTGTGATGTCATGTAGAAACCCAAAAATGCTTCCCTAGTTGTTAACCCCGATGTTAAATGCCATTGATATTTGACTTGTATCTATTAAATTTAGGGCGCCGGTAGCTCAGTGGTATGCGTGCTTGCCTTCTGAGCTCAAGGTTGTGGGTTCAAAACCCGGCCGAGGCCCTTAGTTTATTTTATCTGAGAGGTAAAATAAACTCAAGCACGCCGTCCTTCGGATGGGACGTTAAGCGATGGTCCCGAGCGTTACGATGTCAGGTACTCGTTAAAGACCCCTGCCCTAGGTGAATAAAAATTTAGGGTAGGCAAAATTTAGGACTCCCACAGTAGAGTCGGGCTCATGTCCACCAGAGTGAGGAAAGAACGCACTGGTAGTAGGCGATATGACCTCGTTGTTAAAGCCCGGGCATGAGTCATAAAACCTAACCTAACCTATTAAATATTTAAATATAAATAAAACGTATGTTTTTGAAAAAATATTGTCTATCTCACAAATAATATATAATATGGGAGTACTTTCGGTATTGCTACCATCTTCAGCCGCGACTTAACAAATAGTAAATTGAAGTTCAACTCGGTACTTTACAATCCAAACGGTAGGTAGGTAAGTAAAAACGAAAGTACTCTCCCATATTATATATTATTTGTGAAATAGACAATATTTAAAAAAAAAACATACATTTTCTTTATTTTTATGAAGTGTTTCACAATATCTCTGCGAAAATGTTAAATATCAATATTAAATATTTGTTTTGACTCTAATGTTGATTGTTACAGGAGGGTAACACTTGCGCCCACATCGCGGTTATGCAAGGCTCGGTCCGGGTCATATAAGAACTGATGAAGTTCGACAGAGCTGGGGTCATCTCAGCCTGGAACAAGATCACGGAGTCTACCTCACTTCAGTCGGCTGCCGAGGGAGGACACACCAACGTGGTCAACGTGCTCGTCTGAGCCGGTGCCTCACCAAGGAGAATAAGGTAGGAATTACCCTTATTATTATTAAATAATAGACATTATTTATTTCCGTTAAACCATAAAATGGTAATAGGGTACGTTACAAGATAATAGGAACTAGTATATCAATATCTCTATCTAGACCGTAGACTAACATGGAACCCACATAAGCTATTGAAAACTAATTATCTATTTACAAGGCATCCATTTATGCTCCATTATACGTCTCTAAGCGTTATTATCGTGAAAGAAATTATTAATATTTTATTTATTCTATTCCTCATACAAGCAAAAGGAAAAAGCAAAAATATCAAATTGTTTATAAAAATATGTTATTTAGGCATATGATCATGTTAAAAGATAACATAATGGCATAAGTATTTAAAGCATATGACCATAAAAATTATACAATCTAGTAATTGGGGAGGCCGGGGGAGTATACATTTACAACTATTTTAAACTATTAATGCCTTAAATTAAACAATGATCGTGAATTGACTGTGTGGGCCAAATAAAAGACGATATTCTTTATTGCTTAAGCATACAGTAACAATAATATAATATAATTCAATGCGATATTCTATTTTCTCCCAGAGGGTTGCAGTTACAATTATAAAAAACACCACTTTTCACTACTTTACGTAGATATCACATGAATCCTCTAGTCCCTGCCTCCCTTCTGGAACGACGCTTTAAGCGCCAATGTCATAAGACCTTTGATCAGCAGTAACAGTGATTAGCCATAAATGAGTGTAACTTATCAAACTGAAATCAGGCGGAGGTGACACTCTCTAGGCAGTGTCACCACTGGGTGATTTCTCGTTTCTTGACATTGCCATTATTCACTCTCTCTTAGCACATTTGTTTCTTGTATATATTCTTTATACAATTGTATTTGTTTGAAAAAACATGAAAAAATTATGGTAATTTTGAGTGATATTACTTTAACTGAAGCTGTTCCGGTAAATATCAAAAATAAATAGCTTCTCCCCCCAACTATCTCCTGGCCTCCCCACCTCAAAATATCAAGCTCATCCCATATGTAATTTCTGTTTCTCATTATTGCCTATTTGTATACAAAATTAAAGCCAACTGCTTTTGGATGATGATTTGTTTACCATAATATTTAAATAGGTATTAATAAGTAATTAAATTATATTGTTTTGACTGAGGAATACCTATCTTTAGGCCGTCAGTTCACATTTTACCATAGAAGTGACTAGTGAACATAATATGGGCATGGGAGGCATAATTCACTATGAATTTTTAAAAAAGGAATAGATGACTTTAAAATTGGGTGGAAAATGTTGTACAAAATGAGGGAGAATACATGGTTGATTGATAACATGTTTCACATTTTTTACACAACCACACCAAGTTATTTAAAAACCGACATTACTTATGGGATGACCTGATACTTAATAACTGTCGATATAACGAATGTATCATCACAAAATTTAGTATGAGGATACAGAAGTCCCTCAGATACATTTTGAATTTCAACCTAATCGATAGATTGGTTTTAGAGGTACAGCGAGAATTTAGTTGATAAATTAGAAGACAGGAGCCAAAACTCTCGTTTAGGGGGGACGCTCAACACAAAAAGTCTAATAACTTAGCCTTTGTAATGAATGTATTTATACGAAATTTGATTTGTATATTCAATGTCTTATAAGGATACCATCTATTAATTTTCAGCGAAATCGGCCATGAGGGTGATTTATGTCACCACGTTATTACATTGAAAATGGAAATAATACGTTTTTTATTGTTTACATATATGATGTTTTGATTTCTGAAAGTTTCATTACATTTTCAAAATGAAATAGGAAAAATTGTATCAGACCATGTTAATGAGAAACTGTAAAATTGTACGTTCTCATAAATTATTTAATTTACATAAATTGTTTTATTTACTAATCCCTTTGTCGTTTCTTTTTTCTTATCTATCCATAACGCTGTAACAGGTTTATTGATATAAGCTAAAAAGTAATAGGTGCCATCTTAATAAGGTTTTGAATTTGAATATGAAATTTCATCTCGATACATTCATTACAACATAAGATTTTAGAGTTTTTGTGTTAAACCTAACTTTTATCGCCTCTTCCCTCTAGCCGATTTGGCTGAAAATCAATAGGTGTTCTCCTCAGAGAGTACTGGATACACATGTAAAATATTGTGTCGATACATTCGTTCTCTCGGGAGTTATCGTGTTCACAGATACACAGACAGGAATACTATTATTTTTTTCATTTTTGGAATCAGGAGGTCGGAAAACATGAAATTCCGTTGAAAACTCCGCATCGTATTTCTGATCAATTACATAACTTCCCCTACACTTCGTATAGCTGTGGAAGTAAAATGTCTGTCTGAGTCTGTGAACAAGATAACTCCCGATAGAATGAATGTATTGATACGAAATTTTATTTGTTAATTCAAAACCCAATAAGGACGGCACGTATCGATGTTCGACCAAATGGCCCCAAAGGATTGGGGGTGTGACTTAACTCAAAACTCGAATAACTGACGCCAAACGGACGTCTTTAGTCCTATTTTTTACATCCTGGCTGCCTGTTTTGAATCTGTCTATTTACATTTGAATTATGTTTGCAGAACGAACGCCGATACACCTGGCGGCAGAGTAAGGCTGTGCGAACATTATCGAACTTCTGGCGGACAAGTTCAAAGCATCTATCTTCAAGAGGACCAAGGATAGCTCCACATCGTCTTCCGTAATGTTAACGCCGACTGTGCCATGATGCTATTCAAGAAGAACGTCTACCTGCACATGCCCAGCAAGGAACGTAGGGCATCAACCCCTTCAATTTGTTTGAATAACGGACGACTCTTCATTATGAACTATTCTCATCTAGGTGGATTACTTTAGGGTGTTGTTCAAATTTTCACTTCATACAGGAGGGCCCAAATTCAATGCGATATTCTATTTTCTCCCAGAGGGTTGCAGTTACAATTATAAAAAACACCACTTTTCACTACTTTACGTAGATATCACATGAATCCTCTAGTCCCTGCCTCCCTTCTGGAACGACGCTTTAAGCGCCAATGTCATAAGACCTTTGATCAGCAGTAACAGTGATTAGCGATAAATGAGTGTAACTTATCAAACTGAAATCAGGCGGAGGTGACACTCTCTAGGCAGTGTCACCACTGGGTGATTTCTCGTTTCTTGACATTGCCATTGTATTAATAAGTAATTAAATTATATTGTTTTGACTGAGGAATACCTATCTTTAGGCCGTCAGTTCACATTTTACCATAGAAGTGACTAGTGAACATAATATGGGCATGGGAGGCATAATTCACTATGAATTTTTAAAAAAGGAATAGATGACTTTAAAATTGGGTGGAAAATGTTGTACAAAATGAGGGAGAATACATGGTTGATTGATAACATGTTTCACATTTTTTACACAACCACACCAAGTTATTTAAAAACCGACATTACTTATGGGATGACCTGATACTTAATAACTGTCGATATAACGAATGTATCATCACAAAATTTAGTATGAGGATACAGAAGTCCCTCAGATACATTTTGAATTTCAACCTAATCGATAGATTGGTTTTAGAGGTACAGCGAGAATTTAGTTGATAAATTAGAAGACAGGAGCCAAAACTCTCGTTTAGGGGGGACGCTCAACACAAAAAGTCTAATAACTTAGCCTTTGTAATGAATGTATTTATACGAAATTTGATTTGTATATTCAATGTCTTATAAGGATACCATCTATTAATTTTCAGCGAAATCGGCCATGAGGGTGATTTATGTCACCACGTTATTACATTGAAAATGGAAATAATACGTTTTTTATTGTTTACATATATGATGTTTTGATTTCTGAAAGTTTCATTACATTTTCAAAATGAAATAGGAAAAATTGTATCAGACCATGTTAATGAGAAACTGTAAAATTGTACGTTCTCATAAATTATTTAATTTACATAAATTGTTTTATTTACTAATCCCTTTGTCGTTTCTTTTTTCTTATCTATCCATAACGCTGTAACAGGTTTATTGATATAAGCTAAAAATTAATAGGTGCCATCTTAATAAGGTTTTGAATTTGAATATGAAATTTCATCTCGATACATTCATTACAACATAAGATTTTAGAGTTTTTGTGTTAAACCTAACTTTTATCGCCTCTTCCCTCTAGCCGATTTGGCTGAAAATCAATAGGTGTTCTCCTCAGAGAGTACTGGATACACATGTAAAATATTGTGTCGATACATTCGTTCTCTTGGGAGTTATCGTGTTCACAGATACACAGACAGGAATACTATTATTTTTTTCATTTTTGGAATCAGGAGGTCAGAAAACATGAAATTCCGTTGAAAACTCCGCATCGTATTTCTGATCAATTACATAACTTCCCCTACACTTCGTATAGCTGTGGAAGTAAAATGTCTGTCTGAGTCTGTGAACAAGATAACTCCCGATAGAATGAATGTATTGATACGAAATTTTATTTGTTATTTCAAAACCCAATAAGGACGGCACGTATCGATGTTCGACCAAATGGCCCCAAAGGATTGGGGGTGTGACTTAACTCAAAACTCGAATAACTGACGCCAAACGGACGTCTTTAGTCCTATTTTTTACATCCTGGCTGCCTGTTTTGAATCTGTCTATTTACATTTGAATTATGTTTGCAGAACGAACGCCGATACACCTGGCGGCAGAGTAAGGCCGTGCGAACATTATCGAACTTCTGGCGGACAAGTTCAAAGCATCTATCTTCAAGAGGACCAAGGATAGCTCCTCATCGTCTTCCGTAATGTTAACGCCGACTGTGCCATGATGCTATTCAAGAAGAACGTCTACCTGCACATGCCCAGCAAGGTACGTAGGGCATTAACCCCTTCAATTTGTTTGAATAACGGACGACTCTTCATTATGAACTATTCTCATCTAGGTGGATTACTTTAGGGTGTTTTTCAAATTTTCACTTCATACAGGAGGGCCCAAATTCAATGCGATATTCTATTTTCTCCCAGAGGGTTGCAGTTACAATTATAAAAAACACCACTTTTCACTACTTTACGTAGATATCACATGAATCCTCTAGTCCCTGCCTCCCTTCTGGAACGACGCTTTAAGCGCCAATGTCATAAGACCTTTGATCAGCAGTAACAGTGATTAGCCATAAATGAGTGCAACTTATCAAACAGAAATCAGACAGAGGTGACACTCTCTAGGCAGTGTCACCACTGGGTGATTTCTCGTTTCTTGACATTGCCATTATTCACTCTCTCTTAGCACATTTGTTTCTTGTATATATTCTTTATACAATTGTATTTGTTTGAAAAAACATGAAAAAATTATGGTAATTTTGAGTGATATTACTTTAACTGAAGCTGTTCCGGTAAATATCAAAAATAAATAGCTTATCCCCCCAACTATCTCCTAGGCTCCCCACCTCAAAATATCAACCTCATCACATATGTAATGTCTGTTTCTCATCATGCCTATTTGTATACAAAAATTAAGCCAACTGCTTTTGGATGATGATTTGTTTACCATAATATTTAAATAGGTATTAATAAGTAGGCCATGCGAACATTATCGAACTTCTGGCGGACAAGTTCAAAGCATCTATCTTCTTGGTGTTATGACTTGGTGATTCAATATAGTGGTTGGACTCAATACCTATGTTCTATAAAAGGAAGATTATGATTGAAAGAAGGAATAACTAGAACGTATATATTATAAATACTGATGATGGGAGTTAGTCCCGATTAATATAATTGCTAACTTAATCACTAGCTATGTAGTTCCCCAGCAAGAATTAATCAGTTGCCTTTTTTCTCTCCCTCCAAAGCCAATCGACCGTTTGGGCTAACACTCAAGATTTGACTTACGTAGTGGCTTCTGAATTCTCAAACTAAATTTTGTGTCGACACATTCATTACATCAGCAGTTATAGGGATTTTTGAGTTGAACCCCCCTCTGATCTCCCATTCTCTTCGGCCGAATCCGCTGAAAATTACGACATTTTCGCTCTCCCTACAAAGTCAAAATATAATCTTGAAATTTGTCTTCCCGAATAAAAAGTTGAATTTGAACAAAAACACTTTTGGAAAAAAAAGACAACTTTTGAAAGCAGAAAATTTCCTAGATAATTTTAATGTGGGACACATTAATTTTTAGGGACTATCCACCCAGAGGTATTAATAATATTTATTTCCGTTAAACCATAACAGGTAACAGGATACGTCATAAGAATGTATACATAAGGCAGCATATGTGTCTAACATACATAATAACAATACTATTAAAAAATTAAAATGAAATTAACAAATAAATACTTGAAAATATTAATACAGAAATAATGATGCCAATAAATACCAATGAATCACTTAGTGTTTCACTTAGGGACAAATGAATCCACATACTAAATAAGCTCCCTTCTCTGATCCTCATATTCCCTTAAGCTGATTCGGCTGAAAATAGATAGGTGTCGGTTTTGGATTCACATATAAACTTTCATTTCGATACATGTCGCGATGGTCCCGAGCCTGTACGATGTCGGATACTCGTTAAAGACCTCTACCAGGTGAATAAAAATTTAGGGTAGGCAAAATTTAGGACTCCTATAGTAGAGTCGGCTCATGTCCACCAGAGTGACGATGAAAGCGCTCTGGCAGAAGGAGATATGACCTTGTAATTGAAGCCCGGGCATGAGTTATAATAACTAATTGTGTATAAGAAAGCCTCAGTTGTAGGTACATATATACAGCAGGGTGGCCTCTTTCTGGAAAACCGGGAAATGTCAGGGAATTTTTTCATCCATAATATTCAAATTATATTCTCATGAAAATCCCAGCTAGCTCAGTGAAAATGCGTTTAAATTCTCGACCTATCCGGAAGTAGGTTAGGAACCGATTTTAATGATTTTTGTTTTAAATACTCAGATCGATGAGCTGCTGGAATATGCAAATCTTTATGTGTTGTAATAAATATTTATTTTAAGTAAGTGATCTTTTTTCATCCTTTTCACTCAATTATCTCGAAAAATACTCTTCGTTTATCGAGACAAATATCAAATTGCTTTGCAGAATTGTTAGAAGAAGAAAATGAACTTTGAACTAGCTTTTTTCGCTGAATAGTTCATGAGATATTAATTTTTTAAGTTGAATGAATTTCAACAAATCCTTTAATTAGTACTCAGATTGAATAATAATGGCCTATGAAAAGTCACTGCTAAAATGCAATTTTCTCCATATCTATATAATATATGAAAACTTACTTTTGAAAAATTATTTATTTTTTTAAAATCATTAAATAATAAAAAATATTAGCGATTTGAATGAAGCTCAAGAAATAGTAGATATATTCCTGTTATAATTATTAATTAGTTAATAAATCTAATAATTATTTGATATGCATATCAAAGACTAGTTTTTCGTTAGAAGGGAAGCACCGACTTGACGTTCTTGGCTAGACGTTATTCCAGTCGAATATAAAGAGTTGCGTTCTTTTCTAAAAATGGTTTTGATTTTTTCACATGGTAATGCTTTCTCTGAGTGAGGATTTTCAATAAATAAAGAATATATAATTGACAACCTTCCCGAGCAATCTCTAATTGCCCAAAGGGAAGTGTACGATGCAATTGTGTATCATGGTGGGATACAAAAAATATATATGCTGAAAAACGTATTCATGCGGATCGAAACGCACATGATTTATATCAAGAAGCTTCAAAAAAAACAAAAACTAGAACAAGATACAAAGTAAAGAAAAAAAAAATTCATTGAGTGCCCTAACTAAGTTAAATTCCTGTTGCACAAACAAGTTATCTATCTATGATAACATAATAGCCGACGTACTAGAAAACTATGCCGTGGTTATTGGCCAAAATAAAAAAGTTGTGTTAATGTGGGTGAAAGCTCACGCGGGAATTAAAGGGAACGAGAGGGTGGACGGATTGGCAAAACTGGCGGTGGAGAGGGGGGAGCCTATAGTAGGCAACATCCCGGCTAGCGATCTGAAGGAGGGTATCCTGACCTCCGTTCTGACAATGTGGCAGGACAGGTACCAGGCCTCTCGCAAAGGCAATTTCTTTAAGTCGATTCAACCCCATGTAGGAACCAGACCGTGGTTTAGGGACAAAGCAACATCTAAATTTGAGTGTAAGACCATATGCCGTTTAAGAAGCAACCACGGACTGTGCAATGCCTACCTGAATAGGATTGGTCTGAGTGAGAGTTCTAGCTGCCGCCACTGCGGGGGCTACGAGGATCTGGAGCATATAGTGATGCAGTGTCCATATTACAGTGCAGAAAGATATCTCCTTATGGAGAACCTAGAGAGAACAGTTGCAGCTCCTCGAACATACCTGGCTATTTTATCTGCTTGCAACAGCCCTCTTGTCAGAGAGGCGCTGTTAACTTTTTTAAATTATGCTGGCCGCAGGGTCTGAACTTCGTATAATTCATATGTCACTAGCTATGTATATGTTTTTGCCGCCCTTCGGTCTACCGTGCGCCGGTCGGCTGCGCGGTGGGTGGGTTGGGGTGCCGGATTCGGCTGGGGCTCCTCGGGGTTTCGGGTCGGTCGGGCACACATAGAGAACGGTGTACTGTATTGGTAACAACGGTATGAGTGATGGTCATTGGCGCGGGATTAAGTTCCCTCAAAACCTGAATCAGTGTATGAGTGATGGTCACTGGCGCGGGATTAAGTTCCCTCAAAACTTGAATCAGTGTATGAGTGATGGTCACTGGCGCGGGATTAAGTTCCCTCAAAACCTGAATGGAGTTATGTTACCCAAGTTGGAAAGTGATGGTTTTGTATTTCGGGGTTGTGTGCTCGACGGGTTTGGGACCCTGGTGGGTCGCGGCCGGTTCGGTGCCTCCGCTCCTCTGCAGTGTGGTCTTCTGGCGTCCGGCTTTTCAGCGGCCGAGTCGGCTTCCTGCCCGCCTTCATGCCTGTGTTGTGTGGTGGCCCCTTCCTCTTCAGGGGCATTGCGCGTCCGTATATTGCTTCTTTACAAAATTATTACTATAAATTTCAGCTTTTTCATATAATTGTTCTTCTTTAATTGCTTTGTCCTTAAACCAAGGTGCCTGTGAAACTTTTTCCAAAATGATCATCGTGGTAGCTGGCCGATATGCCTCAGCATATCAAGGCCATAACTGAGAAAAAAAAATAAAATAAAATAAAAACCGATGTTAAATGCCATTGACATTTGACTTGTATCTATTAAATTTAGGGCGCTGGTAGTTCAGTGGTATGCGTGCTTGCCTTCTGAGCTGAAGGTTGTGGGTTCAAAACCCGGCCGAGGCCCTTAGTTTATTTTATCTGGGAGGTAAAATAAACTTAAGCACGCCGTCCTTCGGATGTGACGTTAAGCGATGGTCCCGAACCTGTACGATGTCAGGTACTCGTTAAAGACCCCTGCCCTAGGTGAATAAAAATTTAGGGTAGGCAAAATTTAGGCCTCCCACAGTAGATTCGGGCTCATGTCCACCAGAGTGACGAAAGAACGCAGTGGTAGTAGGCGGTATGACCTCGTTGTTAAAGCCCGGGCATGAGTCATAAAACCTAACCTAACCTATTAAATAATTAAATATAAAGAAAACGTATGTTTTATAAAAAATATTGTCTATCTCACAAATAATATATAATATGGGAGTACTTTCGGTATTGCTACCATCTTCAGCCACGACTTAACAAATACTAAATTGAAGATCACGAGTGTACTTTACAATCCAAACGGTAGGTAGGTAAGTAAAAACGAAAGTACTCTCCCATATTATATATTATTTGTGAAATAGACAATATTTTTTAAAAAACATACATTTTCTTTATTTTTATCAAGTGTTTCACAATATCTCTGCGAAAATGTTAAATATCAATATTAAATATTTGTTTTGACTCTAATGTTGATTGTTACAGGTGGGTAACACTTGTGCACACATCGCGGATATGCAAGGCTCGGTCCGGGTCATATAAGAACTGATGAAGTTCGACAGAGCTGGGGTCATCTCAGCCTGGAACAAGATCACGGAGTCTACCTCACTTCAGTCGGCTGCCGAGGGAGGACACACCAACGTGGTCAACGTGGTCGTCTGAGCCGGTGCCTCACCGAGGAGAATAAGGTAGGAATTACCCTTATTATTATTTAATAATAGACATTATTTATTTCCGTTAAACCATAAAATGCTAATAGGGTACGTTACAAGATAATAGGAACTAGTATATCAATATCTCTATCTAGACCGTAGACTAACATTGAACCCACATAGTCTATTGAAAACTAATTATCTATTTACAAGGCATCCATTAATGCTCCATTCTACGTCTCTAAGCGTTATTATCCTGCAAGAAATTATTAATATTTTATTTATTCTATTCCTCATACAAGCAAAAGGCTAATTCCAAAAAATACAATTGTAAAAACCATACAAAAAATTTATAGAATATCACTACAAAACAACAAATTTTTGATTTATAATAATACAATGATATATAAGAGAAATGTAGATATAGATATATATAGACTTCGAAACCTTTGAAGACATTTGAAAAAATAAATTGATTCCTACAGTCAATATTTTTCACAAGATTTATACTGTATTTACTTCGGATGGGACGTTAAGTGATGATCCCGAGCCTGTACGATGTCAGGTACTCCTTGAAAAACCCTTACCCTAGGGGAATAAAAATTTACGGTAGGCAAAATTTAGGACTCCCATAGTAGAGTCGGGCTCATGTCCACCAGAGTAGTAGGCGATATGACTTGAAGGCCGGGCATGAGTCATAATAACTAACTGTATATAAGAAAGCCTCAGTTGTGTGTATATACAGGGTGGCCTCTTTCTGGAAAACCGGGAAAATTCAGGAATTTAGGTAGTCAGGGAAATGTCCGGGAATTTTCATTGAAATCAGTGAATTTTTTTCATCCATAATATTCAAATTATATTCTCATGCTAGCTCAGTGAAAATGCGTTTAAATTCTCGACTTATTCGAAAGTTTTAGATTTAGGAACCAATTTTAATGATTTTTGTTTTAAATACTCCATAGAACCCCGGAGGCTATATTGAGCCAACAGCTGCTTACTCTATAAGTTAGTTCTCCTACCTCTGTGTTAGTAGACACAGAATTGATCTTGTTCTGAGGGACAGGGTTTATCGTCACAGGCATGAAACTATCCTATTTCTCTTCCGTCATTGGATTCTCCTTTCAGTGAGAAGGAGATAATATATTCCTCGATCAAATGTAAGGTTCTGTATTTGAAAAATGAAACTTAATAACGAGTCATTTCTTGAATTCTGACTGAATCGTGAAAATACATTACTTATAGCTGACCAAAGTTTACATTTTTTGTCTTTCATCCCCAGTCTTCTATACTGTCATTATTTTTGGTAGTGATTTAGTAATTTTTACTTGAAATCTAAACGTCTATAAAAAAGTGTTTGAACAATTGGTTTCTTAATTGAACCCAGCGTTAGCTGAATTATATTACATTCGTGGCTCTTTCACATTTGAGCTCTGTTTTCGACTAATATTACTTTTGTTTATTTATGTCATGTTATTTATTTATATTGTATATTATTTAATTATACAAAGCCATAATAGCATTAATATGAATGCTATTGTTTTGTTATGATGCATCTTTGTATTTCACTTTTCTCTAAATCTTTATGAAAGATTTTTGTCTCATATATATATTCATTACTTATTTATATAATAATAGTTATTAGTTTTTATTTATGACTTATTCCAAGACTAACTGTATGATATTTCTGTTTAAAGTAATAAAGTTTCACGTTTCATATACATCAGGCTTATTCTTGATGTAATAGAGATTTGATTTTTTTCTTAACTTCATTTTCCTCCGCATTTTCTTTTAAAAATTATAATTGTTTTCTTTCATTTTATTTTCAACATGTTTTTAGTTAGTTTATGATATTATGTTTTTTTGTGAAGTGTACGAGGAAAATATTGGTAAGGAAATGTCAAAATATGGCTAATAGTGGGCTGGCCCCAGCGGGATCTATATATTTAGAATCATATCTACAGAACAATTGATTATACCCACTGAAGCTTTGTGATCAGTGAATCATTATGAATGCACTGCTTTAAATCATGAAATATATACAATTTCTTGTTATATTCGCGAGGTCGCTGATTCATGAACCTACTAGTAATTATTATTATTTGTTTTCAGATTCGTTCCTGATGGGCTACACGGCAGTCCTTTCCGGTGCAGAGGATCATCGTGGAAGGTAGACAAACCGCGGGCTTGGGATAAATTCTCCGGACGAAAGTATGCCGAAGAATATAAAGCTCTTGATAACCTGGAAGACCTGAAGGTATTAATTGTATATTTTAACATTTCATTTTCTGTGTGATTTGAGAGGATTTGAATATAAATGAGCTTTGTGGCTCAGTCAGTTGGTAAGATTGCTATATTTCCATCAAACATTCTCCACAGAACCCTATTTGAGGAGTCGTTCAAAGGGATTTATATTTGTGTCCCTTCGCGCAATAACTTCAAAACGCTTGTGCGATTTTTTCGTACTCAGTCACTTGACTTGGTGTTTCAATATAGTGGTCGGACTCAATACCTATGTTCTATAAAAGGAAGATTCTGATTGACAGAAGGAATAACTAGAACGTATATATTATAAATACTGATGATGGGAGTTAGTCCCGATTAATATAATTGCTAACTTAATCACTAGCTATGTAGTTCCCCAGCAAGAATTAATCAGTTGCCTTTTTTCTCTCCCTCCGAAGCCAATCGATAAAATAGATAAATAAATGGAACATTTCCACATAAATAAATTGAAATATTTATATTTACTTTTTATTTAATTTGTGGTATGATATAATATAATATAATATAGTGTGATGTCATGTAGAAACCCAAAAATGCTTCCCTAGTTGTTAACCCCGATGTTAAATGCCATTGATATTTGACTTGTATCTATTAAATTTAGGGCGCCGGTAGCTCAGTGGTATGCGTGCTTGCCTTCTGAGCTCAAGGTTGTGGGTTCAAAACCCGGCCGAGGCCCTTAGTTTATTTTATCTGGGAGGTAAAATAAACTCAAGCACGCCGTCCTTCGGATGGGACGTTAAGCGATGGTCCCGAGCGTTACGATGTCAGGTACTCGTTAAAGACCCCTGCCCTAGGTGAATAAAAATTTAGGGTAGGCAAAATTTAGGACTCCCACAGTAGAGTCGGGCTCATGTCCACCAGAGTGAGGAAAGAACGCACTGGTAGTAGGCGATATGACCTCGTTGTTAAAGCCCGGGCATGAGTCATAAAACCTAACCTAACCTATTAAATATTTAAATATAAATAAAACGTATGTTTTTGAAAAAATATTGTCTATCTCACAAATAATATATAATATGGGAGTACTTTCGGTATTGCTACCATCTTCAGCCGCGACTTAACAAATAGTAAATTGAAGTTCAACTCGGTACTTTACAATCCAAACGGTAGGTAGGTAAGTAAAAACGAAAGTACTCTCCCATATTATATATTATTTGTGAAATAGACAATATTTAAAAAAAAAACATACATTTTCTTTATTTTTATGAAGTGTTTCACAATATCTCTGCGAAAATGTTAAATATCAATATTAAATATTTGTTTTGACTCTAATGTTGATTGTTACAGGAGGGTAACACTTGCGCCCACATCGCGGTTATGCAAGGCTCGGTCCGGGTCATATAAGAACTGATGAAGTTCGACAGAGCTGGGGTCATCTCAGCCTGGAACAAGATCACGGAGTCTACCTCACTTCAGTCGGCTGCCGAGGGAGGACACACCAACGTGGTCAACGTGCTCGTCTGAGCCGGTGCCTCACCAAGGAGAATAAGGTAGGAATTACCCTTATTATTATTAAATAATAGACATTATTTATTTCCGTTAAACCATAAAATGGTAATAGGGTACGTTACAAGATAATAGGAACTAGTATATCAATATCTCTATCTAGACCGTAGACTAACATGGAACCCACATAAGCTATTGAAAACTAATTATCTATTTACAAGGCATCCATTTATGCTCCATTATACGTCTCTAAGCGTTATTATCGTGAAAGAAATTATTAATATTTTATTTATTCTATTCCTCATACAAGCAAAAGGAAAAAGCAAAAATATCAAATTGTTTATAAAGGACGGCGGAAAAAACTTTCAGCGAGTCGTCCTTCGGATGGGATGTTAAGAGATGGTCCCGCACCTGTCCGATGTTTGGTAAGCGTTTCTTTCATCCTCCTATTTCTCCCCTCCCCCACCACGTCTCCACCTTGCTACCTCTCTGCTACTTCGCTATTAGAAAATGTTGTTTATCTCCGTTATTTTAATTTTAGCAAAAAAATGTATAGAGACATAAATGTTTAGAATGAAAATGTCGTTTGTTATGTCATTTTCTATAACGTTTTATACGTCCCATACTCTATAACGTTTTCACGTAAAACCTAAAAGTAACTAAGGAAACATGAAATAACTTTTTCTCTCTTCAAGTAAACCCCCCTCTATTCAGTGATTTTGAAATCATATGTACTCCAAAACCTATTCATGGAAAGGCGTATTATGGTCTCATCAGATATTTTTGCTTATAGGATTATTTTTAAATAGTATATTGATATACAATGAGATGTTGTGTTTTGTTGGCAGGGTGAGGGCCAGACATGCCTTCACATCGCCTCGGCTGAAGGAAACGAGGCCCTTCTCAATAACTTCTACGGGGTGAGGGCCAACACTTCCATCACAGACCATGAAGGTAATATAATTCTTAATTTTAATTTTTTTATTTCCCCAGCTATACGTAGTATTGGCGAAGTATGTAATCGGTGAAAAATGAAAAAAAGGAAAACACCTATTGATTTTCAGCCAAATCGACCCAAGAGAAGGGGTGTGGACTTGAGTGAAAAAACCCTAATAACTCCCATTGGCCTGAATGTTTCGATAGGAGATTTTACATTAGTCATTGAGTCGTCTCCAATATATATATATGTTGAGAAACGCGGACATATTGTGGTTTATTGTAAACATAACTTTGTTTTATTAAAGAAGTCATACCTGTCTATCATTACCTTGTTTATTTATAACCTATCTGCATATGAATAACAATTCATACATTAGTATCATACCTACAGATCAAATATATTTTTATGTCGGAATGCATAGGTTCAAGATAACCTAAATTACTCTAACGATAACACGGAAACTATCCTCGAAGTGAGGTTTGTGTTTTCATTGTTGAATCATTCGACCCTTCACACTGATCTCAGTGTTCCCTACGTTATCGAATTAGCCAAATTCTGGTACAACAAATTATTTCCCTTTATCTACATTTTTTAGTGAATCATCGGCAAAACATATACCCAGCTCGAATTGTTTGTAACAAATAAGTTTTCACTTAAATCATAAAAGTTGACAATATGAAAAATGTATTTGTACATTCAAACAAAATAGAAATACAGGTAATACAAAATATAATGATTATCTGAGGGAGTTATTAATGTTTTTGAGTTGAGCCTTCCTTCTCGGATTCTCCCGTTCTTTTGGCCGATTTTGCAGGAAATCCTTCGCTCTTATGGGGTTTTGAATTTGTATACTGTATGTCGCTTCGATACTTTCATTACATTGGCAGTTATTAGAGTTTTTATGTAGAGCCCTCCTCTCTGACCCCCTCCCTTTAGCCGATTTCGACATTTCCCCGATTTTTCATGCTGAAACTGTCTCACATGTTGTATATGTCTAATATATTTTATATATTTAAGTTGGTACTTGGATATCTAAATTGTTACCTTCGTTTTGTGTGTAAAAAAGTTTTCTTAATATTGTTCAGTTAAATTGCAGCTAACGAATAGGCATTTGATTTTTTTTGTTCAAAAATACAAAAAAAAATATTCATTATAATATGCCCTAAAAGTGCCAAAACATTGCTTTCAAGATCCTTTAAATGCCTTGTAAAAACGGGAAATAATGTCTTAAAACTGATTAGGATGAATTTTTATACCTTCGGAAAAATTATTTACTAAAAAAACATATAAATTCAGATTTGTTTTGCAATATGAACTGTTGGAGGCTACCTTCATATCAATAAACTTGATGATTAAATTAATTAGTGCTATAATTATTTTTGAGGTGCCGACTTGAGAAGTAGCTGGACACACCTCCGCAACTGCTACTCAAGGATGGGAACGTCTTCTTTATGATTCGAAAGCAAGACATGGTATCTAGCCCAAGCTATAGAATTCATGAAAGAGGAAATTGGACAAGACAGAAAAATGAAGGGCAACTTGACCATCTCCTTGAGTTGAACCGACTGAGCAGTTAAACGAACAAGAGTCTACACTTATTTCATCTCCATAGTCGCGCAAGTTACTTGGGTAAGAGCAACGAGAAAACGTTGGGGTTTGTGAACGAGTCCTAAAGTCTGGGTCCAAAGAGCCAGGATATTTCCTTTATTTTTACTGGCCTTGTGTACGATGTATATCAGCCCTGAATCTATAACGTTGTTATTTGGTTATTTACATATCCATGGCCCCAGGAGTGATTTCTATCTATGAAAATAAAACACTCTTGGACGGAATTCGAACCCGCAACCATGGTAAGACCAAAGTCGTACGCTCTAGCCCCCACGGCCACCATTCTTTTATTTATTCATTAGTTAATTTTCTACAACTAAGTTAATTTTGCATTTAACTATTTCTTTTTTTATGTATTAGTTCTATTATAACATATCTCTGTCGCTATATCTGTACCCGGAGGTAAAGGACACTATGTCCATTTTCTTATGAAATTTAGTTGGCACCATGTTTGCGATGTAGACTTTTCGTTCTATATAGTGGTTAAAGCACTATGTCCTATTACTATAAATAGCGAAAATTGCGTAGAGCAATACTTATTATTACTGAAGAAACCTGAAAATGAAGTTGAAAAAAAATTAAGAACTTGTTTTCCTGAAAAATTACATTTTTGTGACATGGTCTCCTTTACCTCCGGGTTACAGATATTTCACCAGCTATTAATTATATATTTATATCTTACTCTATAATTAGCTGTATGATATTTCATTTTAAAACAATAAAGTTTAATTTCATTTACTAAGATATAGACTTTTTTTCAAACTTTATTCCTTTATCGTTTAAGATATATATATATATATATATATATATATATATATATATATTTACTTGTTTTTGAATAAATTTGTAATATTACTCGGTTTTTTTTGTGAATTGTACGAGCAAAATGTTCGTAAAAGACACGTTAAGATATGTCTAATATAGCGGTTAGTTGCCAGAAGAAGGTAGGCCTTCTGAGATGTCTTCCCGTTTGGCGTTCATTCACAACATTTTGACCATTTTATTACTTTTATATTATTATTATACTTTTATTTTATATTTAACCTCTTTATTTAAATGTAGTTTTATGTTTTTGAAGTTTCTCACCAGCTATCTCCAAAATGTAATGGAGGCTTCAACCTCATATAGTTGTTTCCGTATAAATAGAGAATAAATAAAATATTTTAAAAATAAGAAAACCTACAAATAGATGTGGGTCCGAATCCTTTGAGGGTGGATGCTAGAGTTCAGTCTGTAGTTGAGAGCCAGAAGGGTCACAACAATGACATGGCAGAGCATATCGTCCGTCATGTAGTTCCATCCCCTAAAAACACAAACTTGTTTTACAATCCACTAACGATAACAAATCCCCGCACTTCTCTAGCTCTGATTATCTGTAATAATCTTATGTTTTTAGCCTCCCTCTGAACTTGTTTTTTCTCCTCGGCCAATTTGGCAGAAAATCAATGAGTGTCTTTTTTATAGGGTTCTGTGTAAAAACAAATTTGGTGTCGATATCTCTTTAATCATTGTTTGTGTTCATAGTGATTTAACACTACTGAGGCTGTATAGATCTGAATAGAAATTGTAATACTGTACAGTATTTGTTAAGTCGTGGCTGAAGATGGTACCAATACCGAAAGTACTCCAATATATTTTATATTTGTGAAATGGACAATATTTTTAAGAAACATTCGTTTTTCTTTATATTTTTTATTGTTTCACAATATTACAGGTTCTATACAGATCTTTAGAGCGCACTTCTTTCTAATTATCTATTGTTGATTAATTTGAAATAAATAATTAAAGTGATATTTTCTAAGATCATTGTTGTATTACATATACCTAATGAATGTTTGATTTGCTAAATAAATCTTTTTAATAGCTTATGTTATTTTTGTCATTTCACTTAATCAATTTAGGAATTTGATCAAATCACTTGATTTGCTTAGGGAAATGACAATTTCGAATTGTCATTTTAATATCTCCCTTGAATTGATCAATTCTCTTAGGGATTTGATCAAATCCCGGTTTTTATCAGATCCCTGCGACAGATATATACATTCTACTGGGAGTTATGAAGTCCCATTATAACTATTTCCCGGTTCTCAAAAATTGTGGAACTACTCTCATCACATGGAATATAGACAGTAGCACTTTTGAAGTGGAACTTGAACTGAATCATAATTCAGTTTGTACGCTTTTTCGCCTAAATGTTGAATACTAATGTTATTAAGACCATCTACTTAGAGACAGAGCGGAGGCCACTACTCTAGGAGTGTTAAATCTTGTCTACACATATTTAGTTACCTAGGGTAGTGGTCTTTACCGAGTTCCTCACAATCAAGAATAGGTTCTTTGAATTTCTGAAATTTCACCTCCACATCGGACTTATTTACTTTGATTGCATTCATTCTTTCTGGAACAGTTCTTTCAAGATGTTGAGCTTGTTTATCAAGTTCTGTCATATGATGGGCCTTCACTGCCACTATGGTCTCAATCATCTATTAAATGAAAATATGTAATAATAATCGACAAAATAAATAAATATGACATTTTTTACCCCTTTATGATAACAAGTAAATTTAACTTTTTCTATATGAACAAATACATTCACACTTGGTTTGATAAGACTAACAAGTTATTTCGCAGTTAAATAACCTACGACTCAATTATAACAACCACCTAAAACGATTTGTATAAATACTCCGTAGTCCCGCATCCAGATATAAGGAACTGTCGGAACAGATCTAGCGACGGAAAGTGGTGTGCTACATCACAGAATTAAATGATTTTCGCAGAGATATTGTGAAACAATAAAAAATATAAAGAACAACTAATGTTTTTTAAAAATATTGTCTATTTCACAAGATATATATAATATATGGGATTACTTTCGGTATTGCTACCATCTTCAGCCCCGACTTAACAAACACTGTACAATATTACAGTTTCTATACATATCTATACAGCCTCAGTAGTGTTAAATCAGTTTGAACATAAACAATGATTAAAGAAGTGAAAAGCAAAACTGGGACATGCAGAACTAGGTTGCCCATATACATTTATAATGAACAATTATAAAAGGTGGAATTATCATAAAATATTACTTACTGTGGAAGGACTTCACCCTCTGGAACTCTTAAATACTGATTTAACATTCGAATCCGAAAACATACCATTCTCATGTTCAAGTACACAGTTCCCGGAAGGATAGAATACATTTTTGATATGACCAAAGTAGAAATAATTTCTTCTCATCCATATAGTATTTTTTAAAATGTTTCTATATTGTTACAATAGGTATCAATGATTAAATTACTGTATCTGACTTATTAATGGAAAATACATAAAAAAAACCTAATTTACTTGGTTAATGAAATTTTAGGTTACATTTCATTTATTCTTGTGGGTAATTATATCCTAGATTATCCACTCGCCTCTGTAGCTGATTCATACTGGATCAGTCGGATGTGGCGGTCAATCCATTATAGTTTTTTTCCTTATGTTGGAGAGAATCATTACCTTATCTTTCACGATTAACCGTTCATCCTAATCTGTCTAATTATTGGTACTAATATTCTGCCCAGATAGTATTGAGTGTTCTCATTTTCATTAAATGAGAATGACACAACCTTTTTTCATATTATGTTAGTATAAATTATCAGACTACGTGGCAACATATATTCCGTTTCAACTTATTCAAGCTAATATAGAGCCATCTGCGGCATCAGATTTTGACGGTATTTCTTTAACATTATGGACAATATTATGTGTATAGACCGGGAATGGAATGCAAATAGAATTTGCCAATTAACCAGGCTACGGTTCCTCTGGAGGTTCTACACAGAGAAAACTATATTCTTGCGGCAAGAAGATATCTTCTTGACATTATCTTTTTACAGGAAGAAATAAATCTTCATGTAGCGAGAAGATTTTTTATTTGCCGCAAGAGGGTAAAACTTCTTGCTGCAAGAAAACAAACACTCTTGCCGCAAGAAAATGCCTTGTTGCTGCAAGTAGACGTTTTTCTTGAGTATAAATATATATATTTTTTAATCAATACAATTCAACTCTAAATTTTTCATTAGCAGATTATAATGAAGAAAATATAAGTTGAACTATAGTTTTGGTAATATTTTTCCAAATTAGGTGTCATTGAAATGGAGAAATTTATTATTTTAGAAATATTTTGAATTTTATCAAAAAGAATAAGTAGATAGGTAGTTTTTCACGCAAATAACTTTAGCATCTTATTATTCTTAGTAATATTGTTCTCTGTGGTAATAGGTTGATTCGAATAAATATATTCAGATTATTAAAATAAATAAAATAACTTTATTAATAAGACATTCTTTCTTGGTATACAAAAATATCAAGAGTCATCGTGTTTTATATATTTTTACACATTGTACGTCTTTACTGAACACTCTTTTATTCTCTCCCAGTTTATATGTACATCACTTATTCTTGATGTTTTTTTCGCCATTGGCAAGTGCAAAACAAGTTTAGTTATCGACTTTCAAAAACACTTTACGGGTGGAATATTCCACTGATGATGATGCTGGAATTTAAAAACAAGTACCACTAAAATAGATATAATCCTGTGACATCTATGAATAATGAAGCAGTTCAGAATAGGGTCCTTTTCTTTTGAAAATATCCACAGCTACTACACGATAATAACCATATACAAACTCCAACTTTCCTGAAAACAGAGGAAAACAGTTATATTTTCTGCGAATTGTATTTCTGATCAAATATATATTTAATTACATGATTTGTCCATTTTTACAAAGATGTCTGCATGTGTGTTACTTACATGCCTAAGTGCATTTTACAAGATACCACTCATATTAATGGTTCAATAAAATATCTCTTCAAATGAAAGTTGTAGAGAAAACTGATGGACACATTTTATACTAAATAGTTTTTGAAAGGTCATCCGCATTTTGGGATACATGCCAAAAAACGTCTGAAAATGACATCAAAATCCAATTTTTTAGACATGTTTGATTTACGCGAAAACTGATTTAATACTCGAATCCGAAAACATACCATTCATGGCCACAGTCCCCGGAAGGATAGAATACATTTTCGATATGGCCAAAGTAGAAATAATTTCTTCTCGTCCATATAGTATTTAAAAAAATACTGTATATTGTTACAATAGGTATCAATGATTAAATTACTGTCTCTGACTTATTAATGAAAAATACATAAAAAAAACGTTATTTACTTGGAATTTAAAATTCCAAAACAAAACCCTAAGGGTAGATTGTGATTCATTCTTCTTTGAAAGGTCTTCGATGTAGAAGCGGAAATATGATTACCCACGCGCCTCTGTAGCTGATTCATACATGATCGGTCGGATGTGGCGGTCTATCCATTATAGCTTTTTCCTTATGTTGGGGAGAATCATTATCTAATCTTTCACGATTAACCGGTCATCCTAATCTGTCTAATTATTGGGACTAATATTCTCAGAATTACGTTGTACCTACAAAGAAACTTGCTGATGCCATAACTTACTTATGACTAGGTGGGAGGGGAGTAATCTGTAATAACGTGGTTCATATAAAGAAATCGTGTTGTCACATCAGATTTTTTTATACTGATTTTAAGATACTTATATTATATCGTAACCCATTTGATTGAAACCACGGAAATCTCAAAATGGAAAATTTCGTCATAAGAATTCTTCGTTTGGGATATACTTGCATTAATACAATTGCAAAATAAAAAATAACCTATTATTATTATAAATACGATAACCACACTTACCTTCCTCTATACTTAATGGGGCAAAATGAAAAGAATATAATATCAAATTTGTAGTATTTATTGTTTTAAAACATCCTTTCCTCATGGTTCCGGAGCAAAATTGTATTTGGTACGACTTAATACAACTGAAAAAATAAATTTAATTTAAAACTATATATGTGGAGGTTCGTGTGAGGTATGACAAGAGGTATTTCCTAAATATCAACCCTCCCCCAATATAGACCAGTTTGTCTTTTTTAGCGTAGCGCATCCACTTAGATGCTGGTTGTTGCACCCGGCAACAGTTGCATCCTTATAAATAAAATACAAAAAAAATTATAAAAATATAGTTTAATAATAATTTACATTAAAAAAAAATTAATATTTATATATCTTACCTTGTTTGATCTTGGTGCTTCCATGTGAGAAGAACTTCATTGTATGTAATGTTGATAGCTCTCAGATTCGTCACCTGCTCAAAATTTGGGGTTACATTTTTTATTGATTGTCCGGATATTGCACGCAATCAGCTCCATGTACGAGTATAGTAATATAACGCAAAGCTGATCCCGGAAAATGCCAGATGACTGGCTAGTAAATACATAAGAATTTGAACGACTCCTCTCATCAATTTCCACATTTCTCCCCTTTAAATCAACTTTTTACCACATTTTCGGAATCAGCGTTACATTTCCTATCAGACTAGTGTACTTTCAACTTTGAAAATGCAACTTAGAACCGAAATAATGGCTAAAACGTTAACATTTTAGAAAAATTAAAATTTCGGGAAATACTTCCACGTCAACTACTTTCCCGCTCGAGGATCGCTTCAACAGTCCAGGGGGCTAGAAAACTTGCAAATTTATTCAGCTTTCTATTGGTATGGTCAACTTTGCAATTCCGTATCGATTTCATGGAAAAATTTAAGGTTGAATGCAAAAAAATGTGATGTAAATCGAATCTAAAGAGGTAACAAATGCAAAATTTTTTTTTTTTTAATCTAGAGATCATAAGTGTGGCCAGTTCAAGTCTCACAATAACAAGAGTGGACCCTTATGATCTAGATTAAATAATGTTAATGATGTTGTTGGTCGCAGTACGTATTTCGTATTTTTCCATGTATTCTAGTATGTCAAGTCTCCGTCCTTTCTGTTGTCGGTGTAAGAGGGTCATGCTGTCCTGGATGTTGGTGGGGTCGTGTCCATGGTCGTGTAGGTGGTTACTACACCGCCCAACCAAGCGACATAGGATACAATACCCATAGAAACATCATACATTATACTAATATATACACACCCAGACATGAGACATTGATATATTCGCTCCACCAACTTCGACCACTTAATTACACCTGTAAACAGATTACCTGAGACCAAACTCACAGACAAACAGACTACCTGACACGGACCACAGAGATAAACAAATTACCTGAAACGGACCATTATAAGACAACAAACACGGACTATCATCAGTACAACATTAACAGTGGCTTGAAGATGATGTCTTTACATCGAAAGCGCTCGCCCACAGTGCTCGACCAGCAGCCAGTGACGACGGTATCCATCCAAAGGTATGACAACAGTAACATATTTACTGGCGGAACTAACCCCTTAGATTATATACCAAACCCCGTTTCAGCTTTATTAATATAGATAAATACTTATTTTAAAAATCAAGAAAAAAAAACATTCATCGCCCTTCATTAAAAAAAGTTTATATTGATAAAGTTTTTGAACCTTAGAAGGAAGTCGAACAGCTGAAGAACAGATTTGTAACAAGCTGACACTTGGCAAAGTAATTCTTATTGTGACTTTTAATAGATTTTTTGAAAAATTGCCAAATTTTCTTACAAATGGACCCTGTAACCAATAAAAAATATGTAAAAATAGTGAAAATGATAAAATAAATAAATATCTAAAACAATGGTTAGTCTGCGATATACGTTCATTTGCGTAATACCTGAGCCCTTCGCATGGCTTCTCTTAATATTTTTGATGGAAATATTGGTTTATTATTTTGTTTCCATACTTTTTTTGGATTGGGTAGTGAATTACCTATTCCGATTATTCTATAACGACCTGAAAAATAAATAAATAAATATTTCGCAATTTTTTCAAAAAAATATTATTCTCAGTTTGGCTCAAAGGGTAGAGTGCTCGCCTAGAGAGGTGAAAGTAGAAGGTTCGAATCCCCACCACCATGATGCTGAATTGACCACCCTTTTTAGTTATAAAATTTCGCCCTCCGAAGGAGATATTTTATAACCACAAAGGGAGGTTAATTCAGCACCATGGCGGGGATTCGAACCTTCTTCACCTCTCTAGGAGAGGACGCTACCCTTTGAGCCAAACTGAAGTTTGATAAAATAACAAAAAAAAAATTATAAATGAGATATAAAATCTCGCAAAAAAAGTAATATATTAAATGTATTTGATGGAGATAGAAAATGTATGTCTATACATATATCTAATACAAATTAACACCACAATGACTATGTAACCTAGATAGTCAAGTGATGGCTCAGATGAAAAGTAGGGAAGATCGTCGCGAAGGTTGTGTTTCCCGATCCGACTTCACGTGAGATGGTCAAATTCCTCTTTCGATAACTGTTTGAAAACTGTTCGTTTTTGGCACATCAAAATGTAAAGTCATATTGTTTCTCTTTCAAAACGCATTTATAGACCTATTTATACGTAGAATTCACATGGACTTCCTAGTATATAATAACAATGAAATTGTGCGCAATTGGGGGAATATACAGTCAGGGGACCCGTCGTTTCAAAGCTCTCTATAAGGAACTTGAAAGAAATAAAACTTGTTTATTTATGATATTGTCTAATTTCACCAACTATCGGTATTTCTACCATCCTCAGCCAAAAGCATAAGAGATAAGACTAAGTTAATATTACAGAATGTCAGCCTCTCGAGGAACCCCTTACCCTCCCTCCTGGTGTTCCCCATTACGTCAGACATTCCTAACTAAGCTAAATTGTCAAGCTGTGAGATATTTTATGATAAGGCGGTCCCCATATTTCAAATGTGTGACCCCTTCTAAGATCTAGGTAATATTGTAGACTATAAAGCATTAACAATGAACAGGCGAATAATATAACATTAACAAATCAAAAATAATTGGTTCCAATTACATCCTAATTAAAATTATTATACTGTAAATTATATATATATATATATATATATATATATATATATATATATATATATATATATATATATATATATATATATATATATTTATTGGCAAGATTCACGCATTGGCAAGATTCAGATAAATTATATATATATATTGGTAAATTCTATGTATATTTAAACGTACTTGTGCACATCGACTGGAGGGTCATATTATTGGTGACTGTAAAGGGGAATATTTTAGATTGGTTTGGTCGTTCATACAATTTCCATTTTTTAAAGTTCTGTTTTTCTAATTGTTCTAATGAGTTGAGCAATGGGCTTTTTTCGCAGAAATGAAGGTATTTTATGCCTGGGTCTTTATCAAATGTATGTTTGTGTTGATTGATGTGTTGTGCAAATGTTGATTTTGTTATGTTGTGTGTTGTGTCCATGTTAGTATCTATTTCTGATATATGTTCTTTGAGTCTTTGTTGCCAGTTTGTCCTGTATATACTAGGTTGCAAGAATTGCAATTTAATTGATAAACCCCACTCTTTTCTTCTGTTTTTATTCGGTCTTTCGTGTTGTTAAGGTGTTTGTAAAGTGTCCTATTTGTTCTGAAACTAACTTTGAAGTTTTCTTTTTTGAGAGTATTGCCTATATGTTCAGAAATTCTCCCGTAATAGGGTAAGCTTACCCATTTCTTCTACTCTCTATAAGGAACTATGTGGGAACTTTTCTTATGTTTATATTTATAGCCTTAGATTTTACAAGCCTTAATCACGATGATTGTTGAAATTTTAATAGGAAATTATAAAAACACACTCTGATACCTTTTCCCCATTCCGGAGGCAAATTTACATAAATTGAAATTTCAGTTGAAGTGTCATTCAAATCCATTTTGTCTGTAGAATATGCCACAATAATACTTAAACTAAGTATTTTGTGAGTGTTCTCATCTCTTGCTTGAGTTGCCAAAACAGAAAACCTACATAATTTAAGAAATTATAGAATAATTCAAAAAATGCAAAATATTATTGTATGAATAGGTATATATTGTAGCACTAATTTATTTATTTTTGTATTATTTTCTTTGTATGCCATGCTGATACTTTATTTCATTGTTTACTTTTCTTTTTGACTCTGTATGTATTTATTCTTAAGGGACCTCGGTCCCAGAATAAAATTTCCTTTCATTTCATATGCCAAGCTAGGTTTTGCCCGGCCTGAGAGGTGAACTCTTGCGGACCCAGTTATAGCTCCCACCAGCCCTCCCAACCAGCCTCCATCATCCCTGGACGGTGATTGGCTTCCACACCCAGATCTCTATGTAAGAAGCACCTCCTCCCCCCTTCAGAGTCATTCATTTAAGTTCATCCGACCATATCACATGATCTACAAGTAGCAACGGAAGTCCAGCCAGGAGGACAATCTTTCTGAGTGTATTTAAATTAGAAAATTTACATTGTATTTAAATGACAGTGTATTGGAATTTAAATAATGTATTTGAATTTAAATAATTTGTAGGTTAAATTACAGTGTATTTAAATTAGATTTTATTTATATGGGAGGTGAAACCATGACCAATATTGTTGGTAGGGCGGCCCGACAATGGGAGTTACAACT
This sequence comes from Aradus depressus, assembly GCA_963662175.1. NCBI lineage: Eukaryota > Metazoa > Arthropoda > Insecta > Hemiptera > Aradidae > Aradus > Aradus depressus. Next base: position 34,726,148 of record OY759218.1, read on the forward strand.
GGATTCGTAAGAGTTTACCCCTCAGGTCGGGCGAAATCCTGCTTGACATATGAAATGAAATTATTTTTAATTTCTTTATTTTGAATATTTACAATCGGATAAGACCATGAGTAAATTTGATGATACAATTGGAAAAAAAAGTACACATATATATATATATATATATACTATGTATAAAAAATAAAAATATATATATATGTATACGTAATAAAAAATAAAGTATAAGAAAATTATATACATGATCGAAATGAAATGAAGAGAAATTTTATTCTGGGACCGAGGTCCCCTAAGAATAAATACATACAGAGTCAAAAAGAAAAGGAAACAATAAAATAAAGTATCAGTATGACGTACAGAGAAAATAATACAAAAATAAATAAATTAGTGCTACAATGAAAAAAAGGAGAATAATAAATACAGGTAAAAAAAATTAAACTATGAAGAAATAAACGAAAATAAATGTATCTATGTAAATAGAAGAATGCGTATAATAAAGAAAGTATATAAATATGAAGAATAAATAAATTTATAAAAATCGACTGAGTTATACATTAATGGTTGGCTATGAAAGAGAAGGAAGGAGGCCCCAGACCAGGTTTGAAATAAAATTAATTTTAGTAAAAAGGGATTAAACTGAAATAAATGAGAAGAGAAAGAAGAAAAAATAAAAAAATGAATAATAAAAATATATAAAATGAACAAAATAAGTATAATATTTGTGATAGAATAAAATAACTAATGAGAAGTTTAGAGAAAAACAAAACAAAATGAAAGGAGCAAATAACTAAAATAATTCGAGATAATTGATGTTGACGAATGGGAAAATATGGAGGAGAGAGATGAAGAACTCATCAAAGAGTAGTGGATTGGTTAGGAGGGATTGGAATAGTAAGGATTTGAATGAGGGCACTGAAGGAGAGTGATGGATTGGAGGAGGCAGGGAGTTCTAGAGAGAGGATGTCTGGACAAGGTACGGGAGAACTCATATATGGGTGAGTATTAAGTTAGATGCTACCCACTCTTGGTAGAGTCAGACGGAACCACACAAATATGTTGTATAATGCCGTCCTTAAATATCATTGTCTTAACTTCAAATGAACTATTTACACAATTTATATGAACACACAAACCCGAGCAGCCTGGGGTGGTTCAGATAGTAGTAAATAAAATACGAAACATTTTGTAATTGACGAAGTTTTACCTCTCATCTGTGGTTCTCAATGAAACTGAAATTTCTTCTTCATGTAAAAGTGCCAGCATTCCCATAGCCATGTAAACTGGTTTGTATATGAAGTAAACGTTCTTCATTTCATCATAAAATCTGTTGACACAAAAACTGAGATGAGGTTGGAGGGGTTTATGGGTTTTGTAACTCAAAGACAAACCTCTAGCTTGAATTTCGGAATATTGTATCTTAGTTTCAGCCAAAAAGTGAACATAATGATTCCTGAAAATATTTTGCCCTTCAAGTGATCAAAAAAATCAATTTTGTAAAAGCCAACATTTTTTCCAAGTTTCTTCCAAGATTCCTTTTAGTTTCTTCCTACATTTACACTATATGAGAGACTCCTCACCAGGGACGCCAACCTTACACATGTGTATTCAACCCTCATACCAAACTTAAACAATATATATGAATGAATATAAATATATATGTTCATTCGTTAAGTTTAGTCAATATTAGATTGGTATCATTGAGTTGGCACGATAATGTAATTACTGCATCAGTTGTACAGAAGAGACTTAAATGGTGATGTAGGAAAACAAAGGGTGTTTAGCAAAAAGCTTTAAACAAAAAAACTAGACCAAAAACAATCAAACGGATAAATAAAAAGAGTTAGTGGTAGTATTCATAATATTTGAAATAAACGAGATGCCATTTTTCATGTAGATGGTTTATTTCCGTAAGAATTACCTGGTGAGAAGCGTTCGTTGATTGAAAAATTCTGTTGGAGTGTTCAAAAATCCGTTATCATAACTTATATATTTTAGATTGAGATAATTCATATGTGGCTTTAATGTGTAAATAGTTCTAACGAGAGCGGCTGCGTAGCGCACGTCTCCCCTCCATTCTTCTGACTTCCACCAGCCGCTCAGGATGTCTGACTCACTAAAAATAGAGGTTAGACATATTTCAGCAATAGTAAGTACAATTAAAAAAAAATGGTCGGTGAATCGTTGTGTACTTCCTTAGAAGAATTAATCAATTACGTTTTCGCTCTAGATACATTCATTACCCTTGAAAGGGTCTCAATATTAGTATCTGGGTAGACTCTAGATTAAAATTCCATCCGCATATTATTCATCTATTTTTATTTTATTTTTCTTCTACATTACGAGAATATTTCTTACTTTAGTCACTTTTTTTTTCTCATTTTTTCTTTTTACTAAAGATTATATTTTTTATTTATTTAATTACTATTTATATATATTCTTACTTATTGTTATTCTTACTCTTTATTACTATTTATTATTTTTGTTTTATTATTATTTTTTTTCTTGTATTTCTTCTTTTCATTAGTTTTATTTATTCTTAGGGGTTCTTCTATTTTAATATTCATTTACTGTCGTGTCCATTCGTATTATTATCGCTGATTTTATCTAAGTGTATTTATATTTACTTTTTCTTCTTATTGATATATGTCAAAGATAGAATGAATATGTTTAACTATTAACAGCGATTGTACAGTGCTAGCTGACTGCTCCCCCTCCCACACTCAGTCTCCGTCTTCTGGGAGGTAGCCTATTTATCATATGTCTTATTTTGTAATGATTTAAAGGCATTGAATAAAAAAAAAAAAAAAATAGAACGGCAGTTATTAAAGTTAGTGTGTTGTGTGCTATTTGGCTGAATATCGACAGATGTTATCCTTATAGGATTTTGATCACATATATAAAATTTCGTACCGATACATTCATTATATCGTGATGTATCGTTTTCACAGACGCACAGACAGACTTTTTTTTTTCATACTTGGAATCTAGATTCCAATTCTTCTAGAGGTCGGAAAACATGAAATTCCGTTGAAAACTCCGCATCGAATTTTTGACTGATTACATAACTTCCCCTATACTCCGTGTAGCTGGGGAAGTAGAATAATGACTAAAACGTAGATTGGACAGACCTTAAAGGAGGATAACTGAGGAGGAACTCTGCCAAAAAATAAAAAAAATAAAATTTATGTATCAATTAATGTTTTTGGATATGAAACGCGATTTTTTTTTATTACAGTGTGCTGTACTCGAGTGCGAAATGGCCTCGTGAAAACAAGTTTATACCAAAAGAATACATACTGTGGCCAAGCCCACTGATAAATTTTATTTGTAACATAAATAGTACCTTATATTGTTTTAATTTTGTGAGTGGTCTGTGATTAAGCAAGTAGATTAGATACTTTTAATAACTGAGTAGAAATGGATTATAAGAATATATAAATTTTTTATGTTGAAGTTTTCGAGAAATTTTATAAATGTGTATCATAGAGGAAAAAAAAATTTCATTTTGAGATAAATATCTTCAGAATAAAACGCCGATAGAAAATACTGAACTCATTACCTACCAAGATATACTCGTACCTGTACCATCATGAAACAAACTATTTCAAACAATTGTTGAATTTTAGGTCTGAAGTTACTTTTATTTCATTGCAAAAATATCTGTTAGAATTGTTTAATGTTTTTCACCTTACTCGTTCATTATTGGTAGAGATGACAAACTTCTATAATCTTCCATCAACGCCATTTTGAATTGCAGAGTTTCATTGACTATCTCTGATGATGTTCCGTTTCCTTTTTTATGTAAAGACAAATAGGTGAATCCACATCTGTAAATAGGGGAACCAATCAGAAGACTACCAAACATATCAGGACAGGGAAATAGAAAGAAAACGTCGTCGGTGAATCACTGGCTATGTACTTCCCCAGCACGAGTTAATCAATTACATTTTCGCTCTCCCTCCAAAGCCAAGCGACCTTTTGAGCTAAAACTCAATATTTGGCTTACATTGTGGCTTCTGAATTCTCATACTAAATTTTGTGTCAATATATTTATTACGTCAGCAGTAATTGGAATTTTTGAGTTGCGCCCTCGCTTCCCTTCGCCTGATTCCGTTGGAAATTATTAGGTGTAGTCCTAATAGAGCTTTGAATTTACATATGAAATTATGTGTAAATACCTTCATTACAACGGCAGTCATTAGAGATAGTATGTTAAGTCTCCCCCTAATCCTCCTCTTCTTTTGGGCCGATTTGACTGAAAATCAATAAGTGTTGCACTTCGATGTATTAAATCTATCGGGAGTTATTGTATTCACAGACACATAAATACAGACGATTACATAACTTCCCCTATACTTCGTATAACTGGGGAAGTAAAACAATCTTAAAATCGCGAGGTCACGGATCTGTGGATCTTCTATTTACATAAATGCATAGTTAAACTGCATATTTATGCATATAAAGAACTTGACAAAGATGGGTTTTAATAGCAGACAGACTATTTAGTTACAATATATATATAGTAAAACACGATACATACCTGTCGGGGCGGTCATTGCAATCTTTCAATATTCCCCAACAAAGAGGGTGATGTCCAGTTTTGAATAAGCCAGCTGGTCCGCCAAAAGTAATATTAGTCATTGCTTCCTTGATTCCGTCTGCAGTGCCATGCACATAGTTCAAGTACTCTGAAAATATATAAATTTAATTAATCCAATAAATTATAAAAAAAATAGTAAGGTCAATATATAAATGTACTCATCACAGAAATTCCCTCCAATCCCATTATTTCTAGGCAAATCTAGGCATTTGTCACTTCAAAAAAATCTAGCTACCAAAATAATAATAAATTATACTGGATTAAGACTCAAATTCATACAAAGTTGGCCAAGCTCCTGAATTCACTTACACCCAACGTTTGTTTAGGATTGTAAAAACTTTACAACCGTCCTCATACGTATTATATTAACCTCTCTGTTACGAGGCAAATTCAATTAAATAACTAATCGTAAGTAAAATTATAATGCATATATTATTCAGCACACGAAAATATTTGTTTATGATAATTCTAAGTCACTTATCTAAGCACTGAGCTTAATGTTAAATGTTATAAAACAAGTATTATCTAATTTAATAAAAAATATATTTACTCTATTTATTGTATACTTTATTTATCTACTGTATAATATTAACATTTTTATACTAATATTTCCAAGTATTTATTAATTAATTTCATTTCATTTTTTAATAGTAATGTTAATTCCAATCCATGTGTGTCAAACTCTGAGTTAATATCCGTTTATGTGTCTAATTTATAAGCTATCTTAATGTATATATTCTTATAACGTATCCTATTACCATGTTATGGTTTAACGAAAATAAAAATTATTATAAATATTGAATATTAATATTAATACTGGAACTCACCCAAAATTACAATTTATTGTTTTTAATTTGAAAACATAGAGAAAAAGAAAAATAATAGTAGGTTCACTACTATCCAAAAAAATAAATAATAGTAATATATTACTGTTGTCACACCTTTACGTCACACCGGTAGATACCGTCGTCACTGGCTGCTGGTCGAGTACTGTGGACATCATCTTCAAGCCACTGTTAATGTTGTACTGAAGTTAGTCCGTGTTTGTTATACTGGTCCGTTTCGGGTAATTGGGGTATCTCTGTGGTCCGTGTCAGGTAGTCTGTTTGTCTATGAGTTTGGTCTCAGGTAGTCTGTTTACAGGTGTAATTAAGTGGTCGAAGTTGGTGGAGCAAATGGATTAATGTCTCATGTCTGGTTGTGTATGTATTGGTATAATGTATGATGTATCTATGGATGGGTATTGTATCCTATCTTGCTTGGTTGGGCGGTGGTCTATATGTCCGTTTTCTGGTCTTTTTGGTTTGTGAGTATGTGGAAGTAGTTTGAGTGGGGTGAAAATCGTCTCAGATTTTGTGTTTAGTAGTTCGTTAATGATGTTGGTCGCAGTACGTATTTTGTATATTTCCATGTTTTCTAGTATGTCAAGTCTCCGTCCTTTCTGTTGTCGGTGTAAGAGGGTCATGCTGTCCTGGATGTTGGTGGGGTCGTGTCCATGGTCGTGTAGGTGGTTACTACACCGCCCAACCAAGCGACATAGGATACAATACCCATAGAAACATCATACATTATACAAATACATACACACCCAGACATGAGACATTGATATATTCGCTCCACCAACTTCGACCACTTAATTACACCTGTAAACAGACTACCTGCGACCAAACTCATAGACAAACAGACTACCTGACACGGACCTGTGGTAGAGATAAACAAATTACCCGAAACGGACCATTATAAGACCACAAACACGGACTAACCTCAGTACAACATTATCAGTGGCTTGAAGATGATGTCTTCACATCGAAAGCGCTCGCCAACACTACTCTACCAGCAGCCAGTGACGACGGTATCTACCGAAAGGTATGACAACAGTAACATATTTACTGGCGGAACTAACCCCTTAGTAATATATTATTTAAAAATCTAACAAAATATTCGTATTTCAATGATATATTGTAAGTTTCATACAGAACTTTGGCTTTAGGTAGGTACCTGGTAATGTAAAGTTTAGTGTATTGTACATTTTCAAATCAGGTTCATTCCAAGTCTCAAATATCCAATTTTGAATTTCTTTTTCCCCATATTTTTCTAAAACAAAACAAAAAAGTAAATAATTTTTGAGAATCAAGCACATTTTAATATCAAAAGCTGATCTCAGTTTTTTAAGATATAATTAATCGAAGGATGACTAACTTGAATATCTGCTTACGATCGCAAATGTTAAATTTTTCCAGTATGAATATACTTTTACTGCTACATTATTTTTATCAGGAGTTCCCATGAGCTCAAAATGAAGTTTTAGATTATTTTGAAAAAGCCATTCGATTAATTCATCCAAAAGGGTCCAATTGTAGGATTTGGTTTTTGCATCTCTGAAAAATGTCAATTTTTTTTTTTTTTAATTCTATTAATGTGCTAAAAACTCACGAGAGAGTGCCATAATCTGATGACGCCATATCCCTTTCCATTTTATGTCTAGTAGTAGCTAATAAAACCTTAGACAGAAGAGAGAGTGTCAAAATGTATAAAACAATTAATGTTGTTGGCGGTCTCCTGATGGGCCAAGGTGCGAGTCCACATCCAGCCAAATTAATTTTTTATAGACGTATAGTCAAGGGTGGCCACCTGTAGAAAGCTGGATATAAAAAAAATCGTTGGTGAATCACCGACAATGAACTTCCCCAGCACGAAGTAATTAACTAAGTTATTGCTCTTGCTCAGGGATTCTCAATCCTCATACAACATTTTGTATCGAAACACGTTATATGCAGATATTACAGAAGAATCCCGATAATTCGTATGGTCAAGGGACTGACGGTTTGGTACGAATTATCGGGAGTACAAAATAAAAAAAATTAAAAACGTATTAATGCAAATATGTATGTATTAAGAAGTATGTACAATGTGGTAAGAATAAAAACTATGCAATAAACACTGTTTTATACTAAACTATACAATAAACAATACCTGCAATAAAAAATATGTACCTACATTTAGATTAAATAAACACCAATCAAACATTTGTTCGAAAAAATGTTAGAAAAGATCAATAAAATTCCCCCCCCTCTCCTCTCCTCATTTCCTTTGAGTGAAAAGAGTACGAATTACATGAGATTTCATAGAAACTTGTCTCTCTCACTCGCTCACCCCTTTGCCTCTGTAGGAATTACGTGATTTCCTAGAAAACATTTATCTCGCACTCATTCTGCTCTCTGGTCTCTCACTGTCCTCTCTCCCCCTCTTGAAAACAGTACGAATTAACAAGGTTTTTAAGCTGGAAATACGAATTATAAGACGTTTTAAGTGACCTCGAGCATAAAAATAATACGAATTACCGAGGGGTCCGAAATGCATTGTTTTTATACCATTTATCGGGATTTTCTCTGGGGACCGGCAAAGTACGAATTAGCCGGAAATACGAATAATCGGGATACGAAATATCGGGATTCCACTGTAGTGCTTTAGAGTTGAGCCGTCTTGTCTAATCTCTCCCCTCCTTTTCGCTAAAAATCAACAGGTGTGGTCCTTATGGGATTTTGAATTTAAATATAAAACTTCATGTCGAAACATTCATTATATCGGAAGTTATTAAGGTTTTTGAGTTAAACCCCTTCTAATACCCCCATGATTTGGCTGAAAATCAATAGGTGTCCTAAAGGGGTTCTGCAAATATATTCTTGCTATCAGAAATTATCGTTTCCACAGGTAGACAGAAACTTTTCTCATTTTCAAATCCAGGGGTTCGGAAAACATGAAGTTCAGGTGAAAACTTATCATTGAATTTTACTTGATTACATAACTTTGTACTTCATAGATCTGGGGAAGTAGACATGTCTTGTTTGCATTTCGGTTACGAACAGTGCTAAAAAAATGCCTTTTACCCTTAAAAAGTGTTTCCTGAAATGTTGATTTTCAAAATATTTACAAGGAAGCTTTAAAATTTTTTTATAGACTTATACTCACATAGATATCATTTCAAGTAGCCAATGAATTCTTACTCGGGTAATGCCAGATCTGGGCAGCGATGAAATTATTGCTAAATTTATTTTCACCTCTTTCGATAGAAGAAATTTCTGGACTTCTTCCTGACTTGAGCCTGGAGGACTATAAATATGGAAAATTCAAATTTTTAATAAGTTATTTGGATATAATGATTTTTGTTTTGTCAAAAAATAATGAATAATGAGTTGGCGTCAGCGGTATTTTTTTGCTTTATTGGAGAGAGTAATTCTAGAGTGACTTTCTCATAGCCAGTAATGGCAGTATGAAATGATTTTTATGCTGCAGAAGCTGAAAGAAAACCGCTGATGCAATACACTAATTTCATATACCCACTATGCCGGTATGGGACGGTGAGGGAAAGTTATCTGTAAGCACGGTTGGTATAAGAAAGTCCTGTAATGGCCACATCACATATATTTTATTTGTTTCTTTTTTTTTATAATTCTTCATTAAAGCTATCAATAATAAAACAATTATAATTCCTTGCTACGCGATACAATTAAAAGATTTTGAAATATTTCCTAAGGACGTCATGTCCACCAGAGAGACGGGAGAACGCTCTGCTAGTAGTTGAAGCCCGGGCATGAGTCACAATCACTATTTCCTACAAAAACTTATTTTCCACTGCTTGAGGCTCTATAACTTTAATCGTATTGATTCTATCGCAAATTTAAGCATACATTAGCGATTGTAAATTTAATAGGAAATATTTTTGATAGGGAACAATTTTTCGATAGGACTAACCGTTTTCGAGTAAATCAAGGAAAAGTCTAAAAATATGTGTTTCAAAACTACATTTCAGGACGGTTTTCGACATGCATCTCAAAAACCGGATGACCTTTAAAAAATCATACTCTATATAAAATATGTATTATAGTTTTTTCTACAACATTTACTTAACATTTTTTTTGATTAGGTCATAAATATAAGCGGTATCTTGTAAAATGTACTTAGGCATCAAAGTAAAGTGGTCTCAATTTCCTTCCAGTTTCGGTCAAGATCTAATCAGATCTAAGTTAGCACGTATGACCTCTTCATTCCAAATTGCAAGTTCATAGCTACAATCCTTTTTGCGGTAGAGAGCTCAAACCTTTCCAATCTCACACACAGAGATGCATCGCGAAAATGGTCAAAACGTGAAGGAATGAAAATCCGTTGAAATCTCGATCCAGGATTTTTGCACGATTAAAATACTTCCTTATAGTAGAGGTATAAGAAAGTAAGAATATACTTATTCACATTATTTTTTTGAAATAGTGAATGCTGAGCCACTAGGTTTTACTTCAGTTTTTTGTTTGAAAAATACTTGAAATTACCTGAATCCAGTGCTTCTCCAAAATTTGGGTAGATCACCTAACACATTTGAAGAATTCACCATAATTTCTATTCCACATGAAAATTTGATGAAAATGAGTAAGTATAACCATTCAAAACACCCCATTCTGAAAATAAATTGAATTGATAGATTTCAATTTAACAATTGATTATATATTAACACATGATATATTTATTGGGCTTGTATATCTCATAGTATATTTTATTGTAACAGATAATACTATTTAAGAGCAGTATTAACCCTTTTTTCACCGATATTCCAATATTGGAACAAACAAGTTTTTTTATTTTTATTTCCAATGATAGTGAGTGGGATCAAGTACAAAAAAATAAATAAGTTTTCGCTGAATTTGGAAAATTCTGACGAAAATGTGTTTAACTAATTATGAGTACGAGATGTTCTAAAAAATTTAAGAAAAACTCCTTTCAGATACTACACTGCAATACAGAGCTGTATTGCGAGCTCAGACGGATTAGTCAATTTTGCTTTTAATCCCAACAAATTTTATTTATTCTTGAAATTATTGCTTAAACCTTATTGAAACTAGTTAAATTTTAGTACAAGCATTTGAGTAATCAACGAATCAAGCTGTAAAAAATGAACCCCTGCTCAATCATAGAGCCAAATGTATTTCTTACTGAACAATAGAGAAACAAAAAGTTGTAAAGAATTATCTGCTGTCATTCTGTTTGAATATCCATGGCTAAAAACAATTTTTTTTTTGTCTTACAACATTTGTTTGCAACTGTAGCTTTCACGCAACAACCAGCTACCAAGAGGACGTAGCGGGTAGATAGATGTCTTGAATGGTGTGAGAGAGGAAGGCCATTCAGCGGTAGCTCCTGAGGGCGAAATTTAAAAACATGAATGGGCGTATTATGATGGTTAAATTTTAAGAATTGGAGTGTTGAAATTGGGTATAATAGAAAGTCACAGTTCCTCCTCCTTCTCAGTCTCCTGGGAGGATTGTGTGACAAGTATGGTGAGGAAAGTGGGTGGGAAGTATGGATTTGGGTGTGAATTCAATTTGCTGTGGAAACTTTGTAAAGGTCCTGAATTGTGTCTCTACTGTGTTTATCATGAGGTCATTGTGGAGTGTTCTGTTGTGTAATGAGTCTGTATTTGATTGGAAAACCTGAATACGTTTCAGATTAGATATTTTGGCGGGGCCGTATATTTGCGAGCCGTATATCTAGAGTGGCTTGAGTAGGAATGTGTAGAAGTTACACTTTGACGTTAGGGATAATTTTGAATGTCTGTGCAGAAGGGATCAAATCATTTTATATCGTTTATTTAGTGTATTACGTGAGAGTCGTGTTTGAGGGTTCCGTGTCAGTCATACAGACTTTTTTAACATTTTGAATAATTTTTTTGTCTTATGTTGACGAGGGTTGGGGTTTAAAAAAACTTATGATTTCAAAGTAAAAAGGATCATTTTGACTCAACCTTGCGTCATGAAGAATTAAATGCACATAAAGCTAGAGAATATACTCATATACTGACCAGTAATATACTTTTTCATATATATATATTTTTTTTTTTTTTCACCTGCGACTCACATTACATGTATATAGTCGAAAAAAGTGATCCTTTACAGTGACTAATGAAATAAAATAATATTTAAGAATAAATATATTTATTTTATAATGCAGTAGGTATATATCTTATTTATTTCAAGTCATAGACATACATAATAACAGTCTACGTTTCTGGAGACACCTCCCATCATCAGTATCGGACTATGTAATGACTAGGTGACTAGGTCACAAAATATCCATTTCTTATATCCGAAAATTTAATGATATAAATACATAATATAATATAAAGTATTGATTTTTTAATGATGTTTAGACCTTCTAGTTTAAACTTATGTATTAAGTCTTGAAATAAATTAGGATATATATATATTCCATTACAAAATTACTACATTATCTGAAAATCTCCTGACACAAACCAAAAATTAGAATTACATTATATAAAACTTCCCCAACGACGGCTTAAGCGTCAATGGCCTAGAGACCTCCTGAGCAAAAGCAGTGATTAGCTATAAACGAGAGAGAAACAGTGACTAGGGAGTGTCACCACTGGGTGATTTCTCCCCTCATGACATTTTGACATTGCCATTACCTCTTTATTAGCACATTTGCTTGTTGTATTTATTTGTATACAGTTGTAAATAGCAATTTGTAAATTAAAAAAAAAAAATTATATAAAATGCAATTTCATTATTCATAGTCACAACTATAATGAATAAATAACATTTTCTCAATTTTTCCTTCAATATATGTATTTATTTAAGTACTGAACACGAGGGTTTATTCTTTTTGACTGATTTAAGGCTTAGATGGTGAAAAGTTAATTAAAAATATAAATGGAAAAGAAAACAAGAAAAAAAAATTATTTGTCAATTTACCCTTTTACCATCATTGGCAGACTTCAAGTAATTATTATTATGTTATTTTTTCAGTTAACCGGCTTGGTTATTTGGCAATTCATTCCTTCAAAGAGCAAGTATACTCGAATACAGCTTTCGAACACAAGGTACTCATGTCTTCTCAAGACTATCTCTATTCTAGGTTTGTAGCATAACCACCTACTTCCAGGAGTTCGCATGGGAAGAATTGCAGAAGAGGAAAAAGAAGTGGACATGGGAGGGACGTTCGGACATGATTCGGACTCTGACGTAACGGATACCCTTCAGAGTGTTAAAGGAGGTCAGAAGACTGGAGAAAGTAAATAGAACTCCCTCTCGTGGGAGAGGAGCGAGGAGCGAACTGCGAGCCAGTGTGACTTGGACATCCCAGCAGAGCACAGACACGGACATGGCCACTTCATGACTCACACCCTCACTACTCCAGGTAGGCAATCACGCAATACTATACTCCTATTTTTAGGCAGACCGACTTCCTCTCCCCCCCTACTGGAGCTATATAAAAATTTTTCAAAATGGAGAAAAATTACATATAATAATGGTGCGAACAAAAAACGACCGACTAAGTTTTCACTCTCCGTCTAAAACCAATTGACCGATTTGGCTGAAAATCAGTAAGTGTCTTACTCAAGGATTTGTGGATCCTCATATTGCATTTTCTGTCGATATGTCTATTGCATTGACAGTTTGTCTGAAGCGGCTTAAAATCGATGCATTTCTTGCGTGGATTTGGATCTATTGTATATATATATATACAATTTCGTGCCGACACATTCATTACACTGGCAGTAATGAGAGTGTTTGTGTTAATCCCTCTCCTAACACACTCCACTTTTCTCTTTGGTTGATTTGACTGAAAATCAATAGGTGTCCTTATAGGGTTCCGTATACAAATATGAAATTTAATGTCGATTTACTCGTTCTATCGGGAGTTTGTTTTCTTTCACTCTCGGATTCAGGGGGTCGGAGAAACTTAAAAACCATTGAAAACTCAATATTCTGACCATTACAACACTTTCCCTATACCTACTACGTCTAGCTGGGGAAGTAAAATTATAATATTTACGTTTTTTGATAGGTTGAGTTTAATATGAACCGCTAGAATGCGCTATAAATATTGCGTTTCTTTTGTTAGGAAAGATCTCACCTGATCCGCCAGAATACGTTTTTTTGAGGGTATTTTCTCTCTTTGGAACATATCAATTACTTTTCTTATGGTAATGGCAACATAATATAATTTAAGAAAATGTGGCACCTAAGGCGGAGATTAGGGGAACTAAGCTCCCACAAAGCTCCAATTAGCCAACCTCCTCAATTATGTATTTCACGAAACTCTTATTAAAATAAGATAGATAATAACTGAAAGAAATTTGGAAACGGATTCTATGATTATAGGATAGTGGTGTAATAACAGTGTGTGCGAGTGTGCGGTGCACACGCCAGGGGAGAGAGAGGGGGACTTCTTACCGCACCAATAAGGTTAATAATCAGAATTTGAAAGTAGATATAAATCCAGTATTCAAACTGATCTGACGTAGGACCAACATTATTTTTATAATTTACTGTCGGTTCCAGGCCCTTGCCAGTCTGTTAACGTAACGTTACTAGCAGAATTTTGTATTCTTCTTAAACTTAAATACTATAATTTGTGATCTGAAATTTTTAAAAAATGGCTGAAAAAGAACAATAATGTTGACATTCTGATTAATTGTTGCAAGAAAAAAAATGTTTGTAAACATCTTCCAACAAAAAGAAAATTACTGAAAAACAATTTGACTTTGAATCAAATTGTTTTTATAATAAGAGAGCTCTAATTTTTGATATCTGAAACGAGAAAATTTGTAAAATTTAGTGTTATTTTATTCTCTTGTGACCAAAAGATCAAAACATTCATGAATGAGGGGGTCACTTGAAATTCTGACTCACAGGCCACACAAAATCTCGCTGCGCCACTGTTCCAGCGTGTATACAAGAGAGAGGGTCCTAAGGGTCATGACCTCTCCAAAAATTAAAGTGATACACTATAGATATTATGAGGAAATTTGAAACTTAGTTATTTAAAGTAGTCAGATCATATCACCATCTATTAATAAATGTTCAACTACAAAATCATTTAAATAAAAATTTTGTATTATGATAATTAGCTGCTTGACACGTAGAAATGAAGATTGATATACATATACATATATATATAAGTTACCTACATTACCCCCATAAGGAGAAGTGCCGTATCTACAAATAAAAAAGAGTAGAATTTTTGGAACTAATAAATTACATATTGAATTCCCTACCATTTGTAAAAGAAAAAGAATGTAGAATCTACATTCTACATGACATTATCAATTATACGAAATATCAATTACTTATGCTTAACCTTTGAACTCCTCGATCGGTTGATACTACACTTCTCCTTATGGGGGGCAGTATACTATCGGCGAATTTTATGTAGAACTCTTAAAAACCTAAATTTCTTTTATACATTGTTTCGATGTAACTCTTATAGTTCAAACAACGCATTCTCGTATTTACGCGAAAAACGCGATTTGGTGTTACAAATGGTCAATAGAATAAAACAAATTTAATTAATTAACTTTAAATTTCTAGTAAGTTGTCGTTAAAGAATATGCTAACCATTTAGGGCTCACTAGTACCTGATGTTGGCCAGGGGTCCAGACGTGGCTAGCCACTCATCATCATGACAATGTCGCTACAGTCACCCAGACAATAGATTCGCTAATACCTGATCCCAGAGGTAAAAATAATAAAACAGAATGGTGTGGGAGCTGGCCTCTTTCCCCATCACATGTCCTAAATATTTTTGACACAGCCAAAATTTGAAGTTAGATGATTCTAGAAATAAGTTTAAATTTTCAATAATTATGAGGCGGTAGAAGTCGAGATTCACTTGGCCAGCAGCCTTGGCATATAGTAAAAACTGTGATATGAAGTATATTTGAAAAGAGTTAAATGGTTAACGGTTCAAATTGGATAGGATCAATATTTAAGTGAGAAAGACAGATTTTAACGATTATTCATTTAGGCTCACACAATCTGCTGCACACAACATAGGGGCTATGTCTGGGACAGACCAAGAAAAAATAATTATCATCCTCAACTTTATGGTTTAACCAAGGCTAAAATTGAAAAGGGGTTCCTTAAATATAAGAGAGGATGCTAGAACAGTGAGATTTTAAAATGTATTTCCTGCACAAATATGGTTAAAAAAGTTAAAACTCTTTGAAATCTGTAAAACATGTACAATGTTTGTAAATTCGTAAACAAATATTTATCTTAATTGTTGGGGGCCATGGTGGCCGTGCGTGCTAGAGCGTTGGGCTTTGGTCCCATGAACTCATCTTGGTTTGAGGGTTCGAATCCCATCCGGGAGAGAGTTTTATTTCGTAGATAGAACTCCCTCCCGGGGCAATTTATGTTGTAAATAACAATATAACACTGTTCTAGAAACATGGCTAATATGCATCGTACATAAGGCCAAAAAAAACTTAATTTTTAAAAAATCACAATGGTAATTTATTATTATGGGTAATTTACTGCAGATTGAAGTAATACGCGACAAATATAAAAGATTATTGTCTATTTCACAAAATATATATAAAATATGGGAGTACTTTCGGTATTACTACCATCTTCAGCAGTGATTTAACAAATACTGATCAGTGTTTGTTAAATCATAGCTGAAGATGGTAGCAACTACTCCCAAATTTTATATAATTTTGTGAAATAGATAATATTTTTTAAGACATACGTTTTTCTTTATTTTCTATTAAGTGTTTCACAATACCTCTGCAAAAATGTTAAGTATCAATAAAAGATTACGTTTTTGAGATACTAAAAAAGGGCTAGGCCCGATAGAAATTGTGAGAAACCACTTGGTTTTTTTTTATTTTTAATTTTTATCAACAAAAGTAGGTACTGAATACTTTGACCTTCACTAAAACCTGGCCTGCATGTAAGACTGCCAAATTGCATGTCCGTAAGGCCAACGGTATTGAAACGCATAGCGAGACAGACAAACACAGCCTCTCCTTTATACGCCCTTGCCTGGTCCAGCTAATCGTAATAGTCAAAAATTTGGGAAAATGTCAAAAAATACAAAATTCGAATAATTATAGAAAACCGTCGCCATAGAATGAAACTCATTTCCTCCAGTATAAGAAATTAGTTTAAAAATATTGCATTTAAAATTTAGAGAAAATCAATATGAAAAGTTTACGTTAAAAATAATTAAACATTTTAACCAATTCTTCGGAAGTCAAATTTACATTCAAATAGTTTTTTTTAATGTGGTAATTGTTGTTACTCCTTTGGAAACGTTTTTAAGGCTACTATTTTTGAACATACATAAATAATAGTCAACAAGACAACTCACAACACAAACTAGCAATCAATGCAGTGGTTAAACTAAAGAAATAAAATATATACAAAAATAACATTAGAAGAGATTAAAATACTAATAAAATTATAATGTTATTGGCAGAGTAGATTCGACTGGAACATGGTGTAAAAAGACCTTCTATAGAACTCAATATGACCTAGCTCCCTGGCTTTTATTTTTATGTAAAGACTCCTTTTTCATCTATTTCTTTTATATTTTATATAATTATTCCATAAGACATTATTATAAAATAATATATATATATATATATATATATATATATATATATATATATTAGTTTAAACATGCATTACTTGTTTGTGTTGTGATTTTTCTTGTATACTATTATTTAAGCACGTTCGAAAATAGTGGCTTTAATAACGTTCCCAAAAGGTTTTTAATTACTTTTGGTTACAAGTGCAATATTTACCATAGTGAAAAACATTTTAATGTACCTAAACTTGACTTCCGAAGAATCGGTTTAAAATGTTTAAACTTAAAAACTTAATTGCAAGCAGCAAGGAGTTGTTCTTAGTACCTTACAAAAATGACCTAAAGGACCTGTTATAGGCCTACCTAGTCGAAATATATTTATATATACCTACATTATATATATTTATTTATTTAGATATATTGGTGAATATATTTAAAACCATTGTACTTCCTTAATATCAGTTACTATTTTATTTTGTTTATTTTTATTTTTTAACGCGGAAATAAAGAGTTCTGTCATTGATATGAGGTTAATGCAAGGCCGACTAGAGATAGCTGCTATATTGATTTATAACAAAATGTATACCTGTATAAGATAAACACTATGTATATCCGATAGGTACATATATAAATATCTATAGCTATTATTGTGACTGTGTATTTTCGAATTGAATATTTTCGATGAATTAATTTCTCTATACCTAATGTTTGAGTGAATATTGCGGCTCAACTATTACACTAAAAAAGTAAACAACAAGAATTATTTTATAGTGAATTTTATCGAATGGCTTTTTGATTATTCACTGAAAATATATTAAGGATACGTGTTTGCCGCTATTTTGGCCAATCTCTTGGTTCCCGTTGAATAAAAAAAATCGCAACCTACTTTTATTGAATTAAGTATGTTTTATCAATAAGAAACCACTAACTCTCAAAAAATACCTGTATCTTCCAGAAAAGTTTTCTCTGTCATATCAAATCCACATGATTTTTTCAAGATGAAAGTTTATTGATTTCCTAATTAGTTAGTCGAAAAGATTATTTATTCCATAACTTACGATGTGATTCACAAAATACTTCAAAATTTGCTAAAAAAAAAAGTATGGACTTAATAAAGTGTTAAAAAGCAAGGTGTAGGCAGTTGCCCCTAGAGGCCCCCATAGTTATAATAAGAACAGTATATGTTCTGGGCACATTTCTAAAGGCGGACGTGATATGACCAGTGAAAGTATAGAAAATATTGGAAACTTTCTAAAAAAATTAGTTTAGATTTTCATGGTAACAGGCCAATAATGGGACACATTTATTTCCTTGATATTTCTAGGAATATTTCTAAAAACAATTTTTATATAATATTCATATTTTTTTTTATCTTCTAAAAATAATTAGTTTTAGTTTTCACCAAATTTGTCGAACTTTTAACCAAGAGCAATTAAAATTGTAAAAATTCAATCTGGAAATACCTTTGGGTGAGAGGATTCCATTTTGTTATCGCACTATATAGGATAGCGGCTCACGTGTCTAATATATATTCTTCGTGTCTATAGAGGCATTTTTATTATTTATGTATTTATTTATCTTTTCTTTATTTTTAAATTTCCTTATTATTGTACACATTGACATTTATTATTTTATTTTGTCCTATTATTCATAATTGTCATCAAAGTTACTTATGTTTTATCTAAGTTACCAATAGTAAATATGCCCAAAATAATATTATTATAATAATAAATCATCAACAAAACAAAGTCTGAAAATGCAGTCCAGTGTGCGACAAGACTGAATATAAACAACATTTCTATAATATTTTGTGCAATGTTTAGTACCCGCATTGCAAAGGCCCTTGGTTTAAAGTATTAAAAAAATATTTAAAAACCACAAATACTAACGTGGAACTTCCTACATAAAACTAAACTCTCTTATACTTCAGCTTATTAAACATTCAAATTAAAAGCAAAAGTACTTGCATGGTCTTCTAAAGGTGTTGTCCTTATTTGGTTCTGGATACACATATAAAATATATTCATTCTATTACATAACTTCCCCTATACTTCATATAGCTGGAAAAGTAAACAAATAACGTAAAGCTGCTACTTAGAATTTCCATGAGTTAGTCGTCGACAGTTTAGCTTTATTATGACTAATAGATTACTATAATTTTATTTTTAAATATATTTAATATACAGCGATGGAACTGGTATGAGTAAAATGTCGAAAGGAGGTATTTAATATTATTATTGGGTTTGAAAAAGGCGGTGGTTGTTTAACAAAGAGCCGCTAACGAAGCCAGTTTGAGACAACAGTTCCCTCTTGTGGCCTATTTCCTTTGACCCATGCAAATTTCGTCCTCTTAGCGTCTAGGTCAGCCTTATTAGAAGTTCAAATTCCGAAAAGTTCAAATCTCAAAGCCTTCATAGGACTACCTTAATCACTAATTAAGCTAAATTACCCATTAACGGAATAATATGATGTCTGTCTGTCTGTCATTACCCAATCAAAATTATCTAAAATAAACGTTGTAGAGAAAACTGAAAGGCATATTTTATATGAAAATAGGATTTTTCGCAGGTCGCCCGTTTTCTGGATACATACAGAAAACCGCCCAGAAATGTTGAAATTTGTTTAGACGTTTGCTCGATGTAAGCGAAAGATGTCTTATTCAGAAGCTTCTGAAGTTTGGAGTTCATATACCTCCCTTTAGGTGAAGAGAGAGAAGATGAGGTTTCTTTTCGAGATTTTTCTTTTTTGTGCAACGTTTGAAAAATAAATAAGTAAGCGTTCACGAGTTATCGCGCGAATCGACGATTCCCCAAATCGTGTTAAGGTAGGCACGTTTCATGAAAATATAGTTTCCCTAAGTCTACATTTTACTACAGAAGTCCACTAAATATAGCAATTTTCAGGCCTTTTTTTTACATATTTTTTTATAAGCTTTTCCTTCCGGTCCATTTTACTTACCGGAGCCGCATTTCATCAAATTATTCACACATTAGAGTCAATTTATTGTAATCTCTGTAAGATGTGTATAAAAAATCTTTCTAGAGGATTGTCAATTATAGGTTTTTGCAGGACGATATCTTAAACATGGTTACAGCTATCTTCACGCTTAGACATTAAATGGATTTATTCCGGCAACATAATGAGGAAGTAAAACTTCCCAAAGGTTAGTTTTTAAATGTCTAAGTTTGATTTTCTATTACAGAGTCTTTACATTATCAATGTTTTGCATCTATGGAACACTTCAATGGGTGATCTTTAATATTTTTCTTGCATAATTTTAATTTATTTTTAATTATAAAAAGTCTACTCACCTAATATTTATCTGGTTTCTAAAGAAATTAGCTTGCGTGCTCACAATCAGAGCGTGACAGGGGACGAGATCTAAAATTTTTGAATTTGTGTTAGGTAATTTCTGTACAGCCCCTAAGACGCTACTGAACGGCATATTTCGGCTTCTATTGATGTAGACAAACGAATTATAGTAAAATCTAAATAAAAAAATCATGGTAATCTCTTTCTGATCAGTAATGACGAATTCGAGAGCTTAGAGTGAAATTATGCAGTTTGAAAAAAAAAAAAAAAAAAAAACGAAATATATATTAAAGTAAAGAACTCAACGACATCCTAAATCCTGTTTATAGAAATTGTATAAAACGATGTGTGACATAGCAAGCCTATGTCCGTATTCCTTTTTTTCGTTAACGCATAAAAAATGGAAACTCGTAGAAATGTTTAGAAAGTAATTCTATATGATTTTTTGTTCACTTGACTCTCTTCTTGTTCTTTAGAAGTCACTTTGTAACACTTTTATAGAAATGCTCTCTATGGACAGCTACTTTTTTCAGTATTATCAAAATACGGTATTTTAAGAAGTTCAAAAATTGGTGCCAAGCAGCGCGGATTAAAAAAATATTAAATTAATTCCAACGCATACATAAAAAAGATGAGTGTATTATGTATGTCATTTGTAAGTTTCCACATCGTTGATCCGATCGGGATGAAACTTTAGGTAATTATAGATTGTACATCTAGGAAGGTTTTAGTGAAGGCTTTGTTTCGAGATTGACAATAAATACATAGGTCGTTAACAATAATTAAAAATATCATCCCTTTAACTCATGTTGTTATTATTGTGAACAATTGTTTGTTATCTTACATATATATACTACATAAAACAATGAAATCACATAAATAAAACAAAACAAACTTTTTTAACTTTTATATTGTCTAATTCCACAAAAATATGTACCTACATATTTATATTGTCTAATTCCACAAAAATATGTACCTACATATTTATAAAGTACATACATTTCTGGAATTAGACAATATAAAGTAGTATGCTTCATAGCTTCCTGAGCTCAAGATCGCGGATTCGAAATCCTTAGGTTTTTTATCTTAGAAGTTGAATAAAACCTTGAGCACGCCATCCTTCGGATGGGACATTAAGCGATGGTCCCGAGCCTGTACGTCAGGTACTCGCTTAAGACACCATACCACATTTAGGACTCCCGTGTTCACCAGAGCGACAAAAGAGCAGCAGCGGCTCTACTCGTCTCCAAGCAATTCCCCTATCATTTAATCCTTTTTGCTTCCCCTGCTATACGAAGCATAGGGGAAGTTATGTAGTCGGCCAAAATTCGATTTGGAGTTATCAACGGAATTTCATGTTTTCCGACCTTCAGATTCCAAATATGAAAAAAAAAAACACTGTGTGTCTGTGAATACGATAACTCCCAACAGAATTAATGTATCGACACGAAATTTTATATGTGAAATTAGAACCCTCCAACGACGAGACCTATTGATTTTCAGATAAATTGACCAAAGGAGAGGGGGGATTAATGGGGAGGCTTAACTCTAATAACTGCCATTGTAATGAATGTATCGATACAAAAGCTGAATCGGCAGAAGCAAAGGGGAGGACACAAAAACCCCAATAACTGCCGATGTAATCAATCTATCGACTTGAAATTTCATATTTAAAGTCAAAACCCAGTAAGGGCATAAACAGTTAAATTTCTGCGATATAGGCTGATGGGATGGGTGCCTCAGGGGAGGGGCTCAACTCAAAAACCATAATAACTGCCCTTGTACGGAATTTATCGACACAAAATTTAGTATGAGGATTTAGGAGCCCCTATGTAAGTCAACTACTGAAATTAACGTTTTGGTGGGAGCAAAAAGTTAATTGCTTAATTCTGGGGAAGTACAATGTTGATGATTCACCGACGACTTTTCTTTCAGCAAACACTAACGCAAGAACCTAGATTTACATCCAATATTATTATTGGAGTAATTTGTTGTGACTTCTATGCTAGGAGGAGAGGGTATCTCCAGATGTACCTTAGTGAATGTCGTGCCAGTACACTACACATTATAACATCAGCTCTGTGTGTCTAAACCTAATCATTAGACATTTTTTCCAAGTGAAAGCAATATCGCGTCGTCAATCAGTCCTTGTCTTTGTCTACGTTGACGTTTATGGGTGGAGGGTACTCGTTTGGTCGCTAAGACTAAATAGTCGTCATATCGGCTACCCTTGCGGAGGTAGTAACTCCTGAATATATTGATACACATTAATGCTATCATGATAAAGCATAAATTTATAGTTTCAATATTAGAATACATTTAATTATCGCATAATTGTTTTATGTGAAAAAAAATCTTAGTATAACTGAATGAGGGGAAGAAAATATGAGGCAGTTGAGCCACGGGAACCCCATTATTTTAGTGCTCTTTAATTTATCATATATTGAAATCTTTTGATACCAGTGTTTTTTGCAGGTTAAACACATCATTTCAAGTTTAAAAACTTGGAGAATCATAATAAGCCTTGTTCAGAACTTTTCTTTTTAAGGAATATATTTCTTACACAATAGATTACTCACATTTTTACCCAAATTTTAAAATCAATAATCGAACTGTTTTTAAACAGTGGGAAAAATTTTCTAGAAAAGAAATTTCTGAAAGAGGATTTTTATCATACTACGACCAGAAGGAGGTTGAACTAAAAACCACTAATAACTGCCGATGTAGTGAACATGTATCGAAATGAAATTTTATATTGACCTAAAGTCCCGGGCGGCACTTACTGATTTTCGTTCGAATCGGCCAAAGAGAAGTGGATCAGAGGAGTGGGGGTTCGACCCAAAAGCTTTAATAACTCGATATTATGAAGAGTTTAGAGGGAGAGCGAAAACTTAATTGATTATAAATAATTCGATCTGGGTAAGTACATTTCAGGTGATTCACAGATAGAGATTTTTTTTTAGTTATAAATCCTTAAAACGTGTGAAAAAATAAAAAATAAATCGGCCTTGGATAATCCGGATCACGGATCGAGACTCGGATAATCGGGTAAATTAGCATAGAAACATAAACCTTAATAAAAGAAAACATACATATAACATATGTTCAACGATATATCAATATTTTCTCTTGGATATTAATGCGGAATCAATATTACTGAAACGAAATATCGACTCACCGATTACTGATAAGATAATTTTGTGCATCTCTTTTTAGTTAGTTATTGAGACTCATGCCCGGGCTTCAACTTTGAAGTCATATCGCCTACTACTAGCGTACTCTTTTGTCACTCTGGTGTACATGAGCCCTTCTAAATTTTGCCTAGCCAAATTCAGTTACAAAGGGTTTTTTCACTTTTCTAATAAAAAACCTATGAAGATTGGCTGGATATGGAACCTGCGGTCTTGAGCAGAGTAGGCTAGCATGCTACTGGCGCCCTCGCACCTCTAGTTGCTACGTCACTAGATTCCAGAGCGGTATACATCATTGTTATTGATAAGGAGGTTTCGAAATTTCCCCTAATAGCTCTTGTACATGTAGATTGTGCTATCTTCCTCAGTTACATAATATTATCACAATTTCCTCAGGAAATGTTGGGATTTCGAAAAAAAAACAAGTAATTTCATAAGAAGGCTTTTCGGCAGCTCATCATTTACTTTGTATGAATGTTAGTTCTGAAGAGATTTAAGACATACACTATTTTTAACATATATAACTTTTGGAAATTTTCTCTCTTACGTAAGGGATAAAATTTAAAAGATGATAAATAAAGCACTTTTTTTATAAAGTAAAAAAAAAAAGTGCTTTATATATCATCTTTTTAATTGTATTTATTAGTATTTCTACTATATTGACACAAAAAAAAATGTTCAAGTTGGTGTAACGATAAACCTTATATAAAATCCCTTTGACATTTCCCGATTGAAAATAGCAATACTTTCTTCAGTTATAATCGTAGACGCGTTATGCTAAAAAAATTATACTTTTTTTGAAAGAAGGTAGTTAAGAAATTGTTTTTTCAATAGGATGAGAACTATGGAATGACACCTGAAATCCAACAAACTGTAGAGTTTCTCCTCCATCTTCCTTAAAATATTGTTTCGGGGAAGTACATTACCCGGTGAATTATCGACTTTTGTTTTGGTTTATATTGTTCTCAAAGACTTCATTTGATGTCAAAACAAAGAGTCAAATAAATTTTAAAGCTTTTAAGAACATTATATGTTTTAACAAGTAAGGATAATTTTATTGAACATTTAAAAATTACGTCCGCTCTCCCTCCAAAGCCAATAGACTATTTGGGTTAAACTCAATATTTGACTTACATAGTGGCTTCTGAATTTTGTGTCGATATATTCATTACATCGGCTGTTTTTGAGATAATTGAGTTGAGCCCCCTCCTTTCAGCTGATTCCGCTCAAAATTAATAGGCGACATCTTTATTCTAGGTCTTTGAATTTAAAAATGAAATTTCATGTATATACATTCATTACAACGACAGTTATTAAAGTGTTTTTGTCAAACCTCTCCCATAATCTCCCCTTCCCTTACCCGATTTGGCTGATAACCAATAGGTGTCGTTCTTAGAGGGGTTTGGATACACATGTCGATACATTCATTCTATCTGGAGATATCGTGTTCAGACAGACAAACGTTTTTTTTATATCAATTTTGGAATCAGGAGGTTGGAAAATATGAAATTCTGTTGAAAAACCACTTCGAATTTTCGATCGATTACATAACTTCTTCTATAATTCGCATAGCTGGGGAAGTTTAATAACACGGAACTGTGGATCTATTATTTACATAGTATACTTCGAAAACAGGTGTTAAAAATTATTTAATTTCCAATTGAGGGTATGTAGTTAACAATACTGCACCTTGGATAAGTGAAGCTAGACATAAATTCATAGTTAAACTGCATATTTATGCATATAATAAAACTAGACAAAGATGCTATTTATTGCCAAGGTGCACAGCTCCGCCTAGCTTCGACATTCTCTCGGCCTCGAAACCCGCCTTTTTGACTACCTTTCGCAACACTCGGAGGCCCACCCTTTTTTTCTGTCTCAATGTCAGACGAGAATGACACAGAACAAATACGAGTATGTTTACTGTGTAAGCAGATCGTTTTGTTTATTTGTATTTAAAATATTATTTTCCAGGACGTCTAACGTCTTCTTTACCAAAAGTCATCAGTTCTAAAATTATTTTGTATGAGCAAGGAGTTCCAGGTATTATTTTGAAAATGAGCGCTCCTCCCTCATTGTATAATTGAATAGATTATACTTCCCCAGCTTTGAGTAGTTGTATGGGATGTTATGTAAATTCGATGCTGACTTTTTAACGAAATTTCATGTTTTCGGAATTCCTGATTCTAAAAATGAAAAAAAAATATTTGTCTGTCAGTGTGTGTGTATCTGTGAATAAAATAACGTCCGATAGAATGAATGTTTAAATACGAAATTTTATAAATGTATCCAGAATCTTACTAAGGACGACATCTAATAATGTTCAGCCAAATTGGCCAAAGGGAAGGGGGATTAGGGGGGAGGCTTAACACTAAAATTCCATTAATTGCCGTTGTAACGAATGTATTGACACGAAATTTCAAATGTGAATTCAAAACCCTACAGGGTCGACACCTATTTCTATGAATGAATGTCGCGACACAAAATTTAGTATGAGAACTCCAAAGTCACTATGTATGTCAAATATTGAGTTTTTGTCCAAACGATCAATTGGCTTCGGAGGGTGAGCGAAAACAATAAACAATTAATTCTTGCTGAGGAAGTATAAAGCTGGTGATTCATTGGAAACTTTATTTTTATGTTACAAGGAGATGTAAAGGATTTTTCAGTTTTTTTAAAAATCGCTAATCTGAATTTTTTTTTCGGGGATTGTAGAATTTTACGAAGATGGCTGTTATCCGGAGAAAGCCTGGTCGAAAAGATTTCTTAGTGTCCTTTTGTATATGTTCGGGGATCTCTCTCCGTTACAGGCCTTTCTTCGGAAGAAAACTCCAGGTCACGGTAACTTATGATAAAAATGGTTGAAGGCCGTGAGGAAAAAAAACCTTCGGAGCAACCGATTCTCCTAGGTTTCTGTGTGAGGAGTGATTTGGATATCCGTTGCTCATGCAATTGATGAACAGGAGTTTGATATTCGTGAAGGTAAGAAGATATCCATGGTCACGTTTTTCCAACAAGGGAAAACCGAACCAGATCAAACTGAAAATCTACTGTCATGGAGCTCTTATGAGCCAGTCTAGTCCATAAGATGGGGAGGGGGTTGAGTCTCGAACATAGGTTGTGACAGGGGAAGGAAGGGGTCTTGAGAACTATGACATAATGTAACTATAATCTGTATCTAAAAAAATATATAATTAATTATCTTTTTGAAGTGAAAGTTCTTTAGCGAGACTAGTGAATCGAAATTACCTCAACATAAAAAATCAAACATGAAACACCGAGAGGGGGATGAGTAGCGCATGCGTACAAGAAGGGCCAGCGCCAGGTGGAGGCCCCCTAAAATTGTCTATGTCTGAGAAAGAATGAACTCAATTATAAACCCAATAAATTAGAAATGTTTATTGTCATCATTTTGCTTACATAAAATTTTTAGAAAGTTTCAAGGTAAAAAAGCTTTGCGAGATTTTTTATTTGCAAAAATGGTTATAAGCTCATCAAAATTCAAGTTACCAAGAATATCACTTTCTAAACTGAGAATCATGAGATTTATTAGGCCATTTTGATTCATATTCGATCACAATCTGTTTTTGATGAGCTTCAGTTTCGAAAAAGACCTTTCCCCGCTGCAGTTTGTTACCTTCATTGATAAATACATGCGAAGAGCTATTTCTGCATTGCAATAAGTAGACTGTACATTATTTTGCAAAATTTTTTATCAAAACGATTTTTTCGTATTTCTTGGTTCGAAAGTAAAAAATGTTGGCTACTCCTTGTAACTTGATGGAGGCCCCGGGGCCATGGCCCGGCTGGCCCCGTGCTAAATACGGCTACGCGTGCAAGTCAACTACGAGTTTAGGTCGGTGTCGATGCATCAGCTGTTGTGTGCTACGTGTTTGTATACGGTTTATGCGTTAAAATAATACGTTTGATTATCAATTTAATACGTTTAGTTTTATTCTGAGTTAATGTTAAATAGTTAAAAATGCCAAAAACTACAACGGAACTTAATTAACCTAAAATGTACCTACTTTAAAATGGTTAATACTTATAATAAAAATTGAATAAAATATATATTGATTAATTTGTTTCTTTAATTCGCTGTTTATTTAGTAATGAAGACAAAAGAAGTTTCACTTCAACCGTGCGCTTATGTGAGTGAGGCACACTGCTTTTTTTTAATTTTATTTTTACCCGGCCATATGAAGTATAGGGGAAGTTATGTAATAGGTGAAAATTCGATGCGGAATTTTCAAAACCATGTTTTTGGACCTTTTAGAGTTTTTTTTTTTTTTTTTTGGTCCTTTATTTTTGACTTTAGTATTGAGCCATTAGCCACTTAAAAAAAAAATTATATATATGAATGTTCTCTAAAAAGTGAAACTTAAAAATCCACGCCTATCTCTTGGAAAAATGAATATAAATTTTCGGAATGGAGATTGGGAAGTCTGAGCAGGTCCATGTAACTTGGAGTATCCTTTGTGATCTTCCGTACCTTATCTATAAATTTGGTCCTTGCATACGAATATTTACTGCAACACATGATAATATGCTTTGGATCCTCGGTCATTCCTCTTAGAGTTCAAATATGAAAAAAAAAAATGTCTTTCTGTGAACACGATAACTCCCGATAGAATGAATGTATCGTCTCGAAATTGTACATGTGAATTCAGAACCTTCTAACGACGACAACTATTGTTTTTCAGTCAAGTCGACCAAAGGGATTACGGGGATAGGGGGATGTATTACATAAAAAGCGATATAGTGATTGTATCGACACGAAATTTTAAATGTGGGACCAAAACCTCATAAGGACAATACGTGTCGATTTTCAGCTAAATCGGTCAATGGGGAGGGGAGATTAGGGGAAGGCTTAACTCAAAAACTCTAATAACTGCCGTTGTAATGAATATATTAATACAAAATTTCATATGTGAATTCAAAACCTCATAAGGACACTTTTTAATTTTATGCAGAATCGGCAGGAGTGGGGGGTATCAGAAGGGGGCTCAACTCAAAAACCCCAATAACTGCTGTAATGAATGTACCGGCACATTTAGAATGAGAATTCAAGAGCCCCTATGTATGTCAACTATTGAATATTAGCGCAAACGGTCGACTGGTTTGGAGGGGGAGCGAAAAGTTAATTGATTAATTCGTTCTGGGGAAGTACATTGCCGGTGATTCACCGACGATTTTTTGTTTTTCGAACTATGTATATTAACAACATTTTGAAAGTCCTATAATATTTTTACAATTTTCTATATTTCATTCACTTTTAATTTTTATTCAAGGTATTACTGATAGGGACAATGGACGACACTACAAGAAGCAGCGTCATCTGAAGAACAAAGTGTTAAAATGATAGGTCTTCAATTTCTTACTTCTTCAGCAATTTGATGTATAGGAGAAGTTATGTGATCTGTCAGAAATGCGAAGTTGATATTTCAACAGAATTTCATGTTTGCCGAGCTAATTATTCCAAAAATGAAAATGTCTATAAGTGCGTCGGTGAATACGATAACACCCGATAGAATGAATGTATCGACATGAAATTTTATGTATATCCAGAACCCGACGACACCTATTGATTTTCAGCCAAGTCGACCGAAGAAAAGGGGGGACAACCTGTTATATTTCAGCGAAATCGGTCAAAGGGAAGAGGAGGTTCAGGGAAGGGGCTCAACTCAAAAACCCTAATAACTGCCGATGTAATGAATTTATCGACCGATTCCGCTGAAAATTAATAAGGTCGTCCTTACGATGTTTTAAAGTTTCATATGAAATTACGTATGTTAAATAAATATTTTATGATTCGTTGCTATCTTAAATCTAAGGACTATAAACGATTGGCAATTTAATAAGGAACATTTGTGGTAATAACCAATTTTCGATAGGACTAACTGTTTTCGGTATGTATCTCAAAACCGGACGACCGTTTTCGCTACAGCATTTACTTGAAAATATTTTTCATTATGTCGTAAACATAAGCGGTATCTTGTAAAAAGTAGTTAGGCGTCGAAGTAAAGCGGTCTCAATTTTGAGGTAGAGCGTTCACAGCTTTCCAATCACATACACACAGACAACAACGCGAAAATTGTCAAAACGTATTCAGGGAACCTTAAAACTTGAAAATCCGTTGAAACCTCGATCTCGAATTTTGAAACGATTACAATAGTTTCTTATCCTATAGGTATAAGAAAGTAAAAACTAAGTGCTGACAGAATTCTGACCTAGTTTTGGGGTGTATCTTGGGTTTTGGTGGGAACGTAGGATGATTTTGGCGGGAGAAGAGGGCCAGATGATTTGTCGAGGCCTAGTTTTTGAATAGGGCGACCTGGTTTGAAACTTTACGCCCCGAATTGAAGTGAAACACACATATCCTTCCTTGAAATCTCCCTCAAACTCCCATTCTCTGTCCAGTTCTTCTGTTCGTCTAACAGACCACAACTCGTGTGGAGGTAGGGCCTAACTATTAATGAACGTGAACGTAAGGAAAACCCTCTCGAAAATGTGGTTTCCGTTGGTCTCACTGACCAGATGAGCGCTAGTGGTAATAGTAGTCCAGCAAAATTGATCATCCAATATGAAAGTTGTCAGTGAATCCCCAGGAATGTACTTCCCCAGCACAAATTAATCAATTAAATTTTCGCTTTCCCTCTGAAAACCAATCCTCTGTTTGAACTAAAAAATCATTATTTGACTTATAAAGAGTTTTCTGAATCCTCATATTAAATTTTTTGTCGATACATTCTTTACATAGAGGGGGTAAAAGTGAGCAGGGGGGTAAAAGTGAGCACGGGGGTTAAAAAGTGAGCAGGGGGGTAAAAAAGTGAGCAGGGGGTAAAAATGTAAAAGTGAGCAGGGGGGTAAAAGTGAGCAGGGGGGTAAAAAGTGAGCAGGGGGGGGGGGGGGGGGTAAAAGTGAGCAGGGGGTAAAATATTGAGGCTTTTGAGTAGTGGCCGACCGAAACAGAATTTTCAGCCGAAACCGAAACCGAATCTTCGGCCTCGGTCTCAGACCAAACCGAAACTTATTTAGAAATGTTAAAATTTCCATTGTATACTGAAATTTAGTGTATTTTTTACACATACACCTACCTACAGACAGTTAACTCGTGTTAAATGAAATAAAAAACAATAATTGAAGTATGTAACAAAAATAGTTATTCATTTATGTTACATTAACAATTTAACATGAACAAAAATAATAAACATGTTAAAGTAAAGACCTATCCTGTAAGTAAACTTTGTCAAAATCAACACTTAGATTAGATATAAAGTACAGACTCCTTAATTAAGTAAGTACCTATTTTAATTGTGTTCACAATATTCTTAAGATTCATTTATTTTTTACTGAGATCTTGTATTTAGCACTTGGTGAATTACCTAATTATCAATCTTAACAAGGATTACAATAATCTGTACGACTATCAAGTAATTACTTAATTTTAAAAAACAGTAATAAAATCAAAAGAAAAAAAACGAAATATTATTATTAGATTACTAATTAATTTTAGTATTCGTATGGCAACCACACACGACTCAAAAGGCCACGAACTCATCCGAAGTTAGTCGAACGACGCACGACAAGTCACGAAAACTGAGTTTCGGCGTGGACGAAGTTTCGGCTGATTTTTGGCCGAAACCGAAACTATGGTCGAAACTAGATTTTTTGGCCGAAACCGAAACCGAAACCGAATCTTCGGTCGGTCACTACTTTTGAGTTAAGCCTCCCCTCTGATCCCTCCTGTTTTCATCTCATCCTAATGGAGTTTTGAATTTACATATGAAATTTCGCGTCAGTACATTTATTACGACGTCAATTATTAAAAGTGTTTGCGTTAAGCCCCCATCCCTAATCAGCCCCTTCCTTTTAACCAATTTAGCTGAAAACCAAGAGATGTTGTCCTTATGGAATTCTGGATACATATAAAAGTTCATGTCGATACATTCAGGATATATTATCGAGAGTGTTCACACGCACAATCAGACTTATTTTTTTTATAATTATTGGAATCAAGAGGCCGGAATTCATGAAATTCCAGTAAAAACTCAACATCGAATTTCTGACGAAAATATAACTGCCCTCCAATGGGGAACGAACTGGGGAAGTAAAAGTCCAACATGAAATAAGAATATACTAATTGTAATATAAATGTGCCAATTCTTGGCTCAATATGGTCCGTTGAGAATAATTAATATTTTTTTGTAACATTAGAAAGTTATGATTTGGAGAAAGATTGCGAAGATATTTCGGGCGTCATAAGATATTAATTATTGTTGCTAAAAAGAGTAAATAGAAAGGCACGTAATATATAATAGATATCTTACCCTTGTCAAATGCCTGGTAAAATCTTAATTTATAATGTCAATTTCTCTAGTGTCAATTTCTCTAGTTCAATTTCTGTCTTAAATCAAAAACAAAATCTTTACTATTAATTGTGAAAATGATGATGTGAACAGGAATAATGATGGAGGAAGTTTGGTACTGAGATCCAAATACGGGAATAGGTACATGAGCAGTTTTCTTCGGAGGCATGGCTTGTTGTGATACAGGATTGGAAATACGCGGCCTGCCCCTCGTCTGACAGCCCAGACCTATCATACCTGTCCAAAAGGCTGGACGGCGCCTCCTAACAACTCACTCGCAAAGTATCAGTCCTTTCAAAAGTCCTGTCGTTTTTTTAAGTAATTAAAAATGAAAGAAAGTAATATATATATATATATATATATATATATATATATATATATAAAATCATTTTATTCATCAAAATAATTGCCATTACAATCAACAACCTTATCCCAACTTTGAGAAGGTCCCAAATACCTTTTTTTTAAACAATACATTTTTGCTGCCAAAAAACGTATTTAACTCCGATTCCAGGATTTGCCGGTTATCAAAACATTTCTGCCTGAGGCTATTGTCCAGAGATCTGAAAAGGTGATAATCAGTGGGGGATAGGTCTGGGGAATATGGCGGGTGGGGTAAAATTTCCCATCCAATCTCTATCACTTTATCCCTCGTCAACCTTACCGTATGTGGCCAAGCATTTTCCTGAAGGAGCAAGGGTCCTTTTCTATTCACTAGTCCTGGATCGAATATTTTAAGTTTAGACTGACAGCGGTCTAATATCGTGCAGTAGACCTCTGCAGTGATGGTTTGCCCCTGACTTAGGTGCTCATAGTGCACGACGACTGTCTAGAAGACAACCAATAACATCTTTTTCGGGTGAAAATCAGGTTTTGGAAATTTTATTGGTTCTTCATCACCTGAGAGCCATTGATAACACCGCCTAAAATAAATGTATAATACCCATTTTTCATCACAAGTGATGGTTCTGTCTAAAATGGATCATTTTTCAATCGAGAAGCTAGAGATGAAGATGTTGTTAATCGAATCATCTTATTGGCATCCGAAAACTTGTGAGGGCCCCATTCGTCAAGCTTTTTTATTTTTCCCATTTGATGTAGGTATCTCCAAGCTGTTATTTCTGAAATATCTACACTGTTACCTTTGTTTGACGTGGATCCGACTCTATTAATTCCCGAACTTGCTGTTCTTTACATGCCACTGCGATATTCGAGAGCGTTTTGGGTGTGCGTTTCGATCAGAATTAATTGAAATCACAATGTAAAATGTTATATAATAAATGTTTCGCAGCAATAAGTTTCTAACAAAATATTCCATTCTCATAAGCATTTAGGTTTGAGGCTATACATCGCAAATATACCTGCCCTCCAGTATACTTTAACAATAAACACATCCCTTCAAAAAAAGGATGTCCGCTATCTAGGTTGACAAGCGGCTGACACCCTCGACACCCCTCACACGAGTCTGAAAAGGCAAGAAATAAACAGACACTACAAACTGTTAATAAGACTACTAGACAAAAGGTCTAAATTAACTTTAAAAATAAAACGACTTATATACAAGTACTGAAACTTGAACTCTGGGGTTCTGCCAAGGCTTCCAATCTCCAGCGCATCCAATCCCTTCAAATCCAAAATCCTTCGTAGAATAGCCAATGCTCCTTACTATGTTTCCAACAAGACCCTCCATACTGACCTCAGCATTCCCTACGTTACTGAAGTAACTAAATCCAGGTACAAACACTTATTTTCCTCCCTGAGTTTCTACAGTAATCCTCTACTCGTTGCCCTCCTTGCTACACTTTCCCAACGACCTCTTATGCGACAATGGCCTAGAGACCTCCTTAATAGCAGCAGTGACTGTGAGTTATAAATGCAACTCAGTGACTAGGGAGTGTCAGCACTGGATGATTTCTCCCGTCTTGATATTTTGACAATGCTATATTTTACAAAATTTGCTTGTTGTATATATTATTTATACAGTTGTAAATACCTAATTCTAAATAAATTAAAAAAAATACTTTATGAAAATTTTGATCAACATAGCCAATATAACCTGCGTACTAAATGCAGGAATACGAAGTGGAATGTGTAACTTGAATCCCCTTTCCACTGGGGATCCAAGTGTACCTGCAGCGCCCCTGGTGGAGGGCTAGGACAACATAAGGCCCCCTAAATAAGTAATACAGATGTATTAATCCAACTTTTATATTTTTTTTTACCACAACTAGTTTTTTGCAATTTGCCATCTTCAGGTGGTGAACTTTATTAGAGAAGGGGTCAAAGAAATGGATACATATCAATTAGAGACCAGCTGGATACTGACTGTTGGTCCCTGATTGATATGTGACCAGTATTAATTATTTAAAAAGTAAGTCCACTACATCCGCCTATCACCAAGGCAATTTTGGCCGTCAGTCGGAGTTGGCATTAAAGATATAGGATAATGAAGAACAAAAAATATTAACTTAAACAAATAAATGAACA
This sequence comes from Aradus depressus, assembly GCA_963662175.1. Lineage (NCBI taxonomy): Eukaryota > Metazoa > Arthropoda > Insecta > Hemiptera > Aradidae > Aradus > Aradus depressus. The sequence continues at coordinate 34,760,488 of OY759218.1, forward strand.
GAATGAATAACCATCGTTAAATTCTTTAAAAAAATATGTAAACATAAAAAATAAAATTTAATAATACGAATAATGAGAAAATAAAATAAAGACATGTATTAAGGCTGAGAACGAAATAAGATAGATAAACAAGCGTGGAAAGTAATATAATATAAAACTACAAATAATACACGGAAGCCACTATGTAAGTTATATATATATATATATAACGTTTGGCTTTAAAGGGAGAGCGAAAAGTTAGTTGATTAATTCGTTCTGGGGAAGTACATAGTCGGCGATTCACTGATGACTTTTTTATTTTTTATCCGAGTTTCGCACGTAATCAGCTTCAGGTATAGTAATATAACGCATTGTTACTTGCGGGCAACGCCGGGTAACCTGCTAGTAAATAAAGAACTGAGACGGTGGGCTGCTCTAGAATCAGAATATTAGAGTAAGTACGTAATGTGATTATATAAGGTGTAAAGTCAGAGTGAAAGTCGTCCGAGGCTCACTTTTGGCACTGCCACAAATCAAATCCTCCTGACAACTTCTTTATATAGATCAGTGACGTAGTGGGGGCCATACCCCCTCCCCTCAATTTTACATCCCCTGTTATGAGTAGTATAGGAGAAGGTCTATAATCAATTTAACAAAATCGATATTGAGTTTTCACTGAATCCAAAAATGACAAGTATTTCTTCGATATAATATAACGATATATTATATCGACACGAAATTTGATAAGTGGTTTCAGGCGTATTACGATAACCACTTATTTTCAGCTAAATCGGCTTTAGGCTTTATAGACTGGAATTCTTTAGGTTCTTCCCCAGAACGAATTCTTCTTCGAAATCAATCGACCGTTTGGGCTTTAAATAGTTGACTAACATCCTCATACTAAATTTTGTATCGATAGATTCATTACAGCAATTTTTAGGGTTTTTGAGGTGAGTTCCCTCTCTTCATCCCCTTTTTTACGGCCGATTGTGCTGAAATTCTGTAGGTGGGGTTCTGGATACATAAAATTTCGTTTCGATACATTCATTCTACAGGGGGTTATCGAGTTCACAGCACACACAGACAGCATTTTGTTTTTCATTTTTGGATAATCAGGAGGTCGAAAAACTCAATAGGGGGGGGGGGGGGGGGGGGGGGGGGGGGGGCTTTGCCCCTTTGCCTCCTATGCCACTAGGTCACGGACAAGGTTGACTTTAACAAATAAATTTGAATACAATGGGACAACCAGCTGTCCAGTTATGAATGAAACACTTATACGACTGGGAAGTACCTGCTTTCAAACTATCCTTATTATCTATCGGTATAACCGGAACAACCGCATCCTCACTCAACCCGTTCAGAAATCCAATTTAAGATCAATCATTCGGAAACTCGACGGGTTATTTTCCGGTCACAGGCTCAACAGTCGTGGGAAGAAAGTTTGTTCAACAATTCTTAGTTATCCAACGTCTGGGTATAAAGTAATATTTTTTAGAAATGGAGAGGGAGGGAAGACATCTTAGATTTTTTAATTTTATTTGAAATCTATATACAATATATACATAATAAGCAAATATGTGGTCAAAAAATTATGAAATATAACAATGTCATTTGATGGATGAAGCCAGCCAGCGCTGACACTCCCTTGAAAGTTAATTTTTATAATTCACTATCCTCAGAGAGAAGATAGCGAAGCCACCCCCTGTTCAAGCAGCGGGGAGGATTGTCGAGAGGATTTGAATGGAAAGAATGGTTTCTGTGCTATGTTTGAAATCGGCATTGGATTAATTCATTGGGAATATTGAGATCTCTGTGTAGGACTTTATTGGTGACTAGAAAGATGCTCTACATCTGGAATACGGTTGATGCTGTACCCCAAAGTTGGAGCCCATAGGTCCAAATTGAAAGTATAATTACTTGTGAATCGTAAGTTAGTAGTCAGTTTTGATTTTGGTCCAATTAGTCGACGTAACAGTCCGTATCTTCGATTGTGTCGTGTATGTGGGTTCCACGTAAGTCTACTGTATAGGTAAAACCCGAGATAGCGAACTTGGTTTGAAGAGGGTATCAGGATGTTATTTTTTTTAGGTCTAAGGAAACAGTCATAAATGTAAGAACGAAGTAAACTTCTGAATGTGTCATATGGAAAATTACAAGTATTTACAAGACGGAGGGTGACCTAGCTACATTCTTATGAAAGCGCGGAGCATAAATGAAGTGTAAGGCTGTCTATGAAAAACAAAATTTCCGAATACATTTCTACTGTCTGTCGATATAGCGGGAAGCTAATAAAATAAATGAAAACCAATAACTTGTTCAAGTTTTGTATTGTCTAATTCCATAAAAATATGTAGGTACATCCGGTACCGGTTTTGAACGATGGCGTAAGTTTTTGTGGAATTAGAGAATATAAAAGTTAAACAAGTTTTTTATTTATTAAAAAAAAAAAAAAAATTAGCAATTTAGGTCATTTATTTGATCATCTTCCTTGTTTTTCTTCTTTGAAGAATTTATTTCAATGAGATATAGAAAAATATATACATTCCGGATAACCGGGATCGGGATAATCGTATTACTGCAGTAGGTACTTGGGAGGTGCGTACAAGAGCCCTGGATGCACTACACCGTATCAACGGTGACATTTTCATAACATTTTCCAAGACACATCCCCCGTCACAAATTTCGACTCACCCCCCTCTCTCAGAAAAGATCTTGTAAGTATGAGGATTAAGAAGTTCCCTAAGTTGATTTTCAGCCAAATTTGTCGAAAAGGAAAAGGGTTTAGAGCAGTGGTTGACTTTTTCGCCTAAGCCTCTCATTGGATGATCTGTTCATCCTTTTCCTCGGCGTGAAAAAAAAAACCTACATAAATTTTGAAACATCAATATGTGTAGCAAAAATAAACATGTCTATTTTCAAATCATCATTTTCAAATAATAGGTTAATGTCATTTAATACTTATACTGGCACAATGCTAAAAGTAAAAAAATATTCATCATCATAGTATGGTTTGAAGACACCATTCACAACCTAACTCATCATATTTACCTAATTTATTTTTAATTGTATTAATTTATTAATACAATTAATTAATTTATATTTTTTCTTGAGCCTTCCCTTTTCACTCAGACTCCCCACAGGTTTAGAGAAGAAATGAAAACTTAGTTGATTATATAATTCGTTGTGGAGAAGTACATTCTAAGTGATTCACTGATGACTTTTTAATTGTTTTACTCACAATTTTCCTAAAATAAGTAATAAATGAGAAGTGTTTATATTGATTATTATTGGTATTCTTTTATACTCGTACATCCAAAAATTTCATTTTATTACTCAAACTGTTGTTTTATTTTGTTTTGTTTTTCTTTTACAACATTTATTTTTGGCCAAGGCTGAAGTGATGACATTTTCTTGGACCTTTCAGATGCCAAAAAATCACATTACATGAGATCTAAGCTGATATCGAAAAATTCTAAAATGATTCGAAATCAGCAATGAAATTATTAATAAAAGAAAAGACCTTCAAACTTTTTTTTTCCAGAGAGTTAATACCCAATGCCGTCCAAAAAACATCGTCGGTGAATCACCGGAAATGTACTTCCTCATCTCGAATTAATCAAAATTAATCATCAAGTTTTCGCTCTCCCTCTAACACCAATCGACCATCTCAATCAACATAGGGACTTCAGAATCCTCATAGTACTTAGGATTTATCATCCTCTTAAGAAGTACCCACTCCATCTTTAACATTAGTAAAGGCTTCTATGACGTGTCGATACATTTATTACATCGGCAGTTATTGGGATTTTTCAGTTGAGCCCCTCTGATCCCCCCTCCCCTTTGGCTGATTTAGCTCAAAATTAATAGGTGTCTTAATGGCCTTATGGGGTTTTGAAATTGCATATAAAATTTCATATCAATACATATTGTATGTATTAATATATTAATATACATTTCCATCAGCAGAGATTTTGTGTTAAGCCCTCCCCTTAGACCGATTTGGCTGATATACATATTTTGTAATTAGCTAACGAAGAAAATGTATTGACAATAAATTCCGTACGAAGTAAATCTATTAATTATCAGAAATAAAACCAATAACTTGTTTAAATTTTATATCGCCTTATTCCACAAAAATATATACATAAAGTGTACCGGTTTCGGCTTAAGCATCGTCAGCACAAAGTTCAAAAGTGACATTTATGTTTGCTAGGTTATCAAATTTATACAATCCTCAGGTTACCTGAGATTACATAAGACTGTGTCACCCTAACCCCGGAGGACTTTCCTCAATAGTTAGTTAAACAGGTCTTTGTTTTATTTATTTTACTAAGTCTACACTAATATTGACACAGATCGCAGAAATGTATTATGACAATTATCAGAAATACTTGAAATTTCACAATTGCAATGAAAAACATTTCTTCGAATTTAGTAAATTTTTTCTTCAGGGATCTACGCTGAATCATTTGCTGCAATTTTCTTCCAGGCCTCCCGAGAATTTATTTTACTCATTCTAAATATCAACATTTCCGATAAAGACATCATTGCCAAAAATACTCGGTAAGGTAATTTTGTCATTGGCCATGCAATAACGACCTTTCTCCTGATTTGTATTGTGAAAATAACTTTCAGGAAACATTTTGTGCAATGGGACGAGAGCTCTGCTACCTCAAAGTTAAGATTTGAACTTTTGAAAGCTGCTTTTCCTGTCGAAGTTTCGCAAATACATTTTTCTTGCAAAAAGACTGTATATTTTTTGGCACCAAGTCCCTTATATACTCAAAGGAATATCCTGGTGTTGACAATAAAAAAACGTGACAATTATGAGAAGCAAATCATATCTTGAGCCATGGTTAACGATTAATAATTACATTTTTACTTTCATATGCGTATAGTATAAAAAGTATAGTAATCGTGCGAAAACCTGAGATCGAGTTTTCAACTGATTTTCACGTTTCAACGTCCCCTGAATTCGTTTTGACCATTTTCGCGATGATCTCTGTATGTACGTGTAATGGCCACATCACAATTTTTTTTTTTCTCTTTTATATGTTTGTCTTTTTCAAAAATATACAATAAAATTAAAAACGAAAGAAAACCCTAATGTAGATAACCTACTGGCTTCGAAAAAATGTGTTTCGTATAAAATATGCATTTTTTACAACTTTTAATTGAAACGTTTTTTGATTAAGACATAAATATACGCGGTATCTTGTAAAATGTACTTAGATCTTGAAGTAGTGGTTTTCGTTTTTGTCTGATTTCGCAAAAATCTAATCATGTAACATCTTCATTGCTACAATCGTTACACTCTTGAAATTCAAATCACATACATGCAGACAAGACAATGGTCAAAATGTGTTCTGGGGAACTTGAAACGTGAAATTCCGTTGAAAACTCCATCTCAGATTTTCGCGCGGTTACAATATTTACTATACTAAAGTTATAAACAAGTAAATAATAAAACAATTGATTAATATAACTTATTTGTATTGCTTTAATAATTACAAATTTACAAGGATTCTGTGTTCAATGAATTCATCATTTTGTTGAGGTGAGTGAGTTTTGTTTTCGAAACTGGGTGAAGCCAAGGTCGGTTTGTGGCATTTTTCATACCTACATAGACCGAAATAAATAAGAAAAAACCTCCTACAACTTTCCAAGAATTTAAACAAAAACAAGTTTTTATGTCTGGGATTGACGGACTTTGTGTGAACCAGGATGTCTGCACCCCAAGGTATCCACATTTTGGAGAGGTCAAAAAAAGTACCACCATTAATGTTCATCTAAAACAAATCTTTTCATGATCATGATGAAGCTCCGTTACAAGCCCTCGGGGTAACTCAGTCAAAAGCAAGAAACTTGACTGATTGCAGGGGCGGGTTTTTTACCCATGTTATCCCAAGCTTGGAAGGCCCATATTAGTATATAACTACTACACTTTACTGTAATTCACGATTGGTTCTCTCTAAAATCTCAATTAAAAATATTATGTCCAATGCGAGATCTACACCATTGCACATTGAATCGGAAACAAAATCACGAGGAATCTATAACAGATTTTTTCAAACGATTAGAAGAAAGTCGTTGGTGAATAACCGGCTACGTACTTCCCCAGAACGAATTAATCAATTTACTGTTTGGCCTCCCTCCAAGACCAGTCAACCGTTTGCGGTAATAATCAAATTTGACAAATTTTGTGTCCGTACATTCATTGCATCGGCAGTTATTAGGGTTTTTGAGTTGAACCCTCTTCCCTTCGACCGATTTCGCTGAAAATTAACAGGTATTTTCCTCATAGAGTTTCAACCTTAAATATGAAATTTCATGTCGATACATTCAATACAAGAGGGCGCTAGTAGCTCAGAGGTTGCGCGCTAGCCTACTGAGCTCAAAATCGCGGGTTCGAAAGCCGGCAGAGGCCTTTAGGTTTTTTATCTCGAAAGTGGAAAAACTTTTAGCACGCCATCCTTCGGAGGGGACGTTAAGCGATTGTCCCGAGCCTGTACGATGTCAGATACTCGTTCAAAATCCTTACCCTGGAGGAATGAACCTAGGTAGACAACATTTAGAACTTCGGAAGGTGTTATGGTCCCACACCAGGGGGGGGGTATGGGGGATCCATCCACTCCCGAAATGTTTTAAAAAATTGTCTTTTTTGTAAATGATAAAACTGTTTTTATTGCATGGAATAATTTATTGACTATACTTCCAGACTAGCCAAGACGGATTGAATGGATTAGCTCTGATGTCAATAAATAGAGAATAGATAATTAAAATACACAATTTCTTTGTCAAACTATATATATACTATATATTCTCTAGTATTTGTACTCAACTAGTTTCGCCGTGTTAAGGCATTATCAAGAGTCACTTATAAACAGTTCATAAGTGACTCTTGTTAATGCCTTAACACGGCGAAACTAGTCGAGTATTTGAGAATATATAGTGAAGTTTGACAAAGAAATTGTGTATTTTAATTATCTATTCCTAGAATGGAGCTTCACAAAGTAAATCTGGAAACCATAAATTAATAAACAGAGACATTCATCTAGACCCTGAAACAGTTTTAAACAAGCCAATGCACAGTATATATGTATATATATGTTGTTCCCCCCGAATTAAAATCCTGGGCACGCCCCTGCTTCATATAGCTGGACAAGTAAAATAAATGTATCGCCGCGGAACTAAATTCATCAAACAATTAATTGGAATTAAGGCTCATTAACAACACCAGGCTCCGTTGGTTTATTTAACATAGTATACCGGAAATTTCACAGATGTTGCGTTTTAGAGATATAAAAACACTAATCGATGCATTTTCAATCGGCATGCAAGAAGAAAAAGTTGCCTCCTAACTAACACCTAATCACGGAGGACGCCGGTATCGTGCTGGCCTTCTGAGCTCAAGATCGTGGGTTCGAAACCCGGCCGAGGCCTTTAGGTTTTTTATCTAGGAGCTGAAGAAACCTTGAGCACTCCGTTGTTCGGATGGGACGTTAAGTGAAGGTCCCGAGCTTGTACACTGTCAGGAGGTACTCGTTAAAGACATAGTCAATAAACTTGGGTAGACAAAATTTAGGACTCACACAGTAGAGTCGTGTTCAAGTTCATCAGACAACAAAAGAGCGCTCTGGTAGTAGGCGATATGACCACATAATTAAAGCTCGGGCATGAGTCACCACTATAACTAACAAATAGCTCGAACAGTGAACACCCAAAACTCATGATACAAACTTAGCGAATCCAGGAAGACAATAAAGACCTTGTTGTCCACTGTTTTATTTTTGACCAGAACCGGTTTTCAACGCAGCAGCATCATCATCAGTGGCACATCCCTCCCGCACAACGTAGAGGTTAAAGGATAACTGGCTACCTTGTGGTGAGACATCCTGGTTCACACAAAGTCCGTCAATGTACTTCCCAGTACGAATTTGAGTCAGGCCCCCCTTCTCTGATTACACTCTTCACTTTGACCGATTTAATGGAAAACTAGTGTAGTCCTATAGGGTTTCAAATTTAAATATAAAATTTCATATCGATACATTCATTACAATGGCAGTTATTAGAGTTTTTGTGTCTCCCAGATTAGGTTGAAAATCGATAGATATATGAGGTTCTGGATGCACATATAAAGGTTCGTGTCTATACAATCATTGTATTGGGTATTATCATAATCACAGACACACAGAAATTCTTTTTTAATTTTTGGAATCAGTGTATTGAAAAACATGAAATTCCGGTGAAAACTTAACTTCGAATTTCTGATCGATTACATAATTTCCCCGTATAATAATATATATAATACGTCGTAAAGCTGAGATAGTAAACATGTCTGTGAATGTGTCTCTAAACACGATAATTCCCGATAAAACACAAAGTTTTACATGTGTATTCAGAACCCCATGAAGACGGCACCTAATAATTTTTAGCAAAATCGGCTAAAGGGGGGGGGGGGGGGGGTTAGGGGGAAGGGGGGAGGTGACAATACAAAAACACCAATAACTGCGATTGTATTGAATGTATTAACACAAATTTATATGTAAATCAAAACACTGTAAGGACGACACCTATAAATTTTCAGTGGAGTCTAAAGTGAGGGGCTAACTTGAAGCACCGCAAGATGAGACTACTTCAACAATAAGCAAACAGATTCAATTATATACCTAGTTTGTTTAAATTATCATATTATATGATATTTATGAGAAGACAAATTAATTAATAGCGAGACGATTCAACTTGAAATGCCGACAACTCAACCGTATCGTATACCTTTAAGACGATATCAAATTGTAACTTACAATAATTATATAAGCCAACGATTTTACAAAACCTTTGCGATGTCAATCTCACTCTCCAACCGCCATTTTATTTTTGTAAAATTATGTTAACCTTTCCCACATGAAACTACATAAGTATTGACCTTATCGAAGAATTTCAATCGCAAACTATGGGAATGGTCATAAAATGCTTGCAAATAATCTCTCTCATTCTTGTTCAAAACAATTAAAATTAATAAGAAACAAATTAGACACGATATAGAGAAGATTATATCATAATTTTTAATTTTTTTAATGCCCTTCCACACTTCTTTTTTTTTTTTAATATTTTATTATGCTTATTTACAATCAGTACAGACAGACCATAAGTAAATTTGTTGACAATAGGTAATGGAACAATTTATGTACAATGATAACTAATACAAGATATATCATAATAACAGATATATCATAATAACATATTTAACTGGAACGAAATGTGGCCTTATGAACGGCATTGATGAAATTATGAAATGGCTTTTCGGTACATCCATCACCGATAAGGTTCCATTCTATACCGACTCAATTAAATACATCCATCATAAATGATCAAAAACAAACGTTACCAACTATTATTTTGAATTTCAATTACTTCATGAGTCAATTTGATTCAAATAAATATTCATTTTTTTTTTAATATAATATATTTAAAAAAATGAATATTTATTTGAATCAAATTGACTCATGATAATATAATATAATATATTATATTTCTAAAAATGTATTGGCCTTATGTACGATGCATATTAGCCATGTCTCTATGAAGGTGTTATTGGTTATTTACATATCCATGGCCCGGAAGGGAGTTCTATCTATGAAATAAAACTCATTCCTGGGCAGGATTCGAACCCGCGACCGTGGTAGAACCATACAATTAAAGCCTTAGGCTCTAGCCCGCACAGCCCCACAACTTCGTTCTTCAAACGGGAAGACAATAAGTCGTCGGTGAATCGCCGACTATGTACTTCCCCAACACAAATTAATCAATAACGTTTTCTCTCTCCCTCCGAAGCCAATTGACCGTTTAGGTTAAAACTCAATATTTGAGTTACATAGTGGCTTCTGAATCCTCATACTGAAGTTTGTGTCGATACATTCATTAAATTGGCAGTTATTACGGTATTTGAGTCAAGCCCTCCTTCGCTGGTCCTCCTTCCCTTCAATCGATTTCGCGGAAAATTAATAGGTTCCATCCGTATGGGGTTTTGAATTTAAATATACTTCCTTATCGATACATTCATTGCATCTGCAGTTGTTGGGATTTTTGAGTTGAGCCCCCTCTGATCCCCGCCCTCCCCTCTGTTGATTCCGCTGAAAATTAGTAGAGGTCGTCCTTAAAAGGGTTTTTTTTTTTTTTTTTTTTTTTTTTCGCGGGTGCTCCGGCTAATCACCCGGTCCTTAAAAGGCTATGAATTTACATATGAAATTTCGTGTCAATACATTTATTACAAAGGCAGTTATTAGAGTTTTTGTGTTAACCTCCCTTCTAATCCTCCCCTACCGATTTGGCTGGTAGCTCCGGTAGCTCAGTGGTATGCGTGCTTGACTTCTGAGCTCAAGAACGTGAGTTCGTAACCCGACCGAGGCCCTTAGTTTATTTTATATGGGAGGTAAAATAAACTTAAGCACGCCGTCCTTCGGATGGGACGTTAAGCGATGGTCCCGAGCCTGTACGATGTCAGGTACTCGTTAAAGACCCCTACCCTAGGTGAATAAAAATTTAGGGTAGGCAAAATTTAGGACTCCCACAGTAGAATCGGGCTCATGTCCACCAGAGTGAGTAGTAGGCGATATGACCTCGTAGTTAAAGCCCGGGCATGAGTCATAAAACCTAAACCTAATCTAACCGATTTTACTGAAAATCAAAAGGTGTCGTCTCTAGAAGGATACACATATAGAATTTTGTGTCGATACATTCATTCTATCGGGAGTTATCGTGTTCACACACATACACTCAGACACATTTGTTTTCATTTTTTGAATTAGGAGGTCGGAAAACTTGAAATTCCGTTGAAAACTCTGCATCGAATTTCTCTCCGATTACATAACTTCACCTATACTTCGTATATGGAAATTCTGTAACTTCATGCAGCTTCTACGTTCACAGATCTTTACTTCTGAGACCCGGTTCATATCAATTCATACCCACACATGAGCAGTGTTAAAATTTTTTCTTCCGGATGTTAAAACGGAAATTTTCATTTTTCCCACGACCGATCGGCGTCCTTCCCATCATGTAAAATCTTCAGAAACCTCGACACTTTCATGGAAAATCCAACTTGGTTTCCGGAAACTATTTCAGATTTCATTTTTCCTCATTATCTCTATTCATTTATGTTTTCAATGAATAAAATTAACACTTTCATTTTAATGTACCTACCTACCCATACAAAATGTTAAACATAAGTTTTTACTTTCTCAGCTTCATGTGGCGTAAGGGATATTTCTAATCAGTCAAAAAATCGATATTGATTTTTCGCAGGAATTTCATGTTTTCCAATTCCCTGGATTTCAAAATTGTTGACAGTGCCTTTTGTCGATACGTTAACTTCTTATAAAAAGAACATATCGACATGAGATTTTATAAATAATTAGTAATAAAGAGGTATCAATCCAACAATATATTTTATTTATACAACTAGTTTCGGCAATTATGTGCCATCCTCAGGTGGTGAATCTAAGAGTAGAGAAGGAGTTAAAAAAGTTATAGACACATCTCAGGGTCTATAACTTCTATAAACCCTTATTTACTCTAAGATTCACTACCTGAGGATGGCACATAATTGCCCAAACTAGTTGTATAAATAAAATATATTGTTGGACTGATACCTCTTTATTACTTATTTAACAAGTAAATCCGCCTACCAATCGAGAAATAAGACTTTATTTTCCAAACAGAGGTCCACAGGTAAGATCCCAGTTGATTTACAGCCACATTGGTCAAAGGAGAGAGGGAATCAGCTTCTAAACCAAATAATTCCCACGAATATATGTGGATCCAGGAATCCATAAATAAAATATCTATTAATTGTCACATCAGACACTGGTGAGGGAAAGCGGTAACTTCGCAGACTTTCAAAATTAAGGGAAAAAATAAATCGTATCTATTCATAACATTGGCAGTTACAGTTATTAGGGTTTTTGAGTTATGGAGTTTTCGGCACTCTCGTTCTCTTCAGGACCCTCTGGTAGAATGGTTTTTCTTGCCTGGCATGAGGCATGCCCATAGACCACAAAACGCCCATCCGCATCGAAATCGTTACTTTTTTAACAATTGAGTGGTTGACGCGAAAAAGGTTCTAAACGCCAAAATTACACTTACTTCCGCTGCCATGTTGGGAATTACTGGTGGCTGTTAGAACCTTCTTCCATGAGGCTCAACGCTGACGTGGGCTCAATACTACCAACTGCTGCTGTAACGGCAAAAAAAACTTCCCTACACAGTCCCTAGAGACCTATAGAACCTGATTCCACAGAAATCTCATTTTCGACTAAAGTGGCGCTTAGAACCTTTTTCGCGTCAACCACTCAATTCTTGTTCTTTTTCTTAGCCTACATGGACGAACCTATCAACCCAAACGGCTGAACCTATTTCGAAATCCGATGGAAAAAAGAGTAGCCAGAGATGAAAATATACACAAAACCATTAAACAATCTCAATTTATCAGAACATTTTTTACAAATTTCTTGATTTTTGTAAACGTAGTTGTTTCTAACAAAATGTCATCATATTTAGAAATGTACCTCGAAACACAACCTTCAAGATGGTTAACCTTGTTTTAGATTGTCGATATTAGTGCCATATGAACCATAATTGAGAAATTAGAAAGGGTTTTATTGTGTAACCTTTTAGGTGGTTTCCAATTTCAGGTTCAGTTACTTTCCTTTCTATATGATTTATATTGATTGCATATGAATGATAATTAAGTAATGAGATGTAGTTTCATTGTGTAACAAAACTTCGTATATTATAGTTAATTATGTTATTAAGAGATATTAGATATCTAATGAGTAAAGAGTTCAATGTATTTGATATATATATACATATATATCCTCTATTTTTATATACTTCGTTATATATATATACTGTACTGTAAATATATACTATATAACTCAAGACGAGGGGCCTCGAAGGGTCAATGAGACGGGCCCTCTACCTCATAAATCCGCCCCTGCATGTAATAATCAAGCTGTTGAGAAAATAATTGACGAAAATATTATGCTAATTCAGCGGTGGGAGGTAGCAGACCTCCATAGAGCAATTCCGGATTATTTACAGATAATCAATAATTAATTGACTTTCTCAACTGAACTGAGATTTTTAGAATATGTCCTTAAAATATTATGCTAATTCAGCGGTGGGAGGTAGCAGACCTCCATAGAGCAATTCCGGATTATTTACAGATAATCAATAATTAATTGACTTTCTCAACTGAACTGAGATTTTTAGAATATGTCCTTAAAATATTATGCTAATTCAGCGGTGGGAGGTAGCAGACCTCCATAGAGCAATTCCGGATTATTTACAGATAATCAATAATTAATTGACTTTCTCAACTGAAATGAGATTTTTAGAATATGTCCTTTGTGAAAATCATTTAATATGTTCAATATTGTTTAGTTAAAAACAATAAAAATACAATAATTTTCAGTTTATTTTTTCCCAAGGTACTGACTGATACATACAAAAGATTTTTAAAAGCAATTAATTTGCGCATCCTTTTTACGAAAAAATAAAATAAACCCATTGCCTTATATCTATTGAGAAATTAACCTATTTGTTTCTAAATGCTTTGTACCAAACTAATGAATTATTTAAACCATAGCTTTCTCATCATACCTATTGTTTCTATACAAAAGAGAAAAAAACATGTTATCAGTCAAAGGAATTTTCTGGAGTGGGGGAAATGATAATTTGTTTTTCAAAAACACAAAGTGTAAAGACATTGGAAGATTCGGCAGTGTTGGTAAATCGAAAACTGATAGACTTGTGGTAATTTTTTTATTTTTAAAATTTAATATGCCTTTGTATACTAAAAATAAAAAAAAGTTTATGCTCCCCCTCTCCCCCCCCCCCCCCCCAGCAAATGATATATATTTTTCAATGGAAGGGGAATAGATATAAAAATGTATATGAACATTAAGCTGGCTATTTTAACAAAAGTCTTCAAGATGGTGACATTGTACAGAACTAGCTCAGGTTAGTAATTCTGTTTGTATATAATATATTTATCACAGCATCACTTCTCCCATTTATTTTTTTGGTTTTTAATAACAAGCAATTATAGACGTTTCGGGAAGTACTCCCATCATCATTATCTATAATTTATTTATTATAGTTAACATCTTCTGCACAGATATTGGGAAATATAAAGAATAAAAAAATTGTTTTTTTTAAATATTGTCTATTTCACAAAATTTTTATAATTTATCGGTTCTTTACGTTTACATTTTCGACGCAATAAATATGTTTTACTAAAAGAAGATTTTAATTGACAGAAAAAATGATAAATAACACGTGTACGAGTACTATATATATAAAAGTACGAGTACGATATATAATTCTCGTATTATAGATACTGATGATGGGAGTGCTTCCCGAAACATCTGTAATTGCTTGTTTTTAAAAAGCAAAAAATAAATGGGAGAAGTGATGTTGTGAAAAAATATATTATATATGAGTAGAAGGGAAATGGGGATTCTGGACCAGTTGCTCCTCATGACCTTTGACCCCACGGGGTCACGTGACCCATCACCCCCCCCCCCGCCACCGCCACTCCCCCCACCCTTCCCAGCTCCGAATCACCCTCCATCGTACATCCCCAGCTGAATGTTTCCGCTCTCCCTCTAAACTCGATAAGTTTCCGCTCTCCCTCTAAACCTCAATAAGTTTCCACTCTCCCTCTAAACTTCAATAAGTTTCCCCTCTCCATCTAAACCTCATTAAGTTTCCGCTCTCCCTCTAAACCTAGATAAGTTTCTACTCTCCCTCTAAACCTCAATATGTTTCCGCTCTCCCTCTAAACCCTATTTTAAATTTTTAACCCACCCCTCGCCTGTGCCCCTAAATGTTTTTTTAATTAGCCCACTAGCGCTCCCAAGCGTCTAGAAATCAAATTATTATTGATATTAAATCAATTAGGGTGACTTCTGAAGAAAACAAAAAAAAAAAAACATTCCTAACGGGATTCGAACTCACCACCTTCCGTATATGAGTCTGGCTTGCTAGCCCCTCGGCTATCGTGACATGATTGTATAAAGAACCTAAAATTTAGGTATATAACGTTCAAGTCATACATTTTCAGATATCAAGTAACAATTTTTATATTTTTTAAGACTGATTTCGTGACCTTGAACAGGCACTTGCGTGATCTAGCATGTCGAACCCTGCACTCGTCATATTGAGTATGTTGTCCGATTGGAGTAATATATGCGAAAAAATATTTATCTCCAATTCCGAGCACGCTGTCCTTTGGTGTTATTTGTGAATTCTTGTTTTTTATTATTGTATTTTTTTTTATATCCACTATGGTTTGGAAATGAACTTCGTATCTATAGGAATTAAGTCGTTGTTTACATGTTCAAACATGTCGAGACCTGTTGTTGCAGGCATACTTCACCAATTTTTATTTCATGATTTAATCTTACATCCCCACGTTAATTAACACATCCAATGTGCTTCCCCATCTCAATACCCCCACTCTCCCTCCGAATCACTACTCTCTATCTTCAGTATAGCGGCGTAGCCAATCCATCTCAATTTTCTCACTTATACTTCCCAATTATCCCACCTCATTCTCCCTCATAACCTTTTACTCAGACACACATCCAAGCAATTTTCATTAAATTTCATCATAGTCCACTTCTTTTAGCCATCATGCTTCACCCCTGTTCAACACCTACAACCTCTCTAGATCGTCTGACCTTTCATCGTAACCCGGTCTACTCATACATAAACCTACATTCTACGTCCATTAGCCTCTCCCTCTGAACAGTCATACTTACCCACCTCAAATCACCTTCAATGCACATACCCACATCAATTATTCTAAAACATAATCTTTAATTATAGTTCTACTTCCTCAGACCAATTGTACTTCTTCCAATCCGGCAGAGACTTTGCAACCCACACCTAATCCTCAGGTCTTTCTCCTAATTTTTATGACTCACTTCTACTTCCCCACATCAATTGTCTAATTTTTTTCTCAACTTGTCCCAACCAATTTTCTGCTCTCTACTTCTAAAACCTTTACTCATACATACCCGCCCATACACGCGGAGTAATCTTTAGATCTAGATGTATCTTTCCAGGGGTCTCATGGATACATTCTTAGGCTAACATGCAGTATATTTAACTTACGTTATGTTACATACTGCTTTTTGTGTACCTAGCGGCCAAAACAATTTCTTTCTCCTTCCACCAACCATCCTCTACTGTAATTGCTCTCCTAACCTTCTGAAATCCCCGCACAATTCTGACAACGACCAATCCATCCCAATATTCTACTCTCCACTTCTACTTCCCCAGCATCATATCAAGTCAGAACTCTACAAGTGTAGACTACTGCCCCGTCAACATTTCTTTCTCATTCAAACCACTTCTATCCCACCTCACTATCCCTCTAAACCTTCACTCAGACATACCTACACACTTGCATCACCCAAGAGATTTTCTTCATCATCGTCCAGCCAGTATCAGTTTTATTTTTAGCCTTTTCTTTTGCATGTCCCAAAACCATTCACCCAACTCCTCTTCACTCATATCACTACAACCTATTCGATATTCATACTTCCGATCCTCTGATCCTAGGACCCCGGTATACGCGAGGCCTTCATTTACACCATATTTTACACAAATTTAAATGCTTCTCCTTACCTAAACCACCAGGTCAACATCCACAGTTCTCGTCGATATTTAGATTCGCATTTCCAATATTACTTTACCATCACTATTTTTACGACTAATAACCTACAATCTAGCAGGAACTTAAATCACACAGACAGCTCCCTGCACAACACTACTCCGGATATATTCAGAACCCACTCCCACACATCTGAGCACCAATAGAACTCTAACCTAGGACCCCTGCTGTGTAGGCTCACTCACATTGGTATCTGTCAACCCATCTTCATAACTGCAAAAGCCGGGGGTAATTTCATATTCAAGTATTTTTCCTAAAATTTCATACTGATGAAGGCAAGACTCTGGACCTCTTCATCACAAACGAGGTCAGTTAAGGAACTATTTTATAATACAACCCCAACGTACAAGAATCATATAAGGTGTGTCCATAGACTACAATAAGAGCTCTTATATAGCCATCCTAAGAAGAAGTCATTGAAAACTTTACCCACTGAGCCGGATAATTATTTATAATAGAGATACTAATATTTTTTTTTTTTGAATGGTAGGCCTTGTGTAACATTTCATTATCAGAGATTAGCTGCGATGCACTTTTCTACAAATCAGAGACTATACATATTTCCTACAATAGAATCCTTCCGAGAGATCGAATATATCGTCACGACACAACACTTCACAAAAATTCGGAATTGTTCACCTATCCCTATACACATCAATCAACTGCAACTTCCCCAAATCTAAACTAAGAAGTCGCTCAGACACATTTTTAAAAACCCAACACTCTTCTATATACTTCTTCTGCTAAATTCTTTCCCGGTTTCCCTCTATAGTAAATCTTAAACTCTAAAGTAACCCCAACCCGAACACCATTCCTATCAACCTAAACTTTTATTTTTCAGTCATCTTGCAGACAACCATAGATAGGTTTTTCTATAGGTGCTGTCACCAATATCCTACATGCATATATATATATATATTTTCTATAGTTCCTATCACATTACGCCCCCAACATTTTTCTACAACTAACACTCAACCGTTCCCCAATTAATATTATAACGCAGCCCTCACACCCATACCCCATTGTATTTATTTTTGAAGTCCCAAGCCCTTCGTCTCATATACATCACAGTTCCCATCGGTATTTGAGAACCCATATATTAGTATTATTGTTCCATCCTCACCCACATCTCATGGACCCCACAATTCAGCCCTCCTTCCCCGCATATATGGTATTGAGAGCCAAAACACTTACGATGACCCCATACAACAGTTATTTTATCGATTCATCTTCATAGTCACAAAACCCGGGGATTATTTAATATTTTAGTATATTTATTTTTTCATTATTTGTCACAGATTGTTTCCCTTACATACAACGCCTACTCCACTCACCTGTTTTTTCTTAAAGTCCTATACATATCTTACATCCTTTCATATATTTATTTTTTATTTAGTCATATTATTTTATATTTCATGCGATTAATATTTATTTACATTTTCGAAAATTAACGTAAATTATGACAATTTTGTAGCATATTCAGAAACTTTTTTTTTTTTTTGTGATGAATGTGACTGCGTTATAACTATCGTGATTATAAGAAAAATTTATGAGTACAAGCTGGTCAGTATTGAGACATAAAAGTCGTAGGCAGGTTCCATATCATAGGCAGTTTCTTATTGTTGTTGGGGCTAGATTTATTGCTGGAAACCCATTAATGATCGGCTCTTCTCGGATTTGATCGGCTCCTTTCGTTGCATGCAGGATGAAAAAAAACTATAAATACGTTCTGTTTGGTCAGTAGTTATCTGTTTTCATTGTGAACGTGTTAACAACGTTGAGATAAATACAATCTGATCATTCAGTATTTATTGAACCGAAGTTGTCAACCCTGTTACAATAAATACGGTCTGTTTGGTGATTATTAGGCAGACTTCATTGATCTAGTAATTCACAGCAGGTTAGATACCATGGGGGTCAAACGAAACGCTCTCACTATAGAAAATAAAATAAAAATAATTAAACTTTTTGATGAAAGAGAAAAGGTTGGAGAAATATCGAAACATTTCAAGATTCCCCAATCCACGATTTCTTCAATTTTAAAGAGGCGAGCAACCATTTTTCAATTGGATACATGTGGTAAAAGACATATTAAACGAATTAGAACTAATGGTGGAACACACTCCCAGGATACACCCCCACTTGCCTCCAACGGAGAGAATTACACACAACTACACACAGACTTTTCAGAGGACGATGTGGGTGAAAACTCCAGTTCATCACAAGAACAAACGGACTCTTCACAGCATGAGTCGGGTGAAGACGGAAGTGAACGAATTCATTCAACAGAACACCGAAGAGTAGTATATGGTGATAAAAAACCAACAAAAAAGTTCAACCTTCTTAAACCCGTAAAAGACTTAATACCTCTGTCTAAGGAAAATATGACGTTTTTACGTTTGGTCGGGTATAAAGTTTTGTCATCAACGTATAGATGTTAGATTTGGATAGTTCAAAGAGGGGTTCGGGTATCATACTCATTACTGGAACCATCGGGGGTATAGATTGAATAAGAAAATCTGTTCGATATGAAAACACTCACACGTTGTCATCATATAGGTTTATCTATAAAAAAGGTAGATTTTTTTCAAGGAGAAAGGGACAGCGACAGTTGCAGCAGTATAAAAGCGTTTTTTGTTCAATTCCAGTGCTTCTGACTCGGACTATATTTTGAAGGATATATCAATAATGGGCATTAACATCATTGGGAATAGGTACACAGCATATCACAAACGAAAAATTTATTAGAAATAATCAAATCGAATGACAAAATGTATAGCAGGATGTGTGAGGTTGAAGGCTTGGAGAGGCTATAAACGCACGCAGGTCGTATGAGTGGAGGTTTGGAGAGGTTATAGACGCCCGCAGACCAGTGTGATCTCCCGCAGTTCTAAATGTTGAAAACACTGATTTGAGGGAAAAATAGGAGAGTACAATCGTTTTAAGCATAGAAATATGCCTGTATTTTTGATTTGCAGGAAAGGGACATGCCCCCTCTTTATTCATGCTTTGTATCGAAAAGTAAATATATATTTCAGTTTTCATTTAACTATATGCTTATATCATCTCGTTTGTGAGAGCGGTTCTATATCTGCTGGCTAAGTTTCGTTTTTGTGCAGTGTCTTCGCGCACCCCAAAATCCTGTTTCCTTGAACCAAATTCATCTCAGTCAAAACAATTCAAATCCCTATTATACTACACTATATTGATAGCGATATCGTTATAACTACAGTAATATCGCTATAAATATTACTAAATATTGCTATATTTCTAACGATAATACAGTACTTATAACGATGTCGCTATATTTATAACGATATTACAATAGTTATAACGATATCGCTATAAATATAACAATATTACTGTAGTTATAACGATATCGCTATAAATATAACGATATTACTGTAGTTATAACGATATCGCTATATTTATAACGATAATACAGTAGTTATAACGATATCGCTATATTTATAACGATATTACAGTAGTTATAACGATATCGCTATATTTATAACGATATTACAGTAGTTATAACGATATCGCTATATGTAAAAGGATATTACATGAGTTATTACGATATCGCTATATTTATAACGATATCACTGTAGTTATAACGATATCGCTATACATATAACGATATTACTGTAGTTATAACGATATCGCTATACATATAACGATATTACTGTAGTTATAACGATATCGCTATATTTATAACGATATTACAGTAGTTATAACGATATCGCTATATTTATAACGATATTACAGTAGTTATAACGATATCGCTATATGTAAAAGGATATTACTGTAGTTATAACGATATCGCTATATTTATAACGGTATTACAGTAGTTATAACGATATCGCTATATTTATAACGATATTACAGTAGTTATAACGATATCGCTATATGTAAAAGGATATTACTGTAGTTATAACGATATCGCTATATTTATAACGATATCACTGTAGTTATAACGATATCGCTATAAATATAACGATATTACTGTAGTTATAACGATATCGCTAAAAATATAACGATATAACTGTAGTTATAACGATATCGCTATATATATAACGATATTACTGTAGTTATAACGATATCGCTATCAATATAGTGTAGTATAATAGGGATTTGAATAGTTTTGACTGAGATGAATTTGGTTCAAGGAAACAGGATTTTGGGAGTGCGCGAAGACACTGCACAAAAACGAAACTTAGCCAGCAGATATAGAACCGCTCTCACAAACGAGATGATATAAGCATATAGTTAAATGAAAACTGAAATATATATTTACTTTTGGATACAAAGCATGAATAAAGAGGGGGCATGTCCCTTTCCTGCAAATCAAAAATACAGGCATATTTCTATGCTTAAAACGATTGTACTCTCCTATTTTTCCCTCAAATCAGTGTTTTCAACATTTAGAACTGCGGGAGATCACACTGGTCTGCGGGCGTCTATAACCTCTCCAAACCTCCACTCATACGACCTGCGTGCGTTTATAGCCTCTCCAAGCCTTCAACCTCACACATCCTGCTATACATTTTGTCATTCGATTTGATTATTTCTAATAAATTTTTCGTTTGTGATATGCTGTGTACCTATTCCCAATGATGTTAATGCCCATTATTGATATATCCTTCAAAATATAGTCCGAGTCAGAAGCACTGGAATTGAACAAAAAACGCTTTTATACTGCTGCAACTGTCGCTGTCCCTTTCTCCTTGAAAAAAATCTACCTTTTTTATAGATAAACCTATATGATGACAACGTGTGAGTGTTTTCATATCGAACAGATTTTCTTATTCCATCTATACCCCCGATGGTTCCAGTAATGAGTATGATACCCGAACCCCTCTTTGAACTATCCAAATCTAACATCTATACGTTGATGACAAAACTTTATACCCGACCAAACGTAAAAACGTCATATTTTCCTTAGACAGAGGTATTAAGTCTTTTACGGGTTTAAGAAGGTTGAACTTTTTTGTTGGTTTTTTATCACCATATACTACTCTTCGGTGTTCTGTTGAATGAATTCGTTCACTTCCGTCTTCACCCGACTCATGCTGTGAAGAGTCCGTTTGTTCTTGTGATGAACTGGAGTTTTCACCCACATCGTCCTCTGAAAAGTCTGTGTGTAGTTGTGTGTAATTCTCTCCGTTGGAGGCAAGTGGGGGTGTATCCTGGGAGTGTGTTCCACCATTAGTTCTAATTCGTTTAATATGTCTTTTACCACATGTATCCAATTGAAAAATGGTTGCTCGCCTCTTTAAAATTGAAGAAATCGTGGATTGGGGAATCTTGAAATGTTTCGATATTTCTCCAACCTTTTCTCTTTCATCAAAAAGTTTAATTATTTTTATTTTATTTTCTATAGTGAGAGCGTTTCGTTTGACCCCCATGGTATCTAACCTGCTGTGAATTACTAGATCAATGAAGTCTGCCTAATAATCACCAAACAGACCGTATTTATTGTAACAGGGTTGACAACTTCGGTTCAATAAATACTGAATGATCAGATTGTATTTATCTCAACGTTGTTAACACGTTCACAATGAAAACAGATAACTACTGACCAAACAGAACGTATTTATAGTTTTTTTTCATCCTGCATGCAACGAAAGGAGCCGATCAAATCCGAGAAGAGCCGATCATTAATGGGTTTCCAGCAATAAATCTAGCCCCAACAACAATAAGAAACTGCCTATGATATGGAACCTGCCTACGACTTTTATGTCTCAATACTGACCAGCTTGTACTCATAAATTTTTCTTATAATCACGATAGTTATAACGCAGTCACATTCATCACAAAAAAAAAAAAAGTTTCTGAATATGCTACAAAATTGTCATAATTTACGTTAATTTTCGAAAATGTAAATAAATATTAATCGCATGAAATATAAAATAATATGACTAAATAAAAAATAAATATATGAAAGGATGTAAGATATGTATAGGACTTTAAGAAAAAACAGGTGAGTGGAGTAGGCGTTGTATGTAAGGGAAACAATCTGTGACAAATAATGAAAAAATAAATATACTAAAATATTAAATAATCCCCGGGTTTTGTGACTATGAAGATGAATCGATAAAATAACTGTTGTATGGGGTCATCGTAAGTGTTTTGGCTCTCAATACCATATATGCGGGGAAGGAGGGCTGAATTGTGGGGTCCATGAGATGTGGGTGAGGATGGAACAATAATACTAATATATGGGTTCTCAAATACCGATGGGAACTGTGATGTATATGAGACGAAGGGCTTGGGACTTCAAAAATAAATACAATGGGGTATGGGTGTGAGGGCTGCGTTATAATATTAATTGGGGAACGGTTGAGTGTTAGTTGTAGAAAAATGTTGGGGGCGTAATGTGATAGGAACTATAGAAAATATATATATATATATGCATGTAGGATATTGGTGACAGCACCTATAGAAAAACCTATCTATGGTTGTCTGCAAGATGACTGAAAAATAAAAGTTTAGGTTGATAGGAATGGTGTTCGGGTTGGGGTTACTTTAGAGTTTAAGATTTACTATAGAGGGAAACCGGGAAAGAATTTAGCAGAAGAAGTATATAGAAGAGTGTTGGGTTTTTAAAAATGTGTCTGAGCGACTTCTTAGTTTAGATTTGGGGAAGTTGCAGTTGATTGATGTGTATAGGGATAGGTGAACAATTCCGAATTTTTGTGAAGTGTTGTGTCGTGACGATATATTCGATCTCTCGGAAGGATTCTATTGTAGGAAATATGTATAGTCTCTGATTTGTAGAAAAGTGCATCGCAGCTAATCTCTGATAATGAAATGTTACACAAGGCCTACCATTCAAAAAAAAAAAATATTAGTATCTCTATTATAAATAATTATCCGGCTCAGTGGGTAAAGTTTTCAATGACTTCTTCTTAGGATGGCTATATAAGAGCTCTTATTGTAGTCTATGGACACACCTTATATGATTCTTGTACGTTGGGGTTGTATTATAAAATAGTTCCTTAACTGACCTCGTTTGTGATGAAGAGGTCCAGAGTCTTGCCTTCATCAGTATGAAATTTTAGGAAAAATACTTGAATATGAAATTACCCCCGGCTTTTGCAGTTATGAAGATGGGTTGACAGATACCAATGTGAGTGAGCCTACACAGCAGGGGTCCTAGGTTAGAGTTCTATTGGTGCTCAGATGTGTGGGAGTGGGTTCTGAATATATCCGGAGTAGTGTTGTGCAGGGAGCTGTCTGTGTGATTTAAGTTCCTGCTAGATTGTAGGTTATTAGTCGTAAAAATAGTGATGGTAAAGTAATATTGGAAATGCGAATCTAAATATCGACGAGAACTGTGGATGTTGACCTGGTGGTTTAGGTAAGGAGAAGCATTTAAATTTGTGTAAAATATGGTGTAAATGAAGGCCTCGCGTATACCGGGGTCCTAGGATCAGAGGATCGGAAGTATGAATATCGAATAGGTTGTAGTGATATGAGTGAAGAGGAGTTGGGTGAATGGTTTTGGGACATGCAAAAGAAAAGGCTAAAAATAAAACTGATACTGGCTGGACGATGATGAAGAAAATCTCTTGGGTGATGCAAGTGTGTAGGTATGTCTGAGTGAAGGTTTAGAGGGATAGTGAGGTGGGATAGAAGTGGTTTGAATGAGAAAGAAATGTTGACGGGGCAGTAGTCTACACTTGTAGAGTTCTGACTTGATATGATGCTGGGGAAGTAGAAGTGGAGAGTAGAATATTGGGATGGATTGGTCGTTGTCAGAATTGTGCGGGGATTTCAGAAGGTTAGGAGAGCAATTACAGTAGAGGATGGTTGGTGGAAGGAGAAAGAAATTGTTTTGGCCGCTAGGTACACAAAAAGCAGTATGTAACATAACGTAAGTTAAATATACTGCATGTTAGCCTAAGAATGTATCCATGAGACCCCTGGAAAGATACATCTAGATCTAAAGATTACTCCGCGTGTATGGGCGGGTATGTATGAGTAAAGGTTTTAGAAGTAGAGAGCAGAAAATTGGTTGGGACAAGTTGAGAAAAAAATTAGACAATTGATGTGGGGAAGTAGAAGTGAGTCATAAAAATTAGGAGAAAGACCTGAGGATTAGGTGTGGGTTGCAAAGTCTCTGCCGGATTGGAAGAAGTACAATTGGTCTGAGGAAGTAGAACTATAATTAAAGATTATGTTTTAGAATAATTGATGTGGGTATGTGCATTGAAGGTGATTTGAGGTGGGTAAGTATGACTGTTCAGAGGGAGAGGCTAATGGACGTAGAATGTAGGTTTATGTATGAGTAGACCGGGTTACGATGAAAGGTCAGACGATCTAGAGAGGTTGTAGGTGTTGAACAGGGGTGAAGCATGATGGCTAAAAGAAGTGGACTATGATGAAATTTAATGAAAATTGCTTGGATGTGTGTCTGAGTAAAAGGTTATGAGGGAGAATGAGGTGGGATAATTGGGAAGTATAAGTGAGAAAATTGAGATGGATTGGCTACGCCGCTATACTGAAGATAGAGAGTAGTGATTCGGAGGGAGAGTGGGGGTATTGAGATGGGGAAGCACATTGGATGTGTTAATTAACGTGGGGATGTAAGATTAAATCATGAAATAAAAATTGGTGAAGTATGCCTGCAACAACAGGTCTCGACATGTTTGAACATGTAAACAACGACTTAATTCCTATAGATACGAAGTTCATTTCCAAACCATAGTGGATATAAAAAAAATACAATAATAAAAAACAAGAATTCACAAATAACACCAAAGGACAGCGTGCTCGGAATTGGAGATAAATATTTTTTCGCATATATTACTCCAATTGGACAACATACTCAATATGACGAGTGCAGGGTTCGACATGCTAGATCACGCAAGTGCCTGTTCAAGGTCACGAAATCAGTCTTAAAAAATATAAAAATTGTTACTTGATATCTGAAAATGTATGACTTGAACGTTATATACCTAAATTTTAGGTTCTTTATACAATCATGTCACGATAGCCGAGGGGCTAGCAAGCCAGACTCATATACGGAAGGTGGTGAGTTCGAATCCCGTTAGGAATGTTTTTTTTTTTTGTTTTCTTCAGAAGTCACCCTAATTGATTTAATATCAATAATAATTTGATTTCTAGACGCTTGGGAGCGCTAGTGGGCTAATTAAAAAAAAATTTAGGGGCACAGGCGAGGGGTGGGTTAAAAATTTAAAATAGGGTTTAGAGGGAGAGCGGAAACATATTGAGGTTTAGAGGGAGAGTAGAAACTTATCTAGGTTTAGAGGGAGAGCGGAAACTTAATGAGGTTTAGATGGAGAGGGGAAACTTATTGAAGTTTAGAGGGAGAGTGGAAACTTATTGAGGTTTAGAGGGAGAGCGGAAACTTATCGAGTTTAGAGGGAGAGCGGAAACATTCAGCTGGGGATGTACGATGGAGGGTGATTCGGAGCTGGGAAGGGTGGGGGGAGTGGCGGTGGCGGGGGGGGGGGGGGGGGTGATGGGTCACGTGACCCCGTGGGGTCAAAGGTCATGAGGAGCAACTGGTCCAGAATCCCCATTTCCCTTCTACTTATATGAATTCAGAAACTCCTTACATAATTCAAAAAATAGGTAGTTTGTGGTTTTTCCTGGTTTTAGATTTTACAAAAAATAGTGAAAAAAGGAATTCGTCTGCAATGTACTTCCCTAACTCAAATTGTTTGTATTTACTGAATTTTCGCTCTTCTTCTGAACTCTTCTTATATTAAATGTCTTATTCAGGATCTCTCATTCCTTACATAAAATTTCGGATCTATACATTCAGAGTTAGGCCCCATTTAGTCTCCCTCCTTCCCTTTGCCCGATTTGGCTGTAAATCAACACATTTGACCCTAATAGGCTTCTAAATCCAAATATAAACTGCATATAGAATGAATGTATCGACACAGAATTTCATATGTGAATTCAAAACCTTATTAGGACGACACTTTTCAATTTTCAGCCAAATCGTTCAAAGGAGAGGAGGGATTAGGAGAGAGATTTAACACAAAAACTTAATAACTGCGGATGTAATGAATGTTCATGAAATTTCATATTTAAAGTCAAAACCTAATGAGGCCATAATCTGTCAAATTTCAGCGATATTGGCTGAAGGAAATGGGGGTTTTGGGGAAAAGGCTCAATTCAAAAACTCTAATAACTGCCGATGTAATGAATTCATCGTCACAAAATTTAGTATGAGAATTTAAGAGACTTTATGTAAGGCAACTGTTGAATATTAGCGCAAACGGTCGACTGGTTTTGGAGGAGGAGCGAAAAGCCAATTGATTATTTTTTTCTGATATTGCCGGTGATTCACCAACGATGTTTTTTCTTTGTGAATTCAGTGGGTCCGAAATTACCGTGAAAACAACATGGATTACATAAAGTATAGCTGGGGAAATAAAAATAAAATAAATAATATGAAAGTTATTAGAATATAGAATATTGTAATGATCTCCATATTTATTTTTTACCCAATTTTGAAAATTACAATATTTTTCAATTTTCTTTCAAAAAACGCCTTTACCAATTCACTACGGTCCTCTCTTTTTAATTTCAATTTTGTTTGTTATTTTCATCAGCCTATCGAAACGTAGTGAAAGCTACACGATTTCCCATTCATCAGTGAATGGCCTGGGAACATTAAAAAAATTGATAATATCAAATTTTCATAATCAGTTATTATTTTAATTATGTGATTCTTACAATATTCCCACATTTCTCCACGTAAACTGACATTTTGACATTTGGAAGACGGGAGGGAGGTTGGGTACAAGCAGTGCCGGATTTATATATTTTTCAAGTATAAGCCACTGACATATCGCCGCCATACCTTTAAAAAATTATTGCATACATTTTTTCATGTTTAAAATATGAAAACATTACAAACCCAATACTTTTTATTGCACCGAATACAGCAATTTATAAAACTATTATTAATAAGTCATAAATAATAACAATGTATTTTGAACAGAATTTAAAATTTTTCTTCTCAAATAATTAAAAAATAAATTTTTGTGTAGTATACCATAAGGAAAATTCAAATGAATGCAAACAACTGTTTTGACTTATGTACTAAAATATAAATTTCAAAAGAGAACTTGTAAATTAAACAAGAAAAACAACGACTTATATGTCAATTCACAATAGCTTCCGGTGTGATTTCTTATATACAAAATCATCCATCATCGTAACTCATAATTTCAGTTAGTTCAGACTCGATACATATAAGAGCGAAAGAATTTAATTTTTTTTGGCTTAATGATGATCTTAGATAATGTTTCACTATTTTTACACAAGAAAAGCTTCTTTCACCACAACAATTCGTTGCTACAGTACACAATGCTATACGAAGAACTACATCCAAATTAGGATAAACATTTTCAAGAGAGTGTTTTCGCAAAAACATTAAAATATTTCCGAATGATGTAGATTTCAGCTTGGATTACAGACGACGCTTGTTCAGTAAGTTTTAATACTGAGAATTCGTCCATTCTAGTTAAAAATGAAAATTTGTCGTTAAAGCTACGATATACATTATGCACTTCTATCTAATTCTGTCTTAAGTCTATCAATGCTTACGAGAAATGTTCCGACTCTGAAAGGATCACTTGCACTAATTTGTAATTGTTCTTCTGGTGTTTCTTTTGTATAAGGAATGAAACTGTGAACCGGAGAAAACCTTCTGTTTAAGTACCATTATAATATAATTTCATTAGTGTATTTATTAAAATATCCAAAAAATATTTAAAAATTCAGCCGAGAGTTTGTCTTTTGTGCCGTCTAACATATTATATTAAGCCTCTCTTAACACAAAAACTAACTGCCGAAGTAATGAATTTATCAACAAAAAATTTAGCATGAGGATTCAGTAGTTCCTATGTAAGTCAACTATTGATTTTTAGCCTGGTCTGTTGGTTTGGTTTTGGAGGGAGAGTGTAAACTTAAATTGGGCTGGGGAAGTACATTTTCGGTGATTCACTATTAAAATATGAAGGCGCAGGTAGCTCAAGATAGCGAGTTCGAAACCCGGCGATACCCTTAGTCTATTTTATCTGAGAGGTAAAAAAACTTAAGCACGCCGTCCTTCGGATGGGTTAAGCGATGGTTCCGATATCAGATACTCGTTAAAAATTTAGGTGTCACCCCGTAGTGTCTGGCCCATGTAGCGCTCTGGTAGTAGACAATATGACCTTGTAGTGAAAGCCCGGGCATGAGTTATAATAACTATCCGTTGAAACTTGGTGGTGTGCTCCCTAAAGCGCCTTTACGCTCAGAGGTCTCAGTATATCTGTAGTTACGTCAGTCTAGCTGTGTTCTAATGCAAGAATCAGTAGGCTGAGTCCTTGACGGACCCAAACCAGTTCGCCTTCTTATAAAGGTTCTATAACTTTCTTCTCATTAGGTTAAAGGTTATTGTTTCTATAATTTCAACTGAAATATTTTTACATTACTCTTATTTTTATTAAAGTTTATTTCATTTCATTTTTACTTTACCTTTAATATTAGAAAGTATTGTAATCGAACAAAAATCTAAGATCGAGTTTTCAACGGAATCATACATTTCAATATAATTCCGTTCCCCTCAACACTTTTTGACCATTTTCGCGATAACGTCTGTAAGTGCGTTTGTTTGTATTGATTGGAACTATGAGAGTGCTATAATTTATAGTCAGAAACGATTTTAGTAGTGAACTTGAAATATTAAGACCACTTAAATACATTTTATGATCTATTTATGACCTAAATTCTCTTCAAATATAAGTTGTAGAGAAAACTGAAAGCACATTTTATATTCAATATAATTTTTTTCTGAATGAATGAAAAATAATCTTTATTCTGGGACATATGTCCCCTAAGAATAATAACATAAAAAATAAACAAGAGAAGTATCAACCAGTTGAGAAGAAAAAAATAAAAGAAAAGAAGTCTTTAGAAATAAATATTAAATGTTAAAAACAGTGATTAAAACTATATAATAAACTAGGTAGTGAAAAAATAACGAAAAGAAAAAAAATAGAAAAACAAGTATGAATAATAATGTGAAACATGATAACAATAATGACTTATATATGAATTGTAAAAAACTGGACTGATGAAACAGAAGAGTAACAATCTGTCCAGTGGAGAGAGAGACTTATAGGAAGACGAGAACTATCTCATAGTAGCCTTAGAAATCAGAGGTTTGTTGAGTTAGGAGATAATGGAAAACTAGGGACTTAAATGAAAGAAGAGTAGGAGCATGGCGAAACTGGAGAGGGAGAGAGTTCCAGATTCTGGTCGAGCGGTTTGCGAGATACATGCCGAAAACTGTCCTAAAATGTGATGTAACCCATTTTTTGAGACGTTTGCTTGATTTGCGTGTTAAATGTCAAACCTTTCGATGCATTTATTCTTTACAAAAATATTAAATTTCCAACCAGTGAAATGCCCTCAAAGATAGGACTAATATGACCAACATAATAGCGAGGAAATGTCTTCTTCTTTTTTGGGTTCATGGGATCGAAAACATGAAATTCTAGTGATAACTCAACATTGAATTTTCGACCGATTACAAAACTTCCCCAATGCAGCTTGGGAAGTAAAAAGGACGAACTCGTGACATAAACAAAACACGAAAGAGTGATTTCGTAAAGATGTCAGATAAAATCTTTTCAGGTCTGGTATTCATGAAATCACGAAGGACCCAAATGCCATCACTCAGAATTGTAGCCATTTAATAATAATGATAAATTTATTTCCGTTAGACCAATACATGGTAATAGGATACGTCAAAAGAATTTATACATTCCGATATATATATTTTTTTTTTAATTTACAAATAGCTATTTACAACTGTATACAAATAAATACAACAAGCAACTGTGCTAATAAAGAGGTAATGGCAATGTCAAAATGTCATGAGGGGAGAAATCACCCAGTTGTGACACTCCCTAGTCACTGTTTTTCTCTCGTTTATAGCTAATCACTGTCGCTGTGACTACTTCTGCTCAGGAGGTCTCTAGGCCATTGGGGAAGTATGGCAGAATGGAGGGCACGGACTAAGGATTATTGTGGGAACTAAGAAGGGAAAATAATTTTTTATATTTGGATTTAGCGACTTCAGTGATGAAAGGTACGTTAAGGTGTGAAGGGTTTTGTTGGAGACGTAGTAAGGAGCATTGGCTATTGTGCGAAGGATTTTGGATTGAAGGGATTGGTTGCGCTGGAGATTGGAAGCCTGGGCAGAACCCCTGAGTTCAAGTCCGTAAGTCCACATAGGTTTGTTGAGTATTGCGTTGTATATAAGTCGTTTTGTTGTCAAAGTTAGTTTGGATCTTTTGTCTAGTAGTCTTAGTAGAAGTTTATAAAGTCTGTTCTTATTGTCTTTTCAGTCTCGTGTGAGGATTCCAAGTTAGTCGTTGGTCGAGTACGAGTATGAGGCCCAAGTCAAAAGAATTTATACATGAAGATATAGATGTATAACTACTTGAGTCTAACACACCTACGATTAGTAGTAATAACAAAACTATTAAAAAAAAGTAAAATGAAATTAATAAAAACTGAACAAATAAATACTTAAAAATATAGGAGTACATTAAAAAAAATTAATACAAGAGACATTTTTCAATTTAATAAAAATTAAGATAACTATTTTTCAAAAATACTCTTCGGAAGTGTCTTTATCCCAACGATGTTTCGGGACGTTCTTACATCCCATCATCAGGTCCCAATGTGCGAGATATAGAAAAAAATAATAATAATAAAACAATGAACTATAACAATATATGCAAAAAAATATATAGATTAATCGATAATAAATGAATATACAAAAAAGTCTAAATAAATAAAAAATTATAAAGGTGTGGAGGAACTCTGCCCAAAAAAGAAAAATGAAAGCTTTGAATCAAATATTGTTTTTTGGAAATGAAACACAATTTTTTTTTTATTGTGGTTATTTTAATCTTTTTGAACAGTGAGAATAAAATTCCGTTTCCGTGTAAAGGATTTCCTCTAACATAAACATTTTTAGTTGAAATTTAAATTTCTTTATTGTATCTATTGACTTCAAGAAGTGTGGAAGGGCATTAAATTTAGTCTTTATAAGTAGGTTCAAAACAGAACGAAACGCCAGTGTAAGGTTCGTTTGTTGTCCGACAATCCCTCAGTGATATCCTGCATATTACTAAGAGTTCAACTAAAATTTTGTACAATGTTGAAGTACTATAATACCTTATCGAATAAGTCTGTTGCCGAATTCGTACACGCTACGCGTATTATAAGTGAAGTATTGATCTGTTTCACTCTCGAAAGGACCACCCATATATACTTTAAAGAACATTTATATATTACATTAGAATTTACTAATTCAAAATGTTTGACCAGATTTTGTGTTAGTTTACTTCCAACTACGGATAGAAATGGTTAAGTTAATATAAACAAATACTCAGAAGTTCACTTATCTTCAAAGTAGTCCCGTGGAATTGAGTTGATTCTAATCGTCTCAACAATTCGGAGAAAATTATAAAGGTTTAGTTTACAAATCCAATATCCTTTTTTGAAACTCGCTCCACGTCAAATAAACACTTCTAATGAATGAGACTTAAGTAGTTTGCATTTGTCTTTCTTGCAGTCATTTGCACATAAGTCCATCAAGAGCTCGTTTCTTCAGGTTTTTGATTTTTTTTTTTATATACGTACTTATATTTTTTTTGGTATTTACATTATATGTAAAAATACACATTATTTATTTTCTGGTTTAAATGTGTGCTGATAACACAATGTGAATATGTTTACATTAGGAGGGCGCCGGTACCTCAGAGGTAGCGTGCTAAACTACTGAGCTCAAGATGGTGGGTAAAGCACCATGAGCACGCCGTCCTTCGGAAGTACCTGAGTCTGGTACTCGTTAAAGTAAACCCTAGGTAACAAAACCTAAATAGACAAAATTTAAGACTCCCTTAGTAGAGTCGGGCTCATGTTCACCAGAGCAACGAAAGAACACTCTGGTAGTAGGCGACATGACCTCGTAGTTAAAGCTCGGGCATGAGTCATAATAACTAACAAGGAACACCCCTGTTCAACAGTCAATTTTCGCTGTATATAAAACGCTTAGGCTTCGCCCCAAATAGTTACGTCTCTTCTGTAGCCGCTGAATTTTTTGGCAATGTCGACTCAAAATAGTTAGGATGGGATGTTGTTTTTGCGGAGGCAGTTAGCGCGGTATGAGATACGAAACCCGCTATACCATTCTTTGTTCTGCTATAATTATAGTGATCGGATGACCTACATATTTCAGTCCTCAGCAGACTCCGTAAAACCCCTTTTATCTAATCTGATTAACAAAATAATCATAGCCAGTAATAGTCCTCAGCGTACTTCATTTTCTGTTATTATTTATTTTAAAATATATTTTACTTCTAGAATTTTTGTTAAATTATATGTTTTTTTCTTGTTTTTAAAAAATAAATTTATGTATTTCTGCTTACATCAGTTCTCTAACGTCGAAAAGTAGATTGTACTTAAATATATGAGTAATTAATTTAAAGGAAGATTAGAGAAAATGCAATAATGACTAACCAATAAATTACGATTCCTATAAATTTCCTTTATTAAATAAATCATTTATTATTTATTTATTTTCCATTATTTATTGATTTATGAATTAAACAAGAGGATTTCTTCTTTTCAACAAAAGAATATTCTAAAAACGTTGTTGGTGAATCACCATCAATGTACTTTCCCCAGCATGAAATAATCAATTAAATTTTTGTCCTTATCCAAAACCGATTGGCCGCTTATCCCGAAAATCAATAGTTCACTTACGATTCTACTGAAAACTAATAGGTGTCGTCCTTATGGAGTTTTGAACTTATATATGAAATTTCGTGTCTATACATTCATTACAACGGCAGTTATTAGAGTGCTTGTGCTAAGCCCCCTTCCCGTTGGCCGATTTGGCTGAAAATCAATAGGTGTCGTCCTTACGGGGTTCTGGACACACTTTTTGTGTCGATACATACATTCTATCGGGAGTCATCGTGTTCACAGACACACACAAACAGATTGGAATCAGGTTGAACACATGAAATTCCGGTGGAAACTGAACATGGAATTTCTGACCGTCTCGTAAAAGACAAGAATACACACTTAACTACTTATCAATTTTTATAATAATGTTAGATAGTTTCGCCTCCTACAACATTAAATAGTGTTCTGAACAGAGTTAGTTTAAGACAAACACAAGGGAGCATAAATAAAGTCATAAATAAATTTGACATAAACAACAAAAAGAAACTGAAGAAAAATGGAACAAAAACAGAATAATAAAACTGTAACCAAACCAGTATGGAATATATATTATAAAAACACTATTTGTTTATTTTTCTATTCAATAACCTTCAAAAATAGTGTTTCTATTTACCAGGCTGCCTTGGGTTTGGACTAAATCCCAATGCACACTAGATAATGCTGTAAGGTGCGAAACTGTAAACGTGTGACATTTTTGATCAATATTGTAAAAATATTGACCAATATTTGTGTGTATTTTTCTCTTTTAGAATTCCCATCTGACAAGATGAATGTTCATAGAAGTAGATCTGAAATCCATGCATTACTTCTTGTTCTCCGCTGATGCCATTCTTATGTGAGTGACGCGGTACTCACGAGCATTGATGTGTAAACATCTGCTTTAGTTTCAAAAATTTGCTGTCGTGCATTGATTTTGATTATAATTTGTTTTATAATGTTACAATAGGAAAAGTAGTATGTATAAAGTCATTAAATATGTATTAAAGTTATCAACTTGTATAAACTTTTGAATTTTGAACTCAATTTTTAACCCTTCGAGAAAAATATTACATAACACTTTTTCTCATTAAATTATGACACTTGTCAAAGATAAATGTTTACTTTAATTAAAAATGAAGTAATTTACTGAAATAATAAATATAAAATTAAAATAAAAACATGTGAGGGTTATATTGACCCGAGGTGACAAGTGTAACAAAAACCCAGGTGACTAATCAAGGGTTAAGCTATCGAAGCATCTTGTGTGTGTGCAACCGTCCGAGGTTGTGTGTTAATCGACCCTTACGCAGCGCAGCATTCATATCAACGACGGTCTGAGATAGCCCCTACCGAGAGCTAAGATGTTTACACATCAAAAAGGGGTACGAGGCGTAATTTCAGAACGGCTTTCGGCATGTATCTCACAAACCGGGCGGCCTTCGAAAAAATGTATTCTATATAAAATATACCCTTTAGTATTCTCCACAACTTTTATATGAAAAGATTTTCGATTAATTTAAAAAAATGCGCGGTATCTTGTAAAATGTACTTAGATCCCAAGGTGAAGTGGTGCATGTGATATCTTCATCTCAAATTTCAAATTCATTCTTAAAACTGTTAATGAGTTAAAACGCTCTCAAATTTCATGTCACATATAAACAGACATTATTGCAAAAATGTTCAAAACGTATAGTGGAAGTATATGTGAAATTTTGTTGAAAGAATGAAATTTCCGTCAAACCCATCCCATTTTATTTAATTTGTACAACAAATTTACTAAATTAAGGATTTTGTAGACGGCTTCAAGATGGGTGCAACCTTGAAAACCGTATAGCTCTTAAAAAAATTAGAAGGTAGACTGCATTTTTTATTTACAATTTGTATATAACTTCCAACTACATTAATATTCCTTAAATGATGAAATATAAGAACGAAACGTACTTACTAGGAAGTCACTGTCCGCCAAGAAACAGGTCAAGGCTTCACTGTCGGCTATAGGAGAACACTAGTTAACGTTAGGTCTAGACCCACTCATTGGACAAAGATCCACTTCCAGTCACTGGCTATCTCTGTTGATATCTTCTGACGTTCACCAGACATCCGTCTCTTGATAAAATTACCCTACGAGTCGAAAATAGCCTTCTTTCACAATTGGCGTAGCTAGCATTATTCTCTGGAGGGAGGGGGGGGGAGGGGGGGGGGGGGGGGGGTAGATAATAAAAGAATAGTTTACATATCACAATCATATTTTTTTTTAGTTTAAGTTTAATTAAACTATATGTCTTCTATGTATTCTAATTATCATTACATATTTAATTATATATTTATTATTAATTTTAATATTTATAATTTTATTTTACATAACATTTTTTTATTATTATCACACAATACATACATACTTATACAGTGTGTTTGGTATAAGAAAGTTCGGTTATGAACACATCATATATATTTTATTATTCTATATTTTTAATCCTTCTTATTTATTTTCACTTCCCCAGCTATACAAAGTATAGGGGAAGTTATGTAATTGGTCAAAAATTCGAAGCAGAGTTTTCAACGGAATTTCATGTTTTCAGACCTCTAGATTCCAAATATCATAAAAAAAATTGTCTGTGAACATCCTGATAGAATGAATGTATCGACACGAAATTTTATATGCGAATCCAAAACCCTCTAACGACGACACCTTTTGTTGTTTAGTCAAATCGACCACTGGGATGGGGGGAGGCTTGACATATTAAAAGTCGAATATCTTAACGAAGGGGGCGGGGGGATTATCGTTCTGGGGAAGTACATTGCCGTTGATTCACCAAATACTTTTTTTTTATAGACTCAGTATGATGTAGTTAATTCTTCGTATATAATTAAATGTCCAAAAATATGTCATAATTGTAAAATATAAGCAAAAATAAAAGAGGACAATAAATTAATTTTTTGTAGAGCCCTCTGTAAATATCTCGTGAAGGATTGGTCGTATAAAAATTGTGAAAGAAGGATGAAGAGGAAATTATTTCAAATTAGGTATGTCTGAATGATGGTAATGAGCGTCTTCCGGTTCATTAGCTGTGTACTGCGTTTACTGTCACATCCATCCTTATGCTCTAAAAAAACAATAATAAATTGTAACAATATAATTTTTGTTTAGAGTTAGTCATGCCCGGGCTTAACTACGAGATCATATCGCCTACTACCAAAGCACTCAAAAGAACATGTGCCCGACTGCCTTAATTTTGCCTAGCTAGGTTTATTTACCAAGGGTAGGCAGGCGTCTTTAACGAGTTCCTGACATCATACAGGCTCGGGAATATAACTTAAGTCCCCTCCGAAGCACGGCGTGCTCAAGTTTTTTTCACTTTCGAGATAAAAAACCTAAAGGTCTCGGCCGGGTTTCGAACCCATGATCTTGAGCTCAGTGGGCTAGCGCGCTACCTCTGAGCTACTAGCGCCCTCTTGTATTGAATGTATCGACAAGAATTTCATATTTAAGGTCGAAACTCAATGCAGACGATATCTGTTAATTTTCATTGAAATAGGTCGAAGGGAAGTGGGTTCAATTCAAAAACCCTAATAACTGCCGATGTAATGAATGTATGGACACATATCTTCAGAATAGCTTAAATTAAAATATGAGAAACTAGCTGCGTTATCTAGTGTTGCGCTTATCATTCATAACTCTCTTATTCCGTTTCATTCTATTATTAAAAATTACAGCATTGAGAATGGGCTGATGAGCTTAGACTCGAACTGTTCCCTTAAATACTATAAAACATTATAATTTGGAAGACCGAATGTCTGACATTACCTTGTGACTCGAGGTCCTTCCTATTGCCTACTACCAGAGCGCTCTTTCGACATGAGCCCGACTCCATAGTGGTATAATTTCCCCTACCCAGGTTTAGTTTCCTCTTCAACGAGTACCTGACATAGCACAGCTCGGGACACTCAATTAACGTCCTATCCAAAGGACGGCGTGCTCAAGGCGTTTTTAACCTCCCAGATAAGAAACCTAAGGGCCTCGGTCGTTGTTCAATATGATAAATTAATTTAAAAAACATTGGTTATAAAAAGAAAATAAAGAGCATTCTAGCGGTTCAAATTAGACCATTCTACTCTATATGTCGTATAAAATACCAGCTAACACCGATTTCACTTCCAGCTATACCAAGTATAGAGAAAGATATGTAATCGGCCAAAAACTCGATGCAGAGTTTTTAACGAAGATTCATATTTTCTGACCTCCTGATTCCAAAAATGGGAAAAAATTCTGTCTGTTTCTGTAACTGTGCGTTGTGTGTATGGCAGAGCGCTCTTCTTCCAGAGCTGTAGTAGGCGATATGACCTCGAAGTTAAAAAACCGGGCATGAGTCACAATAACTATCTCTAAAAGTTAAACAAGTTCTTTGTTTTTATTTATGTTATTGCAATGTTTTAAAGTGTTATACATCGGGCGAGTATGCAGTGCACTCGCTACCATCTATGCAACTCATTCTTCGGCTACCATCGGCTCTACTCGTCTCCAAGCAATTTCCCTATCATTTAATCCTTTTTGCTCCCCCTGCTATACGAAGCATAGGGGAAGTTATGTAGTCGGTCAAAAATTCGATGTGGAGTTATCAACGGAATTTCATGTTTTCCGACCTTCAGATTCCAAATATGAAAAAAAAAACACTGTGTGTCTGTGAACACGATAACTCCCAATAGAATTAATGTATCGACACGAAATTTTATGTGTGTTTCCAGAGCCCTCTAAGGACATAACCAATTGATTTTCAGCCAAATCAGCCAAGGGGAAGGGAGAGATTAGGGGGCAGGCTTAAAACAAAAGCCCTAAAAACTGCCGATGTAATGAATGTATCGACACAAAATTTAGTATGAGGATTCAGAAGCCACTATGTAAGTAAAACTTTGAGTTTTAGCTCAAACGGTCGATTGAATTTGGAGGGAGAGCAAAAATGTACTTTAATAGTTTGTGCTGGGGAAGTACATAGCCGGTGATTCTTCGACAACTTTTCTTCTTTCGGTTTCTGAAAACGAAACCATTAAGTCCCCATTCGCGTATTTCTAGAAGGATTCGAGTACAAAACAAGAGGTCCACTGTAATTTTATCATCGGTTTGACTTAGACTGTTTGGTCAATATTACGTTAAACAACAGTTAATTAATATGTGTTCTTCAGAAACAAAAGAACTATTGTATAGTGTGTCGAAGTTTCCAAATAGGCCTTGAAGGGGCCTCCTCCAGATGTTATCTCTGGCAAGGACAACCAACAAATACAGTAGCACAATGAAGTGTGGTCCCACCTCAGAGAAAGACATGCTATGTCGAAATGGAGGACAGGAGTCAGCCTTATGTTCCCAGTCATCAGTTGTCCTCACAGCAGCCCTTGGACATAATGTACGGGACGGATCTAGGAGGGCAAGTGGGGGTGCTGCCTCGGGCGACAGCCTGGGAGCGCCATGAGCCAAGCAATGTCGAAATAAAGAACAGGAGTCAGCCTTACGTTTCCAGTTATCAGTTGTCCTCACAGCAGCCCTTGGACATAATGTACGGGACGAATCTAGGGGGGCCCTGTTCGGGATGTCCCTTAGCCCCTGTTCTTGTTGGCTCTCACACCCTATTCGGGATGTCCCTTAGCCCCTGTTCTTGTTGGTCTTCACCCCCTGTGAGTTGCATCTGCCCCCCGGTTCCCCTATCCCTGCCCTGGTGGTATCTTGGAAAATAGTAGAGTTATTTAACTAAACATTTTTACATGAAAATAAAATTAACATATCCATGTCTAGAATGTACCATTAAGATTCCTAGAGCACAATACGTCACGCTCATATCTTAGCAAAAGAAAAACGAAATATATACGTGCAAAGAATTTAGAGTTTACGTATTGAAATGATGGGAAAAGGGGTCGGGAATATAGTTGCACCAATTTTTTTAAATAGCACTTTAAAGGCGAGTTATATATATTTTAAGCACGTTTTTACGTTTTGACTTCGACAGTTTTTGTCTTTTTGAAAATAAAAGCAACAAATAAATAAAGAAATAGAGCCAGGGTGGCCCAAATTCAATGCGGCATCCTATTTTCACCCAAACGGTTGTAATTAATAAACATGAAACAACCACCATTACAAACAAACTCTTTTCTCCAATGGTACGCTTTATTTTTTTTTATTTTATTTATTTTTTTTCAAATTCCGAAACTATATTTTTGAAAAGAGAAATGCCAAAAATAATATTTATTGGATATAATTTATGCATAATTTCAGTACAATATTCATTTATAAACATGAAAATAATGTCATTCTTCATCATTTGTTTACCTAACTTTAAATTGACCATTCAAACCCCCCCCCCCCCCCCCTCTTTCCGTTGACGAGGCACAGGGCTCCGAAATTTTAAATTTTAGCAACCCATTGGAAGAGAAATAGTTTGGGTCGGAAGTGCAGCCTCCAAGAGGTAGGAAGTGGTTCGATGTGGATTTAATGTCAGAATAAAAAACGTCGTCAGCAATGTACTTCCCCAGAACGAATTAATCAATTAACTTTTCGCTTCCCCTCCAA
This sequence comes from Aradus depressus, assembly GCA_963662175.1. Classification (NCBI taxonomy): domain Eukaryota; kingdom Metazoa; phylum Arthropoda; class Insecta; order Hemiptera; family Aradidae; genus Aradus; species Aradus depressus. Next base: position 34,800,543 of record OY759218.1, read on the forward strand.
AACCAGTCGACAGTTTGCGCTAATATTCAACAGTTAACTTACATAGGGGCTCCTAAATCCTCATACTAAATTTTGTATACATCGGCAGTTATTAGGATTTTTAAATTGAGCCCCTCCGCTGTTCCCCCCTACCCTTCAGCTGATATCGCTGAAATTTGACAAGTTTTCCTCATTAAGTTTTGACTTTAAATATGAAATTTCATGTCGATACATTCATTACATCGGCAATTATTATTTTTTTTTTTTAATTGAACCCCCTTCCCTGAACCCCCCTTCCCTTCTACGACGTTAGAGGGTTCTGGGTTCACATATGAAATTTCATGTCGATACATTCATAAGTTTTTGAGTTGAACCGCCCCCCAATCCCCCCTTTCCTTCTGTCGATTTAGCTGAAAAACAATGGATGTTGTCGTTAGGTGGTTTTGGATACACATATAAAATTTTGTATCGATAAATTCATTCTAACGGGAATTATCGTCTTTACAGACAGGAGACAAGAATATAGAGGTCGGAAAACATGAAATTCCTTTGAAAACTCTGCATCGTTTTTTTGACCGATTACATAAATTCCCCCATACTTCGTTATAGCTGATGAAGTAAAATTGGTGAAAGATGGTGTTTGATTCATGTTTCTAATTGCAACGGTCTGGGTGAAAATAAGGCGTCGCACTGAATTTGGCCATTCTGTACATCCTTCACAAAAACTTTTTTTTGGAGTATTTTCATACGAACGTTTTACCTAACATTTTAAAATATTGCGTGATGAATGAAATTCTTCCAAATCCCTATGACGTAAAATTTAACATTTCAGGTATATGCAGTCACTGATTTTTTTTTTTATATTTCCATTTTATATCACCAATTATCTGCTAAACTGGTTGACCTTAAGAAAAAGAATTTCATAGAAAATACTTGATTTTATCTGAGTAGTAAAAAACCTTGAGCATGCCGTCCTTCGGATAGGTCGTTACACGTTACCACATGTACTCCCCATACCCTAGCCAACTAAACATGGGTAGACAACATTTACGACTTCCACAGTCGATATGACGTAGTTGAAGCCCGGGCATGGGTCACAAAAACTAACTAATTAAATGGTCCATAAGGTGGTCTGGGTCCAGGAGGTGGGTCGAATTTTATTGTTTCGGTCTCGGCCCACTTTTCCCAACATTTTGGGTCGCGACACACTATTTTTCTTAGAATGATAAAATAATAATAATTATTAAGTAAGTATTTATTTTATTCTCTCCTTATCGTGCTTAAACAAAACCAAAATTTCAATTACACTGAATAGGGTGGCGACAAGAGAATTCCTCTGTCCACATTCAATCTACGTTGGAAACGTCTTTCCAGTAATGTGAGACCCAGGACTCTCACTAACTTGTATTCTTGTTTTAACTATTTTTTTTTACTTTCCCAGCTATACAAAGTATAGGAGAAGTTATGTAATCGATCAAAAATTCTATGCGGAATTTTCAACGGAATTTCATGTTTTTCGACCAGATTCCAAATATGAAAAAAAAAAATACTGTTTGTCTGCGTGTCTGTGAACAAGATAGCTCCTGATAGAATGAATGAATTGACACGAAATTTTATATTTGAGTCCAAACCCCTCTAACGACGACATGTATTGATTTTCAGCCAAATTGACCAAAGGGAAGAGGAGATTAGGGAGGAAGCTTAACACAAAAATTCTAATAACTGCCGATGGAATGAATGTATCGACTTGAAGTTTTATATGTGTAACCTGAACCCCATGAGGACAATATCAGAATATTTCAGCGAAATCGGCCGAGTATGATGATTTAAGAGCCCCGATTGTTTATTAGCGCAAACGGTTGCTTTGGGGAAGTACATTATCGGAGATTCATCGACGACTTTATTTTTTGTATATGATGAAAAGAGCTGCCTTCCATTCACTTCCCAGTGTCTTACCTTCTCTCGTCTTGAATCATTATATAATACATGACGGGACCTACTGAATATTCATTGTTGATAATAAGTTTATTATTTATTCAGTATTAATACATACAAAAAAAAAACATTTTTATCATTTTTCTTCCTTTATATACAAGAAAAAAGGGAAAGTTTAATGTAGAAATGAATAACGAAAGTGGGATAATACTTCATTCTTATCATAATATTATACACAAGGACGAAGTCCAAAGAACAGTTCCATCCCCTAATAAACTAAATGAATACTACTGAAGATATAAACTTAGTCGCTATCCATTTGGTCTGTAATTTTATTTTTTAAATATAACATTTTTTTCGGCTAGTCATGGAATTTTTTCTCTTAAAAATAATCTATTATATAATTTGATCTGTCACTCTCAACCAGGCGAGGAACCAGAGGAATTTTTCTTGACCTAACGAAAGGTGGCCGAGTGAATTCTTAAACTAACAATAGGAATCAACCCTTTAAAAAATGGATACGAATTAATGAATATATGCAGTTCTTTAAAATATATATATTTTTTTGGACATTGAAATAAAAGTAACACTAATTGTTTAGAAGATCCACTGAAACAGTCGGTAAAATGTATTTAAGTATACGAGTTTTTTCGCATTTACCACAGATGTGAGTTAACAGTAATAATTCTTAATTTTTTATAATGTGTTTACAATAAATTTACAAGCACCTCATTATAAATCTTCATCTATTTTCTTTCCTTCTAAAAAGCCTAAAAAGTAATCACAAGTCCAAATCCGCGTCTGCTTTCAACTCTAGTGTTAATTATGGCTACAGAAATATAGATATTCAAAATGTCAGGATACCATTTCAACTTAATGTGCTTCAAAACACGTTAGTTAATAACTTTATTAAATCCTCTTGCTAAAAAAAAGCGGAGTGTGAGTTTTTGAAGGACTAAAACTGAGGAACCGTTCTAGCTATCACGGCCATCGTTAGAGTGTTCGACACAGGTAAGTCAGCTGTTGTCCTCCTCAACGGACAATTTTCTTGGTCCCGTGACTCTTCGTTGCAGGGTTTTACTGTATAAATAAATATGAATGGCCCACAAATCGTGTTCAGACGAGCTTGTTTGGTGAAAATATGATGTTAGTTTCCATAGGTGTTAACGGGTGCGTGCATATGCTAATTTCTTGTAGAGATCCATTGAAAAGTTAATACTTACTGCGGAAAAAAGTACAAATAAAACCCTAAACACAAATTCGTATTCTGTTTCAGGCACAATGTATCTCCTGCTGGCCCTGATTGGGGTTGTGCTTGGATTGGAAAACGGCCTGGTCAAAACACCGCCGATGGGATGGCTGGCATGGGAGAGGTTTAGATGCAATACAGACTGTAAGAACGACCCCGACAACTGCATCAGGTAAATGTGTACATAATATATATAATAATTAGTGTATATAATACCTATATATAGTAATTATTCCAAATCGGGCCACCACCCCAAATCGCGCCCAATTCGTTTTTAGTAATTCGCATAACCAACAGCAACATGAAAACATTAATATTAAGTCGGGGGAAGAAAAAAATAAAAAAATATATAATATAAGTTTGTCAACTAAAAAATACATAAAATGTCAACTATTCTTCATATTTGACTTGATATTGAATGATATAATCTAGGATTAGAGCATAAAACTGTAAATCACAGTAAGAATTTCAATAATCCAGTTGATGTATCCGAAGAAATCAAATTTTGACCCTCCCGTCGGTCCATTTAGTGAAACAGTCCAGGCTCTTCAGATATACAGACACCCCATGGGAGTGTGGGATGAGAAAAAATTATGACCTCACTCTTTTTTTTTTATTATTAAGTAAAAATTATTATTACTTTTTTCCCACAGTGACCGCCTTTTTCGAACAATGACGGACTTGGTCGTGTCAGAAGGATATGCCGCAGTAGGTTACGAATATATCAATGTGGACGACTGTTGGCTGGACAAAGAACGGTCTTACACCGGTCAACTCCAAGCTGATCCAGTTAGATTTCCAAGAGGAATGAAAGATCTAGCGAATTATGTAAGTAACCTTAAAGAATAATTCAACAATTCGTATATAAAGAACACGAGTTGAGGGAGTGAAGAGGGGGGGGGGGGGGGGGGGGGCTATTTCCTCGCCATCTCTCTAGTGAGTGAGAGGGAGTTCTCTCAACTCCCTTAACTCATGGGTTCTACCTATGAAAGTTTACAAAATGAAAATGAATGTCGACAGATTCTTTTGTCAAGTTGCAATTTATTTTTGTGTAATACATAATCTTTTCAGTGAAAAGAGTCCTCCATTGTAAGTCACTAATAAAGTCCTTCACGAAAACCTAAAAATTCCTAAAAGACATCTGATCCAAATCAAGGGAGGACCCAGGATGTTCATCAAGGGGGGGGGGCGGGGGGGGGGGGGGGGGGGGGGGGGGGGGGTAAAATTTCGTTGGTTCAAGATTTGGATGTTATACCCTATTCATAAGATTTGGAAGGATGAAGGACAAGGGAGCTAATATTTTGGCTGGTTTGAAGAAACGCATGAATTAATAATCAAGATTGAAATATTATTATAATAGTAACAGTCTGAGTCTGTAAGCGAATGACGTCAATAAAGTCTGTGCGCAAGACCGCAAGAGGTCCTTCGCGCATCAGTAGGACGTCTTTCCCAATTTAACGTGCATATTTATTTATCCTAAACGAAACTGACTTATGAGCTTCTGCGCTAGAGGGGGGTAATTCTGCACCCCCCCCCCCCCCCCCCCCCCCCCCCCCCCTGTATCCGCCACTGAACCAAATACCCATCCCAATTGTATCACTCAGCACTTGTCCTTAGTCTCTTCCCGACAATCCTCCACGCCGCCTAAAAAGACTCTGGCTTTCCGATCTCCTGTGAATAATGATAATATATAAAGGAGTGTCAGCACTGTTTCGCTTCTCTTAACTTTTATTGTACATTTCATGTTATTGTCTGCTCGCTTTTAACCATGAACTTTTTTTCCAGGTCCATTCCAAGGGACTCAAATTTGGAATATACGAAGATTATGGAAATTATACGTGCGCAGGCTACCCTGGAGTATTAGGCTCTTTAGAATTAGACGCTTTAACGTTTGCGTCTTGGGACGTGGATTACGTAAAACTTGACGGCTGCTATTCTCATCCTCATGAAATGGACATAGGTAAAACTTCATGAATATTAGGGTGGTCCTTAAAGTAAAAAAGTTGAAATTTTAAAACGTGCTCCCCCTAGGTCGAAAGTAGTTCCCAAAAAAAAATTGTTGGCGCCGAAAAAACGAGATGACATATTAAATAACCCGTCCCCCATCGTGGTTGAATTTTAAATGGGATTTAACATGGGAGTTAATTTATTCGTTTTAAAATTTCAACTTTTTCACTTTGAGGACCACCCTAATATATATATATATACTTTTAGCCAAAAGTGTATGTGGGAGAGATTTACGTCATATCTCGAATTCTAATAGACAAGAAAACACTATATAATGTATTTCTGGCCGTAAATTACAGAGTTGCCAACATAGTGCCAATTTACAATTTTTTTTTAAATTTCCCCTCTCCCAGTGGTCTGATATTTCTAACCGAACGAACTTGATTTTCCTTCTAACCAGAACGATATTTGTGCAAAGTTTGAAAAAAATTGAAATAATCACTTGGATGTTATATATTATTATATTTATTATGTACCCCGGAGTAAGTGTACATTTCCCAAAGAGCTCGGGGAATGTAGAAGCCTTTAATATGAATGGTTGCTTGCTTAACTAAAATGCCCGACTAGAGGGTCAACATTTTATTCTTTCGGATACATGATATATGCTTTGTTCTATTATATACAACGAAACATTGGCCAAATTCTGAGCTGTTTTTCTCTTATTTCGACCTCTAGATTACGACTGTATAATATAAACCTTTTAAAATTTGTTTTAGGTTATCCTGAATTTGGGTACCATTTAAATAGAACAGGTCGTCCTATGGTGTACTCATGCAGTTGGCCCGTATATCAAATATATGCCGGTATGCAGGTAAAATTTATATATTTATATTTTTCCTTTACAATCAATAGTTCCTTTTGAATATAATGACAATACAAGAAAACAATAATACATATATTTTTTTAAATGGAGGGTCATTCCATACGAATTCACGGACTGTGATTTTAATGTATTTTTATTTAATTCGCCCAACCAAATGATTTTGATTATCAAGTATTGGTTCCCAAAAATAATGATGTGCATTCCGTAGAATGTTTCCAAGTTTTCATTGATTTTCGCAATTTATTTCTCAATTGTTTCACCTATTTCAGACATTCTCTATAACAGGTCATACAATAAATAGCTTTTACATAGAATCCCTGCGGAATCCGTAAGTGATCTTATAAATTAAACATTTCGATTTTAAAGTCCTCAAAATGAGTGTTAAACCTGATGCAAAAAAATTAATGTCAAAAAATAGTAAATGTTTAATTTATTTGATACCAAAATACTTCTTCTAGAACATTCTTTTCATTCTGGGCATTTAAGATATCGAGCAGTGGTGTGACAAAATTTATGGAATGACTCTAGACGTGGGTAACGACTTCAATTTTATTCACTAATACAATATAATTTCAAAAATTATTTGGTAATATTCCTCAAAATCTAACTTTTTCTTCTAGCCAAACTTTTCAGCAATCATAGACAGTTGCAATCTGTGGAGAAACTTTGATGATATACAAGATTCGTGGGCAAGTTTAGAAAGTATTATAGATTATTATGGAAATAATCAAGACACGATTGTGCCCAACGCTGGTCCAGGTCACTGGAATGATCCTGACATGGTGAATTTTATTTATAAAATTTATTATAATTTATTTATAAAATATTTCGGCTTCACTTCCTTTGTATTAACATAAAGATGCTAAATAGCTAAATACTACAGCAGAAAAGCATCAAAAGCATCCACAGAGAAATTAGTGTTATACATACATATATGAAAAAAAACTATATTTAAATTTCAAAAGTCAATATTTCTGGTTGAAGAGTAGAATTAATTAATATTAACATTAAAACAATAATTATTTTTATTTTTTTAAATAGCTAATTGTTGGGAATTTTGGGCTGAGTTATGAACAAAGTAAAACACAAATGGCTATTTGGGCAATTTTGGCAGCCCCATTGCTGATGTCTGTGGATCTACGCTCCATCAGACCAGAATATAAAGCCATCCTCCAAAATAAAAAAATTATAGATGTCGATCAAGACCCTCTTGGAATACAGGGTCGAAGAATATACAAGGCAAGACATACATTTCTTACGTTTTTTTCAGGGAGTATCTTTGTGTTGTATTATTTTATTTACTGATTATTTGAGCACAAAGAATAAAAAGCTTTTTCTCCCAAAATAAAAATAACCCCTATAATCTATGTTTTTATGTTCCTGCCTCCCCCGGTCAAAATTTTGCGATACCACTTGGACTTTGTAAAGTGCCTATAAAGATGCTATATGAAAACATTTACTGAGAATCCGATGAACCGTTAAAGAGTTTTATGTTTCGCCCCCCCCCCCCCCCCCCCCCCCTCTCTATTCAAATTCTTGAGGTGCCACATGGCCAAGTTTGAACCGGGCTTATAAGGATGCTTCATATATGAAATTTCATAAAAATCCAATCAACTATTGAAGTGCCTAGCACTTATTTTATGATTTGGGCCCTCCACAACACACCCCCCCCCCCCCCCTCGCTCAAATTTTAGAGTTTAGAGATGACACATGGCCTATATTTTAATTTGGACCAACCATGAAATACCCGGCAAGTTTCGCGAATATACGATCAACCGTTGAAGAGCTAGCACTAATTTTATATTTTAGGCCTCCCCGCCTCCTCTCTCGTTCATAATGTTGAGTTGTCATACATATTAACTATGTTTGGAACGGGCTTATAAGGATGAACATTTTATGTTTTGGCCCTTCCCATAACACCCCCACTCCCGATCAGTATTTTGGGATACCACAAATCTATATTCTAAGTTGGGTCATCCTTAAAATACAATGACATTTTCGTGAATATACCATCAGGCATTTTTTTAGGTAACAGACAGACAAAGTTTCTATTTTATATTTATATATCTGTGGTCACAGGGAATAAATTGGTAATTATTAACCATACTTTTTAAAATATTACCTGATTGATGCCTCATTTTGGCCATTTTACGACTTAACAACTTATTCCCTGTGACTCTATGGTATATATATATTATTTTGATAATCTTAACTTCTTATCTTCCTGTTTCTGCGCCCTTATGAATGCTTGTATCATTATTTTAATGTTTCATTTCTCTTTCAGCACAAAGGTATTGAAATTTGGGCAAGGCCGATAAGTCCATTGTACCAAAATTACTTCTCATATGCAATAGCATTTTTAAACAGAAGAACAGACGGAACGCCATCCGACGTAGCCGTAACGTTACAGGAAATGGGGCTCGTTGCTCCAGGGGGATACAGAATCGAAGTAAGATAACTTTTGAACACAATAAAATAAAAAAACTTTCATTCTACTAAAAAATTGAATACTTATTATTATTGTTTTTAATGTTCTTTTTCAGGACCTTTACGAAGATGTTGACTATGGAGTACTAACGCGACAAACCAAAATAAAAGTCAAAGTTAATCCATCAGGTATTTCTCACAGTAATTTAATTAAAAAAATAAACTAAAGTGTAATAATGAATTACCGGCTATGAACTTCCCCAGCAAGAGATTAATCAATTACATTTTCGCTCTCCATCCAAAGCCGATCGACCATTTGGGCTAAAACTCAATATTTGACTTACATAGTGGCTTCTGAATTCTCATATTAAATGTTGTGTCGAGACATTACATCGGCAGTTGTTGAGATTTTTGAGTTGAGCCTCTTCTCCTTTGGCTGAAAATGAATAGGCGTAGTCCTTATAGGGCTTTGAATTTTCAAGTCGGACCTCGCGCGATAAGGGTTCCGTACCTTCACAATTGTTCTCGTGCGATGTATTTGTGCCAAAACAACGAAACTAATTATTGGATAACCATTCAATTATTCTCTATATTTCATATTTTTTTTCAGAATTTTCTTATGATACTTTTGGGAATAAAGTGAATGGATACTCGTTTTTTTAAAAGGCATTAACCAAATAAGTACATATATTTCTGACGTCCTCATAACACATTTTCAACGATACCCCACTCAGGAGGAACCAAACAGAACATAGAAATAATAATTTTTAATGCCTTTTTTTTTTTTTTTTTTTTTTCAAACAATTAGTTAATTATGGTTCAAAAAAAATAATAATCAATCATCCAATTCCTAAATAATGCAGAGGATGGCACCCAAAAAAATCAGTTTTAGTTCTCAAGCTATAAGAAGTATTGGGGAAGTTATGTCATCGGTTAGAAATTCGATGCGGAATTTTCAACGGAATTTTTTTCCGACCTCCTGATTCTAAAAATTTTTAAAAAAATTCTCTTTGTGAACAAGGTAATTCCCGATAGAATGAATGTATCGACACTAAATTCTATATGTGCATCCAGAACCCTGTAAGGACGACTTTCAGCCAAATTGGCCAAAGGAAAGGGAGATTAGGGGGAGGCTTAACACTTAAGCTCTAATAACTGCCGTTGTAATTAATGTATTGACATTTATATTTAAATTCAAAACCCAGGGATGGCAACTGATAATTTTCCGCGAAATAGGACGAAGGGAAGGGAGACTCGACTCAAATACCCTAATAACTCCCGATGTAGAGAATGTATCGACATAAAATTTAGTATGAGGATTCAGAAGTCACCTTGTAAGTCAAATATTGAGTCTTAGCCCAAACAGTTGATTGGCTTTGGAGGGAGAGCGAAATCTTAATTAATTCGTGCTGGGGAGGTACATAGCTGGTGATTGACCGATGATTATACGAATTTTTATTCTGCGTCCCCCTGACTGAATTATTTATTGTTGACGCTATTTATTTTCCAGGAGTTGTGATTCTAAGGGCGAATGTTCAGCCATCATACGTTGAAAATACTCCTTACGACCCTTTCAGACAGCTGGTCTACCAATCTACAGACAAGAATACTTTCAAAAAATGAAACATTTCATTAATTTTAGGTTGAAGATGAAAATATAGAGATGGGCTCGAAGTTCTGTCAAAAAATTATCAAATAACCCCAATACTTCATTTACTCTACATCAGGGCATAAACATTTAAAAAGTAAAATGTTGAATGAGAAATATACAAATATTGTTACCGAATGTAAATGTCAACAATAAAAGAATAGTACTTAATGTTGCAAACACGACGCGAGTGGCGCCAGTCGAGAACTGTCTTGTATGAATGGAGGAAACATCACCTTTTACATTTCTTAAATGAAAACAAAGAACTTGTTCAATTTTTTTACTGTCTAACTCCACAAAACTAAATACATAAAGTGGTTTCAGCTTACGTCAGTCAGCACAAAGTTCAAAAGTCCAGGACATGTGAAACCAGGACACTTTATGTATATATTTTTGTGGAATCAGACATAATATATAAGTTAAACAATTTCTTTGTTTGTATTTATTTCATTAGCTTTCCACTATGTTGACACAGATCAAAGAAATGTATTCGGACTTTTACATTTCTACTAAAATTAAAAACAAATAAACTTTCAAACATTTATTTGTAAACACAGGTGCCATATTCTTAAATTTGTGTTTATATTATCTGAGGTTGTATGGCACAAATATATTTTTTCTGAATTTCATGGGGAAATTATTTTCTTTATACGACATAATATTTAATAATGTTTTTTTATTGTTCCAATTAGGTGTTCTTTTGATTTTTTTAAATTTTGCATTCAGTACCTGATGAAGAATAAAGAAGTACTCAAAAGGTTCAACTAGAAAACAATATGTTACGTTTTTTGACAGATCTCGAACGCACATTCTCCATTTCATTGTAAAAATAAATAAATGTATAAAGAAAAAACACAATTTTAAATAATAATAATATTCCACCACAAATAAAAGTCAAAATGTTTGTTATATGTTATTAAATAAATTATTTTTTAGTCTAACTTCTTTTTGTACTACTTCCTCTATTCTCAAAACTGGTTTATCAAATACTAGCAGTAATACCCGGCGTTGACTTTTCTACTAATATCTCCTATAAGTCTTTTAAATTCTTCAACAGTACATTCATGATGTTATAATTTTCAATTATTCATACGGAATAAGGCTTATAGTCCTTCAACGTCAAACACCCCAGCTAGTAAGTTTTTAGGACCCCTGGGCATCACAGCTAGTATGCGTCTTTCAACGGCGGAAACCACAGATAGTGAATACTTAGCATCGCTGGACATCCTAGCCAGTGCGTACTTAAGACCGCTATTGACCGCAGCTAGTAAATGCCTTGCAACAGCGGACCCCACAGCGAATACATAGTTACTACTACTACATGTGAAATTCATGCCAATCCGCTTACCCTTTAACAGTACATTCATGATGTTATAATTTTCAATTATTCATACGGAATAAGGCTTATAGTCCTTCAACTATAGCAACGCTAGTAAGTTTTTAGGACCCCTGGGCACCACAGCTAGTATGTGCCTCGCAAGAGCGGACCCCACAGCTAGTACGAAGTTAGGAACGCTGGGCATCACAGCTAGTAAGTGCCTTGCAACAGCGGACCCCACAGCTAGTACGTAGTTAGAACCACAGGGCATCACAGCTAGTATGTGTTTTGCAACGGCGGACCCCACAGCTAGTACGTAGTTAGAACCACAGGGCATCACAGCTAGTACGTAGTTAGAACCACAGGGCATCACAGCTAGTATGTGTTTTGCAACGGCGGACCCCACAGCTAGTACGTAGTTAGAAACGCTGAGCATCATAGCTAGTATGAGTTCTGCAACGGCGGACCCCACACCTAGTACCTAGTTAGAAACGCTGGGCATCACAGCTAGTATGCTTTTGCAACGACGGACCCCACAGCTAGTACGTTTTTAGGAACGCTGGGCCCTACAGATAGTAGGTGCCTTACAACTGCGGACCCCACAGATAGTATGTAGTTAGAACCACAGGGCATCATAGCTAGTATGAGTTTTGCAACGGCGGACCCCACAGCTAGTACCTACGTAGTTAAATACGCTGGGCCACACTGCTAGCGCCTTGCAACAGCAGACCCCACAGCTAGTACGTAATTAGGAACGCTGGGCATCACAGCTAGTAAATGTCTTGTAGGTGCCTTGCAACAGCGAACCCCACAGCCAGTACATAGTTAGGAACGCTGGGGCTGAGCACTACAGCTAGTAAGTGCCTTGCAACAGCGGACCCCACAGCTAGTACGATATTAGGAACGCTGGGCATCACAGCTAGTAAATGTCTTGCAACAGTGAACCCCACAGCGAATACATAGTTACTACTACTACATGTGAAATTCATGACAATCCGATTCATGACAATACGATCAACCGTTAATGAGCTAGCTCTATATTTATACTTAGTCCCCCCCCCCCTCAACCCCGCCACCCGTTCAAAACTTCGGGACGCCGCACACCTTATTTTTCTATTTGGCCCTCAGGAATAATATATGCGAAATTTCGTGACAATACGACCAACCGTTAATGAGCTAACTCTATATGTATATTTAGCCCCCCCCCCCCCCCACAACCCTCCTTCCTGTTCAAAATTTTGGGCCGTCACACACCTAATATTTCTATTTGACCTTTAGATGGTATAAAGCCGAAACCGGTAGTTATATATGTATATATATCTTTAGTGGAATAGACAATATTTCAAAAATAAGTTTGTTTTATTTAAATATTACATGTGAAATTTCATGACGATTCGCCCATTAGTTAATGAGTTAGCTCTATATTTATACTTAGGCCCCCCCACTACCCCCCCTCCCGTAAAAACTTTTGATCCGTCACACCGCCTATTTTTTTATTTGGTCTTCAGGAATACTACATGTGAAACTTCGTGACAATCCGACCAACTGTTAAAGAGTTAGCTCTATATTTATACTTAGGCCCCCCCACAACCCCCCCTCCCGTTCAAAACTTTGGGACGCCACACACCTTATATTTCTAATTGGCTTTTAAAAATACTACATGTGAAATTTCGTGACAATCCGACCAACCGTTAAAGAGTTAGCTCTATATTTATACTTAGGCCCCCCCACATCCCCCCCTCCCGTTCAAAACATTGGGACGCCACACACCTTATTTTTCTATTTGGCCTTCAGGAATACTCCATGTGAAATTTCGTGACAATCCGAGCAACTGTTAAAGAATTAGCTCTATATTTATACTTAGGCCCCCCCACAACCCCCCCTCCCGTTCAAAACTTTGGGACGCCACACACCTTTTTTTCCTATTTGGCTTTTAAAAATACTACGTGAAATTTCATGACGATTCGCCCATTAGTTAATGAGTTAGCTCTATATTTATACTTAGGCCCCCCCACAACCCCCCTCCCGTTCAAAACTTTGGGACGCCACACACCTTATTTTTCTATTTGGCCTTCAGGAATACTCCATGTGCAATTTCGTGACAATCCGACCAACCGTTAAAGAATTAGCTCTATATTTATACTTAGGCCCCCCCACAACCCCCCCTCCCGTTCAAAACTTTGGGACGCCACACACCTTATTTTTCTATTTGGCCTTCAGGAATACTCCATGTGCAATTTCGTGACAATCCGACCAACCGTTAAAGAATTAGCTCTATATTTATACTTAGGCCCCCCTTACAACCCCCCCTCCCGATCAAAATTTTGGGACGCCACATAGCCTATTATTCAATCGGGCTCAAAAGGATGCTACATGGGAAGTTTCATAAAAATCCGTCCAGGGGTTTGGGCGTGATGCTGGAACAAACATACATACATACAAACAAACAAACAAACCCCGTTTCAGCTTTATTAATATAGATTATATCACAATGTACACAAGTTTTAATTTGTGTTCATATCTATACATACATCTTTTTTTTTTGGCATTTTTCTTCCATAGTGGATCGGTGTCACCATATTTAAAGTCAGTCTGAACGTTGTGCTGACGTTGGCATAATCCGAAACCAGCACACTCTATGGCTCTGTCAGTTAACAAATATTAAATCTATAAACCGTTAAAAAGCAAGAAATTTGAAGAATGGAGTCTACCGAGCTCAGGACCGCCACTTAGAAATCTAGCTGAGGCACTTAGGTCAGATGTTTTAATCGGGAAGTTAAAAATAACTTTGAGCACTTCGTCCTTCGGATGGGACATTAAGCGATGATCCAGGGCTTAATGTCCCCCAGGGGAATGTGAGGTACTCGATAATGAGACGTATGTTATGTAAATAAACCTGGGTAGGTCAATTTCCACTTAGGTTGAAAGCCTTGAGCACGTCGTCCTTCGGATGGGACTTTCCGGATATATCTGAATCTGTAGTATCAGTTTTAACAATTATTAAGCCTATAAACCGTTAAATAGCGCGAATTTTTTGAAAAACGTTTTCATTTTGATTTTTGTGTGGGGTTCAGATAATCCGGTCGTTCTCTATCAGTTTTAACAAATATTTAATCTATAAACCGTTAAAAAGCGAGAAATTTGAAGAATGGAGTCTACCGAGCTCAGGATCGCCACTTACAAATCTAGCTGAGGCACTTAGGTCAGATGTTTTAATCGGGAAGTGAAAAATAACTATGAGCACGTCGTCCTTCGGATGGGACTTTAAGTGATGTTCCAGGACTTTTTCGAATGTGAGGTACTCGATAATGAGACGTTGTGATGTACACTACGGAACATTTTTTTAATGAATATTTTAATGAAAAGAGGTAATTTTTTTTATTATAATCTAATATCATATATATATTAGATATATATCAAGGTGTTTGAGAAACAAAACAAGAAAACATATAAAAAACAGCTGTGAAATAGTGTTAAATGTAATGGAGTCGTGAGCTAGCTCTAAAACGGTGCATGTGGTTTGATATGTTTTAAATAAAATGAAGTTGAACAATTAGATGAAAGTTGACTGGGGTGGAATTAAAGTGTGAAGAGTTGACGGGGTCTGGTTTTTGTGGTAGAGGCGTCGAGAAGGTACAATTAATAATATATATTTTTCAATATGCCCAAATAAAAAAAGAAATAGTTTTTTAAGTATTAATTTAATGTTTTTGTGCCATTGTAAATTTTTGTTTTGTTTGTTCAAATAAGTTTTTTTTTTAATTTAAATATGTAAATATAGATAATAACCCAATTATTTGTCCTCTTCAAATTCTATTCTATTCATCTTCCCTGTTGTCCCAGTAGTATCATTTAAAAAACCTTTGGATTAGAAATTAATATTATTTAAAATTATTTAAAAATTGGTATCTCTTTGTGAATCCAAGTGTAAAGTTTGTTTAATTGAATTTTTTTTCGTTGTATACGTGTACTTTCTTAAAAATTGCACGTCTTAAATTATTGATAATATTTTTTTTAGGGCAATTTTCGACAAACTACTGTAGAAATCAAAATTTAAATAAACAAAAGAGATCAAATTTCTACAGGAAATGTGGTAGCAAACAAGCTTTTATCACAACGTATGTTATGTAAATAAACATGGGTAGGTGAAATTTCACTTAGGTTGAAAATAGCCTTGAGCACGTCGTCCTTCGGATGGGACTTTCCGGATAAATCTGAATCTGTCGTATCAGTTTTAACAATTATTAAGCCTATAAACCGTTAAATAGCGCAAATTTTTTGAAAAACATTTTTATTTTGATTTTTGTGTAGGATTCAGATAATCTGGTCGTTCTCTATCAGTTCTAACAAATATTAAATCTATAAACCGTTAAAAAGCGAGAAATTTCAAGAATGGAGTCTACCGAGCTCAGGATCGCCATTTAGAAATCTAGTTGAGGCACTTAGGTCAGATGTTTCAATCGGGAAGTTAAAAAACACTTTGAGAACGTCGTCCTTCGGATGTGACTTTAAGCGATGATCCAGGGCTTTTTCGAATGTGAGGTAATCGATAATGAGGCGTATGTTATGTAAATAAACCTGGGTAGGTGAAATATCACTTAGGTTGAAAATAGCCTTGAGCACGTCGTCCTTCGGATGGGACTTTCCGGATAAATCTGAATCTCTCGTATCAGTTTTGACAATTATTAAGCCTATAAACCGTTAAATAGCGCAAATTTTTTGAAAAACATTTTTATTTTGATTTTTGTGTAGGATTCAGATAATCCGGTCGTTCTCTATCAGTTTTAACAAATATTAAATCTATAAACCGTTAAAAAGCGAGAAATTTGAAGAATGGAGTCTACCGAGCTCAGGATCGCCACTTAGAAATCTAGCTGAGGCACATAGGTCAGATGTTTCAATCGGGAAGTTAAAAAACACTTTGAGCACGTCGTCCTTCGGATGGGACTTTAAGCGATGATCCAGGGCTTTTTCGAATGTGAGGTACTCGATAATGAGACGTATGTTATGTAAATAAACCTGGGTAGGTCAATTTCTACTTAGGTTGAAAGCCTTGAGCACGTCGTCCTTCGGATGGGACTTTCCGGATAAATCTGAATCTGTCGTATCAGTTTTAACAATTATTAAGCCTATAAACCGTTAAATAGTTTTTGCAACGGCGGACCCCACAGCTAGTACGTAGTTAGAAACGCTCAGCATCACAGCTAGTATGTGTTCTGCAACGGCGGACCCCACCGCTAGTACCTAATTAGAAACGCTGGGCATCACCGCTAGTATGTTTTTGCAACGGCGGACCCCACAGCTAGTACGTAGTTAGAAACGCTCAGCATCACAGCTAGTATGTGTTCTGCAATGGCGGACCCCACCGCTAGTACCTAATTAGAAACGCTGGGCATCACCGCTAGTATGTTTTTGCAACGGCGGACTCCACAGCTAGTACGTTTTTAGGAACGCTGGGCCCTACAGCTAGTAGGTGCCTTGCAACTGCGGAGCCCACAGATAGTATGTAGTTAGAACCACAGGGCATCACAGCTAGTATGTGCCTCGCAACAGCGGACCCCACAGCTAGTACGTAATTAGGAACGCTGGGCATCACAGCTAGTAAGTGCCTTGCAACAGCGGACCCCACAGATAGTACGTTTTTAGGAACGCTGGGCCCTACAGCTATTAAGTGCTTTGCAACAGCGGACCCCCCCATTTCTCGTACACACCGGAGTCATAAACCTGCTTTAGCCCTTTTTAAATTTGTATCAATTCTTTCCGTATACCAAGCGATACATTTTCTCATAAAGTAGTTCTGTTCTCCTGAGCCTTCGCCGGGGGCCTGGTGTTGTGGGACGGGGGGTCGGTGTGGGGCCTGGGGGTGGCCTGGCGGGCGTGTGCCGGTCCGGTTGGGGGATTTGGGGGGGCGCCGCCGGGCTCTCTGGACTGAGGCAGTCCCGGGCTTGGAGGGTGTGGTCGGCTGCAGGAACGAGCACACCCTCTCTATCAGGCCTCGCCGTTCTCCCTTCAAACTGCCTGCTATAGGGCCTGCTGCGGGGAGAGGCCTGGTCGCGCCTCCCTTTGTCCCCTGGTCGGGCCTCGCCGCTCGTGGGGTGGCCCCTTGTCTCTGCCTGGCTTTTCTGTGTCGCACCTCTTGGTCTCCTGGTGAAGAGCTTAACCCCGACATTAATATCGCTGTACCGGGCACTCATGACCCTTAGCGGTTGAAATGCCCTCCAAAAAAAAAAAAAAAAAAAAAAAAAAAAAACAGCGGACCCCACAGTTAGTATGTAGTTAGAACCACTGGGCATCACAGCTAGTATGTGTTTTGCAACGGCGGACCACACCCCCCCCCCCCCCTCCCCCCGTTCAAATTTTTGGGACGCCACACACCTTTTTTTTTATTTGGTCTTCAGGAATACTACATGTGAAACTTCGTGACAATGCGACCAACCGTTAATGAGCTAGCTCTATATTTATACTTAGGCCCCCCTCAACCCCCCCTCCCGTTCAAAACTTTAGAACGCCACACACCTTATTTTTCTATTTGGCCTTCAGGAATACTCCATGTGAAATTTCGTGACAATCCGACCAACCGTTAAAGAGTTAGCTCTATATTTATACTTAGGCCCCCCCACAACCCCCCCTCCCGTTCAAAACTTTAAGACGCCACACACCTTTTTTTCCTATTTGGCTTTTAAAAATACTACATGTGAAATTTCGTGACAATCCGACCATTAGTTAATGAGTTAGCTCTATATTTATACTTAGGCCCCCCTTACAACCCCCCCTCCCGTTCAAAACTTTGGGACGCCACACACCTTTTTTTCCTATTTGGCTTTTAAAAATACTACATGTGAAATTTCATGACGATTCGCCCATTAGTTAATGAGTTAGGTCTATATTTATACTTAGGCCCCCCTTACAACCCCCCCTCCCGATCAAAACTTTGGGACGCCACACACCTTTTTTTCCGATTTGGCTTTTAAAAATACTACATGTGAAATTTCATGACGATTCGCCCATTAGTTAATGAGTTAGCTCTATATTTATACTTAGGCCCCCCCCACAACCCCCCCTCCCGTTCAAAACTTTGGGACGCCACACACCTTTTTTTCTTGTTTGGCTTTTAAAAAGACTACGTGTGAAATTTCATGACAATTCGACCATTAGTTAATGTGTTAGCTCTATATTTATACTTAGGCCCCCCCACTACCCCCCTCCCGTAAAAAATTTTGGGACGCCACACACCTTTTTTTCTTGTTTGGCTTTTAAAAAGACTACGTGTGAAATTTCATGACAATTCGACCATTAGTTAATGTGTTAGCACTATTTATATACTTAGGCCCCCCTTACAACCCCCCCTCCCGTTCAAAATTTTGGGACGCCACATAGCCTATTATTCAATCGGGCTCAAAAGGATGCTACATGGTAAGTTTCATAAAAATCCGTCCAGCCGTTTGGGCGTGATGCTGGAACAAACATACAAACAAACAAACAAACCCCGTTTCAGCTTTATTAATATAGATTTAAAACACAAATAAATAAAACATCCAGAAAATAATGTAATTTTATTTCAAACTTTAATGTAAATTTATTAAATTGAGGAAAATAACAATTTTTTTCACTATGTATATTTTACATCAAACTATTGATAAAAAATGAAGGCTTGTCAATATTATTAGGTAATTTTGATAAGGTTAGCTTGTTCACGTTATTTTAATTGCTGCCCTAAGTTTAGCTGAACGACTTCTTGGATTTTTTGAAATTTCTTCGTCTGATGGAGTGACAACATGTTTGGTAGTTGAAACCCATTTTGAATTAGTTAACTCCTCCAAAAAGCTTCCTTCGTGGTACATAGAATGACTTGAATATTTTAATGGAAGGGGGTTGGCAGTATTTTCTATAATATTCCCACTCAGATGTCTTTTAACAATTCTGTCTTCCAATGAGTGAAAAGAAAGGGTCACCATACGTCCGTTCACTTTGAGATATTTATGAGCAAGGGTCATCGCATAATTAATTTCGTTTAGTTCATTATTAACAAATATTCGTAAAGCCTGAAATATTTTTGTGGCAATATGAGTAGGTCGTTGAATTTTGTCCATTCGATGATCTGTGGAACATGCTTCCGCAACCAACGTAGCTAAATCGCCTGTCGTTTTCAATTCTCTAAATGTATATCTTGACTCAATTATTGCTCGGGAAATTTTTTTGGCCATTTTTTCTTCACCATAAATCTTAAATATTTTTATCAAATCCATTTCATCAGCATGTGACACAACATCGTAAGCTGTGAGACTGTCAGGATAACGATTCCCATCCATTCTCATATCTAATGGTCCATCTTTACTAATAGAAAAACCTCTTTCCGAATTATCAAATTGATAAGAAGAACAGCCGAAATCAAACAAAATTCCATCAACTGAATCCTCATATATATTCAACGACTTCAATATTTCAGGTAGCTCACTAAATTTTCCTAAACAAGGAACTATATTTTTTGGAAATAATTTTGAGAGTGTAATGGCACTGTTATACGCTACAGAATCTCGATCTAAACAAATAATTTTTAACGAAGGAACTTCTTGTAACAGGGCTTTTGTGTGACCCCCAGATCCAAAAGTCATATCAATAAAAATATTTTCTTTATGTGGGGACAAATATGTTAGTACTTCTTTTACCATAACAGGAGTATGAAATTTTTTAATATTAACTATCTTCCTAATAAATGGAGAAAACAACATGGAACTATCCGTCAACATGACTTATTTCTTACTGAATACCTGGGAAATGAAACCTTTATTACCTTCTTTCAAAAATTCCAAGAAGTCATCAGAAAGCACTGCTTTACATTGGTCAGCTGTTAAGCCAGTGGCTGAAGAGTTACTAAGTCTGTCATAAAGTTTTTTATGATGATTTTCCGTTATCCGTTTCAAAATTTCATATGTTCTGATACACTCATCTTCTGGACGGACAGAAATATTATCAGGGGCAATGAAGTTTATTTTAATTTGATCTCTTATGTATTGTCCCAAGTCCCTGAAAAAAAAAAAAAAAAGATATATTACTATATAATTATTTCAAAACATTTCTTAACGCTTAGGCACTTTCCATTGCACAACACTTCAGGAACAAGTGAAAGTCATAAAAAGAATACACTTCACTAAGGCAATTGAAACTCATTATTAACAAGCTATAACAATTCTGAGACTGAAAAAAATGCAAGTAAAAATACTTTTTTTACAATATAGGCTTCTACTATATGACACAGTAAAATTATCAATAACAAAAGTCAAAATAAACAAGTTTCCTTAACTTCAAAACAAGAGTTTTTTTGTAACAGCCATAACCTATTATTAAATTACCTTGACTTCTTAGATGGGTCAACAGGCCATTTTCTTAATAATTGTAGGTATAATCCGTATACTCTAGCCATGAAATATTTAGGTAGAAATAATATATATCAATAACAGTCCGGGAGGTTGCAACCCATGTTAAGATTTAAATAATTTATTTCTTATCGATAGAATTACAAAACAGTCGATCTGTCGTGTATGTATATTAAAGAGAATGAAATATATTTTATAAAAGCATATTATGATTGCCTTTCATATTAATAAATAAATAATCTGCTATAATGAAATAAGTTCAAATATTTATTTAGCTTTTACGCAGAAACAAGAGTTAACGGGGGGACGGTGAATGATAATTGTATTTAATATTGTTATCATTATGGGATTTTGCAGAGGATGAATTTTGATGTATAAAGAGATCCCAATAAAGATTGATTCATGAAAGCATTTTTGAAGAGTAAAATGAATGAAATATATTTATCCATGTTTACATAACTAAAATGTATTAAAATATGAGTTTTGTACAAAAAAAAATATATATATATTTTAGTATGAGGGGAAAAAGGTGAAACCGGTTGAGGAAGGGGTCAACCCTGATCCCCCGATTTGTAAAAATAAATTAGTTCATTAATGAAATTTACAAATTATTCTTTTATTCGATTACGTTTTGACTGTTCAAATGAGTTAAGCTAAAAGTCAGTTAGTGTATTGGTAGCATAATTAGCAAATACTATTTATTACATAATAAGAATTATTCATCCCTATCGATTTAAAAACTAATTTTGAATTTCTATACATTTAATTTTTTCAATTTACATGCTTTTAATCAAAGTAAAAATCTACCTTTAATCAAAGTAAAAATCTACATTATGGATTGAAATTTTAATTCTTGAAAGTGATAATCTAAACAAAGATGAAATACTAAAATATTTTATATTTATTTTCTAATTAAACCTTCAATATTAACATTAGTATTGAATTTAAGAAAATATCGAAATAATCTAGAGTCGAAATGTAACACGATACAACTGGCACAGACAATTTTCCTTCTTTTTTTCAATCATCTGTAGTGTCAGTAAGATTCCGGACCCATGTGATACTTAAGTTTAGCCGATCTGAGTTTAGAAGTAAATACAGAATAATGGCAGGAATAATGTCTCTTCCTTCTTTTGTTCTATGTAAACGTATAAACAGTACGTCTTTCAGACTATTCAGTGTATATGCAAATAAGGTAAGTGCCCATCCTATCACTTACTAGTGATATTTCTTAAAATGTTTTCAAATTACTCAAATTTATTTCTATACTTAATTTATTAACTTTAATGTAATCGTATAATACGCTGTGGTGGAACTCAAAATTTCCATGGCATCTTGCCCTGTCTGACAAATCTATTATTGTCCCTGCACATATTTTAGTATTACTAATCAATTGCCTTAAACTATGTTAGTCATTCGTAATGAATTTTTGCAAGTTTTAAATGATTGCCATATTGATAGGGAACTTGAATTTTTTTTTAAAAAACTAGGTACATGTATTTTGTTTCTGGTTGCCATCATATGTGTCCTCAATTTTTTATATTGGATAGTTATCATGAGCTCTAACTTTTTTGTATTTTTAATTACCTGCAGTTCTTATTTTTGCATACAAGTTTTGTGTTATATCATTTCAACTGCTCTTTAATTTTCACCAACCTATATTTTATATTTCGTTATCCAAGGTTAAAATAGTTCAATTGTTTTTCTCTTGGCTAGCAAGTTGTTACAGTAGAAATGGTTTACAAAGGTCTGGGTACTGTACAACCAACCTACTTTTCTGGATAGTGTCTTTGAGAAGCGGTGTTTCACATACTCAGCCCCTTGGCTTAAAAAAAAATCAGTCTTCCCCAAGATCTTTGTTTTAGATAGATAATTCTGGTTAAATACAAAACATTTTAATAAATTTAGGTCAGTGAAAAAGGTGAGTCATTTTCCCAGCCTGTGCGGCGACACACTCGAAAATGCCACCAAAACCTTCGCGGACCAAAATTTGGTCTTGATAGGTTAAAGGATGTAGACGACAGAACATTGCTATATAGAGAGTAATGTAATTTTTATTTTATACAGGGTGTCAACTATACTAGTAGATTAGTTGTATTTCTCGAAAACTACGTTAGATAGAAAAAAAACTGAAATATACGTATTCCTTTAATTTCTAGTGAAGAATTAAAGTGATAGGTCAACTATTTTTTTGAAGTAACGGGAATGCACTAGACACATCAATTTTATTTTATTTTTTTATATGGAAAGGTTCACTTTCAACTTTGGTAATTGTTTCTCCTACTTTATAGAAAAATTCTTTAGAGGCAATATAGACTTATTTTTAACAAAATGTTGAATCTTGAGGGAGAGTGAAAGTTTTGTTGATCATAAACAATTCTATCTTTTGCATCAGCTGTTCCTGTACCTGTTATTATTTAATCTATATTAATAAAGCTGAAACGGGGTTTGTTTGTTTGTTTGTATGTTTGTTCCAGCATCACGCCCAAACCGCCGGACGGATTTTTATGAAACTTCCCATGTAGCATTCTTTTGAGCCCGATTGAATAATAGGCTATGTGGCGTCCCAAAATTTTGATCGGGAGGGGGGGTTGTAAGGGGGGCCTAAGTATATAAATAGTGCTAACTCATTAACTAATGGTCAAATTGTCATGAAATTTCACACGTAGTCTTTTTAAAAGCCAAACAGGAAAAAAAGGTGTGTGGCGTCCCAAAGTTTTGAACGGGAGGGGGGGTTGTGGGGGGGCCTAAGTATAAATATAGAGCTAACTCATGAACTAATGGGCGAATCGTCATGAAATTTCACATGTAGTATTTTTAAAAGCCAAATAGGAAAAAAAGGTGTGTGGCGTCCCAAAGTTTTGAACGGGAGGGGGGGTTGTGGGGGGGCCTAAGTATAAATATAGAGCTAACTCTTTAACGGTTGGTCGGATTGTCACGAAATTTCACATGGAGTATTCCTGAAGACCAAATAGAAAAATAGGCGGTGTGACGGCTCAAAATTTTTTACGGGAGGGGGGGGGGGTAGTGGGGGGACCTAAGTATAAATATAGAGCTAACTCATTAACTAATGGGCGAATCGTCATGAAATTTCACATGTAATATTTTTAAAAGCCAAATAGGAAAAAAAGGTGTGTGGCGTCCCAAAGTTTTGAACGGGAGGGGGGGTTGTGGGGGGGCCTAAGTATAAATATAGAGCTAACTCTTTAACGGTTGATCGTATTGTCATGAATCGGATTGTCATGAATTTCACATGTAGTAGTAGTAACTATGTATTCGCTGTGGGGTTCACTGTTGCAAGACATTTACTAGCTGTGATGTCCAGCGTTCCTAATATCGTACTAGCTGTGGGGTCCGCTGTTGCAAGGCACTTACTAGCTGTAGTGCTCAGCCCCAGCGTTCCTAACTATGTACTGGCTGTGGGGTTCGCTGTTGCAAGGCACCTACAAGACATTTACTAGCTGTGATGCCCAGCGTTTCTAATTACGTACTAGCTGTGGGGTCTGCTGTTGCAAGGCGCTAGCAGTGTGGCCCAGCGTATTTCACTACGTAGGTACTAGCCGTGGGGTCCGCCGTTGCAAAACTCATACTAGCTGTGATGCCCTGTGGTTCTAACTACATACTATCTGTGGGGGTTCGCAGTTGCAAGGCACCTACTACCTGTAGGGCCCAGCGTTCCTAAAAACGTACTAGCTGTGGGGTCCGTCGTTGCAAAAGCATACTAGCTGTGATGCCCAGGGTTCCTAATATCGTACTAGCTGTGGGGTCCGTTGTTGCAAGGCATTTACTAGCTGTAGTGCCCAGCGTTCCTAACTTCGTACTAGCTGTGGGGTCCGCTGTTGCGAGGCACATACTAGCTGTGGTGACCAGCGTTCCTAACTACGTACTAGCTGTGGGGTCCGTTGTTGCAAGGCATTTACTAGCTGTAGTGCCCAGCGTTCCTAACTATGTACTAGCTGTGAAGTTCGCTGTTGCAAAGCACTTACTAACTGTAATGCCCAGCGTATTTAACTACATACTAGCTGTGGGGCCGCTGTTGCAAGGCACTTAATAGCTGTGATGCCCAGCGTTCCTAACTTCGTACTAGCTGTGGGGTCCGCTGTTGCGAGGCACATACTAGCTGTGGTGACCAGCGTTCCTAACTACGTACTAGCTGTTGGGTCCGCCGTCGCAAGGCACATACTAGCTATGATGCCCAGCATTCCCAACTACGTACTAGCTGTGGTGCTCAGCGTTGCAAGCCACATACTAGCTGTGGTCACAAACGTTCTTAAGTACGCACTGACTAGGACGTCCAGCGATGCTAAGTATTCACTAGGTGTGGCTTCCGCCGTTGAAAGGCGCATACTAGCTGTGGTGCCCAGGGGTCCTAAAAACTTACTAGCGTTACAACAGCTGAAGGACTATAAGCCTTATTCCGTATGAATAATTGAAAATTATAACATCATGAATGTACTGTCGAGGAACTGAATAGCGTTATAGAAGATATTGGGAAAAAAATCAAAGTTCCCCGGGCAACGCCGGGTATAACTGCTAGTTTCTAATAAAAGTGTATTTTTATATTATTAGAACCTTAATTAAAGCTCTTTTTTCTCACATTGCTTAGTTGGAGGGGGTTACATATTTTATTTATAACATTATTGTTTCGTCTTTCTGTTTATTTTCTTTTCTTTTTTTCTTTCACTATTGCGTAAATTTTTCGCTAACAGTGGTTATGTCATTAACTTATGTTTACCACAGTAGTTATCAGTATACATTTTGAAGGTTGCCTATTTTTGGAATCATTCATTGGCAAAACTTTTCGTTACAATTATAATAAAGTATATACGATATATATTATAATATAATGAATACTATGAAATCATTGAGTTTTCTTGTTCAGTATGTAAAGAATATCTTTAAGCATAACCTACTTACCATTGAGAAAAGGATCAACTTGTTAGGAATTCTTTAGATATGTTCTGAAAAAAAAAATATATATATATATGTATATATACTTATATTTGCAGACTTAACGGTCGTTTTCTAAGACTACTGCACAGCTGTAAATTCAAGTCAATAATGCCATTATTGTTGAGATGTTTATTTCTATATTATTGATGGGGTTGTTTCATACACAGTGAAACCTCTCCTTTCGGACACCTATATTTACCAGACTCCTCCAGATAACGGACAGTTTTGGTTGCATCGGCATTTTAATAGGAATTTCAATGTGTTAAAAACTTTTAATTACCGGACCCTCCCAATAACAAGCGCGGACCATAAAAAGGATATAAAAATCATAAAATAAACGTCCAAATACCGAATAGCCTGGCTTTCTTCCCCCCTTTTCCCGAACCCTACAAATTGATTCGCATCTGGGAATCGTTTTGCACTTGTGTTTACATCTTGAGATGTTTATAAATTTATTTTCTTTTAAATACTTTATATGCCTCAATTCGTGAGAGTTAACTGAAGAAAAGGTTAATTTAAAAGTATGACTGCGAAAAACCCATTGCTCGCACTCTGGCACAACCAACCGGCATTGAAAAAACTCAAGTTTCCTTCATGCTAAGGAATCGGGTCGCTTTGTTGAAACTCATGAACTGGACAAGGTCGTTAGGAATTCCGTTTCTGGGCGCCGGTGGCTCAGAGGTAGCATGCTTACCCAAGCCGAGGTTGTCTTATTTGGGAGTTGAAAAAACTTTGAGCACACCGCCTTTCGGAAAGGACTTTAAGCGATGGTCCTGAGTCTGTACGATGTCATGTACTCGTCAGTAAATACACCTGGGTAGGCAAAATTATGGGCTTTCACAGTAGAGTGGGCTCGTAGTTTAAGCCCCGGCTTGAGTCTTAATAACTAACTTCTATCTCGAATGGTTTGTAGATGCGAGGGCTAATAACATCCCCAATTCAAGAAAAAGGTCGCACCGCTCTTAGGATTACGCGTTTATATAAAATAAAAATCTGCTGTTGGGTGATGTGGAGCTAAAATGGCAGCTGATATTAATAGAGTGTGACATCCTAAAGTGACAAAACATCAAACAAGTTGACTGTAGGTGTGAGGTTTCACTGTACTATTAATGGGGTCTCGGTAGCTTAGTGGGAACGAGCTTGTCTTTGAAATCTCAAGAATAGGATGTCCTACCTGCAGATGGCCTAAAAGAAGAACATAAAATAATAACTGTTTTATGATCCTATCTACTTTATAAGCTATCTCAATGTGTACATTCCTATGACATATTCTTTTACCATGCTATGGTTTAACAGAAATAAATATTATTATTTCAGGTTTGCGCCCAGTCTCAGACATTGTCACAAGGTGAGCTTATTTAGTTTTAATTCGAATTCATTCTAACAATGGATTAGTGAATAATAATTTAATTTAAGTAATATATTTTCCCTAAATGAGTCGACTAAAATCAAAAGTGACGAGAGATAAATCAATTTTCAAAAAATTAGGAAGCTATTAGTCCTGATTATTATTTTTTTTGGTGACTGCTTTGATTCTCCTAAGCCAAATGACAAATATGCATGTTGAGAGGCGCCTGTAGAGTGCTTACCTACTGTGCTCAAGGTAGCTTGATACGCAAGGCCTTTATCTGGGATTTCTGGGAGATAAAAAAGAAAAACCTGTGCATGTCATCCTTCGGAGGGGACGTGAAATTACTGTCCCGAGCCTTAAAGATCTCTACCCTAACTAAACCTGGGTAGGCAAAACTTGGACTCCCAGAGTAGAGTCGGGCTCGAACTTCGGAGTGACCCCTAAAACCCGGGCATGAGTTAAAAACAAATATATGTTGAATTATATAATCGTTAATCGCTCTTTTACCTCCTTGCGTTGGAATTGTATTCTTTAAAAAATATATAAATGTAATAATTACTATTAGGTACATGTCTACGGGTTGATTATTTATGTTTTTCTTTGATAAGTTTTTATAATATCAATCAATTTTAACCCTGACAAACCAAAAATATGTCTAATGAATGCATTTTTTTTTTTCCATAAACAAAGAAATAACTATATTTTGAAAAGTAGGGATACTTCAAGAGGAAATATATTCACAAATCTGAATTCAGCGTGAAGAATCGTATACATTTTGTGTAATTAATCCCTTTTTACATTCCTACTATCCACACCATAAGTACCATAATTTTTGAGTTGCAAAATATGTCCAAGAAAAATTATAAACAGTAATTTTCAAAATACTCAAAAACGTCGAGATTCTTGCAGTTTTTTTTTGTATAAGTCATTGACATTTTAGTCTCCCAAGCTAGAGATCTTCATGCATATATAAAATATATATTCGAGTTTAATTTAGCTTTATTCGGTAACTGATGTTAAAATTATTTATGTTGATTATTGTCCTGACATATTGTACTTGGCCGGTAGCCTAGAGGTAGCATGCTTGCCTACTGAGCTCAAGATTTCGGGTTCGAAACCCACCGAGACCCTTAGGCTTTTTTTTCTGGAAGGTGAAAAAAGTTTGAGCAAGCCGCCTTTCAGATGAGACGTTAAGCGATGGTCCCGAGCATGTACGATATCGGGTACTCGTTAAGGACCCCTATCCTAGGTAGGCAAAAGTTAGGACTCCCACAGTTGTCTAGACTCATGTCCACTTGTGGTGAAAGAGCGCTCTGGTAGTATGCGATATGACCTCGTACACAAGCATGAGTCGCAATAACTAACTTCTTTTTGCTTCATTTTTTTTTTT
Source organism: Aradus depressus (assembly GCA_963662175.1). NCBI lineage: Eukaryota > Metazoa > Arthropoda > Insecta > Hemiptera > Aradidae > Aradus > Aradus depressus. The sequence goes on from OY759218.1 coordinate 34,828,997, forward strand.
TTTTGTCGTATTATACATTATATAATAATAATAGCAATTAAACTTTTCACCTGTAAACAAAGATTTTGGTTGCGTAATTATTATTATATTCTTTTATTTATTTTTTTTGGTTAAATTGTTATCACAGTTATTGCCATTTCACCATTTCAAAATACATAGACTGCAGGGAGGTTAATAATTAGACTGGGTTCCGGGTGTCAAGGCGGAGTAGGGGGTCGTAGTCTAGAGTCGGTGGTGAAGTGAGGGAGGTAGTGGATTTTATCCTAATATGGCTTGCATGTTTTTTTGGCGTGGGTCGTCTTTGTGTCTGGGTCATTATAACTTTTTCTAAATATTTTTAATATTTAATGAAAAATATCGTATTTAATGAGGGTTAATCAGAGTGGCCTGCTTGACCTGGACTTTTTCAGATAACCCTAAGATTATGGCACTGGTTATAATGTTTTGCAACCTATTAAAAGGGAAAATTAATAATTCATTTATTATTGTTAAGTGTAATAATTACCTATCTTTGTAATTTCTATAATGTAATTATTAGGTATTTCAAGCAACGAACGAAGAGTACCTGTTCCTGTAACTTCGGCTAAGCTGTAAGTTCTCTTTTATTTTAACACTTTTTGGATCAGTTACTAATATTTCGAATGTGACTGTCAATTAATTGCGGATTTTCGTTATTTCCTAATTACGTTTTTGCATGTAATTAATTATTTGCATTTTGCTATCATAGTCTCATTCAAAAGAATTACAACATTTCAAAAAAAACTGTCACTTAAGACAATACTTAAAAAATATATGATGATAGTCATAAAAATTCTTTATTTATATTTTAAACATATATAATTTTTGTTATCAATTAATATTTGTTTACATTTTATGAAATATATGTCACTTTAGATTTATTTATTAATGAAGTATTTCACTGTACTCCTGTTATGGTCAAAATGTATCTCTCATATTAGTTTTCCAAGTTTTTTTTTTCTGCCATTTAAATTAATATTTTGTACATAATGTTTCAGACTTCAAGCGCATCATGCATTCAATGTTCAAAACCGATTATTCCGAGCATCCGCCATATTATGTAAGTTGCAATTATTTTTATGTTTTTAGATATAAATAATTGAAGCTGGAGGCTTTGTTAATATTGACTTACTTTTTGATGCTATGTAAGTATCTTTCTCGACAGAACTCGAGTACCAAAGAACAAAAACTCGATGTGACAAACTCGTTTCCGCAATATAATACATACATATAACATCTACTCTATAATATATTATAGAGTAGATGTTATATGTATATGACATATCTTTTGAAACGCCTTGACAATGGCAAATCGAAAATAAAATTATCAAGTTGAAAAAACTATTTTGGGAGGGGGAGAGTACACTGAATTCAGTTTCATACCATAGAATGCACTTATATTTCTTAAAATATTGCGTTGCCCGGGAAAGTCACTACTTTTGGAAAGAACTGCTTACGCCCCAACATTTTTTTTTTTGTTGAAAATATCGTGCGGCACATCCTTTCAATTTACTAGGGCATTATAACATTATAATAATATTCTTGAATTGAAAGACTGTTTTTAGTTGAGGTTGGAGGAGTTAGAACAAAATGGTTTCACTTGATATCAATAGTGCGGACACTGTTTGACCGAAATAAAAAAAATTTGTAGTGTAGCCACTAGACTACACTTACTTATCTAAAAATATTGACTACAAGCTATTGTGCCCGGGAATGCCACCATTTTTCAGACCATTCCGATTTTTGTCAGTGAAATATCAAATTACGATTTGAACTGAAGAAATTTAGCTATTTCAGAGAGAGAGACTGCTCGGATTGATTGCTACATAGCTCGACATTAATTGATTTTTTAATTCTAGAGGGGCTTTAGAGGTTGATTGGTTAGTGTTACTATCCTTGAGAAGCTTTAGTGGATGATAAGTGGTTTGTGTTACTATAAGGACTGTAGTAGTTAGGTGGTTAATGTTACTGTCCTAGAGGGGCTTTATAGAGTTACTATCCTGAGGGGGTTGGCGAGGCGCGAAGTGCTAGTTAGCGGTCAATAGTAAATTATATTTTTGTATAATTTAAATAGTTAATTGAACAGTCTTACCCCGGGTTCGAATCGTTTATCTTGCGAATGGACGACTAGAGCTTTTACCCACTGAGCTAAGATGTCTGTCCTTTCCCCTTTCACACATAAATCTATTGTTCATCATCTTTTAAAACTCTATCATTGCGGTTATGCTTGATCCATTTGCGAAAGATGCATAGTATAAATGATCAATGAAGAGTCCTTCACCTTTCTTGTAGTTAATTTATTTAGTATGATCTTTGAATGTTAAACATAAATATTTAAAAATAATTAATTTTTTTTTTTTTGATTGCAGACGAAGAAAAGATCGTAGCCACTCCGATATTTCCGGAATCTGTAGCGGAAGGGGATATTAAATGGGAAAAACGTCAGTTCATTTCATTTTATATTTCGTTATTATTACATTTTGCATCATTCAAGTTTTGTAATTTTAAGTTATATGTTCTATTATTACTTTTTAATTATTTAGGTGTGGGAGACTCAGTGGCCGTAGATGAAGTCGTATGCGAAATTGAAACTGACAAGGTAATAGCTAACATGGTTTGGATTGTAAACTGGTTGAACTTCCAATTAGTATTTGTTAAGTCGTGGCTGAAGATGGTAGCAATACCGAAAGTACTCCCATATATTTTGTGAAATAGACAATATTTTTACAAAACATTCGTTTTTCTTTATAATTTTGAGTGCCTGATGAAGGTCATGAGAACTTCAACTTTTTAGTGCGCTACTCATAAAGTTTTTTTAAACTTCAATTTTTTATATTATTTCAATTATATTTTATGATACTTAACGTATTTTTATTTTTTTAGACGACTATTCCGGTGCCTTCGCCTGTGAATGGTGTTATTTTGGAGGTGTATGCTGAGGATGGAAATACCGTCAAGGCCGGACAGAATCTCTTCAAAGTTAAAATTGGTAACTTATATATATATGTTTTTAATAATTTAAATATGTAATTAATCGAACTGAGTGGCTGGATAACTTTTTACCCACTGAAGTAACACGCGTGTCCTTCCTCCTGACGTGAAAAAGCTCTACTGTTCCATTGTCCTTTAAAATTGGTATAATTTCATTTATTTGTGACCGATTTAAGGGAAAAACGTTGTTTAGCGTTTTTGTTTATTATGTTAAAGATCATGCGTAAAACAAAGATCATGGCAAGTGAAAGATGTCTAGCATAAATTATCTATAAAGGCTAAGGGGGTACTTACTCAATTATGATTTTATATATTTGTCTGTTTTATTTTACTTTATTATTCCTGACATTTGACAAAATAGTATGCGCAAACTGCATCAATACAGTAAAACGTAGCTATATTTTTCTATTTTGTACGTCTTTACTTTTAACGTAGAATACTTTATATGACTCATTAATTGATTTTATGTAACGAAAATTGCGAACATCTATCCAATCACAGCCTAGCAAATATTTGTTGGGGGGCACACCGTTGCCCTGAACATACTAGCTGGGTTGCCGGCCGTTGCTCAGCAGGTATTAACTCGGGTGCTCAGCACATAGTAGCTCGGGTCCCCACCGTTATTCGGTAGATTCTAACTGGGGTGCCCACCTTTGCCCAGGAAATTATTCTAGCTGGGGTGTCATCATCAAATGAATAAACTATCTAATAATTTTAATTTTGCCTCTTCGGTCAGGTAGAAAAATGTTATCTCCTCTATTACTTTGAATCGTCTAGTAGTCATAACCAAGTATAAATATACTATATTGCGTGTGGTCATGTTGTCACAATTAGACAGCTTCGGTCGGATTTCGACATATTATCACAAAAAGTACTTTGAATTTCTCACACGCTTTGAGGCAGATAAATGATTTAGAGCGCCTCCAAAACATTTAATAAAGGAAGCTTCGAGACAATTTCATAACCGTTATTTTACTGTAGTATCTTCAATAATGCTTGGTTTTAAGGCGTAATGAAACATTTTAATTTATTTCAGGTGATGGTCCACCCTCAAAAGCAACACCTCCGGCCGCACCAAAAGTTGCCCCTGAACTCCCCAAAGCAACTCCACAAGCACCACCTCCATCAGCCGCTCCCGCTCCCAAAGCTGCCGCACCCTCTTCTCCGCCTGTGCAAGTCACAACACCGCCTCCTGCTGCTGCGCCGAGACCCCTGCCCGAAATGCCCGTTGCAGCTATAAGGCATGCGCAAGGACTGGAGGCTGCGGTGGTCAAACTTCCGCCCCAGGATCCTACTCGAGAGATTTCTGGGACAAGGTCGGAATTTAGAGTCAAAATGAATCGAATGAGGCAGAGAATTGCACAGCGTTTGAAAGAAGCTCAAAATACTAACGCTATGTTAACCACCTTCAATGAAATTGATATGAGGTAAAGTTATAGCACCCTTGATTATTGGTTTATGCTTTATTTTCGTTCACTGATTCTCGTATCGCTAATCAACTTAGGAGTCTATCTAATATGACCATATGATAAGTCCATTCATTATCTCTTGCATGGATATTGAATTCAATGGTGAGAAAAATTCAGATTTTTTTCTAAACCGCAAAATTTTGTAGTTAGTACGAAAATTAAGTCATGTAAGGGTATCTTGTATTTTGAAACCTCTTCATGGCCTAGTGGCTTAGGTTGCTGCTTCCTGTTGTGAAGGTTCTTGGAGCTACCCGCTGTTATTTTTATTTTATTTCTTAAAGTAAAAGTAAATTGAGGAAAAACTGACTTTGCAGTAGAGTCAGTTTTAGAGCTAAAGGGCAACCGGTCCTTTCTGTTCTATTTGGGAGTACATGAGGGCACAAAACGTTAAGGGTTTCTTGAGATAGCGAAAGTGTTCTTACTTTAAATCACGAGTGGGAACATGACTTCTGATGTATTTTGATTAAAAAGGGATTAATGAATACAATGATAAACTCCGTTATGTTCCTGCAGGTATTGAAATAGTCAGAATTGACATAGAGCGTTTAGAATTGAACTCTTCATCAAATCCATATTGATATTTTTTCGTTAGTTAAATCCAAATTTAGTTGTCACTTAAAAAAAAGATTTATTTTATCAGAAAATCACAATATAATGAAATATGAACAAGCTTTAACAATGATAAGTCAAGAATGGAGAAATAAGATTGATACATCTGAAGAGGAGGGGAGGTATTTATAGGAAAACGGATAGGAGGTGCTGACTCGGTGTCTAGACGTGTAGAGTTGCGTTTTAACTGTTGATCACCCACTTTGATTCTCTCCATTAATTTGTTATAAAAGATATGTACAGCTTACTAGGTTTTTCTGTTTTAGTTCAATCATGGCATTTCGGAAAGCTAATCAGGATGCTTTCGTGAAAAAGCACGGATTTAAGCTCGGCTTCATGTCAGCGTTTGTGAAAGCTTCAGCTTATGCCCTTCAAGATCAGCCTGTGATAAATGCCGTTATCGGTGAAAATGAAATCATTTACAGAGATTTTATCGATATTTCTGTTGCTGTGGCAACTCCTAAGGTATTTTTTTATTTATGGAAGTGTACAGAAACTATCTAGTAGTTTATTTCAAGTTTCCCAGGGCGATATCTTAAGAACGGATAAAGCTATCGTCTCCTGGATTTTTTTAAATATTCAGCGTCAAAAAAGTGCCAATAATTCATATGGATTTTTTTTACGAAAGTTACGTCATGAATATGCCTTGAATCATAAGGTTCACAATTTTTTTCAGCCCTAGAGTTCAGTTTTCAAAGGGTACTATTTGTTTTTTCTTTATTCAGCAAGTAGATGTCTATAAATGGTAAGATATTAGGCTTTGAATTTCCTTGGAGTGATATTTTTTCAGGTTCCTATCCCACAAATTAATTATGGCTAACAAAATGAAATGAAATGTACATCATTCCTTTTTGTCCAATAATGCAAAAACCTTTGTTAATTAGTTTAATATTTAATATTTTTGACAATCAGAATAGTAATAACGATCTGTGTATTACTATTATTATTGTTCCCACATATCTCTTATTCAGATTATTTAACTTACAATACAGAGTAAACAGATTTTTATTACTCTTCAGTTTGTCAAAAATGCAAAATATAAAAATAATTACTTAGGATTTTTGCATTATTTGGGCAAAAAGTACTGATGTATGTTTTATTGTATAGAATTTGTTAGGTGTAATTAATTTGTGCGATTAGGGTCAGAAAATGAAAGAGAGATAATAAGATTTTTTGACGATGAATATCAAGGAAAAACCCGAGTGAACCTGTAACCGTTGTTGAGATTTCGTTCTGTGGTGACACTTGAAATTGAGCACTCGGTTTATTTATTTATTTTTCTTTATTGTTTAGGGTCTAGTCGTGCCAGTGGTCAGAGACGTGGGATCTATGAATTACGTTGACATCGAAAGAGCTATCAATGCTCTTGGCGAAAAAGCGAGAGCGAACAAACTGGCTGTAGAAGATATGGATGGCGGAACCTTCACAATTAGTAATGGCGGCGTGTTTGGATCTTTAATGGGAACGCCAATTATAAATCCTCCCCAGTCCGCTATTTTGGGGATGCATGCGACGTTCGAGCGGCCTGTTGCAATAGGTGGAAAGGTATGTTCTGTTTCATTTGAAATGAGAGGTTACATAGTTATCATGACTCATGCTCGGGCTTCAACTACAAGGTTATATCGCCTACTTTCAGAGCGCGCTCTTTCGTTGCTCTGGTGGACATGAGCTCGACCCTACTGTGGGAGCCCTAAATTTTGCCTACCCTAAATTTTTATTCACCTAGAGTAGGGGTCTTTAACGAGAATCTGACGCTTAACCGTCCCATTCGAAGGACGGCGGGCTTAAGTTTATTTTACCTCCCAGATAAAATAAACTAAGGGCCTCGACCTGGTTTCTCCCGGGGAACTTGAGTTCAGTATATTACTCATACCACTGAGCTACTGGCGCCCTCGAGAGGTTACATATCTACAGCGTAGTTATAAGATCGTGTGCCACATTCAAACAGTTTACTATTATTTGTAATTTGTATTTTTGTTCATTTTTCTTAGGGATAACCATTACTTTGCATGAACGCATGAAAAAATAAGAGTCGTCTGTGAATCATCGGCTATCTTCTTCCCCAGCACAAATTAATCAATTACATTCTCGCTTTCCGTCCAAAACCAAGCGACCGTTTGGGCTAAAACTCAATATTTGACTTACATAGAGCCTTCTGGATCTTCATACTAAATGTTGTGTCAATACATTCATTACATTGGCAGTTTTTGAGATAATTGAGATGAGCCCCTCTGACCCTCCTTTCAGCTGATTCCGCTCAAAATTAATAGGTCGCATCCTTATTCTAGGGCTTTGAATTTACAAATGAAATTTCATGTCAATACATTCATTACACCGGCAGTTATTGTGATTTGTGAGTTGAGTCCTCCTCTCATCCGGCTGATACCGCTAAAATTCAATGTCATCATAAATGTCACATGTAAATTTAAATCAGTATAAACTGATGTGAAATTTCGTTTCAATACCTTCATTATAAGGGCAGTTATTGGAGTTTTTATGTCATCCCTCCCCCTAATTTTTCAATTGGTCAACCTTAGAGCATTCTGGATACACATATAAAATTTCATAATGTGATTTGTGCTATTCACAGGTACGTAAGTTTCCCTATACTTCGTAAGGGAAGTAAAAAAGTATTAATAGATGTAAGTTTTTATTGAATTGCTTCCGAAGCCATGTTTTCTGAACCGTCTCATTATTTTGTTTTGTTCATGCATTCTGGACCCTTTGTGTAATTCACGTTATTTAGTGACTATATGTTTTTTTTTGTTTTTTTATAATATAAATAATTTTTTTATATGTTTCAGGTGGAGATTCGTCCAATGATGTACGTAGCTCTTACATACGATCATAGACTCATCGATGGACGTGAAGCAGTATTATTTCTACGCAAGATAAAAGCAGCAGTTGAGGACCCTCGTATTATTATTGCAGGATTATAAAAAACAAAACATAAAACATTAAATTTCTTACTCAAGTATAGAATTATTTATTTATTTTACGTTTATCGTAGACCACGCTTTTTTTTTTTTAACTATTTTTTTTGTTTTTCAAAAAGCCTGTATGAAACGAATCACAAAATACATTAATTTATACCGATGATCACAATAGTTGTTTTTAAATTATATTTATTTAATAAAGCATTAATTGTTCATGGTTACCTTATTTATTATTGCTCTATTTTCATGTTTTATTTCCACCTTAACTTCCTCAGCTAACGTTATCTTAGTCAAAATATTGGCATTACCCAACAATTAAAACAAAAAACGTTATGATAAATTAAGTTTCCGCTCTCCCTCTCTAATCTTTGCTTAATTTGACTGAAAATCAGAGTGTCTTACTTATGCATGGATTTACGCATAAAATGTCTTATTCATTGTTCATTCTATCGAGAGTTATTCGGTTTTCGTAGTTAATCTATTCGTAGTAAAATTATGAGGTTTTTGGGTTCCCCCCCATTGGCCGATTCCGTTGTTTATTAAATATTGTCCATTTTATTTTTCAATTTCTGTGTCTTTGGGCTGGCGTTCTAGAAGCCCCAGTCATCCATCAGTAATTAGTGAACAAAATGTAGGATTCTAAATTTTCAAACTTTTCTTTTTCTAGAAATTCTTTGGAACAAAAAATAAGAATTGAATTTGTCCTCTTTGACAGCCAAGGACTAACAAGATTTGTTTTTATCGAAAAAGTGTATTGTAGACGATTTCTTGCTTGTAAAGACTAGAGCTGTCGGGGACCGAACATTTTCGGTTTTGGTACCCGTTTTTCAAGAACCAATACCAAAAATACCCAGTTAAAATTCTGGTTCTTCAGTCGTCAAGAGCCGTTTCTATGACTACACCCAGAACTGACTACCAGCCTTTAGTAGTGATTTATAGCTTAGTGATACTTTATAGTCGTTATGATTCACAACCTGATGAGACCCATACAACAAAATGAGTAAGTAATCTATAGGTATCAAATATACAGTTTTATCTGTACATGGTCGAAATGTGGCTTCTCAAAATTTTTAACGGGAGGGGAGAGTGGGGGACAGAATGGGTGTTAGCCGCTTAAGGGTTTTCATGAAATTTCACAAGTAGCATCTTACTATCCCGATTCAAACATAGGCCAGGCTCTCTCAAATTTTTGGGTGGAAGAGGAGTTTATGTGGCCTAACCTTTAAAACGATTATCGTAATCTCTCCTTCAAACAAAAGTGTATTGTTGACGATTTCTTGCATGTAAAGACTAGAGCTGTCGGAGACCGAACATTTTCGGTTTCGGTACCCGTTTTTCACTCTGGGCATAGGAGGAGGCAATGTTACTTTACTTACTTACTTAATATGGGATCTTAATATTTCTATTGGGAAGAGGAGGAGAGGGTTCCAAACATTAAATCAGCTCTAGCTCTTTAACGGTTGATCTTATATTTAGGAAAATTGCAGGGTATTTCAAGAATTGCCGGCCTTTTAAGGCATAGGATATATCTGTGATCACAGGGAATAAATTGGTAAGTCTAAATTCGTAACATTTCAGGTCAGCACTTTTTTACTTTTGCATTAATCGTGTATATCCAATTTTTGTAATAAATAAATTAGGTTTGCATCATTATTAATCATATACCTTCTAAATCTATAGGAGTGAAGGGAAATGAATATTGTTATTGACCACATTTACCTAATTTTTATACACACTTACCTAACTATTTTTTTTTTTTTTTCACCTTTATTACTTAATTTCCAACTATGAATTACTTCACAACTAGGAAATATGAACACAACAAAGAAAAACAGTAACACCACTTGAGTCTCTTGATGAGACGGCTGGTCAACACCACCGCCTCCTCAGGGGTCCTCCTCAGGCAGGAGGTCACGCGGCCAACGACGATTCAGTCGCCGAGGAGGTCTGCCCGGCAAGGACCGGACCGACATTGCTTCCACCAGTGTGTTTGGATGTGACGTGAATTTGTTGTGCAAATTTGTGTATAATAGTTGTCTAACTTCGTGTAAGAATGGTATGTTCAGGTCATGATGTAATGTTATGTTTGATACGTAGTAAGGGCATTGTGTGATTGTTCGGAGGATTTTATTTTGGATGGCTTGAATTCTTTTGGTGTGTGAGGGCTTAGCTGAACCCCAGAGCTGAACGCCATACGTCCAGATGGGTCTGATAACGGTCTTGTAAACACCCAGTTTGTGGTTGAGGCGAAGTTGAGATCGCTTGTCTAGTAGTCTTTTGAGTAGTCCAAATCGCCGTTTCATTTTCTGTCGAGTCTGTGAAACATGTTTATTCCATGTCAGTCGTCTGTCAAGATAGAGTCCTAAGTATCGTACGTCTTTGTCATGTTTCAGAGGGACATTATTCAGCCATACAGTTGGGCAGTCACCACGCCTCAAGGCGAATGTAACATGAAGGGATTTTATCTCATTTATTTTTACCTTCCACAGATGCAACCAACCCTCTAGAAGGTGTAAGTGCTCCTGCAGAGATTTGGATGCGTCCCCAGCCGATTTATTAGTAGCTAAAATTGCTATGTCATCGGCATAGGTGGCTAACACCGTCTCAGGCGATGTTGGGATGCTGGATGTGCTTGCAACATAGAGAAGTGGACCCAGAATGCTCCCCTGTGGGACACCAGCTCTTATGGGTTGAACGTCAGAGTGGACACTGCCCTGTCTGACCTGGAAAAAACGATCATCCAGGTAGGAGCGGAGGAGACGATAATATCCGTCAGGGATCACATGTTTCAGCTTATACAGCAGCCCAACATGCCAGACTCGGTCGAAAGCTTGACTCACATCCAAAAATGCTGCAGAGCAATAACACTTCCTTTCCAAAGCAGAGGAAATCTCATCAACTAATCTGTGACATTGTTGAAGTGTTGAGTGTTTCTGTCGGAATCCAAACTGATGATTCGGAATAAGGTCGTGTTCTTCGAAGAGAGGTAATAGGCGGCTAAGAAGAATTTTTTCAAAGAGTTTAGAAGGAGTGGGAAGAAGACTTATGGGGCGGTATGAAGAGAGCAAGTGTTTAGGTTTATCTGGTTTCGGGACTAAAGTAATGATAGAAAATTTCCAAAGAACTGGGAAGTAGGAAAGGCGAAGGATGCAATTGTAAATGTAAGTAAGAAAGATGACAGCTTTGCGCGGAAGATTTTTCAACACTCGGGCAGAAATGAGATCATAGCCAGGGCTCTTCTTGTTGGGAAGCAGAAGGATAGCCTGTTGCACCTCAGACGGAGTGATGGGTTTCGGGGGTAAACTCAGTTGTAGAGGTATATTGAGGAAGTCGTGTATGTGTTTATGAAGTGGATGATGAATGTCATGAGGTGTAAAAGTGTCTGTTAAGTGTTGAGAAAATACTCGTGCTTTTTCCTCGTCCGACTTAGCCCATGTTCCGTCCGGGTTTTGAATGGGAAAGGAGGAGGAAGAAAAGTTCAGTAGACGTCTGGTTGCTCTCCACAGAGATCCATCGTCAGTGGCTAGTGTGTCAGTGTAATGTGAAAACGTCTCTGCTTTGTATTGTGATATAGCTGTTTTGAGTTCGTGTGTGAGTCTGTTGAGTCGTGTTTTGATGGATGGGTATCTATGTCTTTGCCACTGACGACGACATCTGCGTTTTTCAACCAGCAGTCTTCTAATGTGCTGGGGTACGTTGTGTGTGTGTATGTGGACAGGCTGGGCGGAGGTGCTACTGCTCCATGCCGCCTCCTGAAGTGTTGCTGTGAAAGCGTTCACTGCATCATCCAGGTCAGGAGGTGCTTTCAGGGTGACTGGAAACGGAATTAAATTCTCCCTGTTCGAAAATAATAATATAATCACAATAAAGAATCGTGTTTCATATCCAAAAACATTATTTGATACAAAGCTTTCATTTTTATTTTTTGAGCAGAGTTCCTCCACACCTTAACGTGAGTCCAATGTACGTTATTTTTTTATTTATTCATTTATAATTTTTTTTTTTACTTAGACTTTTATATACAATCATTTATAATTGAATAATATATATATATATATATATATATATATTATTTTTCATATATTGTTATAGTTACATTGTTTTCTTTCTTTTCTATATCTCGCACATTGGGACCTGATGGGACGTAAGAACGTCCCGAAACATCGTTGGGATAAAAAAACTTCCGAAGAGTTTTTTTTTTTTTTTAAAGTTATCTTAGTTATCTTAATTTTTATTAAATTGAAAAATGTGTCTACTTATATACATATCATGTATTACTTTTGTTTATGTACTCATATATTTTTAAGTATTTATTTGTTCAGTTTTTTTTTTTATTAATCTCATTTTACTGTTTTTAATAGTTTTGTTATTACTACTAATCATAGGTGTGTTAGGCTCAAATAGTGTTCTAGACAAAAGGACACAGGACTCTCGGGAGGGGGTGTATGGATCCCGAGTCTGGAAGTGGAGGCCGTCATCCCGCTGGGATCCCATGCTACGGTATTTCAAGCGGAGGTGATGGCCGTCCTGGAATGCGCGTCTAGAAGAGAAATAATGAACAGTGACTTGGAGGAGGTGAAAGTCTTCTCCGATAGTCAAGCAGCACTCCAAGCACTTGCCAGCGCAGAAATCAAATCAAAGCTGGTAAGGGAGTGCGCAAATCAGTTAAACATGCTAGGAAACTGCAAGAAGGTTGGACTCTACTGGGTTCCCGGACATTCGGGGATCCAGGGAAACGAAGAGGCGGACCGACTAGCCAAGGAAGGTTCAAGTAAACCTTTCATGGGGCCAGAATCGGTGCTGGGAATATCTCGGGAGACATACCGAACCCGAATCAAAGAATGGACTAAGGACCTTTTGGAGCGTACATGGAGAGAAAAAACCACATGCAGGCAGTCGAAGATGTTCCTGGGAGGGGAGTCCAGGGTTCTGAAAGACGGGATCCTGAACCTCAAAAGGAACGAGCTCAGGCAACTGACTGGAGTTCTCACAGGACATGGTCCGTTCAATAGACACCTACACACTGTGGGAGTCAAGGACAGTCCTACCTGCGATAGATGTGGGGAAGAAGACGAAACGGCGGCACACTTCCTGGGCATCTGCTCGGGATATGCGCGAATGAGATTCCACATCTTTGGTAGAGATGTAATCGCAGAGGAAGACTTTAGAAGATTGGACTATGAGAGCATTCTCAGGTTCATTAAGGAAACTGGGAGACTGCGCACTCCATGAAGGGCTTGGTTCAGGTAGTATAAGTACAAACATACAGTTAATATAATAAGGGGGAAACCCAGCGCTTCCAGGGAAGGGATAAAAGCACTGGATGCTTAGGTCCCTAGGTGTAATACACCAGCCCACCATACATATATATATATATATAGACTCAAGTAGTTATAAATCTAATTTACAAGCTATCTTATTGTATAAATTCTTTTGACGTATCCTATTACCATGTATTGGTTTAATGGAAATAAATTTATTATTATTATTACCTATAAGCATAAGGAAGTATTGTAATCGTGCGAAAATCCGAGATCGAGGTTTCAACTGATTTTCATGTTTCAAGGTCCCCTGAATACTTTTTGACCATGTCTGTGTGTGTGTGTGTATATGATTGAAAAGTTGTGAGCTCTCTACCGCAAAAACGTTTGTAGCTATGCTTAATGTATGCTATGTAACTTGACCCCCGAAGGGGTCACATGTTCTAACTTAGGTCTGATTAGATTTTGGCCTAAATCAAAAGAAAATTGAGACCACTTTTTCCTGGGACCTAACTACATTTTACAAGATACAGCTTATGTGTATGACCTATACAAAAATATTTTCAAGTAATAGTAGTAGAGAATATTAAAGTACATAAATTATATGAAATATTTAATTTCCACAGATCGTCGTCCGGTTTGCGAGAGATACATGCCGAAAACCATCTTGTAATGTAGTTTTGAAAGACATATTTTTAGACATTTCCTTGATTTACTCGAAAACGGTTAGTCCTATCGAAAAATTGATTCTTACCAAAATTGTTTCTTATAAAATTTCCAATCGCTAATAAGTCCTCAGATTTGGGAGAGGATCAATACGACAAAAGTTAGTGCGGCTCGAATAATGTAAACTAAATGTCTATAAGGAATATATCTAACAATAAGTAATTTTTAAATCGTAACTCATAGCAATGAACTTTGAAATAAGGTTTTTGTATTGGTAGTTTTTTTGAAAAATTATAAAAATTATTGTACACAATTTTATTTTTAAAAAAAGAACTTTACCACGGCAATTTGTTTGGCAACACTAATTGTTTAATATTCTGACAAAAACTGTTTGCTTTGTTTTGTTGAAATACTTCCTCTTGGATCATTCCCAGAATAATTCTTCTTCAGAGATTCTGCTGTTCATGTGTTTCCTTCTTGAACGCTAAAGGATAGTACAGACATGCGAGCAACGAGCCAAGCAGTGCTCGGCTCGTGTTCAGTTTTCAACGAACACACTCCAAGCCGAACAGAGACGAGCCGAGCATTTGGATGCTCCACAACCATACTAACGAACATAACCTGCACAAGTTAACCTGCAGATAACAAATTTACGTTTATTTGTATTTCATTTTATTATTATTTAAAGTCTTCAATCAGAAAATGCTCAAGGTAGGTAGCTATTTACGCACTTCATCCCCAGGCATGCGCACTGACTAATGTTCGCCTCGCTGCTCGCGTGTCTATACGCCTCTTAAAAGGCAGCCAGTACTTTATGGAATGCCACCCCCTCATCCTGGGGTATCATTTACCACAGCAGCTGACCGAGCATCTCAGTCTTCCACGGTGCGAAAGTATCAGACATATGAGGAAAACGCCCTCTTATAATCCAAATTTGAATTTGAAAAATGGCCGATTTCCAAGAAAGTGTAAAGATTCAATTTAAGGACTCCAACCACGAAATTCATCCGTAAATGCGATGGGCAGATTTAAATTTCAACCCATTATTGATTTGATACAGCCAAATAAATATTATTTGTATCCACCATTACAACCTGCAAAAGGTTTTGGTAAAAGTGATCTTATGTTGAACGTACCCGATCCTTGGAGACTAAATCCATATCCGGTTGATTATAATGTTATACATAGACGACTGACATACAAACCTTATATTCATTCGCTGAATAAACTAATATATAATATTTAAATTAATCTTTGCTTTCTTTTACTAACTTTAAAAACAAAACTAAATTCTCCGAAAGGCCAATAGGTGTGAATTACTGGTTTCTTTCATTACCTTGTTTATTATGTGAAACGTCTATGGTACCTATCATGAATAATTCGTTCTGTTTATTCACCGACGATTTGTTTTTTCAAATGTTGTTTATGTTTTAAAATATTTCGACAAAACAATCAAATATGTTGACAAAAGGGAAGTTTTATCAATTTTTATTGCACAAAGAATTAATATATATATCACAAAGAATTAATATTCAAAAAAATACAAAAGTGAACAATATGAAATACAAAAATTATTATTCAAATTATATACATTAAAAAAAAAAATTAATATATGTTAACATGAACAAACAGCATAATAAATTATATACAGGCAATGAAATAAAACGGTAACACTCATTAAAATAATAACAAACGTGAAGTGAAGTACATGGTTGGACATCGAATATAATAGAGTATTATTTGTAATCTGGCAATCCGAACGCCTGGTCCACGGGATGTGGAGGAGTGTTGGGTTCTGTGGGGGTGAGTGGGAAGGGGTCCAGAGCAAAGTCTAGGACGGGACAGGCTGCGGCACCTCCGCCAGGGTCAAAGAAATCGTTGTGGGTAGCCCCCTCCAACGAGGACTGAGCGAGCAGATTGGGAGAAGAGGAGGCACCCGTCCAGGCGATCCCCAGCATTCTGTACCTGAAAGTCAGAAGGAGGAGCAAGTCTTAGCCACATACAAAACCACAGAAAATGCACAAAATAGTCGATGAAAATATGATGGGGTAGTTATCGAAACAGCCTAATGACCTATCAAAGGTCTTGTGAACTGGGTGATTCAATATAAATCCACTAAAATCAGGATAGAATATCTTTAAAAGTCTTACTTTTCCAAAATGGCTATGGCTGATGATATCTCCGTCTTGACGTGGTGTGCATAGCCGGCACTCCCAAGTCTTCCATTGATGGCACTAACCACCTGAGATATACAGGTGTGTGCTGGAGGATTCGAAGGCTCTAGGTTCAGTGTCAGAGTGAATCCTCCGAGTCCTGGAGACTCGATCGGTCCTGACCCTAGTCACAAACAAATAACAAGGGTCTCTCCAGTTAACTGTTTTCCTTATTATATTTATTCATCAGGTACAACGACAATGAGCCAAGTGAGGCGTCCACATAAGAGTTTCCGACGCGCATTCATCCAATGCATCTGAAGTGTTCGTGGGGTGGAGAGCTGTTATATTCAAGTGGTACTCAGGTGACGCATGCATCCGAGTGAGGCTTTCCTATTTTAAAACTTCTTACACCAATATTTTGCTCATACGATTCACAACAATGTTTCAATGTTAATGTGACAGAAAATAAAGTTAATATTAAAAAAACGTTTTAATATCTATTCTAAAAATAAGCCTAACATATATTGCTTACAGGGTATCTGTGGCACTGTAGGATTGGGCAAGGTCTGTTGGGGCGTAGGCGAAGGCGCATAAGGAGACCCCGTTGGATTAAAGCTGGGAAATGGACCACTGGTGTAGGCGTAACTTACGTTCAGCATACTGCGGCTCAGCGGGTCCTCCTGCACCTTGGAGAGGATCATAACGCAAGCCTTCTTATTGCTAGCATCATCACCTACAGTCAGCAGAAAGTATAATAAACAAAATGAGGATCATACAGATACAGTATAAATAGTTTATAGGCACACATTATAAGAACAGTGAAGCCTCGTTTAGATTCTATACAACAAAGTGCCGGATATAAAGGCATTAGCTATAATGAAAAACTGCCTACGGCGACTGGAAGACGTATGTATTTCAGTTAAATGAATCGTTTATAAAAACCTAGTTGCACGAGCTCAGCAAACAAACATTTGTTCCTCAAATCTCCTTCTGTTAGATCTCCTGTTTTTTTCAATGTATGACTGTTAATGTTCGTGGACAGTTATCACTATAATTCATATTTTCCCGGTTCCCTATTTTCTAAGTAAGTTCTAAAAATACATGACAAACGGCATTTAGTACAATATTACATTCTCTCGAATTCCATAATGTTCATAATGAACATTCCTAATTATCTTGTCTTTATATATTATAGAGTAAGATATAAGAAAAATCCCGAATAATAATTATATATCTGTAGAAAACAAACCCGTTACAGTGATGCATCTTTCTTTTAACGGCTGATCATCGGCCTTCTGTGAAACCTGTACGAAGGCCCCACTTTGTTTCCACAGCTGTTTAATGTTCCTTCCACCTTTGCCTATGATCCTACGAGCTGTACTATTGGGAACTAAAATTTTGACCTGTAATAAAGTAAGTTATAATCAGTCAGTAAGTTATAAACAATATTTTTAAGATACTACCCATGCAAACGGTTTATGTGATTCATAATTTTTTTTAGGAATAATCATCAATAAAAGCTAGGAAAATCAATAATGAAAGCTTATAATGAATATGTCGCTAAAATAGAGTTATTCTATACCTGTCTCAATCTTTCCTCACTTTGTTCCTTGCTCATTAACCATTTTTCTCTTATTCTGTATGTTATGAAGTCAAACACTTCCATTATTGAATCTATACTACCAGATATTAAACAAACTTGTTCTGAGGTACCTAAAATATTTTGAAACAGTAAGAAACATTACAAAAAGGTCAAAAGAAATGTGAAATGCAGAAAAAGACCAATTTCCAAATTAGAAACAATAAACTGAGAAAATTTAATTCTAAGCGAAAACGTCTGCAAATGCGCCGTTTTTCAGTTTCACTTTGCGATTTTGTGTAGACGGTTCAGGACGGGCTCTAGACATCTCATAGGTCTCTAGTGACAAGTCTATATACTTGGTTGGTAGGGCGCCGGTAGCTCAGTGGTATGCGTGCTTTCCTACTGAGCTCAAGATCGTGGGTTCAAAACCTAGCCGAGGCCCTTAGTTCATTTTATCTGGAAGGTAAAATAAAAATAAGCACGCCATCCTTCGGATGGGACGTTAGGCGATGGTCCCGAGCCTGTACGATGTCAGGCACTCGTTAAAGACCTCTGCCCTAGGTGAATAAAAATTTAGGATAGGCAAAATGTAGGAGTCCCACAGTAGAGCCGAACTAATGTTCACCAAAGTAACGAAAGAGCGCTCTGGTAGTAGGCGATATGATCTCGTAGTTAAAGCCCGGGCATGAGTCATAATAACTAACTAACAGAACAATTCATAACGATCTCATGATACACACAGTACCCGAAACAATACACACTACTTATACGGGTTTTTAGCAAACTTTACACAAATACAAACCCAGAAATACATACATTATCTTACAACATGTATGGGCAACCTTTGACATGTTGCGGGCCAAACTTTAGTGTGCAAATACGTTCGCGAGCCGCGTAGATGGTTCAAAATAAAATAACGTCGGACTTTAAAGTAGTGTTCATAATTTTTAGCGATAGATATCAGACATGAAATAATAAGACAACGTTATTATAATACAATTTATTAAAACAACAAAATGAAATTTAAAAAAATAGGTACAATATTATAATTAAATCGTGAAATTTGGAATTATTACAAACTACGAAAGTTAAGTAGCGACACCGAAATCAATGAGACACGAGCTTGAATTTGGGAAACTAATCCATTGATGTTTGGATTAATTCCACTGATACAAACACGTAAAGAATTTTCCAATTTATCTTCAGTGAGCCTTGTACGATGTTTTGATTTATTAACTTTCATCATTGAAAAGAACTGTTCGCATTTATAAGTACTGCCAAACGCACAACTCAATCTTCTTGATAATAGAGAGTAACATTCTGACTGGTAATAAGGCTAATTACGAATTTAAAAAATAGGCTTAAAGTGCGTGTTTTTTTTTCTCTCAAGAAATTTCTGGTGTAGAATTATCAATTTGATTGTAAACCTTCAAATTAAGTAAATTAGTACTACATTTACCTGGGTAAAAATCATGGAAATTCGAAATTTCAATGCGGGCATTAGTTTGATTTTGGAGGTAGGCTTTAGTTTCTCCATGTTTTCCAATAATCGAAGCTGCAACTAGATGTGGTACAAGAATTTTGAAGTGATATATTACATCACTCTCTGAAAAATAAAAAAAATAAAATTGCTTCAAAACCGGTATAATTATATGAAATATGTTAATTACTAATTTTTTTAGTTAGGACATGGCAGTTAAGCCCCTATCATTCTTCTTCTCTTGACTGACGTTTCATCAACGAATTTCATGTCTGTGCGGTTTAAAAATAATCCGAAAAATATAAGTATTTTTTATTAAGCGTAATATATGTACTTTCTCTTTGTACAGAAAATTAAATCTATGGACGGTTTTTCGGGAAACTAGGAGACGGATTAGGCTTAACTCTAATCATTTACCTGTCTTCCTATTATAGGATTGTATATTGTATTGACTCATATCTTGACAGACTTTTCAAAAATGAATTTAATTGGATGAATTTAATGCAAAGATAACCAGTTTTTGTTGTGAAACTTTTTAAAAAGTACAGGGCAACGTCGGGACTAAATTGGTAAACTGACGAGAGAGCACACTCTTGAAACAGGCCTGCCACCCCAACACCACATCAAACCGATCTCAATAAATCCTTAAATTTCTTTACCTCTTTTCATACTGTTTTTGTTATAACACATTACTAATTAAGTCACTGAATAAAATTTTTTTTAAATATTAAATTTATACATGTTTATGAGCACATCAAGTATAAAGTGTAAACTTAAAATTAGCGCCTTAGGACACTAAAATTGGCGAGTACTGAAGCAAAAAGCTTCAAAAAACCTATTACTGCTGCAAAATGAGCTAATTCCAAATTCAAATTTGAAATAACAATTTTTTTTTCAATGGAAAAATGTTGAAATTTTGTCTCATGATTTTTAGTGATTAAAAAAAAAAATGATACAGTAACTAGCCTGGATCAATGGCTATCCGTTTTTTGCGTTTTTCTTGCTTTCACTTGGAAGCACTTCAGCGCACTTTGCAATTGGCCTACTCTAATAGGAGTAAGGATAAGGGATACGATCCATTTTTTCTCTTCTCATCACGTTATCTACAGTGGCCGATTAAGCTTCTGCGGGGCCCTAGACGATTGCAAATGTGGGGCCCCCCCTCCCCATAAAAAACGACAACTTTTCAGAAATTTTTTTTATGAATTTATTGATACAGTTATAATTCTTAAGTATAATATTTTCAATTCACTGTAAAAAGAGAATGAAACCTGAGATGTACCTATTTCAAGGGTCGCTCTCTGCAAACTAACTTAGTTCATAACTAGACCTGACGATGGTATAACGCCGAAACCGGTAATTATATATCTTTAGTGGAATCGACAATATTTCAAAAATAAGTTTTTTTTATTTATTTAATAGTCTATTGTTTTGGGATGAGACATTTTTAACCCATTGTTGCTAATAGCTTTTAATACCTTTTTGGGGAAAACTGAAATAACATTGTGAAAAATGAAAAAGCCGATTTGTTTTTTTATTTTATAAAAAAGTCATGCTTAATAAGGGGCCCCTCATCCCTTTTATTGGGAAAAATAACTCGGGTCAAATTCCTTGTCAAATTTGACCTGAATTATTTTTCCCAAAAGCGTGTAAAATCATTTTAAAAGTGACAAGTTTTTTTTTTTTTTAGACATTGGGGCCTTCAGCATCGGGGGCCCTAGACACCTGCCTAGGTTTGCCCATTGGTTAATCCACCACTGGTTATCTACATACCAACTTCACAGGCTGGCGACCTTTGACCAAGGTCGACCAAGCCATGTGTCAAGGTACTATATATACCATCTTGTTGAATCAGTATAACACCTTGGGAAGTGCGTGAAAGATGGACTCTACTTTGCACCCTAAATCATTGGAAATTACTGGGCCGTGTATTATGACTCTACAAAGGTGGCATTTGTAATTAAGTGCGGCCCATGAGGTCCACATTGCAAACTTCCCAGCATGGTATCAATATCATTAATAACAATATCACAAAAGTTGGCATTTTTTCAGGACGGAATTATTTATTCATTTAATTGAATTTAATCTATTCATACATTTTCAATTTATATGCAAATGCACATAGGTCAATTTTTTTTAAATATTGCTGTTAAAACTACTACATGTAAAATTTCATGACAATCCGTTAATGAGGTTGAACTATTTTTATGCTCAACCTGCACAGTCTGAGAACCTGCACACATCTGAGAACCTGATTGTTAATTTTTTCAACTCACCCATATTTATGATCTGTCTCCTGATCAGAGCTAAGTAGCTCGCAAGCTGCCCCTACCACTTGCTGCTGTCCTACCGTCTCCGGTCTTCCCTTGTTGATATATTCCTTAGAAGTGATTAAAATTGAAGTAAGATGACAAAACAATCAAATATGTTGACGAAAGGGAAGAGCTATATAGCAGGAATCGAGTTTCCCATCGGTTGTCGGTTTATGCCGCGTTTACACTATGTAGCAAAACAGCTATATAGCCGAGCTATATGTAGCTGAGCTATATAGCTATGACTAAAAACATTTCGTTGTGTAGCTGTAGCAGCTGTATGAGGATGTACTTGATGAAATCCAGTTTACTTCGAGATGGCAGGCAAGATACATGTAGTTGTTGTTGCCGCCGCTTTATAGCTGTGCTACAACAAAAAACCCGCTTCCAGCCCGGCTATATAGCTCAGCTGCATAGTTCCCTTTGATCTTGAATTGAACTATATAGCTGGACTATATATTTGTTTTCGGGTGGCGTTTTCAAAAAACTTGTAGCATAGCTACATAGCTCGCCTATATAGCTAGTTTGCCTTGAAATGTTATCTACCTAGCTCCCGAAGTCAGCTTCAGATATTGTCTATGAAGTAACTGATTCATGTATTATCTAATTTTCAGAATGGAGTTGGAACCCCACTAAGAATGTTCGGTAAGTACATAGTACTTCATTACAGTAATAATAGTTTGTAGGGACATAGTCGTTATCTACTTGCATAAATAAAATCATGAGGGGGTTCTGTCTATCTGTTTAGAATTTTCTCCATGTATACTGTATTAAGGCATTTCATGTCATCTAGAATATATTTTATTACCTTTCGAAATTGTACGATTGTCTACAAATTCCTTCAAGTGGCTGAACATATATTGGGGGGAGGCCCCAAATTTGTTTTAGTAAGGAATATGTGTCATATTATTTCAAGGGAATACATTTTGAAAAACAAGGTGCTTGTTTCGCGAAAGAAAAAAAAACAAGCAGGTTCTCGGATGTGTGTGTTTCGCCTCTTTGCACCCTAAATTGTAGGAAATTACTGGGCCAAGTATTATGACTTTATGATTTTTAATTGATTTGCAAATGCACATAGGTCACATTTTTTTAATTTTGCTGTTAAAACTACTACATGTAAAATTTCATGACAATCCAATTATCCGTTAATGTGTTAGCACCATTTTTATGCTTAGCTACGTGTGAACTTAAAGCCTTGTTTACACTTTGATTAGTGCAAGTGTCAAGTGCAAGTGTTTAGTTATTGTTGTTTAGTGATTCGTGCAGGTGTTAAGTGTCAAGTAGTGTCCAACAGTGTTTAGTCAGTTGCAATTGCAAGTGAAATGAACATTTGTTTTTGAATAAATAAAACAAACTTATTTTTGAAATATTGTCTATTCCACTAAAGATATAAATATATATAACTACCGGTTTCGGCCTAATACCATCGTCAGGTCTAGTTATGAACTGGGGGGACAATATTTCAAAAATAAGTTTGTTTTATTTATTTATTACAAGTTTCCACAATATGTCCGCGTTCCTCAACTTAGAAATTTGTTTTTGAGTTTAAAGTTTAAAAACAAAATTTTGAGTTCGTGAACTTTAAGTGCTCTAAAATTGTATTTTCTATAATGAATTCAATAAGAGCAGTGGCAATAGACGTACTAAAAGAAACATTGAATTTTATTGTTGAGGAAATAGCAGAGGAGGTACATACAGAAAGAGAAAAACCACCAACATTATGGGAGAGGAAGTGGATTTCTAGAAGGCAAGATCGTGGTGCAAGTTCTGTACTGCGTGAATTGGTTGTTGAAGATCCAATGGAATATTATTACGCAATGCGAACGAATCAAAGAGCATTTGAACATTTATTAAATCTTGTTGGGCCAAATATACAAAGAAGTGATACACTTATGAGGCTTGCTGTGTTAAGCTCGAAACTGTGCTATATATGCTAGCAACCGGAAGTAGTTTAAGGAGCCTACAACACCTATTTAGGGTGCCAAAGTAAAAAAAACCAAACAAACTGATAAAGTGATAAGAGATAACAGTTGACTTCTCGATCAAGTTTTTGATGGTGGGGGTAAAAGAATAATGGTGGGGGTGCCCACTCGCACTCACTAAACAGATGTACTAATCACCCTACTTGTCATATTCTACTTAACAGTTCACTCGCAGTTTTACTTAACACTAAACTCTTGTGCAAGGTGTCCAAACGGGTTTAGTGCTCTTACTAAACACTGTTACTTAACACTTGCACTAATCAAAGTGTAAACAAGGCTTAACAAACAATCACCAGTGTTGCCAGAAATTCATACTTAGGTTAGATGGTTTTATTCATATGTGAAAAAAATGCTATGATATTTTGTGTCGATATGTTCATTAAAAATTTGACCGATTTGGCTGAAAATCGACAGGTTTTGTCCTTATGGGGTTTTAGTCACACAAATAAAGTAGAAAAAAAACCTTTTTACAAAATTAAAATTAACCTTTACCGGCGCCCCCTCAGAAATTCTTACTTTATGTACTCATAAACATATATGAATTTAATATTTTAAAAAACGTTTTATTTAGTGACTTAATTAATAATGTGTTAAAACAAAAACAGTAAGAAAAGAGGTAAAGAAAGTTAAGGATTTATTGAGATCGGTTTGATGTGGTGTTGGGGTGGGAGGCCTGTTTATAAGCGTCAGTTCTCGTCAGTTTACCAATTTAGTGATATTGCCCTGTACTTTTTAAGAAGTCTCACTTCAAAAACTTGTTATCTTTGCATTAAATTCATCCAATTAAATTCATTTTTGAAGAGTCTGTCAAGATATGAGTCAATACAATAAACAATCCTATAATAGGAAGACAGGTAAATGATTAGAGTTAAATAAATAAAACAAACTTATTTTTTGAAATATTGTCTATTCCACTAAAGATAATTATCCATTCCACTAAAGATAATTATCAGATAAATTACCTTTAGTGGAATAGACAATATTTCAAAAAAAAAGTTTGTTTTATTTATTTATTACAAGTTTCCACAATATGACCGCGTTCCTCAACTTAGAAGTTGTTAATAGATTAGAGTTAAGCCTAATCCGTGTCATAGTTTCCCGAAAAACTGTCCATAGATTTAATTTTCTGTACAAAGAGAAAATACATACATTACGCTTAATAAAAAATACTAATATTTTTCGGATTATTTTTAAACCGCACCATACATACAGACATGAAATTCGTCAGTCAAGAGAAGAAGAATGATAGGGGCCCTTAACTGCCACGTCCTAACTAAAAAAATTAGTAATTAACATATTTTGTTAAGTCGCGAGCTGAGTGTGGGTGAATTCGGGAACACGCCGAGACAATCGATAGGAGTCGGCGGGACTCTTGAACTACATGAGTCAGTAAGCAGTTGGGCACCACGCGGGGTGGACTGAGTTGGTTGAGTTGGCTGTTACCACGCGGGTATAAAGTGAGTCGTCTCTTAACAACGAGAGGGACCAGTTGGTCGCCACGCGGGGTGGACTGAGAGTCTGGGTCGAGCCAGCACGCGGTGTGCGGAATGGATTCGTCCTTATTACCACGCGGGTATAAGGTGAGTCGTTGGTTACCATGCGGAAGTGAGTTGGTTATTGCCACGCGGGTATGAGGTGAGTCGTCTGTTGCCGGGCACAGTAAGTGAGTGACTTGTGTAGTTCCCACGCGGTATGGGACTTGTTATTGAACAGCTGACTTTGTGTTCGTTACCACGCGGTTTTGTAATAGGGGTGTTGACCAAATAAATATATCACTTGTTCTACTCGAAGTTCTCATTTAACCTGTACCCAAACCCAACATATTTC
This sequence comes from Aradus depressus, assembly GCA_963662175.1. Lineage (NCBI taxonomy): Eukaryota > Metazoa > Arthropoda > Insecta > Hemiptera > Aradidae > Aradus > Aradus depressus. The sequence goes on from OY759218.1 coordinate 34,854,286, forward strand.
ATATAATTATACCGGTTTTGAAGCAATTTTATTTTTTTTATTTTTCAGAGAGTGAAATAATTCACTTCAAAATTCTTGTACCACGTCTAGCTGCTGGTGCGATTATTGGAAGAGGTGGGGGAACAAGAGCCAACCTCCAAAATGAAAATAATGCCCGCATTGAAATTTCAGCATACCATGATTATTATCCAGGTAAATGTAGTACTGATTTATTTAATTTGAAGGTTTACAATCAAATCGATAATTCTATACCAGAAAGACCTCTTTTTCTCTCAACATTTTTGAAGATTTCAAAATATACTCAGTGCAGCACCGATTGAAGTGCGGAAACTTAAAGATCTGATAGGAAATAGAATTAGGAGAAAAAAAAAAGTTTTATAATCATGGAAATTTTTTGAGCAAAAAAACGCACATTAAGCCTATTTTTTAAATTCGTAATAAGGCTTATTACCTGACAGAATATTACTCTCTATTATTACTCTCCCTAGAGGGCTTAAAGACAATTGGATTCGGGAACTGTTGTTACAGTCCGATTCAAATACTTTTTCTGATGTATTGACTAAAGCTACGGCTTTGGAAGCTTCTAGACTTGAAACACAGGAACTCGCAAATCAACAACCAGCGAATTCTACACAAAGCCAAGATGTGAACAAAATTTCCAATCGTTCTCGTCGTGATAAGTCTCAGAAACATTCTAAATCACCATCGAGCCTGGCCTAGAGGTCTACCACTCTGGTGCTGAGCTCTAGGTTGGACAGCTCCAGAGTCCCACACCTCGCGTCTAGAGCGGCAAACTGCCCTTCTATGGAGCCGAGCCTCCTTTCTACCTCCACGATGGCCTCTCCATTGGCGGTCACCTTCCTTATTAAGTCCCTCTGTAGTTCCTGGGGGGTTATGCTGTAAGATAATGTACGTATTTCTGGGCTTGTACTTTTGTATAGTTTGCTAAAACGGCGCATTTGCAGACGTTTTCGCTTAGAATTAAATATTCTCAGTTTATTGTTTCTAATTTGGAAATTTGTCTTTTTCTGCATTTCACATTCCATTTGACCTTCTTGTAATGTTTCTTACTGTTTCAAAATATTTTAGGTACCTCAGAACAAGTATGTTTAATATCTGGTAGTAAAGGTTCAATAATGGAAGTGTTGGACTTCATATCATTCAAAATAAGAGAAAAACCGGATATGAGCAACGAACAATATGAGGAAAGAGTGAGACAGGTATAGAATAACTGTATTTTAGCGATAAATTCATTAAAGGCTTTCATTATTGATTTTCCTAGCTTTTATTGATGATTATTCCTAAAAAAATTATGAATCACATAAACCGTTTGTCATGAGTAGTTTTTCGAAAATATTGTTTATATTAAAATTCCCCTTTAAATTACAGGTCAAAATTTTAGTTCCCAATAGTACAGCTCGTAGGATCATAGGCAAAGGTGGAAGGAACATTAAACAGCTGTGGAAACAAAGTGGGGCCTTCGTACAGGTTTCACAGAAGGCCGATGATCAGCCGTTAAAAGAAAGATGCATCACTGTAACGGGTTTGTTTTCTACAGATATATAATTATTATTCGGGATCTTTCTTATATCTTACTCTATAATATATAAAGACAAGATAATTAGGAATGTTCATTATGAACATTATGGAATTCGAGAGAATGTAATATTGTACTAAATGCCGTTTGTCATGTATTTTTAGAACTTACTTAGAAAATAGGGAACCGGGAAAATATGAGTTATAGTGATAACTGTCCACGAACATTAACAGTCATATACTGAAAAAAACAAAAAAAAACAGGAGATCTAACAGAAGGAGAGTTGAGGAACAAATGTTTGTTTGCTGAGCTCGTGCAACTAGGTTTTTATAAACGATTCATTTAACTGAAATACATTCGTCTTCCAGTCGCCGTAGGCAGTTTTTCATTATAGCTAATGCCTTTATATCCGGCACTTTGTTGTATAGAATCTAAACGAGGCTTCACTGTTCTTATAATGTGTGCCTATAAACTATTTATACTGTATCTGTATGATCCTCATTTTGTTTATTATACTTTCTGCTGACTGTAGGTGATGATGCTAGCAATAAGAAGGCTTGCATTATGATCCTCTCCAAGGTGCAGGAGGACCCGCTGAGCGGCAGTATACCGAACGTGAGTTACGCCGACATCACTGGTCCAGTTCCTAACTCCAATCCAACGGGGTCTCCTTATGCGCCTTCGCCTACGTCCCCACAGATCTTTCCGCCCAATCCCACAGTGCCACAGATACCCTGTAAGTAATGTATGTGTAAAATTATTGATCATGCGGCGCGAGGTCTCTCATTTTGACACGACCCATGTTTTTGTGTGGTAAGCGATGTCCGTCGCACTAAGTGTATAAATATTTAATTCTGACAGAACATGCTATATTATTAATAATGCTTAACTGAATAAAATATATTGTTGAATGTATTTTTCATTCGTGCCCTTTTAAATTAGTCTTATTTTTAGAATAGATATTATAACGTTTTTTTAATATTAACTTTATTTTCTGTCACATTAACATTGAAACATTGTTGTGAATCGTATGAGCAAAATATTGGTGTAAGAAGTTTTAAAATAGGAAAGCCTCACTCGGATGCATGCGTCACCTGAGTACCACTTGAATATAACAGCTCTCCACCCCACGAACACTTCAGATGTATTGGATGAATGCGCGTCGGAAACTCTTATGTGGACGCCTCACTTGGCTCATTGTCGTTGTACCAGATAAATAAATATAATAAGGAAAACAGTTAACTGGAGAGACCCTTGTTATTTGTTTGTGACTAGGGTCAGGACCGATCGAGTCTCCAGGACTCGGAGGATTCACTCTGACACTGAACCTAGAGCCTTCGAATCCTCCAGCACACACCTTTATATCTCAGGTGGTCAGTGCCATCAATGAAAGACTTGGGAGTGCCGGCAAAGCAGATCACGTCAAGACGGAGATATCATCAGCCATAGCCATCTTGGAAAAGTAAGACGTTTAAAGATATTCTATCCTGATTTTAGTGGATTTATATTGAATCACCCAGTTGACAAGACCTTTGATAGGTCATTAGGCAGTTTCGATAACTACCCCATCATATTTTCATCGACTATTTTGTGCATTTTCTGTGGTTTTGTATGTGGCTAAGACTTGCTCCTCCTTCTGACTTTCAGGTACAGAATGCTGGGGTTAGCCTGGACGGGTGCCTCCTCTTCTCCCAATCTGCTCGCTCAGTCCTCGTTGGAGGGGGCTACCCACAACGATTTCTTTGACCCTGGCGGAGGCGCCGCAGCCTGTCCCGTCCTAGACTTTGCTCTGGACCCCTTCCTACTCACCCCCACAGAACCCAACACTCCTCCACATCCCGAGGACCAGACGTTCGGATTGTCAGCCTGTCCCGTCCGAGACTTTGCTCTGGATTCCTTCCTTCTCACCCCCCCAGAACCCAACACTCCTCCACATCCCGAGGACCAGGCGTTCGGATTGTCAGCCTGTCCCGTCCGAGACTTTGCTCTGGACTCCTTCCTTCTCACCCCCCCAGAACCCAACACTCCTCCACATCCCGAGGACCAGGCGTTCGGATCGCCAGCCTGTTCCGTCCGAGACTTTGCTCTGGACCCCTTCCTACTCACCCCCACAGAACCCAACACTCCTCCACATCCCGAGGACCTGGCGTTCGGATTGCCAGATTACAATTAATTCCTGTATTATATTCGATGTCCCACCATGTATTTCACTTTACGTTTGTTATTATTTTAATGAGTGTTACCGTTTTATTTCATTGCCTGTATATAATTTATTATGCTGTTTTTCATGTTAACATATATTAATTTTTTTTTAAATGTATATAATTTGAATAATAATTTTTGTATTTCATATTGTTCACTTTTGTATTTTTTTTAATATTAATTTTTTGTGATTGCAATAAAAATTGATAAAACTTCCCTTTTGTCAACATATTTGATTGTTTTGTCATCTTACTTCAATTTTAACCACTTCTAAGTAATATATAAACAAGGGAATACCAGACACGGTAGGACAGAGCAAGTGGTAGGCTTTGTTGAATCATAATACACGACCCAGTAATTTCCTATGATTTAGGGTGCAAAGAGGCGAGCATCTATGTGTAACCTCCATGTCTAGCACTATGACAACTTCCCTTCGTGTCGCCGGGTAGATCCCTCAATGTCAGTTTAACCAGCCATACTAAGCACTTACTAATACACAGCCATCCTTTACAATTTTATTTATAAGGATAATATTCTAGTAATTTCTTTTACAATTCATTTTCATAATGAATTCATTCATTATTATTGAAGGGGAATGATGGAAAATGTATTTTCGCTTCATTTACTGATTTCTCATACACTCCGGAAGACATAAAAAAAAAAACAGTTTATCTAGCTTTTTGAGCCATAAAACAAAATTTTGATTTGGGCCGATGTCATACTTTTGGCCCTTTTCGTGCCACTGTGCGACGGTAGGGTGAAAGTTTTCTTCTTTCGGATAAAGCTTAAATCCACAATGGCCCTGCGATGTACATTACTGAGATGAGTGATTTCTTAACTAATCGATATAACTTCCAAGTTGAGAAACGCAGACATATTATGGAAATTTATAATAAATAAAATATCTTCTTTTTTTTAAATATTGTTTATTCCACAAGAAATTTATACATGAACTACTGGCTTCGGTATTGCACGATCGTCTGGTTTACTAAGTACTTTTAATTTAAATTTGTTTTATTTGGTTAATTGATATAATTATCGACACATGTACCAACTCATTAGCAATAACTTCTCAGATTTGCATGCGGATAGCTAGGCTTATTTTCCATTTTGAAAGTGAGATTTTCAGTTGACTTGTTTATTGATTCTCTATTTTGCAAAAGACTTGTATTTGTGTTATCGAAGTTATGTCAAGGATAAGACTAAAAGACCTTTTAAAAAGAGAATTGTGGTTAAGAATTCATTTAAAATAATTACAATTAAAAGTTGTACTCTACGAAGCTACATGAATAATAATGTATATATACTATTCCGCCGACTCCTCAGGCGATAAGGGAAGTTCTCTGTTATAACTTCGATAATTTATAGTCATGATGGGCAGAGATCAAAAATTTAAAACTACTCTTTTACCATAATTAAAAAGTGCAAAATACAAATATTTTCACAGTCATTTAATTTTTCTGAAAAAAAAAAAAAATATTACATCCATGTTTCCAGTAAAAAATATGATAGATAGTTAATAAATTACTAAATTATTTAGTTTTTAAATTTTTGTTAGTTGCAAACACCAACCAGTATAATTGTTCATACAAATAGGTATTATCCAAGTCAAGTTTAAATTATTAATTGGCACAGGCTACAAAATAAGTATAAATTATTGTATTTTACGCTCTACTGTAAAATTAACATTGTGACTTAATACCCTTTTGCTCTGGGGTACGGATATGGTGTCTAGTACAAAACTAGGCATCACAGAATGCAGGCGGCAGTTGGCCAGGGAGTTGATTGTCGAAGAACCACACAAAGCAACGACACCTAAAAGACGTTCACATACATTTGTGAAACTGGAACACTCTGATCAGCAGAGAGGCTGACAAGAAGGAAATTGTTTTAATGACTTTCACAAATAAAAGGTAGGTATATATTTTTAACTAAAAAGATATATTTTTGAAAATCATTAACAATATTCAATGTTTTGATTTTTTAAAGGATGTCAAATGACGATAATTTCTGTACATTATTTAATTTTTTTAATGAAGAATATATTGTAATAAAGTGTAAAATTTCTAAAAAATATTTGTAGTGTATTGTTTCTGCGATTATATGTTACGCCTATAATAATAAATTAATTTTTATCACATTTTCAGAGAAGCACCATTTGAAAAAAAGTACATATCCCCGGAGATGTGTATCGCACACAAATTGAGTTCAGACACCGGATCCCGGGGATATGTAAGGCAGTCAAAGACAAAGCAAGTAATACACATGCCGCAGTCAACATATTAATACAGTATACATGGGGAAAATTCTAAACAGATAGACAGACTCATGATTTTATTTGTTTTTAAGTAGATAACGACTATGTCCCTACAAACTATTATTACTGTAATGAAGTATGTACTTACCGAACATTCTTAGTGGGGTTACACCTCTCGCAAGGCAGCTACCCTTTCTGAGGGTCGTCTACTGGATGGTGCAGGCTGGAGATGCACAGGTTTCCATTCTGAAAATTAGATAATACATGAATCAGTTACTTCATAGACAACCTCTGAAGCTGACTTCGGGCGCTAGATAGATAACATTTCAAGGCAAAACAGCTATACAGCCGAGCTATGTAGCTGTGCTACACGTTTTTAAGCTAAATAATTTTCCATTTGAACTATATGTTTCTCTTATATCAGGAGAATCTGGAGTGTTTCAGTAAAAGGACCGACGGGAGGGTCAAAATTGTATTTCTTCGGATACATCAAGTGGATTTACAAAGAGCAAGTGGTTTCGGTATAAAATTTTTCAGAATCCCTGACACATAACCGAAAAGAACAGTTTTTTGAAAACGCGCCTGAAAACAGCTATATAGTTCAATTCAAGAGCTATATGGCTGGAAATGAGTTTCCCATAGGTTGTCGGTAAGATCAAAGGGAACTATGCAGCTGAACTATATAGCAGGGCTGGAAGCGCGTTTTTTGTTGTAGCACAGCTATAAAGCGGCGGCAACAACAACGAAATGTTTTATGCATAGCTATATAGCTCAGCTACATATAGAGCTCGGCTATATAGCTGTTTTGCTACATAGTGTAAACGTGGCACTAAGGAAAATCGTAGTCACACAAAATAATAAAAAAACTCAAACAAATAAAAAAACAACGTAGGAAATGTAGGGGACAAAAGAGTCCCTGAACACAGCCAACCACAAGAAGGTCAGGGACTAAACCGTGGGACGGGATCAGATGATGTGTCGTTCATGAACGAACGGGTTCAATTGAACTATTCACCTAGGTGGGTGAACGATGGAACCAAGAACTATAAGAATTATCAGTGTGTCCGCTTAGTACTTTTGCTTGTCACAAGGATTCATTGGGGAGACAAATTCTTCGAAAAATATTAAGTGAAAAACTCATTATTTGCTATCAGTTGAAAAAAAATAACTACCATAGAAGTAGGACTCCACCCTCTCCTCTACCACTTTGTTCTTGTCAACCGTACATATGTTACGCCGAATTGACGAAATTGCCTAGTTCGTGAACTAGGCAGAAAATTGCCGAATTCACGTACTAGGCAAATCTACTGCCTAACACACGTAATCGGCAGTAATCATATTGCCTAGTTCACGAATTAGGCAACTACATGCAGCGCATAGTTAGGGTAGAAAAGATGTTCATGCAAAAAAGACTGTAAATCTTCACGATGTAAATGTTATAAGAGTGGCTTCGTTTGTAATTCAGCTTGTCATTCTGGAATATCCTGTAAAAACCATGATTAATTTTTTTCTTTTTAATTTGACCTCAATTTCATTGTTTTTATAAACATTTGCCAACGAATACTGTTCAATGTTGTTTAAAACCCAGTATTAAAAGGACTTTTTTTAAATTATTTTATTCCCTATCTATAATAATTGATATATAGATCCCAATAATTCCCTATTTAGGGAATTACCCAAAAAGTGGGGGTTGCCTTTTTCTCGAAATAGGCAAAATGAAACCAACAAATTGCCTAATCCATGAATTCGGCAAAGAGGTTGCCGAATTCACGAATTCGACAATTTTTTGCCTAAACAATTTCGTCAATTCGGCGTAACACATACACTACCAGTCAAAAGTATTTGCCTACCTTTATTTTCTTTAAAAATACATATTTTAAGAATTAGTACATTTTTTTAACAAAAAAATAAATATTTATAATAATAAGATGTTGATGTAACATAATTTTAACCGAAATAAACAATTTAAAACTTCAACAGCTGATTGATTGATATGGCAGCCTTTGGCAGATATTACAGTTCTAGATACTCTTTTAATAAGTTCCTCCAATTTTTCTGCAGAAACTTTCTTCCATTCATCCTGTAAAATTCTCCAGAGATTCTATTTGTTTTTTTTAAATTCGTGTAGTTTGGAGAATAATAGAAGTTACATAAAGCTAAAATATTATTCATACATTTATTCTGAGCAGAACATTACTTAAACATTCTCATGTAAAATGTATTACCGAACTAAAAAAAATTTAAAACCTAGCAACCAATTTTATGATATTTTAACTTAGATTAATTACAGTTATGTTTGTGATGAATTAGTGACATTGGGTTGTAAAATTTTCGTTTAAAGGAATCTAAATGAGAAGGAATTCATATTTTCGATTTTCTTACTCGTAACTGCAATCTTATTCTATATGTACAATTTTGGAAATGAAGCAATAAAGAAGATGTGTCCCGAACTCCTAGAATTTAGGTTCGCGCTATTTCTATTCATTGTCCAAACAAATTTCCATATAGTCCCTATTATTTATTGTCTTTTTATCTACACCAGAAAAAAATTCGAAATAACAACATTTTTTTGACACGTGAACTCACTTAAAAAATATATATATTAATTTTCAATTATTACCGGAGTGAATGAAATTTGTATTGTAGTAAATTTGTGACGGTGGGATGGGAGTGAGAGTTAACTGCTGATCAAAAGTGGAAATACAAATTTTAGAGTATTTTAGCCACTAGGGTCCAGGCTACACTGATTGGAAAACGCTATAAAGGGTTAGTTATTGTGACTTATGCCCGGACTTTAACTTTGGGGTCATATCTAGACCCACTACCAGAGCTCTCTTTTGTCGCTCTGGTAGACATAAGCCCGATTCTACTATGGGAGTTCTAAATTTAATGGGGGGGGGGGGGGGGGGGGGGGGTCTTTAACGAGAACCTGACATCGTACAGGCTCGGGACCATCGCTTAACATCCCCCCCCCCCCCCCCCCCAAAAAAAAAACCCTAAGGGCTTAGACTGGTTTTGAACCCATGATCTTGAGCTCAGTAAGGCCATAAAATATATTTTATCTAGTTGTAAATTACTGTAAAAAAAAACTATTATGAAAATTTCGAATATTCATTGAAAAATTTAAATGTAATAATGCACAGTTATTTTATATTAAGAAATTGAATTTTACAGACATACATTTATACTCTGATACCAAAATGCCAGGAAATATAGTAAAAATATATCTAGTTACTATTTACTGTGAGAAAACATTTAAAAAGCCGACTAATTATTAAGAAATCCAATTTCACATCTCATAATACAATGCGACGAACGAAAGTTATTTTATTATCTAGTTGCAATTAAATATTTTATTATCTAGTAAACAGTGATGAGAAAAAAACTGAGGAATCAGTAAATCGGAGTCGCGTTTGAAATAGAATTAATGAAAAAACCGGAACTGATTCCCCGAAAATTCAAATGCCCAATTCTCCAGTTGCCAGGAACTAGTAAAGACGTTTTGTTTTTATTAGCTGCACCTATCCGAATAATTTTACGTTCTAACCTCTACTTTTACAGGAATCGATTATATTAATTATTCGAAGTTAACACATGAATCGAAGTATAACAAGATATTTACCTACTGTTGAATTCTTAACGTATTTTTTCGAATGGTGTTTATTTTAGATTGTAAATTAAAATATGGAAATGCAAGAACTTTGTGTCCGGGTCAGTGAAATACTTACGCCCAAAAGTTGTTCGAAGTTAGTTATCGAGTTAATGAAATATATTCTGTATAACTCAGACCAAATTCCCTTTAATTACGAACTGTTGACACGACTTATTAGAAATGCTAGAATATATTTGGATTCGGTAAATCATTTTGCATTATTTACTTTGTCGCTAATCCTGATAGTATTTCATGAAGTTTTCCTTTAGTAGACTTAGTTGGTTAGTAGTTACATTTTTCTCATTAAGAAGAATTTTCTAAATGTAAATTTGAATTATATTGCAGGCAGGTGAAGAAAACGATGCAGGCCTTCATGATTCATTTAAGGGAATTATGGTAGATAGTTTCTACACAAGAACTGTGAAAGCATACGATCATATCGAGACTACTTTTAAGGTAAAGCGCATTTTACGGGTAAAGGATCAAACACTGTTCTAGCCCCTTTATATATCATAATGAGGAGAAATATTTTAATAAGAGCCTATCATAGACCCGGGAAAATGAATTTGCAAAAACATCTGTGTGGAAAGCTTTGTAAGTACAAATTTTTATTTGAGCTAGGAGAAAAAGACAACCGCTAGCTCAGAGCTTTAAGCTCAAGGATAGGGAGGTGTCTTTAACGAGTACCTGAAGGCTCGGGACCATCTCTTAACGTCCAATCCGAAGGTCGGCGTGCTTAATGTTTTTTCACCTTTCTGATGGAGAATCTAAGGGATTCGGCCGGGTTTCGCGCGTTACCACTGAGCTACCGGCGCCCACGCGTCAGATTATTTATAAATAAGGATGGATAAACGAAGTTCAATTATGCGACAGGATGATCGTTATGTATTGCCATGGGTTTCATCATAATCCTAACTTTCCTAATCGCATCGTTTGAGGAAGCTTGTATAGGGTGTGACATTTTTACACTAAAACTGTCTATCTTTGTAAATAAGCATTTTGAACATTTAATATATATTTTTAAAATTATTTATTATTTTTAGAGAATAGAGTCCGAATTCATCGAAAATGGTGGCGTTAAGGAAATAACTCTTATGATTGGCACCACACCTTTTAATCCAAAAAAAATTTACAGAATTCGCATCCCCGTTCTTCCGAATATTCACAGTATATGCGAAATGGAACATTCTTTCAAGGAGAATATGAGCTGTTTAGGCAGGTTTGTCTTACTTTTTGCGATATTTTTATGATTTTGATCCTCAAAATTTTCTTCTTGTTTTCCTCAAAAAAACACAATCAATTAAAGCGATGATTCTTTTTTTTTATTTATATTCTTTGATTTGAAAGTGTCTATCAAATAAGCTTACCTATAACTCATACATTTACAAATATTTTAGTTGTCAACAATCAAATAAAATGAAGAACATACATTTTGTAAATTTATAAAATTAAAAAAAAGTTTTTTAGTAGAATACCTATTATATATAAGAAATAATGACTATATGAAATAATATTATAGTACAAGAAGAAAAATAAAAATGCGTATAAAATCTTTATAATGCAAATACACAATGTATTGATTTCCAGCTGTCCAAAGTAATTTAAGTTCAACAAGTTCTTTTTTTCTATTATATCGACACAAATCGCAGAAAAAAACTTTATGTATACATTTTTGTGTAATTAGACAATATAAAAGTTAAACAAATTCTTTGATATTGGTACAATGTATAATATTATTTGTAGTATGTTTTGAAATACTATTTGAAAGAGAAGAAATTATTTATATTATGGCTGTAGTATCAAAAATGTTTACAACTAACAACGTCTATGTTGAGAAATGCGAGCATATTGTGGGAACTTGTAATAAATAAATAAAACAAAATTCTTTTATGAAATGTTATATATTCCACAAAAAATTATACTACTGGATCTTGCCTTAGTTAACTCAACCTGACGATGGTGTATTGCCGAAATCGGTAGTTCATATATAACTTTCTTTTGGAATAGACAACATTTCATGAATAAGTTTGTTTCATTGATTGTTTACCGAGTTTTTTGATCCTCAAGATAATGGTACCTGTGCGTAGACTTTTAAATAGCGTTTTGCTGTAATGGAAACTTGTTAGGTTAGGTTTTATTACTCATGCCCGGGCTTTAACTACGAGGTCATATCGCCTACTACCAGAGCGCTCTTTCGTCACTCTGATGGACATGAGCCCGACTCTACTGTGGGAGTCCTAAATTTTGCCTAACCTAAATTTTTATTCATCTAGGGTAGGGGTCTTTAACGAGTACCTGACATCGTACAGGCTCGGGATCATCGCTTAACGTCCCATCCGAAGGACGGCGTGCTTAAGTTTATTTTACCTCCCAGATAAAATAAACTAAGGGCCTCGGTCGGGCTACGAACCCACGACCTTGAGCTCAGAAGACAAGCACGCATACCACTGAGCTACCGGCGCCCTCAATGGCAACTTGTATTAATACAACTATTGTTCATTAGGTTTAATTCATGGTTCATTACAAACTTCTCTTGTCCTAACGTTTTTCTTGTTTTAATTATTGTTATAAGCTCGAGATGTAGTAGGAGTTACAGGAATTTTCTGCTCCTGTTGGTATAAGAATGTTCTTCACCGATCGTTGTTATAAGAATCTTTTTCACCCATTGTAATAAGGCCAACACATTTTATACATTTATGCTTATTTCACCTAGAAAATGCATAATATTTTTGTTATTTTTTCTTTTATATTAGTATGTTCTGGGCCAAAATAAAGAATTTTGATTTTATATTATTTATAATGCATAGTATAGAATAGTTATTGCGCTCTTTCGTCACAGGTGGACATATGGCTCTACTGTGGTAGTCATGAATTTTGCCTACCCAGGTCAATTCACCTAAAATGAGGGGTCTTTAACGAGTACCTGACATCGTACAGGCCCGGGACCGTCGCCTAACGTCCCAACCGAAGGAGGACGGCATGCTTAAGGTTTTTTACCTCCCAGATAAAAACCTAAGGGGCGTCGGCCGGGTTTCGAACCCGAGATGTTGGGCTCAGAAGGCAAGCACGCTCATTCTGAGCTGCCGGCGCCCTCCTATATAATATAATATATCTTCAGTTGCATTTAGGCCCGCGTTAGTGAGAAAGGTTTGCGCACTGGGGTTAACTATTATGTATTTTTTTATACATTTACAATGGAACGTATGCAATGGAATAATACTATTTAATCTGACATTTGATTTAGTTTTTTGTTTATCTTGAGCTTCCTGAGCATTGTTATTTTCTAATATTGAGGACATATTTTTTAAATTAAATTTTTTTTTTTAATAATGATTTTTTAGCCAAAAAATATGATACATTGAAAAATTAAGTAGATGGTATTGGAACTAAATTGATTCATCATGAACTAAAGTCGTTATATCGGGAACTATTAGATTATGTAATATCTAATGTCCGCTTTAAGTATTGAATATATCTAAATGTAATAAATATTAAGTTATTTATAAAACGTTTTATATTATGAACGAGGTCTGCATAGATACTCATTCGCCGGTGTTACCTTTTTTTTTTTATTATGTTTTTAAAAGAGGGTGCACCTTGCATTGCAGCAACATCAGCTAATCAACGTTAGAAAAGCTCAGGGATCAAGGGATTACTGAGGGACTGGGATTGGCCATCGGCGGAACTATTGCGCCGATCGTTCCCAGGCCATCTTACATTGCCTGTTTCTGCTCCCGCCAGGAGCCGACGAATCGGCAGAACATCGGGTAGTCTGTTTCCGTCACCATCTGCCGTAGATCCGGTGTTATCTAAATAAAAAAAAAGAGACGTTCTTTCATTAATTGATATTATATATGTTTAAAATACCAGTTTTGATTTCTTTTTAATTTTCTCTTTTTCATAGGTGCCTCTTCATCTCTGAAGAATTACATAATTATTCAAAAGATCAAATGGAACCATTAAATATATACATTCTTTTGAAAATGGAATCTGGAATGACGCCAAAAACAGAATGGTTTCTTCCAAAAGAAAATTTCGTTCTTCCGGAAAGAGTGAAACACATGTTTATTTCGTTAAAACAACCTGACTGCATCAATTGTTCATGTTCTAAAGAAGTAAATTCAAAAAATAGTACTATGGAACATTGTGAATTAAATATTGAAAGTATAGATAATGAACAATTAAATGAAACTGAAGACCATAGCAGTTTTGTGAAAAGTAATGAAAATAATTTATTTTTGTGGTATCAACATAAAGAAAATTTGAGAGGTTTTAGCGACAAAAACGTAAATGGCATGTCAGCACTCACCTCTTTACTTCATAACAGAAGATGACTTTTTATTATATATTATATTATAAATTACAGGGTTGGACATGAATTAAAAGATGAATCATCTGTTTATCATTGTTTTTAAAGTTTTATATTGACGAGTGTCCTCTTTATTCCGAAGGTACTCATGAGAAAACATTTGAAATATTGAGAACAATCGGAAGGTTGTCCAAAAGTTAGTTTCGTTTTACGCTAGAACTTCTTTTGTGAGGTTACGGTAAAAAAAATATACTATAGGAATTTTAGACTTTTTTCTTGGCAAATAGTGGAATAAGTTGATATACATTGATTGTTGAACGGTTGTTACTGATTATTTGAACGGTGACTCATAGAAAAAAAAGTTAAAAGTAAAAAAAAATGTAGGCAATTTAAGTTCTTATAAAAGGTTCTATTCATGTATTTGGAGCAAATGCGACATGAAAATGAAACTTCGAGCGCGCCCCAAGGTTGGCTACTTCGTGATTTTTTACAATTTGCTCTGCAACGACTATAGATACAATAAAATGTCATATGACCTAAATTGTGTATCATGAAATTTCCTATTGATTATGATTGGAGACTCGATTTTTACAACTCACAAATTGTGCAATATACCTAAGAGTTCTGGCTTGTCGCAGAAACTCGAAAAAAAGCTCATCCTTAAGGATATTTTGTCTCATTTAAGGCAACTACTTACCTATTTTGCGTAAAATGGAAAATACCATACTATTGTTTTACAAAACAAAGTTTCAAGGCGCTGCCTATATCTTGCGATGAGCTATATGAAATTGAGCTTAGGCTCATCTGATAGGACTGCACAAATCGATTAACTCCATAAAACAAAAAGTATAGAAATGCGATGAAATAATGTACATTGTTTTTTTAAATTCCCTTTATAATATAAATTCAAATAAATATTGTAGAATGCATAAATACAGATGTAGCTTTAATCTAACGGTATATAAAATTAATAAGAAAGAATAGCCAACAAGTAATCTTCAGTAATGTTACAATTTTTATGTGACTGGGGGAGTTAATCGATTTGGCAAGTGAAAAAAGTAAAGTTAAATTCAGTGTTAAAATTTTTAAGTTTTTTATTACAGAAAAAGTTAATTATTATATATTTTTACTACAGATTTTTTATAAAAATGAATATTATCATTTCTGTTATAATATATTATTTGTGATTAATTCATCAGCAATATAAATCTACGATCTTGGTTATTTAGTGTTATTCATGGGGCGTTTTCTTTTCATTTCTTTAACTTTAATACAACCTCTTAAGAAAATATTTTGCTCAAGTTGACTATGTAAACTATAAACTGCCTTCATGGCAGCCACTCTCTCATCCGAAATATTTTTTTGATTGCACTTCTGACGACATGTGCATATTAAATCGACAAAAGTTTTTGCAGGTATTAAATTTCCTCCTCTATTCCTCTATGCCAAACCTTTTGTTCTCTTATGCTTTTGTAAATTTCGGGCCCAATTATCAGGATTACAACTTCTTTCCCTCCCGATCAATGTGTTTGTTGCAATATATTTACTGTTGCAATCAGAAGAATCCGAAGAAAAACATAAGTTTTTTTGAGCCAGACTTTCTGTTAATAAATCGTATTGAAGAATCATTAGTTGATTCACTATTTTCCACATCCAAATTGTTATTAGTCTCATTCCTCTTGGTTATAACGGTGTAATATTTATTTTCTTAAAAATAACTATCAAATTGAAATAATTCTTTATAATAATTCAAACACAATACTTGATTCTGCGGCAACTAGACTGTGTCTAATTTATTTTTCTTTAATTCTGATAAAACGGCACTAAAAAATTTACCGTTATCATTCAGCACCTGCTACTGAATTTGGGTTGAATTATTGCAACGATTTACATTAGAGTATGGAGTTATCAAAATGGCTTCTGAAATAAATTATTCATTTGCAAAGGCCAAGAAAATTTTGTCGTTCAATGGTGTTTATCTTTATTATTTGGGGAATTTATTATAAATATAAAAAGCTAAGCCTGAACTAACTGCTTTGACACTCAAATTTAAGATATTTCAAAAAGTGGAGTTGTGCAGTGAACGGCTCAATTATTATTATAATTTTTCCGCTTTAGCCATTTGACTACAAAAGTCGGAGAACCCTAAACAAGTAGAAGTTTTCCAAGTTTTGAACTCTGAAAGATCGTCAATATCTTGAATGTGAAAAGTCGTATAAAACATTAGCTCATGGTATCAAATTCGTGTCGCATTTTCTCCGAAACGCTTGCTTTCTCCAAGAAAATTCCATTTTTTTGTTTGTAGAAAATTATTTTTTCTAACTTTTTAAACCATTTTTTTTATACTACTGACTACCAGTATTTGTTTCAAAATTCAGTTATATATACATTTTTCCTGAAATTCCTGTACTATTCTTCTTGAATTTTCTTTGTTATATTGATTTTTTTTTAAAATTAATTGAATTCGATAACTGATCGAAATTTTATGATAGTGAATATTAACAACGTCAATGTTATATAAAATTAATTGTTTTTTTAAAATTTTTATTATTATATGTATTTTTTTAAATATTACATCAACTACTGCCATTAAAATTTCTGATTTGGAGATCAGCACTGTGATGAAGAAACCATGGAAGTGGTGTGTGAGACCTACTCCAGTCCTAGAAACGAGGCTACGAGGGGAGGAGATCCAAGTTGGGTCGCAGTGGAGGAATGTATTATACCATAAAGGCCGTGTTAAAGGTTTCTCAGCTCTACGTAGCACAGGATAACTCATACTCAACTATAGAAATTCTCATCTCTATGTTAATCCATTCATATGTCTATTATTAAAATATAATCTATTTTAGTAGTTGGCAAATTATGTATAAATTTATTAAGTATTCCTAGACTGTCGTTTCTAAACATGTTGAAATATATGTATTTCTTTCAAAAATGGTTAAATTTTGACGATTTATCACAAAAGAATCTCTTGAAGTTTCGTAGGGAAGCTGAAATTATTCCGGAGCCTATTCAATTTCTGACAGTCCCTCATTGTCAGCGATTCTTCGCAGCGGACATACCTTGGAGGTTTACCTCACAGCAGGAGATGCCCATGGGTCACTCGCATGTGTCGGATGCTCACTCTTATTACTATACCTTCGTGTCGCAACATTTCTGCATAAACCATACTGGAATGCAATAATTGCTTTCCAATATGCTTTATGCTCCTCGTTCCCATGCGCACAAAGATGCCTGCCCAAAGTGGCGGACCTAAGGGGGGGGGGGGGGGGGGATAATAATTATAATTTATTTCCGTTAAACCAATACATGGTAATAGGATACGTCAAATGAATTTTTATACATTATGATAGCTTATAAATTAGATTTATAACTACTTGAGTCTAACACATCTATGATTAATAGTAACAAAAAAAAACATTAAAAAAAGTAAAATTAAATTAATAAAAACTGTACATATAAATACTTAAAAATATTTGAGTATATAAAAAAATAAATAAATAGATAAATAAATAAAAAAATAATAATACAAGATACGTTCATAATAAGTAGACACATTTTTCAATTTAATAAAAATTAAGATAGGTAACTATTTTTCAAAGAAAACTCTTCGGAAGTGTCTTTATCCCCCAACGATGTTTCGGGACGTTCTTACGTCCCATCATCAGGTCCCAATGGCGAGATATAGAAAAGAAAGAAAACAATGTAACTATAACAATATATGAAAAATAATATATATATATATATATATATATAATTAGTCAATTATAAATGAATGTATGAAATATCTAAAATAAAAAAATATATATATATAAATGAATAAATAAAACAATAACGGACATTGGACTGACTTTTAAGGTGTGGAGGAACTCTACCCAAAATATATCCCCGATTTGTTTTAATTTAAAAAAATAATAAAAACGTAAGGAATAGTGTAACGAAATTAAATAATATAATTATTTGGATGTTAGTGACCCAGTGGGTGGCTCTCTAGGTCCATAGAATACTCAGGTTAGCCAAAAGTTCTTTGTTCACATTCCGCTTTTGATTTGCAAGGAAAATTAATTTTTATCTCCAAAACTACCTTTACTATCTAGGAAAATGATCATGCACGTGAAATTTTATTTTGAATAGAGAATCCATTCTTGTTTAAAAAATCCTTCAGGTGAAAAATAGATTTGATTAACTGTTATCTTTAGCCCCTACACATTTTATAAAATCTGTAAAAAATTTGTAAAATTAAAGGGATAACTCAAAAGAATAACCAAATGTACGAAAATAAAAATCCATAAGAATTCCTTCGTAATTCAGTAAAGTAGTAGACATCTTAGCTCGCACCCTCTCCATAAAAAAAAATCGGTAGTAATCTCATGAAATTGTGACGGGAAAGCGGACGGACATACATCATGAGCAGCAAAGCCAGCGACTCACCCGAGCTCAGTTGTGGAAGGGATAGGTGAGTTTCTCCGTAGAGTAATCGTGACTGGCTCCAGCTCTGACGGCGTCTTTACTTTGTTATTGTGTTACGTTACTGATGCCACACGAGGTTATAAACTATTCTGGCAAGTGTGAAAATTCGTTCTGAATTATTTTCAAAATAATAAGTGAACCGTAAAATGATTTAATATGTTCAAAGTTATTCCTTCCGGACTTTCTAATTGCGATTATGTTGTAATTGTACGACTATCGTAAGTATTGCCTACAAATTAATTGTAACAAATAAAGAAAATCCTCGATTTGGAGGCATATTCATATATAACAGAACGCAAAATTACACTACATTATAAGTAAGTTACTCATGTCATGTACACCCTTGTATATTCACATGTATCTTATTTTAGTTATAAGCCGATTCACCAACAAATGATTTGAAAAATAAAATGATGTTTTATTAAACATTTTTTTAATTTCATCTCTTCCATCTCCAGATACACACACACGATGTTTACAGATAAGTCTGAGAGTATTAATGGAACTAATACTGTGCTTTTTTTTTTGTTTCTTTTTTTTTAAGGTAACCAATAAAAATAAATTTTAGAGAACATCTTAAAAAATTGGAACCTATCATCTTACTATACTTACTTCAATCTACATTTTCTTCATTTCTTTCGTTGCCTATCTGGTATTATTTAACTTTTTTTTTTTTTCTTTTTTTTCCTAATCATTAACAGTGTCACTCTTTGTTATTTAAAATTTTTACAGTAATTATTTTAATTTCCTCTTAAATTGTTTTCCTATCTAAATTCTTATATTTTATATAATTTTTTAAATTTTTATTAATTTTATTTTATTATTACTATTTGTTACTTTATTTTTTGTCAAATTATAAATATGGGCAAATGCTCAAAATGTCACATGACCGTGCCCCGCGACGGCTCTGGTATCGAGTGCAATTGGTGCTCCCACATTTTTCATGGGCAATGTTCGGGGCTCAAGGACACGGACATCCAATTTTTGAAATCACAAAAAAAATCTTGGAGTTGCCCGCAGTGTGCGGCGTCCAAGAGGGCAGTACCAGTTGACGAGCGTCCTGCTACTCCTCAGAAGGGCCGATCTGAAGATTCCCTCCTCAAAGAACTGCTCGTCAGGGTGACACAAATGCAGGAGGAACAGAGGGACTTGATAAGGACGGTGACTGCAAATGGAGAGGCCATCGTGGAAGTGGAACGGAGGCTCGGCTCCATAGAAGGGCAGTTTGCCGCTCTAGACGCGAGGTGTGGGACTCTGGAGCGGTCCAACCTAGAGCTCAGCACCAGAGTGGTAGACCTCGAGGCCAGGCTTAATAAGGTTGACCAAGATAGCCGAAGGAACATCCTGGAGATCAGGGGGATCCCGGTAAGGCCAGGAGAATCACCTGAGAGCTTGGTCTCCAACGTCGGACTCGGACTAGGGCTCAGGCTGGCCCCAGAAGACTTGGACTACGCATTCAGACAAAGAACCCGACCGACCACTGAATACCCACCGCAACCACCGGCCATCATAGTGCGGTTTGTGCGCCAGTCCGTCCGGAATGAGGTGATACGCCTGAAGAAAGTGAAGCGAGACTTTGGGACGCGGCACCTCGGCTGGACGGACAATGACAATCATATGATATATATAAATGAATCGTTGACTCTCCATAATAAAAAAATGTACGCCGAGGCTAGACGGTTGAAGAGGGAGGGTAAGGTGAAATTCGTCTGGGTGAACGGAGGCAAGGTCCTCGTCCGTAAGGATGTAGGACTGCCCGTTGTTATTATCTCTAAGCCTCCCGATTTGAATTAATTTATTTAGTTATTGTTGTTCCGTTCGCTCCCCGTTTCAAACTGACCCCCTCCACCTGGCTCCTCCCCTCTCTCCCACTCTCTCGTTCCTCCACCGCGCCCTCCCCCCTCCACTTCATAATATCTCAGGCTGTCTTAGCCTCTCAGCGTACATTCATTCCATCCGTTATTATTTCTTAGTTTTCTATTATAAGCCCTTTTTGAATTTTGTTTTTTGTTATTCTTTTTTTTCCTTCTTTTCTTTACACATATGTAAGAGGAAGTCGATGCCTAGCCTTGGTCTATTCATAAAAATTTATATAATTTTACTTGATGTTTTGTTGTCTCCTAATTTCTCTCCTTTACCTCCCTTCCTCACCCCTCCCTCTACTTTGTCTGTGTCCTTTCTCATCACCTCTCATGACATATAATACCCTTCAATGTTGCCATGTTAATGCCCAGTCCCTGCCAGCCCATCACGATGAGTTCTCCGATTTCCTCCACTCAAATAGCTTCCATATCATCGGCATTTCTGAGAGCTGGCTCAAACCCTGGATCCCCTCCTCCTCCGTCTCTCTTCCTGACCACCATCTCTTCAGAAACGACCGGCTAGACAGACCTGGCGGCGGGGTTGCTATTTTTGTCCATCACAGCCTCAAGTGCCGTCGTCTTGACTCCTCATCATCCCCGCCTTCTTCTTCCCAAGTTGAATTCCTCTTCCTTGAAATACATATCGATTCCACCAAACTTCTTTATGGAGTAGTTTACCGACCACCTAAAGTCCCTTTTGACCCCACCTTTGAGTCTACTCTCCTCCGTCTTATTCCCCTCTATAGTTGCATCCTGATCTCCGGTGACTTCAACTCCGACCTCCTGTCTCCTGCAGCTCCCAACTCCAAGTATCTCCTGGACCTCTGCTATTCTTTAAACCTTTTCATAGTTCCCTACGCCCCGACTCATCATACCCCTACTTCTCACTCCTGGTTGGATCTCCACCTGGCTGACTCCCAACAGAAGATTAGTTCCTCCGCCCAACAGCCAGTTCCCTTCCTTTCTGCTCACGACCTTATCCAAATCTCCTACGACATACCATCTCCTCACCTTACTCCTAGATCTTTACTCCTCCGAAACCTGAAGTCCTTAACCTTCGAGACGCTCCAAGAAGACCTTGACGCAGCGGACTGGCAAGCTATCTTTGATCTGGCCTCAATCGACGAGAAGGTGAATACTTTCAACCAGATCCTCCTGAAGCTGCTCGACAAGCACGCTCCTCTGAAGATGAGGCAGCTCAGACGACCCCCGGCCCCATGGATAACCCCAGAGATCAGGGAAATCATGAAGGAACGGGACTCTGTCCGAAGGAGGTTCTACCGATCCAAGTTGGACGTCGACTACTCTTCCTTCAAAGTCCTGAGGAATCGTGCCCAGTCGCTGATCAGGGCGGCTAAGTCAAAGTTCCTTCTGAATCTGATAGCGGAGGCACCTAACGCCAAGTCAAGATGGGCAGCTCTTCGGAAGCTCTCGTTACGTTCCCCCAAAAACCCTCCTTCTCCTTCAATCTTCTCTCCCGACACACTTAATTCCTTTTTTGTCTCCCGTCCTATTCTTCCACTAGCGTCTCCAGCTGAGATTACATCTCCCCAGCCCTTCGATTCAAATAATTTTTTCTTTTCATATATTTACCCTGACACTCTCCTAAGGATCATCCTTAATAGTAGCTCTAATGCCCTTGGCCCTGACGACATCCCGCTCCTCTTCCTTAAAACTTGCTTACCAGTCATACTCCCAGTCCTCTTACATATCTATAATTTCTCCCTTCAAAACTCCGTCTTCCCTTCCGCCTGGAAAGAAGCATTTGTACTTCCTCTCAACAAAGTCCCTAATCCTGAAGCTCCTAAAGACTTTCGCCCTATCTCCCTTCTGTGTTCCACATCCAAACCTTTAGAGCGTATAGTTCATTCCCAAATCTCAGATTTCCTTCTTACCAACAAACTCCTCGACCCTTTCCAATCTGGTTTCCGACCCGGTTATGGGATTCAATCTGCTTTACTGAAACTAACAGAAGACTTCCGACAGGCCATTGACGCTAGACAACTTACTCTGCTAGTACTGTTCGACTTTTCCAAAGCCTTTGACTCCGTGGACCACTCCATCCTCCTCTCCAAGGTGGCCAGTCTCCCTCTCTCCAATAATGTCCTCCTCTGGCTCCAGTCCTACCTTGCAGATCGTTCCCAGTCCGTCAAGTTCCCCAACTCTCCCGCCTCATCCTCGCTTCCTCTCCACTCAGGAGTTCCTCAAGGATCCTCTCTTTCCCGCTCCTATTCTCCCTTTTCCTATTGGATCTTCCTCCGCACATAAAATTCTGTAAATACCACCTCTACGCGGATGATCTGCAGATTTATTTATCCTTTCACCCCTCCAGTTTCCCTACCGCATACTCGCAAATATCTGATGACATCAATTCCATATCCTCCTGGGCCAAACAGAACAAACTCCTCCTTAATCCTCACAAGACTCAAGCGATAATATTAGGTAACAAAAAACTTCTCAATAACTTAACTGACCCCCCTCTCTTGACTCTGGACAACACCAACATTAACTACTCTAGCAGAGTAAAAAACCTGGGTATCATCCTCGACCAAACCCTTTCCTGGAAAGACCACGTATCCTATATTTCCCGTAAATCGTTCCAATCTCTTGCACAATTTAAACGTTCCCGTCACTCTCTTTCTCATAACTCCCGGAAACTCCTCGTATCATCCTTTGTTTTCCCCCATTTCGACTACGGGTGCCTGGTTTATAATGATCTGAGTAAGGGACTCGATATCAAACTCCAGCGAATCCTGAACGCTCATGTCAGATTTGTTTTCGATGTCCCTAGAGACGCTCATATTTCGCCCTGGTACTCCGAGTTGAAATGGCTCAAACCCTCCTACCGCCGAAACTACCTCCTAGGCTCCTTCCTCTTCCTAATGCTTAAATCCAAAGAACCCTACTACCTCTACCAAATGTTTCAATTCCAGTCCTCGGTTCACCAGAGGCACACTAGATCCCGTCCTTCAGACCTCTTCATCCCCTCCCATCGCTCCTCAGCCTTTCACAATTCATTCCTTGTCCAGGCCTCCTCTCTTTGGAACTCCCTGCCTCCCCCAATCCGTCACTCTCCTTCCGTGGCTTCCTTCAAATCCTCACTATTCCAATTCCTCTTCACCAAACAATCCACTCCTCTTTGATCTCTCCCCCGTATTCTCTAATTCGTCAACCTTAATTATCTAATCATTCTAATCACTTTTCCCCCGCTTTTTTTTTTTTTTTTTTTTTTTTCTAGCTCTTTCTTGTCTTTGTCATTCTCTAGTTTTATTATATTTTTTTAATCATATTTTCTAAATTATTCGTTCATAATAAATAATATTGATTTTTGGCTCATTTACACATTTATATATTTTTAATATGCATTTATTTATTTTTTATCTTATCTTATTTTCTGCTTTCTAAATTAATTTTATTTTTAACCCTGGCTGGGCATCCTTCCTTCTCTTTTATAATCAACCACCGTACTATGCTCGGTCGATTTATATTTATATATATTATCAATTTTATCTCTTTCTTAGTTTTATGGATTTGCTTTTTTTCTTTTTTACTTTTTCTCTTTTATTTTTGTAGATACTTTTATTTATTTTGTTTCATCATATAGAAGTTGTTAATTTTATGTTTTTTCCTGTTTTTCTATTTCCTGTTTATCTATTTTTTAGTTGTATAGTTTTTCTCCAATGTAGCACTAATTTTTAATTACCTACCTATCTTTTTATTTCTATGTTCTGATACTATATTTCATTGTTTCATTTTCATCACTCTCTGTATGTATTTATTCTTAGGGGACCTCGGTCCCAGAATAATAAAATTTATTTTCATTTCATTTCATTTCAAAAAAATTGACCGACAGAAAAAGGCATTTTTTAAGCAATTTCCACTGGGTGGACACCTGACACCTACTTGAAAAATGCCCTGATCGAGGTTGACTTGGCCGATAGGTTCTTAAAATTGGGGGTTGTAACTTATTAAGGATGCATTTGGGAGTACATATAAAATAAGTTTTCAATATTATTTTTGTACTCCAAAATTACAATTTCTTTTTGTTTGGTGAAATTATTTGCTCGATGCTACTGTTATATCGCAGTATTTATTAATCGAGTACACAAATGGAAAATTTATTTTAAACAAAATACATTTAAAGGTAGAAATAGAGGTTTGAAGGAAACGTGAATTTATTTTAGAAGGAATTTACATTAATCCTAAATTATTTTAATATTTTCCTTAAATAGAAAAAGTGAATTTATAAAATAATGTTAACATACACTGGCATCCCAATAATATTAAATAAAGTATCCAATTAGAGTCATGATATATTGAAATAAGTTGGTGGATGATCTGCAGAGACAACATCAATGCTAAGTGGGGATAAATAATTAAAATCAAATTTCACAACCCACATTAGATAAATAATAATATAGGGTCACACTTTTGTGTCATCTACAAAGGATCTATATTGATCCATATCTTCCTCAAGCTCCATGCCCTGAAGGCCTCATATCTCCAGAGGACTGCTCTATCTGAAACTTTGACCCCATGCCTGTGGCCCCACTTCTGGGGCCCTTCTGGAGTGGGGATGTGCACTCCTATATATTCAGTAAGAGACCCCCAGACTGGACCCAGCCGCTATGTGGCTAGTCGGCCTTACACTTCTGTTGCCAGTCTTGGCACTTGGCTCGTCTCCCACTCCTGACACCGGTAACAATACGCATTATTTTTATTATTTGATTATTTCTATTTTTGATAATAATTGAGTGAGTTAATTACCGGATTTTTACTTTTATTTATTTAATGTGCCCATTCCGAGAATTTTCGTCATTAATTTATAGTAGATTGAGTAATTTAGACACAAATTATTATTTTTATTATATTAATTTACCAATGAGAAAAGTGAATGCATTGTTACATAGGTCATATCGCCTATTCTCAGAGCGCTCTTTCATCGCTCTGGTGGACATGAGCAGCACTCGGCTGTAGGAGTTCTAAATGTTGCCTACCCAGACGTCGAATACGTAAACGTAACGAATACCTGACATCGTACAGACTTGAGACCATCGCTTTACGTCCTCTCCGAAAAATGGCGTGCTCAAGGTTTTCACCTACCAGATAAAAACCTAAGGGCGTCGGCCGGGTTTTGAACCCACGATCTTATGTTTCAGTAGGCCTGAGCTACTGGCGCCCTCATCCAGCATGTCTAGGGTAGATCAGTAGAGGGTGTCAGTGTTTTATTTACCCAGCTATACGAAGATTAGGGGAAGTTATGTAATCTGTTAACAATTCCATGCGCAGTTTTCAACAGAATTTCATATTTTCGGACCTCTTGATTCCAAAAATCAAAACACAAATTTCTATCTGTCTGTGAAAATGATAACTTCTGATAGATTGAATGTATCGACACGAAATTTTATATGTGTAACTAGAATCTTCTTGTTGATGTGTCCTGCACATTTGGAGTGTCGATCGTGCAATGATGAAGTAGGCCAAATCGTCCCTTCAGCTTGTCTTTTTTAGTAACCCTACGTAAAAATGTAATTTGAATATCTTTTTGTCAATTATGTGTTTTTCGGTACCAAAAGGGTGCAGACTCACACAGTGGGCGATTTAAAATTTTCATAAAATTCAAAACGTAAATTTGAACGATAAAACAACACTTATTTAAGAAAACATGACTGACTAGAGCCCGGATTTCGTGCAGTCAAAAAATTAAAAAATGTGCAATTAAAAGGTCAAAATGTGCAACAAAAAATAAAAGTTCTGTGAAAAAAAATTGGATCTAATTTGTAAATTAAATAATTATTTTTTCAGCATAAAATTGGATAGGGTTTAAAAATAAAACTATAAAATAAAAACCTATAGGAATTTATTCATACAATTTATAAAAAATATTTGCTGAGAACTCAAGTTTTTTTTACCTCCTTGTTTTAATTACAAAAGCATATATGTATGTACAAATTGTTGATTAAAAAAATACTAGAGATATGTAAAATACAGAACAGTTCACCACATTACTCGAGGCCGAGATTTGACTTCAATTAAATTGATATATATTTTTTACTTAAGCATTTGATGCGTTAAAATTCCCTACTAAATACATTTCAAAATTCTTGCCTAAGAACTGTGCCGCCTATCGTTAAGTATGTGTTTTACCGGGGAAAACGATCTTTCGACGCTGACGCTTGTGATGGGGCATTTTTTATAGCTGCATATAGTGTCATGTTGTAGATCCAATCCAATATCTTCACCATTTTTGGGCGCATTGTTGAGTTGGTCATATCCGGGATTTTTTTATCAAAACTGTTGTAAATTTGTCGATTAACAAATGTGTACATTTTCAAACAATATCTTAAGAGCTCCTTTACAAGTATCAGAAAGTCAAGTGTCAAACAGTTGTATACCTTCAGCGGACAGCAGACCAAACTCAGGTTCTTATAGGCTGTAGATACATGAAACCTTGTCATCGGTAATGACTTGTTAAGTTGGTGAAATGAGGTATCGATATTCTTCTAAAAGCTATGAGGGGCGGGATAGGATTTCACCTTGAATTTTAAAATTTGAAATGAAAACTCATGATGAAATCAATCACGAAGTAGTGATTTTTAGAAATTCCCATACGCTGCCTAAACAGTTGAGGATATGTCAAAATGATGTATGGTGGAATTTTTGGCAATAAAAAATTCTATAAAAAATTCCGCGCCAGAATATACCTAAAGATAAATGTATATTATTTATTCAATCGGGCTTATAAGGATGCTACATATGAAATTTCATCAAAATAGTTTCAGTAGCTTTTGCGCAAACTTGTTACAAATATATTATATATATATGTGTATTTGTAACAGGTTTGCGCAAAAACTACTGAAACTATTTTGATGAAATTTCATATGTAGCACCTTGTAAGCCCGATTGAATCATAGGCCGTGTGGTGGCCCAAATATTTAAACGGGAAAGAGGGGGTTGAGGGGGAGGTCAAAAATATGAATTGAATGCTGGTGGATCTTTAACGGTTGATCGGATTTTCCACAACTAGCATTCTTTTAAGCGTAGATCATGTGACGTATACAAATTTTGGGTATGGGAGGAGGCATAAAATAGATCTTTATCAGTTGTCTTTTCGAGGTTAATATAGCAAATCAAATTTCCAACGTTCATATGGATATTATGGGGGGGCTGCTCATAGGAGTTTCCCAGTTTTGAATAGAACATCGTTTTAAAGGTCTTAATAGGCCGTTTATAACCTTCCAGTTTATTTATAAAGATAATGCTCCTTTTCGACTCCCAATCAACCCCTTTTAATAGTCCCATAGAAGGTTGATTTCGACTTCTTTGAAAATCCTTCGAGTAACTTAATAGTAAAACAATGAGTGGGCCGAAAGCTGTACATGACTCATCCCACAAACCAGTTGCCATGGTTTCCGTCTGTATCTAGTTCAGTAATATTTCTTTCAGAACCTGTTTTATTTTTTCTCCTTTGTCAGTCACAAGTGCCGTACCCACCACATTGACATGGGCACACATTTTTCAGGACTTTTCTCTTAGAGAAAAAGAGAATGTGAAAAGATAAGTGAAAGGAAGTAGAGAAAAAAAAATGTCGTCGGTGAATCACCGGCGAGGTACTTCCTCAGTACAAATTAATCAACTAATTTTTTTCTCTTCCTCAAGTACCTCACTTGATGTCACAAAGCACGTCGCTTTGGCTGAAAATCAATAGTTGACTTATACAGAGACATCTGAATTCTTATTATAAATTTCGTGACAATATATTCATTCCATCGGGAGTTGTTAAAGTTTCTTTTTTAAGCACCCCCAATACCCCCTTTCCCTTTGGCTGGTGTTTGAAAATCAATTCACAGACACAGGGCAGATATTTTAGTACTAACATCGAATTTCTGACCAATCAATCACATAACGTCTCCTATATTCCGTATAGCTCGTAAAAATAGTTGTAGGAGAATCGGCACTTCTCCAATAAAATATTTGTAATAAAATAAGCTTTCGCCCTTATTTTAAACCCTCTTCGGTCAATTTGGCTAAAAATCGACAGGACTTCTTTATTGTACGTATAAAATGTCTCGATTCATTCAACCTATAGAGAGTTATTTGAGTTTTTTTGTTCTCCCCTTCATTCTGCTCCACCCCCCATCACTTTGGTAGATTTGGCTGAAAATCAATAGGCAATATCCTTATTGGATTATTGAACCACATTCTAGATTTCGGGTCGATGTATTCATTCCATTGGGAATTATCGTGTCCAAAGCCACGCAGACATGAATTTGTTTATTCTTTTTTGAATTCTGGGGTCGGAAAACATTAAATTTTGATGAAAATTCAACACAGAATTTTAGACTAATTACATAACTTCCTCTATAGTTAGTTAGTTGGTTATTATGACTCATGCCCGGGCTTTAACTAGGAACTCACATCACCTATTACCAGAGCACTTTTTCGCACCCGAATCTACTATGGGAGTTCTAAATTTTTATTCACCTAGGGTAGGAGTCTTTAACGAGTACCTGACATTGTACAGGTTCGGGACCATCGCTTAACGTCCCATCCGAAGGACGGCATGCTAAAGTTTATTTTACCTCCTAGATAAAATAAACTCAGGGCCTCGGCCAGGTCTCGAACCCACGATCATGAGCTCAGAAGGTAAGCATGCACACCACTGAGCTATCGGCGCCCTCTACTTCCTTTATATTACGTATTGCAGAGAAGTAAATAATTTTCAATTTTTTCTTAGCGGCTTCCTCCTCATGTTTTGTTTCTCCAGCTAAATGTAGTACATAACTCAAGTTGGGGAAGTACTTTGCCGGTGGTTTAGGGATGATTTTTTTTATTAAACTTTGGGAGCCTCAACATTTGGGGCACTGCGCTGGACCCCAGTCGGCTCATGCGTAAAATCGGGTGTCTGGTTTTAAATTAAATTTAGGGTAGAGGTACATAATGCTCACCCCCGTTAATCCGAACACCATTTTTGTGTATCGGATACTAAAAAGAAAAGAGTGGAAATCCTAAAGGTTTTTCTGAACCACAGCATAAAGCACAGGTGAGAGAAAAACCTGAAAATCTTGCCGCCTTGTAGAAAAAATCGGCTCTGTTTACCTGGATGGAAAAACAATTCAGTTTTATAAAAAATTGAACAAAGAAATTACTAAAGCCAGCTTAGGTTAATAAATTATCATTGATGCAGCTATACGTTTTTAAATTTTCTGTTAATCCGGATTTTCGATGATCCGAAAAACCTTTTGTTTTTATTTATTTATTTTTTATTTTGCATATTTACAATCTACAAGAACCCATAAGTAAATTTGATGTCTGTGTGACAATGTAATATAAAATATATACAAAATAATAATAAAAAAATAAAATAAGACTAAATAAATAAAATAAATGACAGTGAAAAAATTAAGTACATAAAGAAATCTTATAACAAAATAAAGAAAACTATGTACAAAAAAATATGATAAATCATAAGAAAAACGACTGTTCAGCTCCGGGACCCCCTGAACATCCAGTAAAAACTAACGTACTTTAAAAATTGCTTCTATTGCTCAAAATGTCCTAGACGTTTTTGGCCTCTAATTTTATATGGGAGCATTTTCGGAGCCATGGAAATTTTTTGTTCAACATTCTATTTCCTATGTTTTTATTTTCGATCACCTTTTTTAATTTTATCTCTCTGTGCGTCTTCTTAGAGACAGAGCGGAGGCATGAGAAACCTACTCAGAGTGGAGAGTCACCCACACGAGAGGCTAAAAGCGACCACCTTAAATGGAGATAGCCCGGGGATGGCTGTCATTGCATAACTAACTAACGATATAGGTGTAAGGCATATGATAGTAGCAGTCACACTCACCTTAACATATTGACACTCCTCTCTCCTCTCCATTCAGCACTATCAGACATGGTGCTTCAGAGGGCTCACGCCAGTCACACTCACCTTAACACATTGACACTCCTATCTCCATTCAGCGCTATCAGACATGGTACTTCAGAGGGTTCACGCCAGTCACACTCACCTTAACACATTGACACTCCTATCTCCATTCAGCGCTATCAGACATGGTACTTCAGAGGGTTCACACCAGTCACACTCACCTTAACACATTGACACTCCTATCTCCATTCAGCGCTATCAGACATGGTACTTCAGAGGGTTCACACCTGTCACACTCACCTTAACACATTGACACTCCTATCTCCATTCAGCGCTATCAGACATGGTACTTCAGAGGGTTCACGCCAGTCACACTCACCTTAACACATTGACACTCCTATCTCCATTCAGCGCTATCAGACATGGTACTTCAGAGGGTTCACACCAGTCACACTCACCTAAACACATTGACACTCCTATCTCCATTCAGCGCTATCAGACATGGTACTTCAGAGGGTTCACACCAGTCACACTCACCTTAACACATTGACACTCCTATCTCCATTCAGCGCTATCAGACATGGTACTTCAGAGGGTTCACACCTGTCACACTCACCTTAACACATTGACACTCCTATCTCCATTCAGCGCTATCAGACATGGTACTTCAGAGGGTTCACGCCAGTCACACTCACCTTAACACATTGACACTCCTATCTCCATTCAGCGCTATCAGACATGGTACTTCAGAGGGTTCACACCAGTCACACTCACCTAAACACATTGACACTCCTATCTCCATTCAGCGCTATCAGACATGGTACTTCAGAGGGTTCACACCAGTCACACTCACCTTAACACATTGACACTCCCTATCTCCATTCAGCGCTATCAGACATGGTACTTCAGAGGGTTCACGCCAGTCACACTCACCTTAACACATTGACACTCCCTGTCTCCATTCAGCGCTATCAGACATGGTACTTCAGAGGGTTCACGCCAGTCACACTCACCTTAACACATTGACACTCCTATCTCCATTCAGCGCTATCAGACATGGTACTTCAGAGGGTTCACGCCAGTCACACTCACCTTAACACATTGACACTCCCTGTCTCCATTCAGCGCTATCAGACATGGTACTTCAGAGGGTTCACACCTGTCACACTCACCTTAACACATTGACACTCCTATCTCCATTCAGCGCTATCAGACATGGTACTTCAGAGGGTTCACACCAGTCACACTCACCTAAACACATTGACACTCCTATCTCCATTCAGCGCTATCAGACATGGTACTTCAGAGGGTTCACACCAGTCACACTCACCTTAACACATTGACACTCCTATCTCCATTCAGCGCTATCAGACATGGTACTTCAGAGGGTTCACACCTGTCACACTCACCTTAACACATTGACACTCCTATCTCCATTCAGCGCTATCAGACATGGTACTTCAGAGGGTTCACGCCAATCACACTCACCTTAACACATTGACACTCCTATCTCCATTCAGCGCTATCAGACATGGTACTTCAGAGGGTTCACACCTGTCACACTCACCTTAACTCATTGACACTCCTATCTCCATTCAGCGCTATCAGACATGGTACTTCAGAGGGTTCACGCCAGTCACACTCACCTTAACACATTGACACTCCTATCTCCATTCAGCGCTATCAGACATGGTACTTCAGAGGGTTCACGCCAGTCACACTCACCTTAACACATTGACACTCCTATCTCCATCCAGCGCTATCAGACATGGTACTTCAGAGGGTTCACACCAGTCACACTCACCTTAACACATTGACACTCCTATCTCCATTCAGCGCTATCAGACATGGTGCTTCAGAGGGTTCACACCAGTCACACTCACCTTAACACATTGACACTCCTATCTCCATTCAGCGCTATCAGACATGGTACTTCAGAGGGTTCACACCAGTCACACTCACCTTAACACATTGACACTCCTATCTCCATTCAGCGCTATCAGACATGGTACTTCAGAGGGTTCACGCCAATCACACTCACCTTAACACATTGACACTCCTATCTCCATTCAGCGCTATCAGACATGGTACTTCAGAGGGTTCACACCTGTCACACTCACCTTAACTCATTGACACTCCTATCTCCATTCAGCGCTATCAGACATGGTACTTCAGAGGGTTCACGCCAGTCACACTCACCTTAACACATTGACACTCCTATCTCCATTCAGCGCTATCAGACATGGTACTTCAGAGGGTTCACGCCAGTCACACTCACCTTAACACATTGACACTCCTATCTCCATCCAGCGCTATCAGACATGGTACTTCAGAGGGTTCACACCAGTCACACTCACCTTAACACATTGACACTCCTATCTCCATTCAGCGCTATCAGACATGGTGCTTCAGAGGGTTCACACCAGTCACACTCACCTTAACACATTGACACTCCTATCTCCATTCAGCGCTATCAGACATGGTACTTCAGAGGGTTCACACCAGTCACACTCACCTTAACACATTGACACTCCTATCTCCATTCAGCGCTATCAGACATGGTACTTCAGAGGGTTCACGCCAGTCACACTCACCTTAACACATTGACACTCCTATCTCCATTCAGCGCTATCAGACATGGTGTTAGCGCAACATTCAATTAATTTTTGATTTTTGTAGAGGTATTTTTCTTAAGTTTTCTTTCATTAATTATTCTAATAATTATTAATATTATTATCATAATAACTATGGTCAATATTACTCATGTAATTTATTCTTATGTTTATATTACATCATATTAACAATTTGTGGGAGGAGCCTATGAATGTGGGGGAGTGGGGAATAGTTCGTGTTATGACCGCTGGTCAGTGTTGGACAGATAGTCTTCCATGGTCCTTCAGCCTGTTGACATTAGGGTTCTCCTCAAGGCCACCAACTTCTCTCGTCAATCCGGATCGCCTTTCCGTGGACCTCTGAAGTCTGGTACTTGGCTCATCTGGTGTGACGGCGTCCTCAGCCTACTCCCAGATCTTCTCGGCCTTGTTTGGAGATCAGTTCATCAGCCCATCTTCCACATTCACCCCTCCACATCAGGAGAGTTAACTTTGTTTATTTTTGTTTTTCCTTTTAACTACGCCGACTGGCCCTTGTATTTGAAATGAAATATAATTATATCATTTTTCAAAATCTAGTCTATGTTATTTATTAACATAGAATTTGGTGATTCCGGCCAGGAACATATATATTTGTTAAAATATGTATTTGAATTTTGTTCAAAGATGTATTCTAATCCTACTTTGGATTTAATCCTATTTTTGTACATCTAGCTATTTTCTTGTTATTGCGCACCTCATACCTGCCTATAACCTTCGTGTTATCATTTATGACAGTAATCAGATGTTATTATTATGATCTGGAAATAGGTCATATCAAGGTAAATAACATTCTTCTATCCATTAATCAGTGGATTTCTATTTTTATTTTTATGTTGATAGACTCTTCTTATATTATAATCTATTTTTTAAATAGTTTATAGTCTATCATTTTCTTGTGTTAAAATACATAAATATATATTTTTCCAACCTAATATTTTCAGTGGCACTCATTTAGGTTCTTGTATTTGTTTTGATTCTACTAGAAGGTTCAGTGTTTGTTTATATTCACTCTAGCTTCTTTTGTTAATATCAACTTCAGATATATTTATTATTTTAATTTCATTTTCTTAGAAATACTTCGTTTCATTTTCAATTTTCATTTTCTTTTAATCATGGCAAGTGAGGAAGCGGATGTTAATGTTGCTGCTTTCTCCGATTCTCGGACAATAATATTAAGACGCAAACTTTATTCTTTATGTCAAGATATTAAATCTATTCGAGAACAAGGCCGTGCAGCTAAGGTAGATAACAGTCAAACGAATCTATTTCAAGCGATGTTCTCCGATCTTTCAAATCTTCGAAGTGAATTAAACTTTACAAATGAAGCGTTGGAAACATACTTTGTAAATGCTCAGAAAGGCGAGGATTATCCTACGGATAGAGATTCTTTGATTTTATCGAACTCGAAACGTTATATCTATGAGATCCTTATGATTCATACGGAGCTTTGTCCGCCTCCCAGGCCAGCTCGAGAACGAGCAGCTACTCCAACTCAAAATATTTCTGTTATCAACGACACCAGGTCGCGCCTCCCAAGAATTAATATTCCAAATTTTTCAGGCGAATTGACAGATTGGCCGCATTTCAAAGATGTTTTCATTTCTTTAATTCACGATGAACCGACACTGTCTAAAACTGATAAATTTTATTATTTAATTTCTAGTCTGAATGGTGAGGCTCGATCCCTTTTAAAGTCCATACCTGTGACGGAGGCTAATTATGACCTAGCCTGGAAGACTTTGATGGCTCGCTACGATAAGAAGCGTTTCTTAGCTACAGCCTTCTTGGACAAACTTCTCTCATTTGAATCTCACTCAGAGGTTTCCGAAAATTATAAATTATTTTTATCTCATGTGGGTGACAGTATGGAAGCTTTTCAACTTCTAAAAATTCCTCATGAAGCGGAATTTATCTTGTTTCATCTTGCTATTCAATGTCTGGACCAGAGAACAAGGGAAATGTTCGAATCCAAGCATATTAAGGAAGAATTTCCGCGATGCAACGATCTTCTGGAGTTTGTCAGAGACAGACAGCAAATTCTGAAGCTGTCTTCCAGCAAACCCGGTAAGTCGTCTTGCCCGAAGGCAACGAAGACCCATAATAAATCTTCTTCTGTGTTTTTGACGACCAAGAGAGCTTCGAAACCATCGGATGTGCGCACTTCAAAGTGTCCATACTGTAAATTGTCTGGTCATGATTTGACCAAATGTCCCAATTTTTTGAATCTGTCGCCGTCGCAACGCTTCCACTTTGTAAAAACCTTCAAGGGATGTAAATATCATTTAACTTCGGGTCATACTACCGACGAATGCAAATTTAAAATTAGATGTCTCATTTGCCAATCTCTTCACCATTCCTTACTTCATTTTTCAACAAACACCCTCGTTGAAGATACTAGGCCTCCATCTATGGGGACGCCTTCAGGAACTTCGAAATCGATTCTTACCTTTCGTGGTAATTCTTTTGATGTTCCAGCTCAACAAATACTTCTTAGTACTGCTACTGTTTTCATAACAGATGTTCGAGGATGTTTTCATCCCGTTCGTGCTCTCATTGATTCGGGAGCTCAATCCTCATTGGTGACTTCAGACTGTGCTCGGCGACTCCTCTTGACGGTGGCGAATGATTCCCAACAGATAAGTTCTGTCGGGGACCTTAGTGTTCCGTCCTTAGGAACTACATTTTTTGAGATGAAATCTATTCATCGTAAAGCCCCTCTACTAGGTGTCCGCGCCACAGTTGTCACCAAAATAACGTCGGATCTTCCATCTATTGCAGTTCCGGAAATTATAATCAGAAAAATTAACCCTTCGATCAAATTAGCCGATTTGAATTTTGGACTGCCTCGTCCTATCGACTGCCTTTTAGGTGCCGATATTTACTATAAAATATTGGAAGGTAGACCCATCCCTATTATCGGTACAGATTTAGCCACCATTAAAACATCTCTTGGCTGGATTGTTACTGGTGCCTATTCAGTTGATTTTGAGTCCTTCCCCAGGCCATCGGTTTTGACCCTCACGACGATTCCCTTTATTCACCGTCAACTTGAACGATTCTGGGAATTGGAGGAACCTAGCATTGGAGTTGTGACCGATCCGGAAGAGGAACTTTGCGAAGAACATTTTGCCCGGACTCATCGTCGTTTGACTTCAGGGAGGTACGTTGTTGCTCTTCCATTTAAATCTCCTTCACCATTATTAAGTGATTCAAGATCGCAAGCGTTGAAGCGGTTCTACAACTTGGAAAAGAAATTGTTGAGAAATCCCACATTGAGACGGGAATATATCACTTTTATGGAAGAGTATCTCTCTCTGGGACACATGGAAATCGCTTCCTTTCCTGGGAAATACATAATTCCCCATCATGGCATTTTAAAAGAGACTAGCTCAACAACTAAGTTGAGAGCGGTCTTTGATGCGTCCATGTCGTCGTCGATTTCTACCGGCTCTCTAAATCAACATCTTTTTGTTGGACCGAAACTTCAACTTGATATTGCGGACATCATGCTTAATTTTAGACTTCATCGTATTGTGTTTGTGACGGATATCTGTAAGATGTACCGCCAAATCCTTATCAATGAACCGGATCGTCTTTATCAACATATTTACTGGAGATCGGATCCTGCTGATGACGTTAAAGAATATGAATTGTGCACCTTGACTTACGGGATGTCCTGCTCCCCCTACTTGGCTCTTCGCGTTCTTAAACAACTCACTCTGGATGAAGGTCATCATTTCATCCATGCGTCCAAAGTGTTACGCGAGGACGTATATATGGATGATATCATAACTGGGGCATCAAGTATCGATGAAGCCCTCAGCCTTCAACAACAACTAATTGATTTACTCATGAAGGGTAATTTCGAGCTTCGTAAGTGGGCCAGCAATTCAGAGAGTGTGCTCAAGGCAGTTCCAGAGAAGTTTCATGAAAGGTCTATTTCACTTTCGAAGGGAGAAGATTGTGTTTTTAAGGTGTTAGGGGTCCAGTGGAATGCTCAGTCAGATGAGTTCTCATATAATATCACCACCCCACGTCCTCAGTGCACTAAACGTGGTGTTCTATCTGCAATTGCGCGTATCTTCGATCCTCTAGGTTATTTAACACTGGTGATATTTTTGGCCAAGCTTATGTTGCAAAATATTTGGAAATTAGGCCTCGGCTGGGACGATCCTCTGCCAACTGAGGTCAAACTTGACTGGGAAAATTTCATGATGGAAGTTCCCCAATTGGTGTCCATCCGTTTATCACGTTTCATCCCGGTGAAACACAGTAACGATTGCCAGTTCGTCGGTTTCTGCGACGCTTCAGAGAAGGGATTCTCGGCCATCATTTATATTAGAACGGTAACGGATGACAATGTTCAAATTTTTCTCTTGAAAGCAAAATCTAAGCTGGCTCCTATAAAACCGCTCTCTATCCCAAGGCTTGAGCTTTGTGGTGCTCTTCTTCTTGCAAAATTATTCAGCTCTCTGAAAAAATTTCGAGACAGAATTTCGATAAATCAAATATTCTTCTTTACGGATTCCGCTATTGTGTTAGGTTGGCTACATACTCCACCTCATTTATTGAAAACCTTTGTGGCCAACCGTATTGTAAAAATTTTACAGTTAATTCCTGAGGTGTCCTGGCGTCACGTGGGCACATTGGACAATCCAGCTGACGCTGCCTCACGGGGTCTCCGCCCATCTCAGATTTTACGTAATGATCTATGGTGGAACGGACCGTCTTGGCTACAACTTCCCGTCCATGACTGGCCAAAGATCGAAAGATTTTGTAGCCGGACAACAGTTTTGCCCGAGCTTAGGGGCGGTATAATTGCTACTCTCAGTTCAAAGGCCGTCCCTGACCTTGTGTCATGGATCGAAAACTTCTCATCATTTATGAAGCTTCTCAGGACGGTATCGTATGTGCGGCGATTCATCCAGAATGCCCGCAACTCCAATCTGTGTGGACCTTTGACATTAAGAGAATTGAACGCGGCGGAGACAACCTGTATCCGTCTTATCCAAAATTGTTATTTACCTAACGCTGTACACAGTGGCGACGAGGATTATGCCTCCACTAATCTCCGAGGTCTGACTCCATTCTTGGATCCCTTGGGACTTTTGAGGGTGGGCGGTCGTCTTCAACAATCCCCTCTTCCTGAAGGTATGAAGCACCCTATCATCCTACCTCATCATTCCCACCTCTCTAGACTTATAATACGTCACTATCACCACTTGTATTTGCATGCTGGTCTAAATCAACTCCATGCCTTGATACGTCAACGTTTCTGGATCCTCTCAGCAAGGCGTTTAATCAGACAAGAGTTATTTAGATGTGACATTTGTTATAAGTTTTCAGCAAAGCCAGCTGAGGCTCTGATGGGCAGTTTGCCTACGTGTCGTTTTGAAGCTGGCCGAACTTTTATTAATGTTGGCGTCGATTTTGCCGGCCCATTTTCTATCAGGGAGTCTCGGAGAAGAAATGCGCCTGTTAGCAAATCATATTTATGTCTGTTTGTATGTATGACTACTAAGGCTCTTCATTTGGAACTGGTATCTGATCTTTCGACAGCGTCCTTCATGGCCACGCTCGATAGATTCATTTCACGTAGAGGGCTCCCTACTAAAATTCTGTCAGATTGTGGCAGCAACTTTGTCGGAGCGGCAAGGCATCTCTCTGACATGCAGAAATGGTTACATAAAAAATCTGTCCAAGAGGATTTGTCTTCCCATCTACTGACGAGAGGTGTGGAATGGGTTTTTAACCCTCCTTACTCACCCAATTTCGGAGGTATCTGGGAAGCCGGCGTCAAGTGCGTGAAGAATCATTTTAAACGAGTTCTCAATGATACAGCTTTCACTTTCGAAGAGCTCACCACCTTGTTCGCAAGGATTGAAGCGATTCTAAACTCAAGACCTCTTTGTGCCTTAACATCAGATCCTACTGATCTAGACATTCTTACTCCAGGTCATTTCTTGATTGGGACAGCTCTAACAACGAGACCAGAAGTCGACTTTACGGACAGTCCTGAGAATCGACTCACCAGATGGCAACTCGTACAACAAAGAGTTCAACACTATTGGCAACGATGGAGGAATGAATATCTTACAACTCTCCAACAACGACCAAAATGGTTTAGAACTACTTACCATCCTCATGTCGGTGATTTGGTTCTTCTTTGGGACAAACATTCCTCACCTGCTCAATGGCCTCGCGGAAGAATAACTGACGTCTTCCCAGGTCCCGACGGAATTGTTAGGGTTGTAAGTGTTCATACTCTTAAGGGTATTTTTAAACGTCCCCTATCTAAGTGTGTGCCACTGATTCCCCAATCGGGTGACTCAGAGAAGTAATTTCTTTAAATTTTTTTTCATATAAAATTTGGTGGGCGGTTATGTTAGCGCAACATTCAATTAATTTTTGATTTTTGTAGAGGTATTTTTCTTAAGTTTTCTTTCATTAATTATTCTAATAATTATTAATATTATTATCATAATAACTATGGTCAATATTACTCATGTAATTTATTCTTATGTTTATATTACATCATATTAACAATTTGTGGGAGGAGCCTATGAATGTGGGGGAGTGGGGAATAGTTCGTGTTATGACCGCTGGTCAGTGTTGGACAGATAGTCTTCCATGGTCCTTCAGCCTGTTGACATTAGGGTTCTCCTCAAGGCCACCAACTTCTCTCGTCAATCCGGATCGCCTTTCCGTGGACCTCTGAAGTCTGGTACTTGGCTCATCTGGTGTGACGGCGTCCTCAGCCTACTCCCAGATCTTCTCGGCCTTGTTTGGAGATCAGTTCATCAGCCCATCTTCCACATTCACCCCTCCACATCAGGAGAGTTAACTTTGTTTATTTTTGTTTTTCCTTTTAACTACGCCGACTGGCCCTTGTATTTGAAATGAAATATAATTATATCATTTTTCAAAATCTAGTCTATGTTATTTATTAACACATGGTACTTCAGAGGGTTCACACCAGTGACACTCACCTTAACACATTGACACTCCTATCTCCATTCAGCACTAGCGGCAATTTTACATCAAACTCAACCTTAGAGAATTATTATTATATAAGAATTATTATATATAATTATATATTTCTAAGTTTCTCTAGAATTGATTACTTTTTTATACTTTACTAGCAGGTTACAGGCGAAGCAAAAGCACTTTGTGACTTACCCCCACCTCTTCAGCATGAATGAAAATTTCTGATGCCTCACGGCCTAAATAAGACCTCTAAAATGATGTTCTACTCAATTTTCAAATCAATCTCAACACCCATATTAGCAGCGTCTTCCCCTCCTCCCCTTAATATATAGATAAATCAAATATCCATATCATCAAATTTGATTTGCTATATTTTTGGTTTTATACATTAACCACGAAAAGTCAACCGTTGAAGAGCTATTTTATGTTTCCACCCCTCCTTCCAAAACCCCCCTCCCGTTCAAAATTTAGAAATGCCACATGGTCGACGTCAGAACCGAGCTTATAATGATGCTATTTGTGAAATTTCATGAAAATCTTATCAACATTTGAAGAGCTAGCATTAATTCTATATTTTGGGCCTTCCCCGCCCCCCTCCCGTTCAAGTATACCCCCGCCACGTAGCCTATGACTCAATCGGACTTATACGGATGCTACCAATGAAAGATTCGTTCAGTAGTTTTTGCGCCAAACTGTTACAAATTCAGATTCATATACAGAGATAAAAACTCTCGAAGGTCATCTGTTATAGATAGGTATGTGCTGTCGCGGACTCTTTTTTAAGAACTTTTTATTGCCAACAATTCCTCCATACATCATTTTGATATATCTTTAACTGTGTAGGCAGCGTATACAATAAATGACACTCCTCCGACTTGCTTCATTTTACCATCACTGCTCAGCTGCCTTTTGATAAAGCTTGAAGATGTATATCGTATATCCTTCGGAAAGAAATAAGCTTCCAAACAGTAAAAGAATTATCCAAATAGGTAGTTTTTGAGATTAAATTAAATGCGCAAACAAACTTTCTCTCTTTATATATTAGTATAGATATCTTAAATAGACGTTATAGATATTTATATATTATTGTAATTGTGAAAAAAAATTGAGAGGCTGGAACTTAATCATCACCGACCTCATAAGAAACTAAATATTTTTAAAAATCTCTATTTCCATTTTTTTTAAATCTCACTGAATTAAAAAAAAATTTCAAAATTCCTTAGTCCGGATAAGTGATGCTAAGTCCTGCTCTGTAGCTGGGTCAGTTTGAGAGTGAGACCTGGGGCAGTTCCATTCCATCTGACCGCTTCCACCTAACCATTCCTTTTACAGACACTCTAACTGCGTCTAAACCTCGTTCTTCTTCATTCTTTTTTATTTATTTTTATTTTATTTTTTTTTTAACGGAAGCAACCTAACGGGTAATTCAGAGCATATTGTACGAGGTGCTTGAATAACAACTTTATTTTTTTTATTTTTTTTTCCAAACAATTAATTTTTTTATTTAATTCAACGTCATAAAATATGTTATGTGGCCATTACAGGACTTTATTATACCAACCACTTTTGTGCAGATCACTTTCTCTCCCCCTCCTCCCTCTCATATGTATTTCCTACTGGCACTAGGGTATATGTTGGCATGAGCAGTTTTCTTTCTTTCATTGTACAGCGTAATTGTGAGTATGACTTTCTTGTACCCAGTATTGCCATTATGAAATTAATTTGAGAGGGGGAGGAGGAAGGAGAGTGATCTGCACACAAGTGGTTGGTATAAGAAAGTAATGGCCACATCACATATATATTTTTTTCGTGATTTTTTATACTTAAAAAAAAAACTACTAATAATAAAATTAAATGTTATAATTCGCTGCTGTGCCATGTAATTTAAACATTACATTGAAATATTTTGTATGGAAATTTATTTTCCATTCTTTGGGGCGCTTTGGTTCTATCTTAAATCTGTGCGCACATTCGCGATTTGAAGTTTAATAGCGAACATATATTTTTTTGATAGGACTAACCATATCTGGGTAAATCAAGGAAACGTCTAAAAATGTATTATAAAGAAAATACGATTTTTAAATATTGTCTATTTCACAAGATATATAAAATATATGGGAGTACTTTCGGTATTGTTACCATCTTCAGCCACGACTTAACAAATACTAAATGGAAGTTCAACTATTCAGAACAAATAGGCAATATACTGAAAAAAGAGGATTTTCGGGTAAGTTTCAGAACAAACAATACAATATACAAATATCTGAACAACACTAAAGACCAAACTAAAAGTGAAGAAAAAAGTGGAGTTTACCAACTAGAATGTAATTCTTGCAATCTAGTTTATGTTGGTCACCTGGAAGATCATTTAAGAACAGGGTAAAAGAAGACATATCAGAAATAGGGTTACACACTGACACAACATACAACTCAGTAAAATCAACTTTCGCACAACATATCAACGAAAACAAACACCATTTTGACATAAACACAGGCATACAATATCTACATTTTTGCGACAAAGGTACATTACTCAACTCACTGGAACAACTAGAAATAAACAGAGCGCTACAAAAAGGAAATTGTATGAACGATCAGACCAATCTCACATATTCACCCCCTTTTATCGCCAATATTATAATCCTCCATTCTCTGTGTATACGTACTTACTTTCTCAAGAGCCTATGTTTTTATTCTATATTTTGATTTTCATTTGTATATTGTATTATATTATACTGTATATTTATCAGTCTTTGATTGATTTCATATATGCATACATAATATGTATTCTTCAAATGTGTGGAGCGTTTGAGATGAAATTTCGTCTCAGGTTGAGGTCTTAATGGTGGAGGCTTTGGTATGGTGTGGGTTGATTAAAATACACATATGATGTATACCATACTACTTCGGAGTTTTTATTATTGGGATTTCGATTTGGGACGGAGGTTCGTTTTTAATGTTTCACATATTTGAAGAATTAACGGTACAGGAGGGATGTGGAAACCCCCATGGGGGGCTGAGAAGGGTACCTACCTACCGGTTAGATTGTAAAAATAGTTGAACTTCCATTTAGTATTTGTTAAGTCGTGGCTGAAAATGGTAGCAATTCCGAAAGTACTCCCATATATTTTATATATCTTGTGAAATATACAATATTTAAAAAACATTCCTGTTTTCTTTATAATTTATTAAGTGTTTCACAATCTCTCTGCAAAAATGTTAAATGTCTAAAAATATGTTTGAAAACGACTTTTCAGGACATGTACTTCGCGAACGGGACGATCAGCAAAAAATCATATTTCATATAAAATGCGTCTTTCAGTTTTCTCTACAACTTTTAGTTGAAGAGGTTTTTGATTAAGTCATAAATATAAGCAGTATCTTGTAAAATGTACTTGGGCCCCGAAGTAAAATGTTCTCCATTTTCGTCCGATTTCGGCCAAAATCTAATCAGATCTATCAGCCGGACTTCTTCATTCCAAATTTCATTGCATAGCTACAACCGTTTCTGCGTTAGAACGCTCACAAAGTTCTAATCATATACATAATTCTGTCTGTCTGTCCGTGTGTCTGTACACACGATAACTCCCGATAGAATGAATGTAACGACAAGACATTTTGTATGTACATTCAGAACCATCTAAGAACAACACCTATCGAGTTTCAGCTAAATCGACCAAAGAGAAGGAGGAGATTAGGCGGGAGGCTTAACACAAAAACTCTAATAACTGCCGATGTAATGGATTTATTGACACAAATTTTAGTGTGAGAATTTAGGAGCCCCTATGTAAGTCAACTATTGATTTTTAGCGCAAACGGTCGACTGGTTTTGCGGGGGGAGCGAAACGTTAATTGATTAATTCGTGTTTGAGAAGTGCATTGCCGGTGATTGCCTGACGAATTCTTTTTTGTTTTTCTGATAATCTCGGGAATATCCGATCCGTGAAAAATTTCATGACAAAGTTTTTCAAAAATGTGGGTAATTTTGCGGGTACGCCTGTCTGTATGTTATTAGGTAGGTCCGTACTGAAAAACTTTCATCAGGCTGACGACTGTGTTCGTAATGTGATTGTATATTATTCTACTTAATTCTGGGAGGGCGCCGGTAGCTTAATGATGTGCTTACTGAGCTCAAGATCGCGGGTTTGAAGGTTTTTTTATCAGGGAGGTGAAAAAACCTTGACGCCGTCCATCAGATGGGACGTTAAGTGATGGTCCCGAGCCTGTACGACGTCAGTTACTCGGCAAAACTTAGTACTCTCACAGTAGTCAGGCTCATGTCCACCAGAGCGACTAAAGAGCGCTATGTAGTAGCCGATATGACCTCTTAGATGAAGCCCGGGCATGAGTCATGATAATTAACTAACTACTTAAGTATGTTCTAGAGATGCTGAC
The DNA here is from genome assembly GCA_963662175.1 of Aradus depressus. Taxonomy (NCBI): domain Eukaryota; kingdom Metazoa; phylum Arthropoda; class Insecta; order Hemiptera; family Aradidae; genus Aradus; species Aradus depressus. The sequence continues at coordinate 34,898,488 of OY759218.1, forward strand.
GGCGCTGCAAGAGAGCTTTGAGAGCGACGAACTTGTCATTTCCATAAAAAATATCAAACCAAGAAAACGGAAGGACTATGAAACGTTGCTGGCAGTCTATGGCTCTATGGCCGACCGATCCTTCGCCATTAAGATGGACAAATCTAAAAAATCTGGTAAGTCCAAAAAAATATCAAAATTTTATGTTATTTTGTAGTAATGAGTTACATTCAAACCCCTGAATTTCTGCGTGGTGGGCAGCGATGCTATCCATTCTACCATCGAATCGCTCTACTTGTCATGTAATTTTAAAAAAGAATCATGTGGATGAATGCATTTTGCTGGGAAGCACATTGCCAGTGATTCACCGACGCACAGTGGGGCGAATGACCATTTTAGGTGGACAAAAGTCAAGTCTAAAATTTAAAATTTCCCGCCCTAGACATTGTTGTCGAAAGGTGAGTGGCTCCGAAAATGTAAATATTTTCATAGAGATGGAACAAATCAAGTATACACGTTTGAACAAGTGTTGTCATTCTACTAGGATAAGACGAGGATTTATTAGTCTGACTGCAATAATATCAGTTCGATCATTGTTTGAGCTATATTTGGCAGTTGAAATGGAGTCTAAAGAGAAAGTTAAGTAATCATATGCACGGTTCTTGTAAGTAGTGTTCAGTTACAGAGATATTTGAACTGTTTTATTAAAAAATCCGTTACATCCATAATTTTGAACGAGAAAAAATAATGTTTACCCAAAAGCTCCCAAGCTAATTGACCCATTTTCCTTTTCGTTATACTTTCTAGTTTTCAGATTCATTTGTATCTTTTTGCTATACTTCGTATTTTTAATAATAATGAACTGATTTTCAGAATCAGTGCTCAAGATTCCCCGTAGCCAGTTTTTTGAAGAGTGGTCCAAGTTCCCAAAAATATTTCGTAAGATAGCATTGAAAAAATGTTTCCCTGGAAAGCAGATAGATTCATTTATTCACTAAACGTTTGACATATTTTATTGAGTTGGCTTTTGTATCATATTTTGATACCTGCAGAATTCAATCAGTTTGTACATATCTTGTTTATTTCCTTGAACCACGGAACTAATAGAAGCATCTAATACTGAGCAAGTTTTACTAATCTAGACGCTCAGAGGTTTATTTTTTTCTTATTCTTGTAAAGTGGTTTTATTTTCTTCTACGATTTATTAAAGAGTAAACTTAATTTACTAAAACGTAAACGTAAATAAGTGTTATTTTCATCCATTGTTCTATTATTTGATCTTACTGTTTTTCACCCATAATGTATCGATCTGTCTCATCTCCATCTCGTAATGTTAATCGTCCAAAGGCTGTAATTTTTGTTTCTGAAAGCTTTTGATACAATGAATCCTCTTCTTGTAATTTTGAAAATAAGGTAGAAAAGTGAGGGTTTTTGATGTATTTCAGCAAAAATCATTCAAGGGTTCATTTGTGAACCGTCATATGGGGTATATTCGTAATCAGCGTGTCATTTCCTGTAAGAATACAAGGTTTCAGAATTTTGTCCACCTAGATTGGAGATTCGCCCCACTGTGCGACGTCTTTTTGGCCGATTCACAATAATAATAATAAACCAGACAGTGACTGGACTGGAACCGGATTCTGGAGACTGTCTTTCCTCTCCATCCGCTACCCTCGGGTTATTGTCCGTGTACTGTGCATAACAGTCCCTTGATAGTCTATAGACCATCCTGGGACTGGACTGGACCCCTACCGGACGGTCTAGACCACGACCACCTGGATATTAGCTTCAGAGCAGTACATTCATAGTCGCAGTCCAGTCGTGGGACAGTTTATCATGTGTACATTGCTTCAGACTATTCCATGTACAGTCAATGTAAAGGACTGTTCCCCATTGGAAGGAACGATAGTCTAGTCGCATTCCAGTTGTGGGCCAATCGCAGGTTCGTGTGTATTGGCCTTTAGAATATCTCGTTTGGTCTCTTTGTTTCAGTGATCCTGGAAACGGCCAAGGAAAAGAAGTATTTCCGTCTCGAAGACCTGGATGAGAAAAAAGTGATAAATGACTTGGTGTTGCAGATAGTGCAAAAAGAGAATAAGTCGGTCTTCACATTGTACATCGACTGTCAACTAATTGGTACCATTGAACTTGAAGACACCTTGCTCAACATGTTTCATCCCAAGTTGAATCCATTAGAAAAAGTGGTAAGTTCGTAAATTTTACGTATTTGAGTCAATAGAATATTCGTTGAGTTTTACGCGTAATCTATTCGCATATCCTAATGGAGTTTTACGCAAAATAGTCAATTTTATTGAATTATCTACAATTATTTAATTAATAATCTGCTTACATTTTATTGTTCTAAACTTATATTTTATCGCAACTAACTAACCTGATATTCGGATGGGACGTTAAGCGATGGTCCCGAGCCTGTACGATGTCAGATACTCGTTAAAGACCCCTACCCTAGATGAATAAAAAATTTAGGGTAGGCAAAATTTAGGACTCCCACAGTAGAGTCGGGCTCATGTCCACCAGAGTGACGAAAGAGCGCTCTGGTAGTAGGCGATATGACCTCGTAGTTAAAGCCCGGGCATGAGTCATAAAACCTAACCTAACCTAAACCTAACCTGATACTTTTCCGTCGAATTCATGTGTGATAAGATATAACGTTTACTCACTGACTATTCTAATTAAAATATTGAAAAAAAAAAAAAAACGCTGGTCTGGAAAAATAGTGAAGGATTTGAGGGATGAATCGAGCCAGGAATTATTTCTCCAAAAAGTTTTAAAGGGCTCTGTTAGCATGAGCTAATATTTAATAGATTATTCAATAAAACCGAATATTTTTCTGACCCAACACTAAACGCTTATTCCAACTGTTTTCATTTGGATCGTTAACCAAAAAAATCTAACCATCGGAAGGGCTGGGAGGAGGGCAGAGGAAATGTTTTTTTAACTGTAATTTTGCGCTGCCCTCTCGTATTCATAACTTTCGGTCAAAAACAGATTATATAGTGTTTTATTAATTTAGTTATAATGCGTTTCATTAGAAGCCAAGGTATGTCGTTCGGAATAGTTATTTTACTTTTTTGACAACCTTCACCCGTATGGACATTTTTTCTTTGGGCAGTTATAGGGCGAGGGTGTAGCCCATTTTTATTTAGGGGCGGAATTTGGTACCGGGGTTATTTACAAACATCTATGGAATAAAACTCTTTCCCGGACGGGATTCGAACCCGCGCCCGTGGTGAGTCCATGCAACCAAAGCCCTTCGCTCTAGACCACACTGCCTCCAAGCCCCCCATAGTAAGCGCCTTATCTCCAAATGAACACCTTCTGTTAATTAGTAAACTCTCAGTTTTGTATTTCCCGTATTTGTATCTAGTCAACATGACCTGGCCATAATTTAAAAAATTTAGGACTCCTACAGTAGAGTCGGGCTCATGTCCACCAGAGTGACGAAAGATCTGGTAGTAGGCGATATGACCTCGTAGTTAAAGCCCGGGCATGATAATAGCAGTTGATAGGTGGCCTCCTTATGGGGTTTTGAATTTACATATACACATTTGCGCCGGAAGCTCAGTTGTATGCGTGCTTGCCTTCTGTGCTCAAGGTCAAACTTAAGCACGCCTGCCCTAGGTAAATAAAAATTTAGGACTCCTACAGTAGAGTCGGGCTCACCAGAGTGACGAAAGGTCTGGTTTTGAATAATTTTGAAAATTATTAAATAATCAAAATATTGCTGTAAGGAAGTAAGGCTGGTCTCTTGTCAGGTATGCGAGTCTAATGACTCAACTGTTATTTATTCAAAAATGGAAATATGTAGGTTGCTTGGATCCTGCCCACATGAGCCCGTTGTGACTGCGTGGGACGAATCTGTGGGATTTATTAAAAAAACATATGCAATAGTAACTTTTACACATTTTCATGCAGTGGCATTTTAGTTCCCCAGATATAGGGGAAGTTATGTAATCGGACAAAAATTCGATGCTGAATTTCAACGGAATTTTATGTTTTCCGATCTTTAGATACCAAATATGAAAAAAAAGTCTGTGAGTTTCTGTGAACACGCTCACTCCCGATAAAATAAACATATCGACACGAAATTATATACGTGATTCTAGAACCTTCTAAAGACGACACCTACGGTTTTTCAGCCAAATCCACCAAAGGGAAAGGTGGAATTAGGAAGAGGCTTAACATAAAAACCATATATAATCAATGGTATCGGACTCATGTTTTTTTTTTTTTTTTTTTTTCCGCAGGGCGATGGGAATACATACAACGAAGGGATGCACTTGCTTCGCAGCAGTGTGGTGGTTTCCTCGTCGTGGTTTTCCACTAAACCCACCCCCCTATGCTTTTGGGTGCTTTCGTCCCTGGTGTCCCTTTCGTCCCATAACATCCTCCTGGTCCCTTTATTCGTAATTTGTATAAAGAGTGTCCTGATTAATAAGGACAAGAAATATAACAAGGTAGGGCGATAATAACCTGAGTAGTTGTTCGCCCCAAATAAACCAACCAACCAACCAACTGCCAATGCAGAGGCATAGCCAGGAGTTTGAGCAGGGGGGGGGGGGGGGGAAGGCAAAGTTAGGCCACAGAGGTGGGGGTATAGACTCCCGGGGGCACAGCCCGCAGTTTCAGTGGTTAGCGCTGCAGTCTTTTTGTTATTAATTGGGAGACTCGGACCCTTAGGAGCTTTACTTAACCGGACCCTTAACTTTACATGAAAAAATGCAAAGCGCAGCAGCAGCAAATGAACGCTGTGGTTTCTGTGCTTTTAGAATTAAATGACTCACAGCCAATAGCGTACATTTGCTGTTGTTGCGCTTTGTATTTTCAGTGCGCATGTAAAATCAGCTTTAAGAGTATAAAGTATAACATAAATGAAGATTTTGAGCGAGGAAATAATGGAGTTCATGTATATTTAAATAAATGTAATATGACTTGTTTTGTACATGTACATTTAAGTAACAGCTGATTGCTGATTTAAGAATCAGACCCACGGGTTTGAAGATCCTATTGGTAACTTGCGAGCAATCCATTTTTAAGAAAAACAATTTTTTTAGTTTATTTAATTTTTATCTTGGTTTTTTGCTCTGGCCAGGGGGGGCACGCCCCCCCCCCCTCTGCCTCCCTGGCTATGCCCCTGTGCCAATGTACTGCGACGGTTTTAGGCTTTTCTCCGGTAACTGCACTGAAGATATACGTTCTGCATCAAACATAAGTGCTCTGTTGCATTCACGTGATCTTTGCGAGATTTATCCCAACATAGATATTGTTTTACTCATTTATTTAAATATTCCCTCAACGAATTGTTCTGGAGAACGATAATTTTCCACGTTAAAAAGAGTAAAGAACTATTTGCGTGAAAGTATGGATCAAGACAGATTTAATGCATTTGCATTATTGTCCATCGCAGCACAGTTGGTGCAATAAATTGATTATGATATCATTGATGTTTTCCGCTCGAGCTAAAGCAAGAAGAAATAAGTTATGTAATTGACTATACAAATATAATTTATTTTTTTATTTGATTTTTAATTATGTTATGTTAAAAAATCAAAGAATAAAATATCATTTTCTTACTTTTATAATCATATTTTTCATTATAGCATACATACCATCACAAAACAAGCAGGGCGCCAAATCGGAATGGCCCTAGGGCGCAATGTAACTTAAGTCCGCCTCTGGCAATGTAATGAATTTATCGACACAAAATATAGTATGAGGATTCAGGAGTCGCTATATAAGACAACTGTTGAATATTAGCACAAACGGACTAATGGTTTTGGAGGGGGAGGGAAACGTTAATTAATTAATTCGTTCTGGGGAAGTACATTGTCCGTGATTCACCGACGACTTTTTGCTTTTAATTTCCGGGGAAGAAAAATCAAAAACAAGTTTTTAATAAAGAAGTAATAATTGTGTAAACGTTTTTTAAAAAACCCACTCGGTCAAGGTGCTTTCAACATGTGCGACGTCGATCATCAATAGATATTAATAGCAAATTGATTTAGTACCACTTTGGAATACTAATAACCCATATTTGATTTCCATCAAGTTTGTAATGTGCAATTGCGTAACTTCCCCAGGGGCATATTTACGCCTGAGATAAATTAATCCAGGGCGACATAACTCCAGGATAAAAAAAATTCCGTACAACAATTTTCAGCAGATAGACATTTTTGCCCAATTCTCGAATAAGTTTTTATTGTTTCAACTTACTTATAATACTGTATATAATTTTTAAAATAATTAAGTGAAATTTGACGTAAAAGCTACCGACTGCAACAATTTGATCGACTCTTATACTTAGTTATTGTGACCGGCTTTAACTACAAGGTCATATCGCTCTGGTGGATATGAGCCCTACAGTGAGAGTGCTCACCTAGGGTCGAGATCTTTAACGAATAACTGACATCACAGGCTCGGGACCAGCACTTTACGTCCTATCCGAAGGACGATGTGCTCAAGGATTTTGAACCGACAATTTTGAGCTCAGTTAGCAAGCACGTCACCCCTGAGCTACCGGCGCCCACTCTTATTCTTATCAACGTTGAATTTTGTAATAACATAGAATATGAAAAAAACATATTTATATTGTTGTTTGAAGAGTAGCTCAGTATTTATAATAAAATAAATTTTAAAGCACAATTAATGAATTACTTTTTCGCTCCCGGTTCAAAACCAGTCGATCGTTTGCGCTAATATTCAACAGTTGACTTACACAGGGTCTTCTAAATCCTCATACTAAATTTAGTGTCGATTCATTACATCGGCAGTTATTAGGTTTTGATTTCAAAATTTTAAGGAAGTTATTGGGGTTATTGAGTTGAGCCCCACCTGATCCCCCCCTTCCCTTCTACCTGTTCCTCTGAAAATTAGTAAGTGTCGTCTCTATGGGGTTTTGGTCACACACATAATATTTCATGTTGATACAATCATTCTATCGACAGTTAGAGATTTTATGTTAAGGCTACCCCCAAATCCCCCTATTCCTATTAGACGATTTGGCTGGAAAATAATAGTTGTTGTCGTTAGAGGGCTCTGAATTCACATATAAAATTTCGTGTCGATACATTCATTCTATCAGGGAGTTATCGTGTTCACAGACACATGGACTGTCAGAAATATTTTCTTTCATATTTGGAATCTGGAGGTAAGAAAACATGAAATTCCTTTTAAAACTCCACATCGAATTTTTGACCGATTTCATAACTTCCTCTATACTTCGTATAGCAGGGGAAGTAAACATGTTGACAGTTATTTATTTTATTGTTTGAATAAGCACCCAATGAAATGTACTACAGTAGACTCTCCCTTATCCGGCGTTGCCGGGACCGATGTGACGCCGGATTACGGTAATCATCAATTAATGAGAAAAAATATATCAATTAAAGCATAAAAAAAAGTGTTTTTAGGTGAGCTAAGGAATAAAACATATATGTATCTTGTTGATAACATTTATTAAATTGACAAATATGTACATACTGAACATTGATTTATTATATGTACGTACATACGTATATTTATCCAAGCATTAAAAAGATATTTTGAAATCTGCGTTTAATTATATACATATTTAAAACAAAATCTAAAATTCTAAAAATATTATTTGTTAAAAAAATCGGTAATTTCCTTTTGTTTCGCTAACACAACACTGTTCCGTACTGCATAGTCCTACCACTTCTTTAGTGTTAAAACGTAATTCCTTGGCTATTTTAGCAGCTGTTTCTCCCTTCTCCATTCTTTCAATTGCCGTCAATTGTTGTTGGATGGAAAGAATAATTTTATTTCTTTTTGAAGTGGAAGCCATTGTTTCATCACTTTATAACTTGATGATTTAAAAAAAAAAAAGACTGTTCACTATCCTGCACCGGCCGTATAAAACGTCCGTAAACAATGTAAACAAAACGTCTTACGTGAGTAAAATAAAATTTTAAACATTCAATTTCACTAACGAAAAAAACGAACCAACGATTCTTTTCACTATGAGAATCAAATGAAAACTGAGAAAAAGATAACTGGTGTAAAAGAAAAATAAATAGGAGAGGGTTTCTGTGGAAAAAAAATTAAACTTTGACTTTACTAGTTGTGTTAATTTTCCGATAAGACGATATTGTTGTGCCACGGACGGGACGATACCTTTGTTTTTCTATTCTAGGAAACATTTTTTATAAATGTTTGATTTTCAACTATGTATTTATTATAATTTATTTATAGGATATTAGTGAAGTAATAAAATATTGTATTAGCGTTCCCTTCATTATAAATACAATGTACATACAGTATGTATGTACAATACAAATACCTACATGAAAGATTCGTGAGTTACGGAATTATTATGTGCTCGTAAGTACACGTGGCTCATATAATTGATAATCTAATAATTGAATGTTAATTTTTGTTTAACAAATTTGATATTATTTTGCGAGCGCCGGATAAGTGAGCGTGCCGGTTAACAGAACGCCGGATAAGGAAGAATCTACTGTATTGCACTTTCGAAAATCACACACACCCATATCAACAAATAAAATAAACTCTAGTACATTATTTCTATTTTAATTGTACAGATATTGCAATTGTTTTAAGTAAAGTTATTTTGCATTTAGAAACTGCAATATTCTCTCCTATTAATGTACTCCCTGCATCAAAGTGTACTGAATCACTGTTAATTCATTAATTTAGAGCAGCAAAATCAACATTCCAGGGTGGCAAAATTCTAAATTCCTGAGTTCACATATCTTTTTGATATCATGGTATTGTTTACTGTGATTTGACATCACCTTGAATATGTGTTCCCAGAATGCCCTAGTAACGACACCTATTGATTTTCAGCCAATTCCGTCAAAGGGAATGGAGGATTAGGGGGCTTAACACCAAAACTCTAATAACTGACGATGTAATGAATGCATCGACATAAAACTTTATATTTAAATTCAAAATCCCATAAGGACGGCATCTAACAATTTTCAGCGGAATCAGCCAAACGGAATAGGGGGTCAGAGGGGGCTAAACTCAAAAACCCCAATAACTGACGATGTAATATTCGTAAAAATGTTGTGGATATAAGAACTCATTTTATAGTCATATCAGATATTTTCACTTTCTCAGCTATACGAAGAGTAGGGAAGTTATGTAATCGTTCAGAAATTCGATGTTGAGTTTTTGCCGGAATTTCTTGTTTTCCAACTCTCTGATTACAAAAATGAAAGAAAGTCTTTCTGCGTGTGTCTGAGAACACGATAACTCCCGATAGAATGAATGTATCGACATGAAATTTAATATGAGCATTCAGAAGCCCTTATGTAAGTCAACTATTCATATTTAACCCAAATGGTTTTTTTGGAGAAAGAGCAAAAACATTATCGAGTAATTCGTTCTGAGGGATTACATTGACAGTAATTCGCTGAGGGTTTTTGAAATTTACTTTTGAAAGTAATGTGTGAATTGTTATTTACATTTACAGTATAGACGATTCAACACAGACCTGGACAGCAATACTTCCATCAAGGATGTGCTCAGCCGACTACATTGCGATAACCCTGGAGAGGTCCAAGCCACCCAGCCACAACCTGCCAGTGAGATCGAAGATACAAACATACCTGGATACAATAGAGGTAACATCAACATATTTTTCCTGTATTTTATTCCCCAGTTATAGGGTTAATCCTTCTGCACACCCCAACAACTTTGCTTATTGCACAACTCCCATGATTTGTTTTTAAAATACCGGTGTGCGTCGCGGGACGCGTGGCAGGAGCAGAGCTCCTTCGTGATGTTTTTGGTTGAAAATAAGTTTTGGCTGATATAATTTGGCCGGGTGCGGTACGCTTCTCTGATATGCCCTCTCTATGAAGATACTTAACATTTTTTTGCAGAGATATTGTGAAACACTTAATAAATAGTAAAGAAAAAACGTATGTTTTTTAAAAATATATGTATAATATGGGAGTACTTTCGGTATTGCTATCATCTACCAGCCACAACTTAACAAATACTAAATGGAAGTTCAACCAGTTTACAATCCAAACGGTACCCTTCCTTCAGCCCCACGGGGTTTATCCTGTCCCTCCTGTACAGTTATGTTTAAAATATGGAAAACACTACAAATAATATTTCGTCTCAAATTAAAATCTCAATAATAAATTTTCTTTTTTTTTTTTGAAATAGTATGCGCTGATTAAAATACAAATATATATACATATATGAAATAAAACAAAGATGACAATAATGAATAAGAATTTAAAAAAAAAAAATATATATATATATTTATATATATATATGCATAAATACATAAAATAAAGATACATAGTTTTTTGAGGAAGTAGGTACGTGTACACACAGACTGGAGGATTATAATATTGGCGATAAAAGGGGTGAATATGTGAGATTGGTCTGATCGTTCATACAATTTCCTTTTTGTAGTGCTCTGTTTATTTCCAGTTGTTTCAGTGAGTTGAGTAATTTACCTTTGTCACAAAAATGTAGGTATTGTATGTCTGTATTTATATCGAAATAGTGTTTGTTTATCGTTGATGTGTTGTGCGAAAGTTGATTCTATTGATTGTGAGTTGTGTCAGTGTTTAAGCCTATTTTTGATAGTGTTCTTTTATCCTATTTTTAAATTGTCTTCCAGTTAGACCTACAAAAAGGAAATTCTATGAACGATCAGACCAATCTCAAATATGCCTTTTATCGCCAATAATATAATCCTCCAGTCTCTGTGATACGTACCTACTTCCTCAAAAACTATGTATTTTTTATTCTTATTCATATATTTATTATTGTCATCTTTGATTTATTTCATTAATGCATATACATTTGTATTTTAATAAGCGCATACTATTTCAAAATAACATTTTTTTTTATTATTAAGATTATAATTTGAGACGAAATATTATTTTTAATGTTTTTCATATTTTAAGACATAACTGTTCAGGAGGGTCAGGAGGAACCCCGTGGGGGCTGAAGGAAGGGTACCGTTTGGATTGTAAATTGGTTGAACTTCCATTTAGTTATTGTTAAGTCGTGGCTGAAGATGGTAGCGATACCGAAAGTACTTCCATATTATATATATTTGTGAAATAGACAATCTTTTTCAAAAAACGAACGTTTTTTTCTTTACTCTGAAATAGAATTTCAATGAAAATCCAAATTTTCCGATACCCTGATTTGAGAGGTACAAGAAAACATGTGGGAAAAATACATTTTGGGGACAATGAATAATTAGAAATTTCACGTACTGATTCAGATGGAAGCTTTCAGTGCTTTTTTATTTATTTTATTTTATTTTTTTCAGGTGACATTCCCATCATTCATGATTGTGACGGTAAGATTCACTTAACTAATTTGCTGCTTATTTAAGTAATTGTGCACATTTGTTTTCATTCATAAAAAAATAAAATGAAACATAGAATACAAATAATAATTAGAATAGCGTTAATATAAAAATACAAAATCTAGCTTATTATTAGCCATTTTAGTTTGAATAATACTTTTTACCAATGTAATTATTATTTATATTGTTTAGATAATCTTCTGATAAAGACTATAAATGAACTGATTGCTCTTGTCAAGAGGCTGAACGAAGATCTGGAAGCCCAGGTGAGTTATTTCGGATATTATTGTAAATTATCACACTAATAGCATTTTCATTTACTACCTACCATAATATGGTATATTATAATGCAAAAATATATACTTGTTTCAACCATTAATAAGAAATGTAAATAATAAAATTGTGTAATATATAACATAATTGTGAAAGGCAGAGCGGTAGATGAGGGGAGAGTGGTGAGGGAGAGAGAGAGAAGGAGCAAGTGGTGAGGAAGAGGGAGAGTGGTGAGGGAAGGTAAGAACGGTGAGGTGGAGGGAGAGATAGAGAGTGATGAGGGAAAGGCAGAGCGGTAGATGAGGGGAGAGTGGTGAGGGAGAGAGAGAGAAGGAGCAAGTGGTGAGGAAGAGGGAGAGTGGTGAGGGAAGGTAAGAACGGTGAGGTGGAGGGAGAGATAGAGAGTGATGAGGGAAAGGCAGAGCGGTAGATGAGGGGGAGAGTGGTTAAAGAATACATTTAATTGTTGATCATATCTTCTTCTGTGCTGTGGACAAAAAAATTAAAAAATAGTATATTGTACAGTGTATATATATATATTTTTTTTTTTGTTGGAATTTGTTATTTATTTTTTTAACTTTAAACAATATATTTGCTTATAATTTTTGCTTTGTTTCATTTTCAGCGCATTGAAACTAAGAATCTTCGCCACCTTTTAGAACAATGCGACATATGCAGGCCAGGTGAGGGATACTAGGCTCAAGGCTTGATAATGAAGACGCAAAACATTGTACATTTACATACATACATAATATGTTTCATTTAAATGTAATAAGCTTCAAATATAGTAAACTTAACAATAACAATGATTTTTTGCGTCTTTATTTCTCTCCACACCTTGTCCAGCCTTGTTTGCCTAAATTATATCCTTTTCTTCTTTACGTATTTTTTTCCAATTTCAATGCATGCCATTACTAGAATAAAAGGCTTGGCAAATTATGGTTGCATTGTTTGGATCCGCAGGCTAAGAAATCTAAGAAATGAGAGTCCTTCAAACTCTAAAAAAATGATGGTTCCATCCCTACAAAGTTGAAAAGCTAAACTAAAATAACCAGTTGTTGAATTCTTATTTTCTTGTTAAAATTTAATTCAATGAATATCGTGGAGCATGAGCCGCTGAAAAAATGGACTAAATTTTGAGAAATATATTGAAACTAATCTTAGGTAGGAGGATTTTCTGTAACTTCTTTTTGCGCCATAATAGATCTAGGGTTATATCTTCTTAGAGTCCAAGTTCCAAAAAACACGATATAATCGATCTATTGTCCTACTTATCCCCATTTCAAAATTCTAGTAATCATTAGACATTATTGATCAGTTCGCATGGATATTAACTCTATAACTTAAACTATCTATATTTCTTTAACTCCAGAATTAATATGCAACATAGAAAGCCAAGTCATGGCTCAAATGAAAGGTATGACATGTCGCTAAGACTAGGACTTCCGATCCGAACGCCCATTGTCACGTGACACATAGAGGGGGGGGGGGGGGGGGGCAAACCAGGTGGACAGATATTTGGGTTCAGTGAGATAGGGTTCAACTTGTAAATCTGAGTAGAAAAAAAGCTGTGGGTAGCAAAAGGCTTGAAAAATGACGAAGGGAAAACCATGACAGCGAGAGATAGCCAGAACCCCACACTGCTGGGAAGATAGCAACACTGGTGTATCAGTGTTGCCAGAAAAAAAAATATATAATGAAATAATGTTGAGTGGGGGGAAAGGGGGTTAGCCGTTTTTCTTGAGACTATGCCACAAAGAAAAACGAGACAGGTCGTTTTTCATACCTCAATATTAAGCTTCTGGTGTGCAGATGTTTTCCTTTTAGCATGCTGCAGTATGTTTATCCGCAATCCTAACTTTCTGGTTTCTTTAATTCGCACTACACTTTAATGCATATCATTGGAAAGAATTTTGGATTCTGAAAACAATGACTCAAATATTTTTCAAATCGGATAAGGCAGTCTAAAGATACAGCCCAATAGATGCTGAGATTTGTAGTTAACATTAATGGACCAACTGTGTGCATTAAAACATTTTTATTTACAATGATTGTTCAAAATGTCCAGTTGTTCAAGAAGAGTTATTTGATTATTTTCATTATTACTAACATTTATAATTATTATTATTCTTTAAGATGACCCCATAGAAAAAAAATCCAAAGGAGCTAGACCAGGGAATCGAGTAGTATCTGATAGATCTGTATGTCCCCATCCGACGTAAACTATAACTGTGATAAAATAACTTGTGTTGTAGAATTGGAGCAACGTATTGTAACAATATTTTTGAACATTCAACAAAGATCCTTAAGACACTGAACTATAGCTACGTGGGTGGCATTTTGAAATTTAATTTACTTTCCAAGGCGCTACGGTCCTTTTGCAGCCTGAGCATCCCCAACGATGCTCAGCCTGCCGCCTCCATCTTCTAACGCTCATCATCCTGAGGTCGTCCCCCACGTCCTGCAGTCAACTTAAGAGGGGGCTTACTTCCTTCTCTGTTCTCCTGAGTGGCTCTCTCATTCTCTCGCATCCTCCTCGGGACTCGGTGTCGGTCCATCCTCTGCAGATGTTTCTGCCATCGCAGATTTCCTTGCTTTACGACGGCCACGAGGTCCGAGTTCTTGTACTGCTCCCTCAGTTCTCTGTTAACCTTATACTCCATCTATCTCCCTCACCAATAAAAACCTCACCCAAGTATTGAGAACAAGCTTTTGTCCTTCTAAGTCGTAGAGGACTATGTCCCGAGTCGCCGAAATAACTATGTATGAAACAGTCCAAGACATCCGTCATATATGGAGTGAAACCTGGGTCCTGACTGAGAAATTTTAAACAATTATTGCAAATAAAAAGGTTTTATGAGCAGAGTTGTTTCAACTACAAATTTTAGCATTGCTTGATCTTTTGCTTGCCTTGTTTTCAAAATTCAAAGCTCTTTCCAGCAATATGAATAAAAGTGTAGAGTGACATTTTTTTTTCTTTCTGGGTTGCCGTCCTCCAGTGGAGGCCACAACACCCGTTCGCCGAGTCGTCGGGAAGAAGGGCCTATCCTGTTTATTTATACAATAAATTGTTGCTTTGGTTAGCTGGGAGCGACCGCCGGAGACATCGGCGGTTCTCGGAGGTCACCCCAGATTAGAGTGGGTAGAGTGCCATTTGAGAAAAAATAAAGTTTGCATTGCTTGGAAGCACAATATAGCAGGCTGGAAGGAATACATTTGCGTGCCAGACGCACAATATTTAAGTATAAAAAATTTCGTTAATCCCTCGTTTTCAGTTGACGTAGTTTTCATGAAAATCGGCTGATCCATGCTGGATACCCCTCATCGGGAATTCGAGTAATATGAGAAATGTCAGAATGTTGCTCGTACGTCTAGAAACCCCACAGAATGACTGTTAAAATTCAGCTACTGGATTTAGTGAATCATCTAGATTTACTAGATTAGTGATCATAATTTATGAAAAGAGGTAAGTGAAAATATTAGTTTTAGTAAGTTAATGTTGAGCATTTTAACATAGTGATATTTAGTGTGATTTAGGAGGAAATCCACATTTCTTGGAACATTTTATAAAATATTTCAGTTAATAATCCAAAATAAAACGCAGCTGAAATTGAAGTTGTCAAAAAGCTAAGTTTGTAGGATTGACTAACGATGGTGTAGGAATAAGAGGGATCAGACTTCTAAGAAATAAGTTCTATTTGTATGCATTTACTAAACTCTAGTAAAATATATATATTTTTTAAACTGAATGCTAAGTTTCCGAATCAATGTTTCACCTCCTGGAGACTTTTTTTCCTCAGGAGCATGGTGTTAAATACTCTTCTCAGTATCTTATGAGCATAACACAAAGCATATATCCAATTGTGTCCATATGTTTTTAGCTATGGAATCACAGGTGCGTATTTCATGCAACAGCACCCCTCGGCCTTGCTACCCTGGCGTCGAGTGCAGAGACTCCTCGGAGGGTCCGCGATGCGGCAGGTGCCCTTCTGGTCTTGTTGGCGATGGGATCCACTGCAAACCTGGCATCACTTGCGACCAACAACCATGTTTCCCAGGTATTATCTCTTATTACCTAAAAATTATTATTTAAAAATCTATTCTTAGTTATTAGTTGAATGTTAGCTGTAAAAAAATCACATCTCTTCCTTTAAGGCCGTCACACGGTGCTACTCAACAGAAACTAATCAGTGACGCAAATTACTAACCAGTTTACTTAGAGTCACTTCCTATGTATTCGAACGGGACACCGCATATGGCGCTACTTGTTTCACTCCGATGGTAATGCGTATATAACAAGTCCCTGGTGACTCGGCTGTCCGGTCACCAAGTGACTCAGTTTCTTGCAACCTGAATGATCAACAGGCTAATATTTTATTCGTGGCGGAAGTAAAAAAGCGTCCTGTTTTATATAAGTCTAAGCTTCCCGGGTATTCGAAGAAAGACGAAACTGAAAGGGCATGGAGTGATGTTGGAAGAACAGTCAATCTGACAGGTATGCAATTTTTTATTTGTCCATTTTGCAAGGATACAATGAAAAAGGTGTATTATTGCTAAAAAAATATGTATATATATTTGGAATTTCCTATAAGGATGAACCCAGAATCTTCTTCGCCTTCTGTATCGACGATAATACACTATAAAGGAATCACTATCCACGATATACAATGATGAGGTCCGGCTTCCATGGTTGCACAGAAGAAACTAGTGATATCGATCTCTAGATAGTAGCCTCGTGTGCGGAATCGCGTCACTAATGAATTAGTAAGCGTTTGGTAATTTGAATCACAAACCAGTTTAGTTATTTTTGAGTAGCTCCATGTGTAGATAATTGATTTCAAAATATATATCTATATTTTTTGATTACTCTGTGTATGCGTACATAATAATTTCATTATTCATTTGTTAGAATAGCAAGTGTACGTGTTTATAGTTAGTGTAGGATTTAGATCCCTCAGGGATATATATTTCAAATTTGTTAAAAGTTTAAAAATTGTTCTAGGAGTGAGATGCTACGATACGGTGGAAGGGTTCCAGTGTGCTCATTGTCCAGTTGGCTACACTGGTAATGGTCAGAGATGCAAACCAAAGGCTGGATGCGAAAATAATCCATGCTCTCCCGGTAAGTTAATATCAACTTAGTTAAGCTAAAGATGTTAATATCCTAGAGCAACCTCCAAAGTTGCGGCCGTGCGAGCTAGAGCGTAGGGCTTTGGTCGTATGGATTTACCACGGTTGAGGGTTCGAATCCCGTTCGGGAAAGAGTTTTATTTCATAAATAAAACTCCCTCCTGGTGCCATGGATGTTGTGGAAATAACCAAAAACACCGTTGTAGAGGCATGGCTAGTATGCATCGTACATAGAGTCAAAAAAGAAATCCCAAGTTGGTGTACCTGATTAAATGGCATGGTACAAGTATCACCTTATATTTGTATACATCATATTAAACATGCGCACATACTCATATGGCAGCAATTGTCGTGTTCATACTAACATACATATATCATTGATTGTTATTTTTTTGTTCATTAAGTTAACTAGAAATATATATCCAGAGATTTCTAACTCTGAAAAATAAAGAACTTTAATGTAGAGGTGTGATTACTTAAATATTTCTACTCAGAATGTAACAATTTAGCTAATATTCATAAAACATAATAACATTTGCTAATAATGTTCATACGTAAAAGTTATTACTTAATCCTCCCAAACAAAAGTTTAATTCGAATGATAGCATCTCAAAACACTTGCCCAAATACGCTGCCGTAGAAAATTAGAAGGTATTTGGATTATTTTATAGATTATTATTTATGCCAGTCAAAAATACTTTGTTGTGTAAATACTTTACATACCTCCCTACTGAACTATATACAATTATTTTTTTAAATTTGATTTTCTTGATGTTTATTTTTTATTATTACTAATTTTTTTATATTGCTATTATTTCATTTATTGATTATAGATATTTTGTACATTTTATTCATTTTATTTGAGTTCCTTATTTTTTCTCTTTTATTATTAAACCGGTAGACATGTATTTTTTATGGAATTGGACAATACATGAATGTTAAACATGTTTGTTGTTTCTTTATTTTATGTAGTTTTGGTATGATGAAATTAAAAATAGATAAAAAAAAAAAAGAATAAATAAAACATATATTAATTAATGTGAATATTTTTAGGAGTGCAGTGCCAAAACACTCATGAGCCTCCATTTTACCGATGTGGAATCTGCCCTGAAGGATTTACAGGAAATGGTACCAATTGCCGGGATTTGGATGAGGTAATAATTGCCAAATTCTAAATTTCCCAAAAATAAATTCAAATAAATTTCTAAATATAAATGTCATTATATCTCATTCTTATTGGGTGCACAATCTCATGGATATTGGATTCAAGAGTTAAGGAAGCTGCACTCTTGTGGGAAATTGTGTAACTAATCCCTATAGAAATAAAGAAAACGTATGTTTTTTAAAAAATATTGTCTATTTCACAAATAATATATAATATGGGAGTACTTTCGGTTTGCTACTATCTTCAGCCACGACTTAACAAATACTAAATTGAAGTTCAACTAGGTAGTTTACAATCCAAACGGTAGGTAGGTACCCTTTTTCAGCCCCTACGGGGTTTTCCTATCCCTTCTGTACAGTTAATATTTGATATATGTAAAAACATACAAAAATGACATTTCGTCCCAAATTGGGATCTTAAAATCTTTTCTTTATTTTTATCAAGTGTTTCACAATATCTGTAAAAATGTTAAATATCATTAATCCCTATTGGAGTTAGGTGTTATTTCGCCTCCTTCTTATGACATGCTTTCAGTTTTTAGTTATAAAATGAGACTGCAACAGTTTATTTATCAACAAAGTTTTGTTTTAGTTAAAATTAAAGTTCCCGAGCAATGGAGAAACTATTCACAATAGTAATAAAGCGAGTAAATTGAATCTGGTTTTTGCATTATTTAACTAAAAGTGCTGTTATTAAAATTGATTTGTAAGTTTTTCAAATTAGTTTATAAAGAAAATGTTGTCTCGAGAATATTAATTCTTTAAAGTAAATTTAACACATTTTTTACTCTTCCAATGCCCATTTGTAAAAAGAATAATCATAAATAGAGGTCAATGAAAAATTGCTTTATTAAGGTGTATAAAAACCTATCTATCTTATGATTTACTAGACCATTATACGTCCAATTTGGACCTACAGTCTCAGGGGAACTTTGGGGTACAGCTAAACAATCCATCACTCGTATCCAACCATTCCAGTCCAAACTCCTCCGGCGAATTGTCAACGCTCCTTTCTGAGTCACGAATAAAGTCCTACACAGAAATCTCACCGTCAATGAATTAATTAAATCCCTATTCCAATCATTCCACAGAAACCTTTCTTCTCATTCCCATTATGTTTTTATTTATTTTGGTGCTATTATATAGGACACTTACTTCATACTGTGTTGTCCATCGTTTTTTTATCGTTGTGGATTAAATTGTATTTTTATTGTTGTGGGTTGTAATTGTTGATTTTACATTAATTAATTCCTAAACAATTTTATTAGGTTCCACTCCTTAAAAAAATTCATCTAAAAATCTTTTCTACAGTTCATATGTAGGAAAATTATATTTATTGAAAAACTGTTTTTATCATAGATATACCGATTAGAGATACGATAGATCTTACTGAAGGCATCGACGGACGAGGCGTTGGCCAGCGAGCAGAGGCAAAGCCCCTAGTATTGTATAAAATAACTGTATTTTATGAATAGCTTGCCTAGAAAACGTAAATAGTCAGCTAATTTAAGCCTTACTCTTAAATTTAAATATTTTCTTAACGTAAAGTGATAACATCCTAAATGCGAGACTTCAACAGTTGTTACTTCGTTTCTTGTGGTAGTCTCAGTTGCCGATATGAGCCTCACACTTTTGATCCTAGTGTTTTGAAATTATTTCTGTATTTTTTTCTTCTTGTTGATTTATTTTTTACTTATCTTTTTGTTCATAGTGCGACCTAGCTGAACCCTGCGATCCCAGAGTCCACTGTACTAACCTGAGTCCTGGCTATAAGTGTGGCCCTTGCCCTGTGGGTTTTACTGGGTCTTCAGGAGTGGAAGGGGTCGGTCTAGAGACTGCCGTTCGGAACCGACAGCGCTGCTATGACATTGACGAATGCACAGAACACAACGGTGGTTGCGCACCTAACTCTGTCTGCCACAACAATGAGGTAACCTTTAGTTAAATAATTAGAGCATTTAATTATTTTTTAACATTTAATTGGAGGTGGTTGTAATCGCGTCCGGAAGGATTTTTCACACACACTCTGGTATATTTTCATTTGAAGAGAGACAAACGATCAGTGTCGCCACAGCTAGCTCTCAAGTTATCGACAGAAACATCATGAACCGACCTGCGCCCAAACGGTCTTTCTCAAAGCTCCAACACTATCAAGTCCTGAATTCGGGTTCTTTACTGGAAAACAGATAGCTTAAAGAATCATAAACCGAATTGAAGAATATTTTAGTAAATCTTAAAATTGTGGAGACAGTGCGGGGATATGTATAGAAACTCGTTTATATTTTCAGATCCTGGGATATGAGCTATTTATACTAAAGTGGAGCAGGCAAGTGGCTTCAGGGATGCTCGTAAGAACAGATACCAGCTTCGTTTCACAGTTCATGAGATAGGCCCTTACTGGTTGAATTTCATGCTTGGAAAAATGATGATAATTTCCGCATCTTTTTAGCCTACGATTTCCCTAGAAACAGAGCCTCCGGGCATTTGCTTAGTCCACCCTCGATTCCCTCCACACTGCATCCTGACTCTGGTGCTACCTCCCGATGACCCAGGACACAGGGTCATTTTAACGGCAATAGAGAAGCAAAAGCTAGAGAAATTCCCATGCATGATTTGTGGAACCTGAAGAAGGCCACCTGTAGGGGCAGAACTTCAGAACCTTCACACAATTGAGAGTCTAAACCAAAAATGTGGACGTAGGGAGTAAACATATTCTTGGAACTGTTAGCATGTGCGAAGAAGAGCAATCCAAGAGGTTGAACCAAGAAATATGTCCCTTTCAGAATGAGCTTATTAGGCTAAAGAAGCAAAGAGATGAAGACAGAAAAAAGGATGAAGCTACAGGGCTGGATGAGGATCGTGCAGATCTTAGAAGAAAGAAGATCACATTTTTTTGATAATATCTAACATTGTGATTTTTCGGCTATAATTTTTGAGGAACCATCTTCGGAATCCTATTTACAGGGAATATTTTTATAATGTCAACCTACTTATAATGCTCCTGAACTTTGGAGCATACTTTTTGCCCTGTATAATTTTTCATATAACTAATATACATATATATTTTTTTAGGGCTCTTTTACCTGTGGACATTGTATGAGTGGTTTCGTTGGAAACCAAACAGTGGGCTGCCATAGTACCCCTGGACTGTGCCCGGACGGAAGCCGATGTCACGCTAATGCAGAATGCTTCAGAGCTTCCCACAACAGATATTCCTGCAAGGTAAAATGGGTTTAATATACATTCCACGTCAAATGGACGGGTCGTTTAAATGCAAAAATACATGTTATGTATACCTACTAAACATGAACCGGACATACACATTTCTTTATTACTTTTTTTAATTATTATTACTTTCTCAGCTATACAATATAAAGGGGAAGTTAGGAAGTTTTCAATGGAATTTCATGTTTTCTGACCTCCTCATTCCAAAAATGTATAAAAACGTTCTGTCTGTTTGTGTGTGTGTTTGTGAACACTAACTCCCGATAGAATAAATGAATCGACAGGAAACTTTATACGTTTATCCAGAATCCTTTAAGGACGACATTTATTGATTCTCAGCCAAATCGGCCAAAGGGAAGGGCAGGATTCGAGGGAAGGCTTAACACAAAAACTCTAATAACTGCCATTGTAATGAATGTTTTGACACGAAATTTCTTATATACATATATTCAAAGCCATATAAGGACCTATTATTTTGAGTGGAATCGGTAGAATGTAGGGGGGCTCGGCTGAAATACTCTAATAACTGCTGATGTTATGAATATATCGGCACAAGATTTAGAATGAGAATTCAGAAGCCATTAGGTAAGCCAAATATTGAGTTTTAGCCCTAACGGTCGATTGGCTTTAGACAGAGAGCAAAAAAAAAATTGATTAATTTGTGCTGGGGAATTACATAGACTGTGATTTACCGACTACTTATTTTTAATGCTAGATAGTACATGTACCACAGGCGCTTGAAAGGATTAAGTTTTGAAATTTTTCCTGCCTCTGGTACTCACTCACTCAAGCCTCTCCATTAATAATTTAATATAGGCGAAATTTAATATGTATATAGAGAAGCCCATGAGGATCACATCTATTGATTTTCAGCCGAATTGGCCGAAGAGGAAAAAGGTTTAGAGGGAGAGTAATAACTTAGTTGATTACAAATAATTCGAGCGGGGAAGTACATTGACGTTGATTCACATTATTTTAATAAGTTATGTAATACATTGCTTTTATATAGAGTTCCCCATGGAATTCTGGATTAAATTAAATATTCCCACATAAGACCTCAAAATGGTGTCTAAATAAAAACGTGTCTTAATAATAAATAAAATGTCTCATTAAAAAAATTATAAATATTAAAAAATAAATATATATATATTTTTTTTAATTAAAAAAAAAGTTTACATTGAAATCACAAAGAGTCATGAATATATTTTTAATCGTTTAATGTATTTCGCAATTGCTTTTTTGACAGTGCAAAATCGGATGGGCTGGAGATGGTAGAAATTGTGCACTTGATACAGACTTGGACGGATGGCCTGACTTCGATTTGAGCTGTTCAGATTCCAGATGCAGAAAGGTGAGTAATCATGAAAAATATATCTCATTTCAATAATGTTCATAACAATAAAGAACTCCCCAAATGAAATCAATTAATAACTGTTTTGATGTCATACATCGTTCACCGATACGACTAAAGTAAATTACCAATGAACAAAATCTCAATATAACACATCTTAGAATGGGTTGCTCAGAAGCCAATCAGTGTAAGTAAAAAAAAAATCATTTTTGTCAAATTTAAGTAATCAATTGAACAGGCTGGTTTCGAATCGATTATTATTGAAATCATGAAGCCAGTCTTTCACTTTTCATTTTCACTTTTTCACTTATACTTGACCGATTTGAGTCAATATATTTATTTATTCACCTAGGGCAGGGGTCTTTAACGAGTACCTGACATCGTACATGCTCGGGATCATCGCTTAACGTCCCATCCGAAGGATGTCATGCTTAAGTTTATCTTATCTCTCAGATAAAATAAACTAAAGGCCTCGGCCGGGTTTCGAACTCCCGATCTTGAGCTCAGAAGGCAAGCCATACCACTGAGCTACCGGCGCCCTATAATAATAGATATTAAGTATCAAGAGGGCTTCGGCATGAGAGGAGGTGAGAGAGCTGGTCTGGGGGAGGTGATAAACAAGATGTTTAGTTATAAAGTGCCCGGACTTTGGCTAATGATAGTACACCACATTTCCCAAATAAAAGTTCCTCTTGGTTTGGTTTGGTTTTATGACTCATGCCCGGGCTTTAACAACGAGGTCATATCGCCTACTACCAGAGCTCTCTTTCGTCACTCTGGTGGACATGAGCCCGACTCTACTGTGGGAGTCCTAAATTTTGCCTACCCTAAATTTTTATTCATTTAGGGTAGGGGTCTTTAACGAGTACCTGACATCGTACTGGCTCGGGACCATCGCTTAACGTCCCATCCGAAGGACGGCGTGCTTAAGTTTATTTTACCTCCCAGATAAAATAAACTAAGGACCTCGGTCGGGTTACGAACCCACGACCTTGAGCTCAGAAGTCAAGCACGCATACCACTGAGCTACCGGCGCCCTCGAAGTTCCTCTTAAGCTACTCCGATTCTCAACATATTTCACATTTTATGATTTTTCGATACTTTGCGACTTTCCTATAAAAATAAACAGAAAGTATTGGTGCGACAGCAAATTTGATTTCATTGCTGGAAAAAGCATTAAGTTTCTTTAAAACAATAGGATCCCGCAAATAGGCGATTTTTTGAAATCGTTCATCTGGTTTTTTCCATGAAATTTATCAAAAGTGAAAGAAAGCGTTGCTTTTCATTGAAAAAATCTCTACAATTTATCAGCTTTCGAAATGTATACCATAATCCGTGATCACTCCTCTAATTAGTAGAGAAATCTCGTCTAACATGTGAAAAATCTATCATGGACAAACTTATGAGGGAGGCCTTGAGCTTCACACCCACGTCCAAAGAGTTTCCACAGATAGAATCCCTACTTTCCTGTCTATCGTCTTAAATTACTTTAAAAGAATCCCCCAGGCCTACCAAAACTTCAGAATCAATTCTCTAATATTTACTTATGAACCAAAATTTAGGTAGTCTCATGCTGAGAACAATGTTTATACATTCGAATCTTCTCTCAGTCTAAAACTGAGTCATCATGCCTAATACAACAACCGGGCATGCATTTTGTACATGGTAATTCCATTATTTTCCACGGAAATTCTCAGACTGCTCGGCTACTATACTGCGAATGGTTTTCCAATTGATAATTTCCTATTGCATTAACGTTTAGAAGGGTGCATCATGTATTGATGACCCGAGGAGCGTTGAGACAGGAGGCTATAAATCAAGGAATTTACATTTTGAACAAGTCTTTATTTAATTGAAGAGGCTATCTTCAAATATTCTCTTTTTACTTTTTTTAAAAAAAATTAAATGTTAATAAAATGAAGACTGTGAACAGGGGACAATGGGGCAAAAATTGCGTTCGTAATTGACTCGACAGAAGTTGGATA
Organism: Aradus depressus; assembly: GCA_963662175.1. Classification (NCBI taxonomy): domain Eukaryota; kingdom Metazoa; phylum Arthropoda; class Insecta; order Hemiptera; family Aradidae; genus Aradus; species Aradus depressus. The sequence continues at coordinate 34,922,945 of OY759218.1, forward strand.
TGAGATATTTTGCCGCGAAATCAATTTTTTACATAGTTAAAGGCATTTTTGGCGTTTTCTAGCGAATATCCTTATTGTGGAGAACACGGTGGTACAAAACCCATCTAAAAAAATATATATAATAAGTATATATACATAGTAGCCCTTTGTAGGGCATACCCTATACATTCTACATCCTGGTTGTATAGTTAAATATATGCTATACTTTATGTGTTCTACATAAACCTTACCGGCTGAAGAAGCCCCACTAAAAGGTAAGTTTTAAAGCAACTGAATTGCGGGAAAAACTTCTCTGAAAACTATCAAAAGGTTAGTTTATATTAAGTTAATATATGCAACAATTCGTAATATACGAAACAATACTCAAATGTATGTATCCCTGCCTCTCTCGGTCGTATGGCTAAGACCTCCCTATTCATGCCGATATACATACATAATAAAACGAAAAATTTTCGTGACGAAGAGAGACAAAACATTTTGAAAAACATGGTTTTCATTTATTCTATTTATTGAGAACAATTTTCAATTTTATTTTCTAATCTTTTCCTTTTTTTTTTTGTTTTATTTTGTAGATTCGTAAAACCTGATGTCATAACTGTTATTGCTCGATAAAGAAATAGAAATGTTTTAATGTACAACCATACTTTTTAATATAATATTTTTTAACATAAAAAGTAATAATCAATTAACATACTAAGTCCCTGTTCGGGCGACAATTGTAATATCTTTTTACAGATTTACTAAAAAATATCACACATTTTTTAATTTCAAGAATATATGAATTTTTACCCAAGGCGTATTGAATTTTTAATAATAACATTTTTAAACATTTAACATCCAATCGGACATCCTCCATGCCATTTATAATTATAGAAAATAATCTTTTCGATATATTTACTGAGCTTCGCCTTCTTAGAGGATCCGCGGGATTTCCCTGAAAATATGCGAGTTACAGAAATAGGTATTTATTATGGAGGTCTCCTCAATTTTGCCAAGGAATCTAATCTTACCATCAAAAATTTTTTTTGAACTATCAGGCACATGGAATCTTGACTTCGCTTTGCTATTTCAAGTGGAATTTCATATTTCTCTTGATGAATTCTGAAACTTGATTAAAAAAAAAATTAATAATGGGCTTCGAACGAGAGCAATTCATGGATATTCGCTGTCTCCGCTTCATCTGTTCACTTTTCCCGATGTGTCAGCGCTCCATATTTAATATGATATTTTTGATCATTAGGATATCCGGAACTATGGAATTTAATCCGTTTTTTGATTGGACTAAACTCTGCTGTTATATTAAAAATTGCTATAAAATGTGTCGTTTTTTACATCAGAGTTTGACTAATGTTAAATCTTTAAAAAAAAAAAAAAAAAAAAAAAACTCAGTTTTTCTTCTTTACTAAGCAAACAAGGTCACATTTTTTCACTGACATTTACAAATACCCGTTGGAAACTCACGAAAATATTCAGTTTTGAAATCAGAATGTATGGTATAATAAATAAAACATTGATAAGAAAAAATGTTAATTTAGTTGTCAAACTTTGACATTTAATGTCTTAAAGTGTACTCAACGAGTATTCTCGTTCAAAACTCATTTTTCATTTTAAAAAAATCCAGTTTCAGAATTCGTCAAGAAAAATATGAAATCCCATTTGAATTAAGAAAGTTAAGTTCGGGATCACATATGCCTGAAACTTGTTAAAACGAGTTGATGGTAAATATAGATTTCTTGATAGAAAATTAAGAAGACATCCATTAAAAATATTTTTGTAACCCACATATTTTCAGAAAAAAAAATACGCTGATCCTATGAGATTGTGACATCTTGAGTCAGACACTGGAAAAAATTGTACACCCATCTCAAAATTATATATTTGGAAAAAGATTACCCTAAGTTGGAAAAATGAATATTATATATTTAAATTAATATGTAATAAATATAAATGTTCCACATATTTATATTGTGTCTATTTACTTTATAACCCAATCCCTAAGAATTATTTTCATGAAGTTGGCCGTTTTATTTAAGACGTCTGTGCATATCTTAAAAGTACTCATACTGTAGATCTAACAAAACGCGCGACTGCCACTCTAAAATGGTTATTATCTCACAATTTATTGCTCATCAAAATTTAAGAATATAAAATTCTATCTATATAAAAATGGTTCCGACTCCGAGAGCTCGGAATTATAAAATTAATGGATACAATATTAATATATGAAACAGTTATATTCATTACATATTAATTTAAACATATGTGATGTGGAAAGCGATGAGGGACCTCTTGTCGGGAGAGTGAAATGTTCAGTATAATAAAAATAAGGTGTTAGCGTCAAAAAATGGCATTTTCTGTTTTTTATGAATTATAATACTCTACTATCTCCTTTACCTGTGAAAGTTCTTTAAAAAAATAAGTTACGTTCAGAAATATTTTAAAAACTTAATTAAAAGGGGTCAGGTCAGGTCTATGAAATGGGGACCTCTTGTCGTTATGGAGAAATAACATTGATCCGACAAGAGGTCCCTTTTTCATAATCTATAACATCGTTCATAAAAATAAATTTTATGTTAAATAGTTTTGTATTCTGCTGCAATCTAGTAGTTTTGTGTCGAATTATAAGTGTTAATAGTGATAAAGAAAGAGTGCGTGCATGTCCGACAAGATGTCCCTTTTTTATCTTTATCAGCGTTTTCCCACAAAAGCCTTTTTTACTAATAAAATTTTTAAAATTCCATAAAATCCGTAATTTTTGAGATATCCACTCCATTTTTTTTGCAAAATGTCTATTTTTTAGTGTTAAATTAGAAAATATCAAGAACTCAAAATAGAAATTTCCGACAAGAGGTCCCTCTTCGCTTTCCACATCACATATAATATTACTACTCTTACAGCTTGTGGGATGGTTAGGGATGGTGAGTTAATTCGATCTGAGGAAGTACATTGTCGGTGATTTAATTATTTTAATTTTGATGTATTACGTCAAATTCTTCGTCTTTATTCGTCTCTGAACACGATAACTCCCGATAGAATGAATGTATCGACACATTTTACATGGGTCCCCAGAACGTCCTGAGGACATCTATTGAATTTCAGCCAAATCGACCAAAGGGAAGAGGGGGATTATGGGTGGAAGCTTAACAAAAAAAAACTCTCATGACTACCGATGTAATGAAAGTACCGATATTGTATATTTAAATTAGAAATCAATGATGACACCTATTAATTTTCTGCAAAATCAGGGGAGGGGGCTCAACTCAAAAACACTATTAACTACAGGTATGATGAATGTATCGTTAATAAAATTTAGTATGAGGATTCAGAAGTACCTATGTAAGCCAACTTACATAATTGACTTTTAAAAAAATAAAGTAAAACATATGTTTTTAAAAAAATATTGTCTATTTCACAAAATATATGGAAGTACCTACTTTCGGTATTGCTACCATTTTCAGCCACGAGTTAACAAATACTGAAAAATACAGTATTTGCTAAGTCATGGCTGAAGATGGTAGCAATACCGAAAGTATTCCCATGTATTTTATACATTTTGTGAAATAGTCAATATTTAAAAAAAAATACTTTTTTCTTTATTTTTTAACTATCAATTATGTAAGTTGACTTACATAGGAACTTCTGAATCCTCATGCTAAATTTTATTATCGATACATTCATTATACCTGCAGTTACTATGGTTTTTAAGTTGAGGCCTCTCCCCTGATATTGCGGAAAATTAATAGTTGTCATCCTTGATTTTGATACCGATATGACAGATTGTTTGATTCTGGCCGTCCGGCCTCCTGAATACGTTTTGACTATTTTTGCGATGATGTCTGTCTGTGCCTGTGTGTGTGTATGACATTGGAAAGTTCTGAGCTCTCTATCACAAAAATAATTTTAGCTATGAACTTGAAATTTGGAATGAAGGGGTAACATGTGCTAACTTAGATCTGATTAGATTTTGGCAGAAATCAAGCGAAAATTGAGACCACTTTACTTCGGGGCCTAAGTACATTTTACAAGATACCGCTTATGTTTATGACCTAATCAAACATCTTTTCAAGATATAGTTGTAGCCTACATTGAAATACATATTTTATATTTAATACGATTTTTCGTAGGTCGTCCGGTTTTTGAGATACATACCGAAAACCGTCTTGAAATGTAGGTTTGAAACACATATTTTTATACTTTTTCTCGATTTACCCGGAAATAATTTGTGCTATCGAAAAATTAATTCCTACAAAAGATGTTTATTATAAAATGTTTAATCTCTAGTAATTCCTTAGGTTTGAGTTAGGATCTATACGACAAAAGTTATAGTGGATCGAAGAATGTAAACTAAAGGTCTATAAGCAATATATCTAAAAATAAGTAATGTTTGAATCGTCACTCATAGCAACTTAAAATATGGTTTTATTATTGGTAGTTTTTGAAAAATTATAAAAATCAAGAAAAATATATATATAAGTGAAGGGGGCATTAACGGACATTCTTATACCAACCACACTTACAGATCTCTCTCTCTCCCCCTTCCCCTCCTTAAAATTATTTCATACCAGCATTACTGGGTAAAAAATGTCTTATCTCAGGATTACGATGTACAAAGAGATAAAATTAAATGATTTTGAGAAGAGGAAGGGGAGAGAGTGATCCGAAAGCGTGGTTGGTATAAGTCACATCATAGTTTTTATTAAGTGTTTCCTAATATCTCTGCAAAAAAATTTAAATATATTGATAGTTAGCCCAAATGGTTCAATTCGTGCTGGGGAAGTACATTTCCCGTGATTCACCAACTAGTTTTATTTACTGGCAATACCCACATGAAGCTTTGTTATAAACCTACTCCATAACCCTTCCTCAACCCACACGAGATCCAACAAAACTGTCTAACCTTGAGAACAGTTAGAGGTGGGTTGTCATCTTTCAATCTGCTATTTTTTAACTGCTACTTACGTTCATCAGTAACAGACTGCTACTTAAATGGAAAAATAACTGATACAGTAGTAGGAAAGGAAGTTGATAGGTTATATGTTTCATCCTGATATAACTTGTTTATTGTTGAAATGTCCTGTTACTCAATGACTTGATGTCTGTGACGGGTCTTCATAATATAAAGAAAAAATGTTATATTCTAAAAAATGTGATCATTATAAGACTTTCTTATACCAACCACGCTTAAGCAGGCCCTATACTATCTGTCCGCTTGATCAAAACAGCATTACTTAGCATTTAAGCATTACTTAGGTATACTCCTTATAGACATTTAGCTTACATTCTTCGGGCCGCTATAATCTTTGCCGTATTGCTCCTATCTCAAATCTAAGGACTTACTAGCGATCGGAAATTTTATAAGGAAAATTTTTGGTAAGAATATATTTTTCGATAGGACTAACTGTTTTCGGATAAATCAAGGAAACGTCAAAAAATATGTGTTTCAAACCTACATTTCAAGACGGTTTTTGGCATGTATCTCAATAACCGAACGACCTGCGAAAAATCATATTGAATATAAAATATGTAATTCAATATTCTCTACAACTATTACTTTGAAAAGATTTTTGATTAGGTCACGGTATCTTGTAAAAAGTACTTAGGCCCTTGACTAAAGTGGTCTCAAATTTCGGCTAATTTCGACCAAAATCTAATCAAATCTAAGTTAGCACATGTTATCCCTTCCTTCCAAATTCTAACTCCATAGCTAAAATTGTTTGCGCGGTAGAGAGCTCACAACTTCCCAATCTCATACACAAACACAGGCCCAGACAGACATCATTGCGAAAACGTATTCAAGAGACTTTGAAACGTAAAAAACCGTTGAAAACTCGATCTCAGATTTTCGCACGAGTACAATACTTCCATCAGAAAGTAAAAATGTTTTGTTACCAAGGCCAAAGGAACTGTCATTCTGCTACATGTTATATGGTGTCTGCTTTGCGATATGAATATTGATTGAACTAACTGCTTCTAACATCTAAACGAATTAGTTTCTATAAGTGATCTCTTCCCCCTTTTGCCACTTAACCTCTTATTTTCTTCTATTGTTACGTTCCACAGCAAACAAAAACATTAAAAGAATCATATTAATATATATTTTCAAAACGTTTACTAAAAAAACAATAGGTACCAATGAAATTTATAATTTTTAACAATTTTGAAATTTGAGAGCTTATGATTGAAAACAATAAAACCGAATTAGGACAGTTATAGGTATATCAATTATATCTACTTAAAAAATAAAGAAAAAATAAAGGTTTTTTAAAAAATATTGTCTCTTTCATAAAATATATGGGAGTACTCTCGGTATTGCTACCATCTTCAGCCTTGATTTAACAAAATCAGTATTTGCTATATCATGGCTAAAGATGGTAGCTATACCGAAAGTACTCCCGTAAATTTAATATATTTTGTGAAATAGGCCATATTTTTTTTAAAACATACATTTCTCTTTACTTTATTGTTTCACAATATCTCTTTAAAAAATGTTAAGTCTCAATATTATATCTACTTGTTTACTTAAATTTATAAAAATTAAATGGTACGATCTTCGGAGCAATGACATTAATAATTATTTTTATAAGAATATTTATTACGTATATTAGTGAGTTGTTATGATTCATGCCCTGGCTTTAACTACGAGGTCATATCGCCTACTACCAGAGTGCTCTTTCGTCATCCTGGTGGACATGAGCCGCTCGAGACCATCCGAAGGACGGCGTGCTCAAGGTTTTTTCACCTCTCAGATAAAAAAAACCTAAGTGCCTCGGCCGGTTACGAATGTTAAAACATATAAAACTAGAGAAGAAGGCAAGAGAAGAAAGTAAAACAAAGTAACATAAAACAGGTAGGGATTCTTCATATAAGTTAAAATAGAATATGAAGTTTAAAAGAATAATATAATTATTTCAAGAGAATACATAATGAACCAACTACGTATATTCTGTCTGCCCACCAGGAAAAGTCTCTGTTCCGTTGTTCTGTTACATAAGATAGCATTCAACAGTATTATCTGTTATTTATAACTATTGTTTAAAAGTAACAGTTAGTTCCATATACACAGAAATAGTGCTTTTGCTCATCACCACAACAAATCGTTCTAAACCTGTGGGGTGCGTCAAGTTAGCCCCCCACTTTAGCTTTCTGAAATTATTTCAAATTGTGCGGCTTGAGATTGTGCTCGGTTTGTGCTGATTTCGTTTGTGCTGCTTTGCAATACAGTGTTTTTGAACAATTAAATATGGTTGGTCCCCCAACTGATGCTAGCCCCCCTCAAATTTGGATTTTGAAAAACAATTTAACGCTTATCGATTTTGCTCGGTTTGTGATGCATTGTGCTGACGATAATAAGTTTTGTGCTGCCTCGCAAAAAGGTGCTTTTTTCAAAAAAAACAACTGGCGGGGCCAACTTCAGGCAATCCGACCCTCTAAATTGTTTTTTTTCCATATATTTCAACGCTAATGAATAGTGGTAGAGGGCATTTTTTCCCCTCTATTTCAACGCTAATGAATAGTGGTAGAGGGCATTTTTTCCCCTCTATTTCAACGCTAATGAATAGTGGTAGGGGGCAATGGTGGCCGTGCGGGCTAGAGCATAGGGCTTTGGTCGCATGGTCTCACGATGGTTTGCGGGTTTCAATCCCGTCCGGGAGTGAGTTTCATTTCATAGATAGAACTCCCTCCCGGGGTCATGGATGTCGTAATTAACTAGATAACACAGTGATATGGCTAATATGCATCGTACATAAGGCCAAAAAAAAATTTTAAAAATAAAAAAATAGTGGTAGTTTTGTGCTGAATACTGCTGACAATAATTCGTTTTGTGCTGTTTATTTTAAAAAAATAAGATAAATTGATGAAGCCCTCTCTCCCCTTTCAATTGCCTTGTTGGCAATATTTCCGCATATAACACCAATGAATTGTGCTGAATTGCCCTGATATAATATGTATTATGGAGGGCGCTGGCAGCTCAGTGGTTTGCGTGCTTGCCTTCTGAGCTCAAGGTCGTGGGTTCCCGCGGCCGAGGCCCTTAGTTTATTTTATCTGGGAGATAAAATAAACTTAAGCACGCCGTCCTTCGGATGAGACGTTAAGCGATGGTCCCGAGCCTGTAGAATGTCAGGTACTCGCTAAAGACCCCTGCCCAAGGTGAATAAAAATTTAGGGTAGGCAAAATTTAGGACTCCCACAGTATAGTCGGGCTCATGTCCACCAGAGTGACGAAAGAGCGCTGTGGTAGTAGGCGATATGACCTCGTAGTTAAAGCAGGCATGAGTCATAAAACCTAACCTATATATTATGTCTTGTGCTGCAACGTATTATAATTAGATAGATGAAAGGAGGGTCGGCCTGGAATGAGGTCTGGTAATTGAGTTAGCCAACTGATATGGATTCCAAGAAAAGTAAAACTTCGTTGTTGTATCTGTTTGGCTCATATACCGGGAAAGGTTTTTTTTTACTTCCTCAGTTAGAGCTAAGTATAGGGGAAGTTATGTAATCGGTCTGACTGAGTTTTTAACGGAATTTCATGTTTTCCGAATATGAAAAAATTGTTCACTGTCTGTGAACACGATAACTCCCGATAGAAAGAATCTATCGCAACGAAATTTTATTTGTGTGACTAAAACCCCACAAGGACAAAACCTGTCGATTTTCAGCCAAATCGGTCAAAGGAGAGACTTCACTCAAAAACTCTAACAACTGCAGTTTTAAAAAAAAAATTCCAAAGACGGTCCAAGAATGAAATATGTATTTACCCCCGACTTTTCATTTTCTTTGCTTCCCCTTCGTTAACGACTGATTCCCAGCATTTGACGTTTTATTCCAAGGTTGGACAAGGGTTAAAAGTAACGAATTAAATAAATCTCGAGTTTATCCGACGCTACTATTGGTTACAAAAAAATCCTAGACGTTCGAAGAATGGAATATGTCGTTTTTCCCCCGACTTTTCACTTTTTTTGCTTGCCCCTACATCAACCCTGCAGAATTTTGCACAAAACTAGCACAATTCATTAGAGTTGAAATATAGGGAAAAAAACAATTTAGAGGGTAGGATTGCCTAAAGTTGGCCCCGCCGGATGTTTTTTGAAAAAAACACCAATTTGCGAGGCAGCACAAAACGTGTTATTATCAGCACAATCCAGTACAAACCGAGCACAATCGATCGGTTTTAAACTTTTTCTAAAAATCCAAATTTGAGGGGGGCTAGCGTCAAGTTGGCCCCCATATTTAATTGTTCAAAAACACGTTGCCCGTTCTAAACTTCTATTGATATCGTGAAATACAAAAAGTGATCCGAAATGGTGGCAGTAACGCTAATCTCTTATGGAAGATTATTATTCGCTTATAATACAGTTAATGATAACGTAAAATACTTATGAAAGAAAAAAATAGATTTTATGAGGACGCCAAAGGAGAGCAATATGTTATAATTACGAACACTCCTACTGACTTTGTTAATTACTCTATCGAGTAGTGATCCGATATTTATTAATGTTAGGTTAGGTTTTTATGACTCATGCCCGGGCTTTAACTACGAGGTCATATCTCCTACTACCAGAGCTCTCTTTCGTCACTCTAGTGGACATGAGCCCGATTCTACTGTGGGAGTCCTAAATTTTGCCTACCCTAAATTTTTATTCACCTAGAGTAGGGGTCTTTAACGAGTACCTGACATCGTACAGGCTCGGGACCATCGCTTAACGTCCTATCCGAAGGACGGCGTGCTTAAGTTTATTTTACCTCCCAGATAAAATAAACTAAGGGCCTCGGTCGGGTTTCGAACCCACGATCTTGAGCTCAGAAGACAAGCACGCATACCACTGAGCTACCGGCGCCCTATTTATTAATGTTGTTTAAATTATTTAAAAAAAAACATAAAGAGAAATAAATATCAACGTATATACATTCAATTTTTACTGAAAGATTTGAGTTTAATATCGGCAATTTTAATACAATTCGTTTGCTTAAGCCTCCGTTCAAATTCTAACCTACTGTTTTTTTTGTTTTGTTTTTTTCTATATATTTTGAACAAAGAGAAAATATTTTTTTGTTTGTAGAATTTTGTGACTTAACAGTACACTACGGTTCACACATTCTTCTCTCCCTCTCCCCTCCTTCAAATTTGCCAAAGTCAACGTTTTTTCTGTCCTTATCTGGTTGAATGAGGTTTTCTTCTCTTCACCGGTTCTTCTCTTCCCAAGCCATTCAAAACGAGGGGAGTTGCCCCCCACTATCTACCAAATGAAATTTCTTGCTAGTGTTGAATACATTATGATCTTATCTTTTTTTTTCTTCGTTCTATTTATACGTTGCTGTTATTTTTTTTTAATTTGTGCTCATTCCTTATTTCTAAAATACATTAAAAATATATTTGATTAAAAAAATTGAATCTTCCTTTGGACTAGATTAATCAATTGATCATTCATTTGTTGTTTACTTTTACATATTAAGCTTCAAATTTTGATTTAATTATACATTTTTCGTGTTTTCTTATAATTATTACTATTATCATTAAATAATGATAATTTTTTTAATACTTGTGAAAATGATAAAATGTTAAAATAGTGCGGTTGAAAATTCATGATCGTAAAACATAATTGTTATTAATATTTCATATTTCAATTTTTTCAAAAATTCATTAATGTTTAAAAAAAAAAAATGTGAAAAGAGTGTGTGGGTTTGTGATGGTTGTGAGTGGGCTGGCAACACTGAGTTTCTACCTGTTTGTCCGTATTGACTTGTTAGTTCAGTTGTGTGTACGTCGTATCCATAGTGTTGTCTCTGTGAATTTCGTTTGTTACTAATGGTTTAGTTTGGACTATTGAGTGAGATTTTTGATTAATTATTCATTAGAAATTTTATAATGTTATTCTAGTTTGTCTCTCTTCAAGTATTGAATAATGTACGCCAAAGGAAAAGGTTCAACAGTTCCATCGAATGCTCAGGCTCGAGAGAAGCTTGCATTGTATGTTTATGAGTATTTATTGCATGTTGGTGCACAGAAAGCAGCCCAAACCTTTCTGTCAGAGATAAGATGGGAGAAGAATATTACTTTGGGTGAGCCTCCTGGGTTTTTGCATTCGTGGTGGTGTGTGTTTTGGGATTTGTACTGTGCTGCTCCAGAAAGGAGGGACACTTGTGAGCATTCCAGTGAAGCCAAAGCCTTTCATGATTATGGGTTTGTTAATTCAGGGTATGGAGTGAATGGCATTGCACATAATGCGGGGCCTACGCCGATACCTTTGGGTCAGATGCCGCCTAATGATGGAATTCCTGGTGGTCCCATGCCGCCTGGGTTTTTCCCGAATTCAACTATGCGTCCTTCTCCGCCAACTCATCCTTCGTCACAGCCTTCTCCTCACCCTCAGCCACCGCCCCCACATAGCGACATGATGGCCACACAGCCTTTTATGGGGCCTAGGTACCCGGCGGGGCCTCGGCCTGGTGTTCGCATGCCGCAACTTGGTAATGAGTACAATGGGCCTCCAGGGCAGCCGATGATGCCAAATAGCATGGACCCGAGCCGTCAAGGGCCTCCGATGAGCAGCATGAATCCGAGGATGAACCCACCAAGAGGACCAGGGATGGGCCCTATGGGGCCTGGAAGCTACGGGCCGGGGCTGCGGGGGCCTCCACCCAACTCCACAATGGGCCCAGGCCCCGGCCCTGGAGCCCCCATGCATCCCATGTCAATAGGCCCTGGTGGACGACCCCAATGGCAACCTAACACATCCACACCTATGAATTATTCTTCTTCATCCCCTGGCAACTATGGAGGCCCACCAGGGAGCTCCGGACCTCCTGGACCTGGCACTCCTATCATGCAAAGCCCTCAAGACTCGTCGAACTCCGGAGGTGAGAACATGTACACAATGATGAAACCAGTCCCTGGAGGCAATATGCCTGGGGACTTCTCAATGGGAGGGGGTAATGAGGGTGGCCCCATGGGTCCGATGGGCCCTAGCACGATGGGGCCAGTGATGAGCGGGGATGGACTGGACGGGATGAAGAACTCTCCGGCAGGAGGTCCGGGTACTCCCCGAGAAGACAGCGGCTCCGGAATGGGAGACTACAACCTGGCTGGGTTCGGGGGTCCTCCGGAGAACGATCAGACCGAGTCTGCAGCCATCATGAAGATCAAGGAGAGCATGCAGGAGGAGGCTAAGAGGTTTGAAAAGGATTCTGATCATCCGGACTATTTCATGCAGTAAATTCATTTTTTTTAATGCTTGTGTATTTATTTTTATGTTGTTAAGTATTGAATCATTTCATAGCAAAACCATCACCCTTCGATTTTCGTATATTTTGATACATTGTAATGCTGATGAAGGTATTATAAAATATCGAAGGTTTTCCTTACTATTCTGAGTATTTTTAGTTTTTATGACAGTTTCTAGTAATCAACAACATTTATTTCAATCAGAAGATTAGCGACACTTCTTAATTAATATATTGACAATAGAAACTCTTTTTACCTTTTCAAAAATCATGAATAATTCTTATAATAATAATTTTCAATAAATGATGAATGATATGTGGTACCCCTATAGAAGGTAGTTGAGTTTCAAAGTGCATAGAGAGATGTGTCACCCATCTTACACTTCCAAACTTTGAACTCTCTTCTGCATCTGCTATTTGAGTGGTACATTTCATACTTAGAATGATTTTATAGAAATATAATAACGATTATCTATCCTTTTTTCTTAAGAAATGTCAATAAAATTGAATCTTTCATTTAATAATTTTGAGAAATGTCTTAACAAGTAAATGTTTACTACGACTTACAATTTTTATAAGTGAAATTCGATATTTTTGAATATCTGCAGTAGCATGACATACCTAAATTATCAAAATTGTGATGGCGGAAAACTGATAGTTTTGGCGTGAAATGACCCTATTTTAAAGTTTCTTGTATATTTTTTTAAGTGTATGCCACAATATTCACTTAAATTACCTTACATACTTAAACGTTATGTCCCTCCCGAAGATTGTTTTACAAAAGAAGCCTTATTGTGATACAAACTTCATTGTGTAGTTATTTAAATAGTTTTACTTTTCTGACACCTAAATATTAATAATGGTCCATTATATTTTAAGTAAGTTTTTTTAAATGTTTTGAAAGATTTGTTTTTGTGTCAACAACGTTTAATAATAATTAAGTTGTCAGATAGAAAAAATAACGGTGATTACATTATATTGTACAACTAGTTCGTGGGCTTGAAGGTACAACTCAACCAAACATATTTGTGTTGGAACATTTTTTGAGAGTAGGTTATATTGTCATCCATAAATTTTTACTCTATGTAAATATGCTAAAAAAAATAAAAATTATTAGCCACTGGCCATTTAATATACAATTGACTTCTATCATAGGCGGGTACGGCCCGCGCAATTCTAAAACGTTCAATACAGCAAACTTTTTTTTTCGAATAATTGAGTTAATTTTAGATGAACAAAAAAAAATTTATTCGCAGGCTTTATCAGATATTCATAAAATATGTTCTTGTATCAAATCTTAATCCTCCTTGGATTTGTCAGGTCATAGTTCTTTTCATTCTCTGTCATTACTTCATTCTGAATTTTAAAAAAAATCTTAAAACATTCGAATTGATTTATAAGTAGTTTTTTAAATGGCCCTAACTTGAAAAAATTATTTTAAGATTCCTTTTTTGATTTTCCCTTTACAATATCTGTCATAAATTCTTTGACAGATAGGATTTTAAGAAATATGTCAAATAATTTTACCTCTAAGCACACACTTTATTGTTATTTTTGTCTCAACTTGTTCTAATCCTCACCAAGTAACTTAACAATGACATGACAGTGTGTTTTTATATTCTAATAAAGAGAGTGATAGACAAATATCATCTTAGTGCGGAGAATTTCTTCCCATTCAATAATGTCTGTTTTTATATTCTAATAAAGAGAGTGATAGACAAATAACATCTTAGTGCGGAGAATTTCTTCCCATTCAATAATGTCATTCCCCTCTCATATCTTTGCCAAGTAATTTTAGTAAAGATACAGCCTAAGTATTATACATTATTTTTATTATTCACATTTTTTTTCAACTCAAAAATGAACTGAAAACACAATATTCATTTTTTTAACTCGATCCACTAAAAATAAAAAAGCAAAACAAATACAAATGCGTTAAATGAGCCGTAAGAAAAATATAAAGTGTACATTTCAAATATGTTTCAAGGATCATGTAAATATGTTTCGGTAAGTAAATCATGAATAATATATGACAAAATTTTATCACAGGTTCAAAATAGCGTCCAATTGTATCTAAAACAAATCCAGTGAGTATTTTCTCAGGCATTACAACGTCTAACGTATGCTTGAAAAATATATACAAGCACATACATTAAAAAATAAAAATATAAAACAATTTTTAATTAAAAATATATAAAAGCTCAATGTATTTTTTATATTAAATACAATAAATATTATCTAAAGTTAGCATCTCTTTCATGTTAAAAACAATCTGACAGTTATAGAGTAAGACTATAAAATTTTCTTAAAATATATATTAACCCTCTTGAAGAAAGTAAAAAGAAATATCATTATAAAAACTCAAGAAAACAAATAAGTAAGTACCTACATTTTCCCTGAAAAACATTTTCTACATGGAGTAAAAAAAAAAAAAAAAAACATTTGATGTTCAAACATGTTCAGAAGTAAAAAATTGATTGGTTTGCATTTGAAATATTAATAATTTGTATATATAAAAACTGCTAGTAAGAATTGATATAAATCAAAAAATTAATAACGACTTCAAATTGACAATTGTTTTTTAAACAAAGTGATACATATTTATCTAACTGAAAACGCAGCGAAACTTTATCACGTACGTTCCTCAAAACGCAATAAAATAAGCAGTATTTTGATGCTATACATCTCTCCGGACAGGGCTAAAATGAATCCCAAAGAACAAACGCTATAGGCCTAAAATAACAAAACACTTAAATTAATTAGTTGAACAGACTCTCCGCCACTTTGGTTCAAACAGGTTATCTTGAGATTACAAGCTGAACTAGGATACCTGCCCATGCTCCCAACCCATTTTCGGTTGTACTGACCACCAATATGAGTAAAAAACAAACCATTAGATGCGGTAAGAAGGTTGTTGATTTATTGTTGCTAGAAATCATTAAATAACAATTTATTTTGACGAATTAAGGTATCCTGATTAATATACACAAATTTTATTTTGCACGAAATGGACGTTTTTGGACAAATTGCAAGTTTAGGTTTTTACTGCAGAAAATTGTATATTTTTTCATAATTAGAAAATTTATTTAAGTTAGTTTGAAAATATTTACATACATACAAATTTATAAAGGAAAGTTTCGTGAAATATTACTTCTAAATCTTTATTGTTACGTTCGAGCACATTGGTTCTAAAAAGAAAAACAATCATGCCTAAAGTGAGAGTTACTCTTCTAATTTTTCATGGGCAATTTCGAAATTAGCAATCCGACAAATTCCGATTTTGAGGAAAACACGAAGGATGGTCTCGCTGACATCTTCCATGTATGCACATTAGCATTACTTCATCTTATTCTAAACAACCTATGGTACAAATATGCATTTAAAAGTATTTTCTAAATACAATAATTGTATGAATTAAAACATTTTTTAATTTTACAAGATTTTTTTTTTTTGTTTTAATGAAATATATATATGCGTTATCTATCCCTCGTATAAAAATAAAAATTTGCAGCTTGAATCAAGGATATTTTTCCAATGTTGGTATAATGTAAAACTCGTTGATAGAACATTTACATAGGGTCGTATTTGAATTTTCTAACCTCATTAGAGACTAAACAAGATTTTTATCTTACAAATAAAATTACTCACAGAACCCAAATGTCTTGTCAGAATCTATATATGGGTTGCATCTATATATTCATTAAATTCCTTATTGAAATTTTTATCAAAAAGCTGTGACCAACAGTCAAGGACACATGAATATTTTAGGTTTCTTAGGCTTATCCAGGTTGGTTAGTTGTTTTCCGGCATTTCATCTTCCAGAGGTTCAACTAGTTGACCATATTTTGGGATATCTTCTTCAAGGCACAATGAACCTGGAAGAAATGTCGAATAAAAATTGACCATGAATATTAAATAATTCATTAAAATTTAAATTACGTCTTGAATAGTTTCAAAACTTTTGGTGAACTCTTTTGCGCAAGATTGTATTTTAACGAGTTCTACATTTTACCAAAAAAAAAAAAATCCATGGCTCATGTTGCCGATTTTCATTTTTTTTTTGCGTGGGATAGCTCATAAATATACATATATATAAAAAATAATAATAAATCGTGTGCTTGAGGTAAAATTCTTTGACACATTCCTCAAATGTTGAAATATTTGTAGCAATGAACACATGCTACAAATATTTCAACATTTAAGAAATGTGTCAAAGAATTTTACCTCTAAGCAGACGATTTATTGTTATTTTTTTGTCTCAACTTGTACTAATACTTTTTAGTTAGGCGTTATGCATTTTTTGCTTTATAAAATATTTTTAAATATTGGTGAAGGTTGTAATTAATTTGTTAGTGTATAGTATTTGAATCCGCATTTTTTTTTTCTTCAGTTAGATAAATATGTATCACTTTGTTTAAAAAACAATTGTCTGAAGTCGTTATTAATTTTTTGATTTATATCAATTCTTACTAGCAGTTTTTATATATACAAATTATTAATATTTCAAATGCAAACCAATCAATTTTTTACTTCTGAACATGTTTTTTTGTTGTTTTTTTACTCCATGTAGAAAATGTTTTTCAGGGAAAATGTAGGTACCTACTTACTTATTTGTTTTCTTGAGTTTTTAAAATGATATTTCTTTTAATTTTCTTCAAGAGGGTTAATATATATTTTAAGAAAGATTTATAGTCTTACTCTATAACTGTCAGATTGTTTTTAACATGAAAGAGATGCTAACTTTAGATAATATTTATTGTATTTAATATAAAAAATACATTGAGCTTTTATATATTTTTAATTAAAAATTGTTTTATATTTTTATTTTTTAATGTATGTGCTTGTATATATTTTTCAAGCATACGTTAGACGTTGTAATGCCTGAGAAAATACTCACTGGATTTGTTTTAGATACAATTGGACGCTATTTTGAACCTGTGATAAAATTTTGTCATATATTATTCGTGATTTACTTACAGAAACATATTTGAAATGTACACTTTATATTTTTTTTACTGCTCATTTAACGCATTTGTATTTGTTTTGCTTTTTTATTTTTAGTGAATCGAGTTAAAAAAATGAATATTTTGTTTTCAGTTCATTTTTTAAGTTTAAAAAAAATGTGAATAATAAAAATAATGTATATTACTTAGGCCGTATCTTTACTAAAATTACTTGGCAAAGATATGAGAGGGGAATGTGACATTATTGAATGGGAAGAAATTCTCCGCACTTAGATGTTATTTGTCTATCACTCTCTTTATTAGAATTTAAAAAATCACTGTCATGTCATTGTTAAGTTATTTGTTGAGGATTCGCGCTTTTTTATATTTTTTCTCCAACATTTATTTTTTATTAACGTATACACACATAGTCGGCTTCATATTTTGGGATTGCTGTGTAGATAATGTTTTTCCAAAATTAAATGCAGTACAATTTTCAGTGTGATATATGTATTTTTTAAAAAGTTTTATTTTTGTGGCATATGCTTTCAAAAAGAAAATATATATATGTGTATATTTATGAGCTATCCCACGCAAAAAAAAAATGAAAATCGGCAACATGAGCCATGGATTTTTTTTTTTATTTGGTAAAATGTAGAACTCGTTAAAATACAATCTTGCGCAAAAGAGTTCACCAAAAGTTTTGAAACTATTCAAGACGTGATTTAAATTTTAATGAATTATTTAATATTCATGGTCAATTTTTTTCGGCATTTCTTCCAGAGGTGTCTTCAACTATTTGACAATATTTCGGGACACTTCAAGGTTCATTGTGTTTTGAAGAAGATATCCCAAAATATTGTCAACTAGTTGAACCTCTGGAAGATGAAATGCCGGAAAACAACTAACCAACCTGGATAAGCCTAAGAAACCTAAAATATTCATCTGTCCTTGACTGTTGGTCACAGCTTTTTGATAAAAATTTCAATAAGGAATTTAACGAATATATACAGTGGCTCACAAAAGTCATCATACACCTCCCATATTGAAAGAAATTATCTCAATATCTCTGAATAAGCCGTGAAGAACAGAAAGTACTTCAAGAACTGTAAAGAGCATCTATTACTGCCTTCAAAGAGCAAATTGAATGATATTTATAAAAAAGGAATAGCGCTTAAAAAAATTATTAACAAAAAAAATCAGTTACAGTACCTCACAAAAGTCATCATACACCTTCAAATCATCTTCGTTTTTCGTTATTTAATATTTCGTAGGCCCACCCTTTTTCTGTAAAACATTTGTAAGACGTTTCAGGACTGAGGAAACTAATTTCTTACAAAGTGATTCCGGTGTTTTGGACCACTCACACAATATTTTGTCTTTCAATTCACCAATGTTTCTTATCTTGTTGTTTCTCAATCTTCGATTGACTAATTCCCACAAATTTTCTATTGGATTGAGATCTGGTGACTGAGGAGGAGTGTCTATCACTTTGGGGCAATTGTACAGAAGCCATTCCCTCACTTTAAAAGCCTTGTGCTTCGGATCATTGTCCTGGTAAAATTTGAAACTGTTTGAAATTCCCATTTTTGCTGCACTCTGTTTTAAATTGTTGCGTAAAATGTCTACATAAACCCATTGATTCATTATGCCATCAATGATATGGAGATTTCCTACTCCATGTGATGACATACACCCCCATACCATTATAGAACCACCGCCCTGCTTCACAGTGGCACGGAGATTCTTCTCGTCTAATTCGGTGTTTGGCTTTCTCCATATTACACTGCCTTGGTTTGAATCGAATAATGAAAATTTACTTTCATCAGCAAATATAACATCATCCCAGTAGTTATTATCTTTTTCACAAAACGTTTTGGCAAAATTAAGTCTTTTTTTCCGGTTCACATGACTGATGAATGGCTTCTTCCTACTTACTCGACCATGATACTCTTTATTTCTCAATGTTCGTCGAACAGTTTCAGCACTTACGTCCACGTTCAACTCATCCTTCAGCTCTGCAGCAATTGTAGGGGCACTTAATCGTGGATTAATCAGAATTTTCCGAGTTAAGACTCTTTCTACACGATTAGAAAGTAATTTAGGCCGACCACTTCTAGGTTTATCACAGAGAAGCCCTGAGTTTTTAAACTTTTGAATGATAGATTGCACACTGGGAAAAGGAACATTCACTTTATCACTTATTACACGGTAACTGTCTCCATTTTGCCAATGATTAATAATCAACTCTGTAATTGCTAGAGGAATACATTTTCTCGTTGGTGCCATCGCTTTCAGTAAAAGCTAAACTGTTACTGGGTTTGTCCTTTAAGCGCCTGGAGTTAGTTATCTTGAATAGAATTATTGATAATAGTATTAATGAAGAAAAGAGTATTAGCAGATAGTAAACATCAGCAAAACAATAATTAGTAGTGAACTGTATGAAGACTTTTGTGGGGTACTAAAAAGGATTTTTTTTTCAAATAACTTTTTTGTGCTATTTCTGTTTTGTGTAGAACATTCATTTTGCTCTTTTAAAAGAGTGATAGATGCTCTTTACGTTTTTTCAAACTTTGTTCGTTTTCTACATTTTAGCCGGAAATAATGAAAACAATTATTCCAATAATGGAGTTGTATGATAACTTTTGTGAGCCACTGTAGATGCAACCCATATATAGATTCTGACAAGACATTTGGGTTCTGTGGTTCTTAAGTAATTTTATTTGTAAGATAAAAATCTTGTTTAGTCTCTAATGAGGTAAGAAAATTCAAATACGACCCTATCGTACTGCCAGTGGGACATATGGAAACATGTAAAAACGTATTTTGTTAAAACTTTGCTTTAAAATCAACATGAACAATATACGATAGTTGTGGGACGAGATAAAAAACTTCTTTCCACTGTTTTATTTTTGTTAATGTAATTCTGAAAATTAGGTAATAACAATATTATTTAGTTATTATTTTTTTATTACTAAAACTTCACACAAACCTAATGACGTTTGTTTTGATCATAGAACTGCCACCAATAAAAACAAGGTATAAATATTTTATGTAAATCGTCACCCCAGTTCATAGGGAAACAACTCCAAATTTTATGGATATGAGTTATTGTCAGAATTGCGTAGATAAACTAAAGAGAATCCGTTTTCCAGAGAACTATATAAATAATTTATATATTAAAATTAAACATTACACATTTTGGAACTTTTTACCCAAAATGTTCTATCAACGAGTTTTACATTATACCAACATTGGAAAAATATCCTTGATTCAAGCTGCAAATTTTTATTTTTATACGAGGGATAGATAGCGCATATATATATTTCATTAAAACAAAAAAAAAAAATCTTGTAAAAATAAAAAATGTTTTAATTCATACAATTATTGTATTTAGAAAATACTTTTAAATGCATATTTGTACCATAGGTTGTCTAGAATAAGATGAATTAATGCTAATGTGCATACATGGAAGATGTCAGCGAGACCATCCTTCGTGTTTTCCTCAAAATCGGAATTTGTCGGATTGCTAATTTCGAAATTGCCCTTGAAAAGTTAGAAGAGTAACTCAAGTGCTCGAACGTAACAATAAAGATTTAGACGTAATATTTCACGAAACTTTCCTTTATAAATTTGTATGTATGTAAATATTTTCAAACTAACTTAAATAAATTTTCTAATTATGAAAAAATATACAATTTTCTGCAGTAAAAACCTAAACTTGCAATTTTGTCCAAAAACGTCCATTTCGTGCAAAATAAAATTTGTGTATATTAATCAGGATACCTTAATTCGTCAAAATAAATTGTTATTTAATGATTTCTAGCAACAATAAATCAACAACCTTCTTACCGCATCTAATGGTTTGTTTTTTACTCATATTGGTGGTCAGTACAACCGAAATTGGGTTGGGAGCATGGGCAGGTATCCTAGTTCCTTGTAATCTCAAGATAACCTGTTTGAACCAAAGTGGCGGAGAGTCTGTTCAACTAATTAATTTAAGTGTTTTGTTATTTTAGGCCTATAGCGTTTGTTCTTTGGGATTCATTTTAGCCCTGTCCGGAGAGATGTATAGCATCAAAATACTGCTTATTTTATTGCGTTTTGAGGAACGTACGTGATAAAGTTTCGCTGACACCCTGTGTCTGTAATTGTATTTGTATGCACTTGAAGCATATACTTAGATAATCACTGTAATTTTTAAACTTATTTTAAGTACTTAATGCTACCGTTTTTTGATGTGCACAAAGTGTCCTATTTCCTTTCTTCTCTCTAGTGTGTTTTAAATTTATCCGATTACGTATTATGTAAAAAAAACATTAGTTAATTGTTATATGCATAGAATAATCATTCTTGAAAAGTTAGTCTAAAAGTCTTTTTTGTGTGATTTTTTCTGTCGCATGTACCTATTTGTTGTACTTGACATATTTTTGATAGTTCGAAAAAGTTTATGTATTTTATTATAAAAATAATATAACTGTAAGTAATTTTCATTGCAGATATAATTTTTTATTACTTTTAAAGCCCTTACATCCATATTTTAATTTTATTATTTTTTTTAAATTAAATTTTATTTAATTTTAGTGAACAATATTGAATATACTGGTGTTTGTATTAAAAATAAGTATTTATGTACTGTCCCTTCTATAAATAAAATTATAGCTTATGAATGAATGGGTATGATGTGTGTGTAATTAATGTTCCTGCCGTAAATTGTTAAGAATATGTTGCATTATCAGTTCAAAAGTGCCTTAACTGCAAAAAAAATAGAATTTGAACTATAAATCACTAAGAAACATTGGGACAGAAAATAAAGTATATTCTATTAATGTAATCAAATATTAATTTTTATATCAACTTAAGGTACACGGCGGCAGCTAAAGTTGAAGTTACCTTCTAAGTAGGCACTTTAAAAAACATTAAATATAGTTTACTTTGAAATTACTTTTTAAATGGGCTACGTTTTAAATGTTTAGGACTAAACACATGCGCATACAAGTTGAGTGGTCAAGAGACAGAGGGGGCATATGGGGTTTCGTTTTTTTGAATGCTTGGTCCTGATATTAACTATGAAAACTATTTTCATGTACTATTTCTATTCGTTTGAAAATATTGCAGTTCACAATAAACCATGTGATCAGCCAAATGATAATATAAAAGTGAAAACTGACATTATTGCAGAGATATTGTGAAATAATTCAAATGAACTTGAAATAAATAAAACTTGTTTATTTATGGTGAAATTAGACAATACCATAAATAAACAAGTTTTATTTCTTTCAAGTTCACGATAATATAAAAGTAAATGGAAAGGAACATTTTATATAATAAATAATTTTAATGTATTTTCTAAATTAATGAAAATATAATATATTTTCATTAATTTAGAAAATACATTAAAATTATTAAACGAAGGTTATTTCTAAAGTATAATTTTCTTTTTTATTTACTCTTGTTAGACACATTATTAACCGCAATACTTCTAGTAACAATAGTATATGATTTTTTTTTTTTTTTTCCCCAAGATAACAAAAAAAAGACCATCGCATACTGTTTTAATGACAGTAGCTGTTTTTAGAGCCTGCGAAATTCGAAAAATTTACTCCTGCATTTGAAAGGCAATTTTAAAGTAATTTTCAACAGTAATCCTTCGGGGAAAAGTAAAGGGTACTTCGGTTTCCACACTAGGTTATTCAATATTTTATAATTCTTTATATTTTGCCCTCTGGGGGGACATCAAGAGTTTGTCTGTAGAACAATAACAAATAAATCAAGCAATCGTGCAGATATCTTTACGATGTGTATCAATAGTCACATGGTTTTTGTTATTGTTTTGCAGAAGATGACTTGTGTCTCAAGTGGGTGAAACGTAAGGAATTATGTAAGATCACAATAAACGAGTTAGAAGATGAAAGAAAACTTTTTGGCTTTTCCCTGAAGAACCTCTACTCAGAGGTCCAAGTCTCATACTGGTACGAGTATACTCATTGAACAGAAATCAACATTAAATAAAATAATTACCTTTGATGGGTAACGTACACATTACTTTTCACTATAAACCTCAGGGTTTTCTTGACTGAATTTCTTACTTATTATTTATGTTGACTTTTTCTAAAAACTTTTGCAGTTGTGGCACTATTCAACAGATTGTGCTAGCATTTTATTTTTAAAAAAAAAGTGTGATATAAAACTAAGCATATAATCCAGTGGTTCTTAAACCTTTTGCTGTCACACTTCCTTTGGGTATGATTTCATGACCCACATCTCTCATGATTTTGGTCAAATCTTTACGCCTGCAGTACATTCTCGCGAGGGAACCTTTGGGGCCCCACTTACTCTCTAGCCTCCTTTCACTCGTGCTAGGAGACCGCGACTAGGCCGAGGGCGTACAATCTCGAATTCGCCTAGGGTTACCTCGATGAACATGTACTGCCGGCATTAGGGCGAAATTGCATACTTAATGTCCTGGTCATTCTCACTCAAATGAAAACAACAAGCAGCGAAACAAATAAAGATTTGAAAGCATTAAATCTCTATCACTCCAATTAAGATAATTTGTAAGATTGTTCATCGGATCCCTTAACTTTTCATCTTTACTTTTCAAAAAACTACAAGCAACAAATTTGATAAACTTCTTCAACTAGTTGAACTGGTATATTCGCGTTTTAATGATTCTTACGTGCCACCACTACTGTTGGTGTTAATAGCTTCCAGCGACATTTTATGGTATCTTATAGAACTATTTCAAGTATATTGTACAACTATCCTCTGTGTAAAGTTCTCGTCCCTTCACATTCTAGAATTTTTGTATTCGTTATATACGGATAAAACCATTTATATTTGAAAGTCCTCACATCTCGCCAAAAGTTTCTCTATACCTCCTAGGGAGGCTTACACCCCAGTTTAAAAACCACTGATATAATCTATAAAAATTTTATCGCCTATTCATTATACGTTAATATTTGAAGTTTACTTCTTGGTAAAAAATGTTCTGTAAAGGTAACTTCTTTTTTTAAAAGCAATATTTGCATATAAACGTCGACAAACTTGTAAAAATGTTTTTTCTATCACACTTTTTCACGTTGAAATCGTTGAGAAAATATTAATTCTCATTTGAGGGGATGAGAAGGAATGCGAAGTAATGTCTTCTGTAAGTAATTTTTTGGGAGGTAATTAAATTTTTTTGCGGGTCCAACTCTTTCTCGTTCTCTCAATTATTTTATTTTTTTGTATGTATTAATATTTTATTTATTGTTTTTTACTTTACTTATTTATTTGAAATCTGTATAAATATATACAATTAAAAAAAATCTAATATTAATAAAGAAATTAGATTTTTTATGAATAACTGACTTTCGATAGTGATTTTTTTTGTCTTTAAAAAAAAACTAAAAAAAACCTGAAAGGCCTATGTCTTCTATTGCATGCTTACTCACCAGAATTGAAATTGACACAATTGCATTCTGCAGAACATCTTCAGTTCTTCTATGTCAAAGTTTTTCTTGTCGATTTGTGCCATATCTTCTTTGTTATTTTGATACCGCTCAACTATTTGACTTTAAGAGGGCATAGAACCACTTAAGATTATACTTAAGACAATATTTCAAAAATAAGTTTGTTTTATTCACTTAAGATTTAGACAAAAAATTACGGAAATCAAATATTTATGCTAGTTTCAAATTGAAATATTTAGTGAATGTTCGAAAAGGGGTTTCCCAGGTTTCCTCTTTGCTAAGTATCTAATAAAAAATTTTCGACTATAAAATTAATTTTTTTAAAATGATTTGATACTGTTTACATGCTTTCGAACATTTAAGTACCCCATTATGCCAACCTTCCTTGTTAAGTTTCCTGTCCACTCACCTTTAATTTAAGCTCTTTCAGACTTGAAATTTTTAGCATAAGTAGGTAACGTAAAGCAATTCTGGAACATTTTTGCTCTCTCACCTCTTCTTCCTGTCACACTCATCTCAACTGCTCCTTTTTTTTTTTTTAAATTTAATTTGTTGAATACCTACAGAAAAACTTTGCTGTAGAGTTTATTTTCGAGCTAGAAAAGGTCAGAAACCTTTAGATAGCTCGTCCTTTCTCCCCCCTCCCCCAAGTGCAGTGGGGAGTGCATCAGGACACAAAATAAAAAGAAAGAAGAAAGACATTTATTTGCTTAATTCATATCTATAAGAATTATAATACTGTATTTTCCTGGAACTGGCCGTTGATATAGTGGGAAACTTGAAGATTAAGAAAAGAAAAATATAGTCTTTTCCCACACAATTTGTATATTTAGGGTGAGCGCATTCGGTTGTTCCACGATCCGCAGACCCTTTAAAAAGTACATACAATATATGTACATCAATATCGCAACCATTTTATATATTAATATTATTTTATAAAATTGTAATTTTTAAGAACATTTTTTTGATTAACTTCTATATATATATATTTTTTTTTTTTAAATTTACGAAGAGATATTTACAACTGTATACAAATATATACAACAAGCAAATATGCTAATACAGAGATAATGGCAATGTCAAAATGTCATGAGGGGAGAAATCACCCAGTGGTGATCCCTAGTCAAAAAACAATTTTATAAGATACATAATATAAAATAATATTAATATACAAATTGTTTATGTATATTGTATGTGCTCTTAAAGGGTCTGAGGATAGTAAAATATCCGAAAGCGCTCACCCTAAATATATATCTTGTGTGGGAAAGGACTATATTTTTCTTTTCTTAATTGTAATACTCTTCGCAAGAAATAAGCATTTCTTTAGCTTCTAGATTATTTAACATTTAAACAAATTTATTTGAACATGATATACATCCTGAAACAGATAGAACCTGCGGACAGTAACCAGCATTTCTCAAAGAAAAGGTAAGGAATTGTTTTAGACTATAAAAAAATGATTATCATAGAAACAATCGTTACATATCGCCTACTACCAGAGCGCTCTTCCGTCTGGTGGACATGAGAGTCCTTAATTTTGCCTAGCATAAATTTTTATTCAGCTAGGGTAGTGTACCTGACATCGTACAGGCTCGGGACCATCGCTTAACATCCCATCCGAAGGACGGCGTGGTCAAGTTTCTTTTACCTCCCAGATATATTTTGATCGAATTCTATCTTTAGAGATTTATTTTGAAATAGTGAATAGTTAATTTTGTTGAGGAATACTTATTTAGTTTTCACAACGGAATGTAAATTTTGAGCCTCATAAATTCGAAGTTTATCAGTGTATGGAGGGTTTATGGTGCTCACCAGTTGCTTGGTCAGAAAGTTTTGCTGACCTTTGTTTTAGATAAGTATAGGAAGTATATAAGATTCCACGTGCTCTTCCTTATTTTAATACCTAATTGTGGAGGTCCAATGCGTCCCACTGCCTTGATGACGCGTCATAATATTATTCAGTATGTCCCTAGCTCAGGAAAACTCCGGTTATTTAAGTGCTACCGGATAATTAAAAGTCATTTACTAAGTTTTTTTTTTTTTTTGTATCTTGTTATTCAATTATTTTATTGTTTTTAATATATATTTTTATCCGTCTCTTCTCTCTTTGCTTAAGGGTATATATGAGAGGCCCCTCTTATTATTTGGTTGACACTTGTATAATCTTTGTATCCTTTTTTAAAATTATTTCTTATGCTGTTATTCTTAGAGGATACATACATACCTGAAGATTATTTTTCATTTATCAGTGCGGGTTTGAATAGGTTTGTTTTTTGGCAATACACTGACAGGGAAGGATTTTAGTGAAATAGTTGGACCAGTTATGAAGAACTGTTCTTATAGAATATCCTCTCAAAAGGGGTGGGAAGCAGATAGCCTAGGACAGCCCCATATTCTATTCGCACCAACAAGAAAGTTTAAATATAATAAGAATTTCCTAAAGCTGGAACATAAAAACATTAATATTATCTGATTTTTTAACATTGGAAGTTAATAATTTTAAACCACATTTGTGACACTTAATTTATTGATTGTATAAAATGTCACAAAATCATGATTATTAAATACTGTGGTTAGGAGGTGAAGAAATCATTGCAATGTAAGATTTTTCATAAATTATTATTTATAAATTGAAACAACATTAATATAAAATATAATAAAAATTAAAATAATAAAACTACAAATAATATATATTTTTTATGGAGGATAACTTATTTATTTTTGACTAACTTCATGAAATGTATATTTGTAGTTACATGTTTTAGGATAACTGTCCATCGATCCCTAACTCCGGACAAGAAGACGCAGACGGGGATCATATGGGTGATGTATGTGATGACGACGCTGACAACGATGGAATATTGAATTCACCCGTAAGTAATGTACCATATGAGGGTATTTTGAATCAAACTTGATTGATTTCAGAAAGATTAAACTTTTAGAAGAGCAAAAAAAAAAAGTCATGAAGGAGTTATAATGATGATTTTTTCATTGAGGAAAGTCCCATAGAGGCAAATTCATATCTAAACTAGTTTTGTGTAAGGAATTGTTTACAGTTAAGAGTTAATTTAATTTGGAAAATGGAGATAGTCGGGTTTGATCTGAACATGTGGAGACGGTTATCTTCCATACCAAATTTGATTTTTTTTTTTTTTTTTTGTCTGATTTATAAAGATGCAACTTGATGCAACCAACATCTATGATGTAATTATAGATATGGTGGCGTGAATGACGTGTGAGAGGAAGGCCACCCTGTGGTAGGTTCTCGGGACGAAAATATTAATTATTAAGACACTGCACGTGTGAGCAAAAAAAAAAGAAAACAATAAAAAAAATCAAATAAATAAAAAGGAATTAAAAGACAATTTTGATGCATGGGTAGTAAGCGAGGTAATAAAAGCAAGGAAGTTTTCAGTGTTGAAAAATATTAAGAACGAAGATTATTCAAGGTGGTAATAAGTCGCAGTTCCACCTCTTCAACCTTCTTGGAGGGCTTTGTGGTAAGTATTTGTACGGATTTCTGGGTTTGCAATTGTGTAAAGTTTCCTAAAAAACTGTTTGTAGGTTGTTTGGGCTACTGTTTGTGACATGAGGTCATTATGAAGTGTTCTGTTGTTTATGTATGGTGGGCACTATGTTACCAGTCTGAAGGTTTTTGATTTGAAACGCCTGAATTCGTTTTATGTTGGATGTTTTTGCTGAACCGTATATCTGCGATCCGTATGTCCATAACGGTCTAAGTAAGTAAGTGTAACTTTTTTGTGTCATGTCTAATTTTGATCGTCGATTTTAAAAGTCCGTAGTTTTGAGTCGACGGTTCACCGTGTTTCATGTGAGGGTTCCATGTAAATTTTTGAATTACTGTCAGTCCTAGGTATTAAAGTGGTTCTTTTCTGTTTTGTTTGTCTCTGCAATAGCTTTTTGCCTATCACAATCTATCGAAAACAATACTTTTATGGCCATAATTATTAAAACAATGGGGAAAAGTGACAAAATGACATCCACATAAATATTTTTCAACTCGATGTAGGGTCCGGTTTGAAATAATCATACCAAATACCTAATGTACAATACACTTATGTAGATAACTCATTTTCAATGAATATTATTGAAGATAACTGACTTTGACTCTAATACGCTCTTATAATTTTTGAAAATTATTTTGTTTTTTTATTACATTTTAAATACGCCTATGAGGGGGAAGAGCCCGACTGTCCCGCCTCCCCTTCTCTCTAGTGTGAGAAGAGTTCCTACCCCCATCACAAGTTTGTTGATTGAGGGGGGGGGGGGGGGGGTCTCCAGCCTCTAGCATTCACTTTTTACCATAGAAATAATATTGCTAATAATTGATAACTAATTAATGCAAATTTTCAGGACAATTGTCCCCTGGTTGCGAACCCAGATCAGTTGGACACGGACCACGATGGTGCTGACAAACAGGGGGATGCTTGTGACAACTGCCCAACAGTGCCCAACATGGACCAGGATGACGTGGACAAGGATGGGATTGGAGATGCCTGTGATCCTGATATGGACAATGACGGTAAAAAACGTCAACATGCCTCATTTACCATGCACTTTCCCCTTTGCTCTAAAACTATCAGTCCGGGGAGGGTGAGTTACGTCAAATTAAAACCCTATTCAAGAACTGTAAAATGGGTTGATGCAGACCATAATAGCTTCAATACTTTTCCAGTTATGGTGATTTGAAGCATCAAAAACAAGCAACATTTTCCGCCTTTTTACAAGCTCATTTCTCTGAGGCGATTGCTTGAAAAAATTTGAAAATCTGCACTTTTTATAATTATACTTATGCTCAGAAAATCATATAAATCTGAGAATATCTGTTATGATTTAAACATTGCTTGATTTAACATGAAATGGCCCATTTGTGCTAGTAAATGTAACGAAGATAACAGTAGACAGAGAGAGAAGACGGTGTACACGTATAGCATGGTATGGGGAGAATGCGAGAATGAGGAGTTTAGGATAATCAGGGGAGCGACCCCCCTTCACTCCAACCCATGACTCTCCACCTCGACTGCTCTGTGACTCAAAAATGTTATTTATCTCCATTATTTGTAGCTTTAGTGAAAAAATGTATAAAGTAATGTTTAAAATGAAATGTCTTTCATATTGATTCTGTAGCTTCTTCACATAGGATCAATAGTAACTGAGAAAACATGAAATACCTTTTTTGTCTCCAAGTGAACTTCTCTTCTATTCAGTTAATTTGAAATCATACCTTTCCTAAGATCTATTTCTGAATAGGCAGGTTCAAATATTAAGTTTGATTAAAATATTTTCCCTTGATGGAACAAATAGAAATAACGGAGATAAATGACGTTTTCGAGTAGCGAGGAAGGGGAGGGGCGCTCTCGTTCACCTGATCAGCTTTCACTGTTTAAATCAGTTCAATTTACTTGTAATATTAAAATTTGATCTGATTTAACGCAACCGGTATATCCTCGCCAATGACAGGCAAATACCTAATAAATAATACTACACTTATGAACATTTTTTCTTAATATTATTCGGCTTTCTTGGTTTATTTAATGAAATTTATCGGTGTTTCTTAGGTGTTCCAAATCACCATGACAACTGTCCCAGGAAAGCGAATCCTGATCAGCGAGACACGGATAATGACAGTCTAGGGGATGTTTGCGATAATTGTCCAAGATCACCTAACCCAAACCAGGCAGACTCCGATTTGGACAATATCGGGGATGTATGTGACAGCGATATCGACAGAGATAGGTAAGTATTGTGTATAGTCTGTAGGGTGAAAGTTCAATAGGGTAGACCCAGCCGTACATTAATTTAAAGTTTTCCTTTGAGATTGGTTCATTGAAGCAGTGCTTCCCAATAGGTTTTTGTGTTAAACCTCCCCCTTTTCCCTTCGGCCGATTTGGCGGTAAATCAATAGGGGGTTCTGCATGCACATATGAAATTTACTGTAGATACAATCATTCTATCGGGAGTTTTCGTGTTTACACACACGCACAAACAGACATTTTACTTCCCCCAGCTACACGAAGTATAGGGGAAGTTATGTAATCGGTCAGAAATTTGATGAGTTTGACCTAAATTTCATGTTTTTCGACATTCTGATTCCGAAATGAAAAAACTTTCTGTGGAGCGACTTTGTGAACACGATAACTCCCGAAAGAATGAATGTATTGACACGGAACTTTATATATGTATCCAGAACAATCTAGGTGCGATACCTAATGATTTTCAGCCAAATCGGACATAGGAAGAAGGAGCTTAGGCAGGAGGCTTAACATAAAAACTCTAATAACTGTCGATTTAATGAATGTATGGACATGAAATTTTATATTTAAATTCAAAATTTACAATTTGGAATCAGAAGCCACTTTGTTAGTCAAATATTGAGACTTAGCCCTAAGGGTCGATTGGCTTTGGAGGGAGAGCGAAAATCCGATACAACCAGGAGTTGTACGTACTCTATACAGAGCCAAAATTGTCGCACTGGATTAGAGGTGCCAAATTCCGTTGGGCTGGACACGTAAGACGGATGGACGAGGACCTTATACCCAGAAAAGGGACGACCCAGAAGAAGATGGCTGGAGACCGTGAACAGAGTCGCAAGACGGTTTGGTGAGGTGGGCTGGTGGAGACTGGCCCAGGACAGAGCTGCATGGGGAGATTTCCTGGAGGAGGCCAAGGCTCTTGACAGGCTGTAGCGCCTATGATGATGATGATGATGAGGGAGAGCGAAAATGTGCTTCTAGAGGAAGTTCGAAATTTATGGTCGGGCCCTGATGTAGGTATTTATTTTTCGTTTAATAAAATACATCTTTTTTGGTCCCTGTAAAATTTATTATTTTTTTTTAACAATTTTAAATTACATATTAAAATTATTCTAAGGATCACAAATAATCAAACTGAATTAAATGCATCTACTTCCTAAAATTAGTTTTATAAATTTTCATCCTAAAAGAAACAGAAGATCTTCAGCTCTTAATTTGATTCTTAATTGATTATGAATAATTTTATTTAAAATTTCTTGATTTTTCAGAGATGGGATTCAAGATGTCGCTGACAACTGTCCCAAGGTGGCGAACAGTGACCAACTTGACACTGACAACGACGGTAAAGGGGACGAGTGTGACCCTGACGCGGACGGAGACGGGGTGCCTAATAACCAGGACAACTGTAAATTAGTCTACAACCCAAACCAAGAGGACATAGACAGTACGTACCTTGAATGATGTGTTACATGACCTCTTAGGAAGCATAGTCATTTTTGGGACCATTTACAAGCTTACTTAATTTTTGAAAGTGGTCATTGAATACATAATCTGGAAGCTTACGTCGAAATATTGAAACTAGGAATTTGATATTCATGTATCTTCCATTAATTATTATTTTTTTAAGAGCAAGGTCGTGGGTTCGAAATCCATCCGAGGCCCTTACGTTTTTTATTTGAAAGGTGAATAAATCTTGAGCACGCCGTCCTTCGGGAAGTTAAGCGATAGTCCCGAGCTTGTATGATGTCAGGTACTGGTTAAAGATTCCTCCTACCCTTGGTGAATACAAATTTAGGGTAGGCACAATTTACGACTTCCATAGTTCACCACAGCGACGTAAAAGCGTACTGGTAGTAGGCGATATGACCTCTTAGTTAGAGCCCATACAAGAGTCACAATTATTTAAATCTAATTTTTTATCTCATATCTATGTATTTGTATTCTAAGATTTAATGTAGGTTGTTGTATATATTTTATAAGCTATTTCAATGTACAAAATCGTATGACGCATCCAATTACCATTTTATGGTTTAAAATAGATAAATATTATAATTAATATTCTGCTTTTACTTACAGGGAACGGTATTGGGGACAGCTGCCAAGACGATTTCGATGCAGATGGCGTCATTAATTATTTAGATAACTGCCCAAATAACTCAAAAATATTCACGACCGACTTCAGGTAAAATTAGTATAATTTCTAAATTAAAAATAAATACATTATCCATCTATCCATTTTTAAGTTTTCCAGATAAAAAAATTAAATAACACCGTCTCAACTCTCCTATTTTTGTATTAATATATAATTTTTTTTCAATTTTCAGGTCATTTCAGACTGTGGTTTTAGATCCTGAAGGAGAATCTCAAATAGATCCGAATTGGGAAATATATAATAAAGGGGCTGAGATAGTTCAAACGATGAATAGTGACCCGGGCCTTGCTGTTGGTCGGTATTATTAATACAATAAATAAAAACAAAGACCTCGTTTAACTTTTATATTGTCTAATTTCATAAGCTGAAACCGGTACACTTTATGTATATATTTTTATGGAATTAAAACAATATATAAGTTGAACAAGTTCATTGTTTTTATTTTTTCTGACATGTATTTTATTACCATTTGTGTTCATTATAATTTTATTTTTGTACTCAATTGTAATAACATTTTATTTTATATTTATTAAATTCAAATTATATTCAATATTGAGTTACAGATTATATATTGGATGCAGAAAATATAAGTTCATGAAACACCTAGTTCAGTGATCATTATAGATGTTTAGGCATTTTATCGAATACATATCTGTGGTCAAAGGGAATAAAAAGTCTAAATTCTTAACTTTTCAGGGCAGCACGTTTTTACTTTTGCAGTAGGTAATCGTGTAAATCCAGTTTTTGGAATAAATAAATTATGTTTGCATCATTATTAATGATATACCTTCTAAATCTATAGGAGTGAATGAAAATGAATATTGTTAATCTTTCTTGGATTTTCCCTTAGTTACCTAATCATTCCCCATCACTTACCTAATTATTGACCACACTTACCTAATTATTAACCATACTTGTTGAAATACTCGCGAATGATGCCTCTCTTAAAGTTGTTTCAACCGAAAACACCCTCTTCACTTGGAATAGTCTGCCGTAGTGAATAAATGGTTAAATGCAGTTATCTTATGAATGATTCCTCAAAGAAGTAGATTAAGTTGATTTAACCGAAAACATATACAATTTTACGATACCAAGAAACCCACATCTTTATAATTCCGAAAGTATTAGAGTTCTGAGCTCCCAACTTCTTCACAGTGCGCAGATATGGCTTGGGAGATCATCACAGTGTACTTAACTCATTTTGGCCATTTTACGACTTACAACTTATTGCCTATGACCATAGATATATGCATGAATGTTATGAAGCTATATGTTTTTAATGCTTAGCAAACTTTATATTTATAGGTTATGATGCTTTCGGAGGTGTAGATTTTGAGGGAACATTTTTTATAGATACAGAAACTGATGATGATTACGTTGGCTTTGTTTTCAGGTGATTAAAAAAATAATTAGATTACAACAAATAAAATATAAATTAGTTGAAATAATAATATACAATTCTAAAATTAATTGTTAACATTTTTTTTTTATAGTTATCAGAACAATCACAAGTTTTATACTGTTATGTGGAAAAAAAATACACAGACTTATTGGCAATCAGATCCATTTAGAGCAGTTGCAGAACCAGGCATTCAGTTGAAAGTTGTCAATTCTGTCACTGGCCCTGGAAAAATGCTGAGAAATTCCCTGTGGCATACTGGTGATACCCAAGACCAGGTAAATTCTATGGAACCCGTCAATATAACATCTGATCCCACTTCTCATAATTTTGTACATGATACAATTTTACAAAAACAAATGTGCTAACATTAACACTTTTCTTTACTTTTTCAAGGTGAAATTGCTCTGGAAGGATCCCAAAAATGATGGTTGGAAAGAAAAAACTGCTTACAGATGGTTTCTAATACATCGTCCCAAAATTTCATTAATACGATTAAAAATTTACGAGGGTGAACATTTGATAGCTGATTCCGGTAACATTTTCGATTCCACATTTAAAGGTGGACGACTAGGAGTTCTATGTTTTTCTCAAGAAATGATAACTTGGGCAAATTTACTCTACCAGTGTAATGGTAAGTGAAGGGAATTATGTATTGCATTGGTGTACATGTTTTTTTTTTAATTTACTTATATTCCAGATTGCTTACTAAGAATAAAACTAAAAAAAAAAAAAACATGTGTGCAGTTCACACGCGGTAGAAGTGAAACCTTCAGAAAACGAAACTGCGAGAGAATGAGACGAATTCAGTATCTCTCTTCAGTATTCTCTGCTTCAACTGCCTTACTATTATCTTTACTTTTAGCCTTTTCTTTCAATTTTTTCGCCTGTAAAAGGTTTTTTCGTAGGGTATCTACCTACCTCAGAAACCAGATTTATTGAGGTAATTTCTTATTGTATGCGAGGTAACGAACACTCCAGAACATGATGCAATGTCAGCTGCAGTTGCTGAATTAGTAGAAAATGGGGTTTTCTTTACAATACGCTCTATTTTCCGGCCGTCTCTCCTTGATAGAGCTCTTGGGCGGCCAGATCTCTTTTTATTTTCAATCATTCCCGTTTCTTCATATTTTTTAAATATATAATAAACACTATAGAGATTTTAATTTAAGATATTACAACAAACTGAATTGTTTACTCAGGAAGGATTAAGCCTGTAATCAATACTAAACACTTGTTCAAGTACTTTTTTCCTGATAATAAAATGAAAGACAATAAAGAGGGCGCCGGTAGCTCAGAAGTATGCGTGCTTGCCTTCTGAGCTCAAGGTTGTGGGTTCGAAACCCGGCCGAGGCCCTTAGTTTATTTTATCTGGGAGGTAAAATAAACTTAAGCACCCCGTCCTTCGGATGGGACGTTAAGCGATGGTCCCGAGCCTGTAGAATGTCAGGTAGTCGCTAAAGACCCCTGCCCTAGGTGAATAAAAATTTAGGGTAGGCAAAATTTAGAACTCCCACAGTACAGTCGGGCTCATGTCCACTAGAGTGACGAAAGAGCTCGCTGATAGTAGGCGATATGACATAGTTAAAGCCCGGGCATGAGTCATAATAACTAACTCGTAAGACAATAATATTATTTTTTATTAAAAATGAAATAGTGTGCCCCCTTTCATTTATAAGTTAAGGTGTGAGAAATGAAGTACATATTGAAATCTGAGTTGATTGGAACCAATTATTAAAAAATACTGTTTGTTCAAATACTTTTTTCTATGATGGTATATATTTTATAATGTTTTGTCCTTCTACATCTTGTTTTATTTTGGTTATTTTTTTTTCCGTTTGCACTTCTCCATGGAGACATGTTGTTTACATTACATTTACTTAAATCGTATATGTATTCATATGCATTGAAAACCAGCTCTGGTAAAAACTAAAACAGTGGGAAGACATATTTATTCGTCACGGTCACCTCAAGCAAATAAATTGTCCCATCACCGGTATCTCATTAATTTGATGATTCGTTTCGATATTAGCAATAATGTTTACATTACTTGTTATTTCTAATTTTATTTTATAGATAGAACCATTCTTGAATGTCAATTGTCAATCATTGGAAGAGATTTTGAGGACGAAGACGAAAGGTCCTATAAAATGGAATCCCAAATAATGTAAAGAT
Organism: Aradus depressus; assembly: GCA_963662175.1. Taxonomy (NCBI): domain Eukaryota; kingdom Metazoa; phylum Arthropoda; class Insecta; order Hemiptera; family Aradidae; genus Aradus; species Aradus depressus. Next base: position 34,959,061 of record OY759218.1, read on the forward strand.
TAATGCTAACATTAAAACAGATCATCAAATTATAGAAATACTGATGCCCGAAATATTTAATTTGAATCTCAGAAAAAATGGGAGAATAATACAGAAGCTTCATATATACATTTAAAATTTTTTTTAATTACACCTCAACAATTGATATTCAAGATGGACGGAAGCAACACCGAGAACGAAGACAAGTTCTCTAGAACGAAATTATAAATCACGAGTAATGTGAAAAATAACGCTAACTTTGAAACATATCATCAAATTAATGAGATACTGATGATGGGAGTATATACCCAAAACGTTTATAGAAAATAAATATACTTTGAATTTCAGAAAAAATGGGGAAATAATATAGCTGCTTCACGTATTAATAATATATTATTCATTATTTCTATAATTTAATTAATTTATTCAACCAATCAACAACACAAGGAATACTTCTTTTCGAAATCATAGAAATACTAGCAGTCCTAAGGACAAAACATGATTAAAAGTATAAATACATCTTAAAAACATGGAGACACTTGGAAAATTAGTATTTGTTTTTGAACTGTAGTTCAGATTATTAATGAGTATTTCTTGAATTTCAGACAATTTACCTGAAGAGATTTACAGAGATCTTCCACTAAGGCTTCAACAAGAAATTAACATTGATACAACAAGGCCCTGGTTTAGATCCTGAAATTAAGGTTTTCTCCAAGAAAGAGGTTAGGAGCGAAATTATTCACAGTGTATACAACTAAAAGCACATGCGTTAACTTTAATTAAAAAAAAAAAAATGCTTTGATTCATGAATACTTTAGAATTTCCTCAAATGAGTGCTAAAAAAATTCTAGATGGTTTATATTCTTATGTAAAATATACATGGTTTAAGCCCAAGAAATGTACAAACTTCAAAAACTATAAATTTTAATTTTGCTGTATTTTATATGTGTAATTATATTTTAAATTATTATACTTATAATTTTGACTTATACAATTTTTTTTTTGTGTGTATTTTTTCCATTATATCTTCAGACATTTTATATTACACCTTCAACAATTTTTTTTTATATGAAAAATATAATTTTCAAGAAATGTATTTCTGCGAAAGCGGTCTTTCACGAACTTCCTTGCACAAAACCAGATACATACAATTATACGCTAAATGTAGTCGTAAAAACAAAACAGAAATACAATCTGGGTTAGATTAACAAGACATTGTAAAATGTACAAATTCTCTTAAAATTGTAATAAATATAATAAAAATATAAAAAATAGGAATAATTGAAAATGCGTAACATTTGCCTTGTAAATTTAAAATCAGGGCGTTCTCTTCATATTTTATTTTTTTAGTTACATTATTTACACTTTTTTCTTAGATAAATCTATTCATATAATTTAATAATATGATTAATTTTATATAATATATAAACATATTATGAACTATACTACTTTAATAGAACGCCTCACTTACTTAAGAAAGTAACTTACAAAATAGTAATGAAAAATACACAAATATACACAATTACTGAAAATAAACTAAATATTTTTCAGAGAATCAAACATAACTATGAACAAATTCGATGCATAACCAAATTTATAATTTAATTCGAGGGTAGAAGCAATTAAAATAAAATCAAACTGCAAAATAATTATTCCAATGTTCATACAAAGAGTATCCCATTTTTCGAAGGCGAGGCAATTTTCTCGGTAGAAGATTGAAACGAGTGAGCTAAATCAAATGCCAATTTTTGAGGAAGACATTGGGAAGTAAAACTAAATTCAAATAGTAGCGGCAAATGAAAAAGTCGCCGGGGAATCACCCGCAATGTTCTTCACCAACTCGTACTTGTTGTAGACTAAATTGTTACTCACTCTCTATAAACCCTCCTTTGCCTGGTGGAATACCCTGTACATTAACTACTAGTCTTCTGAATCCACATAACATGTGTCAATACATTTCTTCTATTTCAAATTAAACGAGTTAAACCCTTCACCCCTTTAGAAAAAAATCAGCGAGTATGAATATAGATTTAAAATGCCTTGTTGATACAAGATACTCATTCCATTTAGAGTTGTATCAACAGACATAGATACTTTTTATTTTCTTAATTCAGGCGGCCGGAAACCACGAAACTCCAGTGAAAACACATTATTGAATAGATCGTCGATTACATAAATTTCATCTCAAGATCATTGGTTAGAAACCCGGTCCTTAGGTTTTTTATTTAGGAGGTGAAGAAATCTTGAGCATGCCATCCTTCGGAAGGGACGTTAAGCGATGGACCCCTACCCTAGGTGAATAAACCTGGGTAGGCAGAATTTAGAACTCTCACTATAGAGTCGGGCTTATGTCCACAGTAGGCGTTATGACGTGGTTAAAACCCGGGCATGAGTCACAATAATGATCATAACTTTCTCCTTACTACGTATAGCTGGGTGAAGCTCTCTAGATTAAGCCGTTTAGTTTTCGAAAATGGGACACCCTATATGTTTAAATGATATACACAGATTCATTCCTTCTGAATAGATGGTAAGTACAAATTAGCTTACACTGCGCTTATTATATGCGTATCCGGAAGACAACAAAATAAGAGCCTTTTTTTTTTTTTAATATTTGACTAAAGTCATTTGTATAATTTAAATACAAGAGGGAAAAAAATGTATTGCTTTAGTTTGTTGTCTTCAAACATATAAATGGGAATCATCTACTCGATAGGAAGACATATAATATATTACAATAAAGCGATTTACCCAGTCTCCGTGCTGGTATAGCGTTGTGATACCTATGCTTCTTTAACATCAATGTATCGATAAACGTTTGCATACATTGAAATATACATTTTAAATTTTATGAAACAGAAAGAAGGAAAAAATCAGAAATCTTAAAACAAAAAAACAGGACGTATTTCATTCTAAATGACTTGTGATATTTTTCAAAAGTCTCACACCGAAGTAACGCAATATTGCTGTGAGAAAACATTGTTAGGGGCGATACGACTTGCATGTTGAAAACCGATATTTATGAACCGATGTCGCTTAAGTCTATGTCTGGGTGGGTGGACACGGTGATGTCAGATAGAATAAATATATTGACACAGAATTTTATAGATACATCCAGTACCCCATAATAACAACTATTGATTTCTGGTCAAAGGGAATAGTAGCATTAGACGGAAAACATTGAGACGATCAATATTTCAATATCTCTCTTCCTAGTCGCTACACGTTGTGAAAGCTAACTGATCGCCTGGACACAGTAACCCTATTTTACAATATATAGCACGACATACATGTATAATTTGATACAGAGCACGTTAAAAATGCATTAACAATAAAAAAAAAGCATTGCAAGCTAAAATCGAAATCTCAACGAACTTCTTGAGAATAATAAAAACAGAATCATTTAAAAAAATAAAACAGTAGAACCAATACCACAGCCTCCATCTTGAAAAATTGGCAAAAGATCTTCTTTTTTTTCAAATTTGTTTAACAGGATCCGACAGCGGTCGTTTGAATAACAATATGTGAGGCTCTGAAACAAGAAACATATATTTTTATTAGTACAAATGAAATAGCAATAATTATTCCATTAGTAGAATCTATTTTTTCCAATTTAAATATGCTACCCACAAAGGACATTGGTTCTTCCCAAAATAACATTAATAACAGGAAAATGTATTCTTTAAAAAAATATTTTTTTAGTGAAATGCTTTTGGATTGTTTGCTTTTAAACATTTTTTTTTTATTATGCTTCAAGAAAATGCAAATATATAAAAAATACGCATACACGGTGTTTTAATGGAAGTCTCCATAGCTACCGACTAGTTTGATGAGTCGAAAATAAGTTATAAGTTGACATGAGTCCGGAAATGTTTCTTTAAACAATTATTATTTTAAAAAAAAAGTTGTTTAGAATATTTTGTGAGCGTGCCATAATAAAACCATCGTACCTTACCCTATGAAATCTGAGTAGGCAAAATTTAAGACTAAGCGAAATGACCTCGTAGATAAGGCCCGGACATGAGTTACAATAACTAATCAACTATTCGCGGCTACATGTGTAAGCTTCTTTAAGGGCAGTCCATCAAAATATATGTTAATACCATTTAAAAAATTATAATTGAGAGGGTGGAGGGAGGCAATGCATCCTGGTACATATTTGAGAAAGCCTGATCAAAATTTCAAATCCTACTCAATTTCAATGTATAATCTTTCTTCACTATTTTTTAGTACTTATTATTCAAACATAAAATGTTTTTGTTTGTTAGATAGAGATTTTAATATTATGTATAGTTAGTTATTATGACTCATGCCCGGGCTTTAACTACGAGGTCATATCGCCTACTACCAGAGCGCTCTTTCGTCACTCTGGTGGACATGAGCCCGACTTTAATGTTGGAGTCCTAAATTTTGCCTACCCTAAATTAAGGAGGAGTCTTTAACGAGTACCTGACATCGTACTAGTCCAATCTCCTATGACACAAAAAGGTACCCCATCGAACACCTCAAATTTGAAAGGTGGATGCTTGGAAAACATGTAAGAAACATGTTACCCCCGCCAGACTAGTAAACATTTGTTAATTGTTGTTTTTAATGAATTTTGAAATTACCTAAAAAAAAAGAATTTACTTTTTAAAACACCTGCTTGAAATTTACACAATATATGATAAATAATGTAACGTTTTTGAAAAAAATTGTCTGGCTGACAATGTTTGTTAATGAACATCTAACAGACCTTTGCTTAAAAATTATTTTTTTCATGAAAGTACACTTCATAACACCTCTTTGGTTTTTGTTTTAAAATGAAGTTTTGATGGGGTACCTTTTTGTGCCATGGGAGCTTGGACTACAGAGGCTCGGAAAAATCGCTTAACGTCCCATCCGAAGGACGGCGTGCCTAAGTTTATTTTACCTCCCAGATAAAATAAACTAAGGGCCTCGGTCGGGTTTCGAACCCACGATCTTGAGCTCAGAAAGCAAGCACACATACCACCACTGATCTACCGGCGCCCTCAATATCAATGTAATTTTTTTTTTGGAAAAAATGTATTTTAATTAACAAAAAAAATTATATTATATAACTTTCTCTTCACTATCATCAGCTGACACATTTTTTTAAACTTCTTTATCGTTAGAAGCGGTTTCTAAATATTTATCATGTAAATCGCTGTGAACAATTTGGAAATCCATGTTTTTTTAATAGTTATTTTTGATCACTTTTAAATAAACGAAAAACAGCTCCTTTATCATTCACTCCTAATAAAAGACAGTTTTGAAATGCGAAAGGAATATAAATCCAAATATGTAAACATCTAAATTTCCAATTTAATTTGTTTGAAGATGAAGAGAGCAGCTAATGTTTATTGAATTACTTTCCAATACGTGTCTTCTTAATGCTCATTGTAATTTCTTAATGTGTCTTTCTTAATTAATTTGTCAAATTTCTAAAACAAGTTAAATATATTTTTTTATTAGTAAAATAATTACTTAATTAATTTATCTAAAATGTTACATATTATTTACGAATTATCACGGCAGATATTTTATCTGACTTTTGCGATATATAATTTTGCCCTAAAAGCATTTTCTTTACGGAAAAAATGCATGGGATTTAGCGGTTGTTCAAGTTGGCACACTTTGACGGGTTGCCCGGAGCTCGAACTGTGGGCAATCTATCTAAAATTTCAGATAATAAAATGTTATTATGTAAGTTACATTTTAAACTGATTTGGGAACTAAAACAACGTAATCGATAAAATTAATTTTGGCCAGATTTTTTCAAAAATGGACCAGTGTGCGCTGATTGGGTAGAAGCCCCTGTCCTCTTTAGGTTAACGTAAAGTCACTTCAGGGCAATTTGCTGTGTATGCAGTCCATGGCATCTTAGGTGAATCTTGATTATCTGGAAAATTGGGTACGTGTCTTGGGCAGCTAATCCAGTTCTATACATTGCCTGAGCATTCTACAAATTGTCTAGGTATTATATACATTGGGTTGAAATCTCACCTGGGGAATGTGACATATAATGAATCCAGCCCGGACTTTGCTGTACTCCAATGCTACGCCACTCTTTTTCACTCATAAGATGATTTTTTGGAATAAGTTTCGCCATTTCTTTAGGTAGAACAACATGTCTAAAAAAAAAAAGAAACAAAAAAATTAAAATTAACGAGAAGGTGGTAGGTAATACAAGAACCACTATAACTGTTGACATGTTATACAATCTAGCAGTGGTTGTGGATTCAACCTCACCCACTTTTAAATAACACTTAAATATATCTTTAAAATAAGCTCCTTAAAAATCACATTCATAAATTAACAATCTTAGGTTATACAGAAACGTTTTGTAGGGTAATATTTATGACTTTCTTCTGTAGACAGATGAGTTAGGATTCAACCTCACCCACTTTTATAACACTTAAATATATCTTTAAAATTAGCTCCTTAAATCCTTTAAAATCACATTTATAGGTTGACAATTTTAGGTAATACAGAAACGATTTGTCTACCCAGGTTTAGTTACATTGGTTGGTTTATTTTGGGCGAACAACTGTTTTGGTTATTATCGCCCTACCTTGTTACATTCCTTGTCCTAACCTAGCCAGCGAACTCTTAGTACAAAAGACGAGAACAGCCACAACACCACCCCAACCCCACGTCTCGATTAAATACCCACCATTTTGGGGTGCGGAGGAAGATCTGTGGCTCACACAGTTAGAGTCTCAGTTTGCCCTCGCTCGTATCACGGCCGCCACTACCAAACTCCACCACTTATGTATTAAAAAAAACGATAGTTGAATAAAAATATTTGTGGAGTTTAACCTAACTGTATTTATATATCTCAGGTTGTTACAAGTAAGACGTACTAAAGGATGATATACAGAGCCAGCCATATATCGAAGGAGAAAAATAATAGAGTAAACAGAAAATATTAAGTGCAATAAATACAAACCCCTAAGAAAAAATGTTCAAATGCTGAACTTCGAATACAATTACCAATTACGCTATTACATATTAGTCAAATATAGTCATTTTTAATTAATTTCAGTAAATGCTGGCCATTTGAAATGACGTGTAAACGCTATTTTGGGCCAACATAACGAACATGAGAGCGGAGAGAGACCGCATTCGAAGAGGATTCCAAGGTGTTTGGGAATGGGATCCTGAAAAGAAGCGAGCAGCTAACAGGAGTTTTCACAGGACACAGTTCGTTCAAGAGACACCTACATATTATAGGAGTCAAGGCCCGAAAGGGCAGCTCACTTCCTGGGAGGTGCTCAGACGAGAATCCACATTTTTTGTAGAGATATGATAATAGATAAAATATTTTAGACGAATAGACCACGGGAGTATTCTTAGATTTGTGAAGGAAACTAGGAGGCGTGTTCCTTAGTATCTTCAGATGCAGGCAAGACTGAATGACCAAGTAAGGAGGAAGCCCAGCACTTCCAGGGAAGGGATAAAAGCATTGAATGCTTAGGTCCTTAGATGTATGCATCAGTATACATCTGGCCTATGTCACAACCACCATATTTTTAAAGAGAGCCTTATAAAGGTCGGTTTGCATTTGGGTTTTCATCTTCATAGCTTCTCCTTTAAACATTATTTCAATATATTTTTAAAATAAAATTAACAAAAAAATAAATGTTTGTGATTCATTTAAAAATCTACATAAATGATTCGTTCGTTAGCTTCTAAATGGGAACATGTTACTTTAAACTCTGTTAAAATTTTCGTGGAATGAGATTCGACTTAGTTGAGTATACCTCTGTAGAACTCAAAAAAAAAAAAGATGAAAACTACGTGAATATCTCATTTTCAATGAAAATTCGACTTAGTTTACCTCCGAGGTATGAAGAGTGGCTATGACAACCTAGTTATAATAAATATGGGTTGTTCAGGCGCTAATCAGTTAAGTACAAAAAGTTATTTTTGGGGTAAACTTATACTTACATCATTATACAAAAATTCAGCACGTTTATCATCTTCACATAATAAATGTTGATTTTTTCTTAATAACAATCCAATAACAGCTAACTGACTGTGGACAACCCAAATATAGACGAGACCGGATTTTTAATACAACTGTCCACTGAACTGATTGATTACAAGAAAATTTACGGCTGTACACTGGTAATCAAACAACAATTAATACATTTTTTCGTATCGTGGAATCACGAATTAGTTCTTATTTTAAAGTGAAATGTTACTACAAATGACTACATAATCTAACTTCGTTTTGATTCACTCCACAAATATCAACTGTCAGAATAATGGCTGAATCTGGAATAACGAAATTATAAAAACACTTCGACATTAGATACATATGTTCCTAAATTGTAAATAAAGTATCAACATGTAGAAATACCATTCAAATTTTAAAGGAAACTGTGGTACAACTATAAAGTAAAATTTTTATGATAATTATATAGAAATACCTGTATTCAAATTTATCATCGTAATATTTTTCGGAATAATAAACTTGTCTCTGAGTCATATTGTTGTTTCTTTCACTTGATAAAGATTATTTTAAAGCAACACATACGTTTAAGGATATGTAACCTGCGCTCCAAATAACAATTAAAAATCGGAGGGAAAATAAGTTGTATCGAATTAAAAATATATCGATCTACTGTAACTATAGAAATTCGATCGATATGTTGTTACCTAAACTTTAACAACAATATATATCTATTAAGGATCTTAAGATAATACTATGGAGTTCAAAGAAAAAATTGAATGATCTCTTCCTGAAATGAAAATTGAAATTACAAGGTGTAATTTTTACACAGCGTAAAGCCTGAACTTTTACATATCTGGAGAGTTTCTGCCTGTAACGTATATTTCAAGTAATTAAAATGTAATATTATTTTTATATCACTGTATAAATTCAGACTAACGTGAGAAATAAATCCATTGAAGGTAATCTTTGCTTCAAGATTCTTCCTCCCCCATCAGATATAATAGTGGCACGATTTGGAAATCTAGGGACCTAAGCACTCAATGCTCATATCCCTCTCCTGGAAGCTCTAACTGACGCAGTCCTAGATTTTGTCTGCCCAAGTTTAATTAGGATAGGGGGTCTTTAACAAGTACCTGTCATCGCACAGATTGGGGTCTGCCATTTATCCCCTATGCGAAGGAGCAACATGCTTAAGATTTTTTTACATCCCAGATAAAGAAACCTACGGTTCTTAGATTAAGGGCCCAAGCAGGGTTTAAACCCGCGATCTTGAGAACAGGCAAGCACGCTATCGGCAAGCTGTTACTCATGCATCATCTCAACGTACGGCATTCAGTCAAAAGTACAGGCTGGTCGGAATCGGGTAAAAATCTCTCAAGATAATCACATATAAATTGTGTTGGCTGTGCCTAGCTGCTAAAGCCATAAAGAAGGAAAAAAAAAAAAAATTCACTATTGGTGTAACCTGGTTAACTAAAATTCTGGCCAACATCATGGACTGAGGATTTTCAAATTCCATGCCAATTTTCTTTTGATTCAGGGTAGTTATATGTGTCTCATATCATAATTGCCCTCCCCCTTCACTCTCTCCCCATATGTTCAATATCAGATTTTATTAAATTTGAAAAATGTATATTTCTCAAATTACTAGCGTATTAAATCCACGAACGTTTCCATAAGGGAAATATTTAAAAAAAATTAATTAATACAAAATGAAAACATACCTATGTGAATGTTCTTTGAAGCTACTTACCAATGAATTACAATCTGATGAGTTTATTTGGACCAACAGAATGGAGAATAGTTTACGAACACTCCTAACTTTTTGCCAATGTTCTTACCGATATACGTTAACGTCTATAAGTTTAACTCCCTCCCATGTTGCATTAATTTAATTGTTGTTCTTTGTATTTGAAAAAAGTTCTTTCATTTAACTGATCATGAGTTTTCTTATAGTGTTGTTTTGAATTTATACAATTAACTATGTTATTATTCTGCACAAATATTGGTGTATTTTTGATAAAGAAAATCCGGCTTTAAGTGTTCCTGTTAATGGATGAAGTTTTATTTTAAAATTAATTTTTTTATTCTAAACAAAGGAAGTTTTATTTTAAAATTATTTTTTTTATTCTAAACAAAGCATGCAACGACTAGGCGGAGTAGGATTTGTACGATTGAAAAATGTAAGTATCTCCGCTGGTCTGTAATTGTATTTTTTTGTATTTTTTGCTCATTTAGTATTTCAGCCTTCCACATTTTGTTTACAGATTCACTAATGTGTTACTGGTTCATTTATTTCATTACATATGTATAGAGATATAATTGTGGAACTATTTCTTCGATTTTTCTTTATCTATAAATTGTTAACCTCAGATTTCAGAAGTTCTGTTTTTGCACACTTGAGTAGAATTTAACAAAACTTCTCATCTTAATTATCAAACTTTCAAGTGTCAATCCTAAAGGAATTAAATAACTACAATTTTATTGTGGATATCAGGTTCATAAAAATAGATCTAGTTGAACTTTGTTGACTGAAAGTTTTTTTTTTTCGTTTTACACAATTATGTAAAACATTATATTATATACATTGAAAGTAAAAGAAAAGGAATTAAAGTTTATTTTTTTCAATTAACTGTACTTCCTAGGTAAATTGTGTCGAATTTTTTTTATCAAAAATGAGATATTTATATAGTAATATATTTTTTTTGAGCTCTTTCCAGAGGTATACTCAATTATGTCGAATTTTATCCCACGAAGATTTTAGGAGAGTTTAAAGTAAGACTATTTACCAATCTGTTTAGAAGCTTACAGAACTAAGTGAGTAAGTTGTTTCCCTCCATTCATCATTGCGTGGACGTATTCTTTACATTTGTTATTTCGTAACCTGAAGACGATGCCGGACAATGCTCACAGATAGTATCTACAGTCCTGTGGCGCAGTAACATACCTATTCAGTCGTTTGTTTGAAACACAATACAGCCATGGGTTCAGTTAAGAATCCCGTTTCCCCGAGGGAAAATAATTATGTAAATGGTTTATTGGGTAGTAATGATAATAACAGTAATCTATTAGTGGCTGGACAGTAACCAGTGTACAAAATGTGTGCTTCAGTTGTTGGGAAAAATACATGTACCTTGCTGGAAGGGCTTGAGGTGTGTGTTTTAAGTTATAGAGATGCGGAAGACTGCGATAGAACTTACAGTTACTCCGTTGGCGAACGTCCACCAGCCTCTTCCAACGCCATCTGTCGTGCGCCACTCGTCACCGGTTCACTGTATCCCTCCACCAGGTCAGTCCATCACATCTGTGGTCTTCTGGATCTGGCTCCTTGAACCTGAGCGACCATTGGCTGCGATCCGATTCTCTCCACATACCCAGCCCACCGTACAGGCACTGATGTCTGCTACTGCGGTCGGATATTGTCAGAAGATATCCCTCTGCTTGTTCTAATCCTCCACTCCTGGGTTTCTCAACCCTTGACTGGACCTGCTATCTGAACATGTTATTTTGAAACGTCGTAGCTTTAGCTCAGACTGAAGCTGAAGGTTATACTAATAACTTTGCATTTGTTTTTCACATATACATTTAATTTCTTTTGTATATTTCAGATGTTGCTGACTCCTCATTCGGTGATGTTAAAAGAAATGAGGTATAGGTCATCTTCTCCTATCAACACGATTATTATGTTTGTACCACAACAAGAGGTAAGAGGTATGAGTGCTAAATGTTTAGCGTTTTTTAAAAATTTAATTTATGTACAGGGCCGTCAAAATAGATGGGTACACCTGATAATTATAGGGGGATAAATAAAAGAAACACTGAACATTTGATAAACTCTAGAGTATGTTTATTTTAACAAAAAGAACATTCTAACGAGAAAGGAAAAAAACAAGGAACACAAATTTTTGATTCTTCAAGTTTTTAGTTGATACATTTTCTCATGATTAAATGGTAATAATCATTACATATATTTTCTAAATGAAAAAGAATAAACTGAATAAATCGCCCGCTAGTTAAGGTACTGAGGGAACCTCACGCCAGGAATACAAACTTGTTCATTGTCTATTCCTGAAATGAGGGCGACCAACTACCCTCCAGGGAGAGCGAATATGTAATTGATTAATAATTTAAAAAATGTCCTTTATTTCATACAATTATTGTATGAATTAAAGGACATTTTTTGGAACAATTTCCATTTCGTCATGTTAGTTTATTAAAAAATATTTTTTGAATTCATTGTTTGGACACGTGAATAAGGACCCAAACGTTTATAGTTGACCCAAAAAGCTTAGTTGGTATTTTTACCTTAATTGGAAAATGTTTACATTGAAGTCAAATTTCAGTTTTTAATTTTTGTTAGAGTTATTATCTAGGCTTCTGATTCTATTCTCATACTTTCTGTGGAATAGTTATTTGAAATTGAATTTTATTATTTATTAGTTTTATTGGTTCCATTTGAAGATAATAACCTCTTTGAAACACGATCCATAGCCAACAAACTATATGCATATGAGAAACATTCTTGTATGAGTGTACTTATAGACATACTTATGACGTATCGTATTACCATGTATTGGTTTAACGGAAATAAATTTTTTATTATTACTATTCACGATTATACAAATGATTTTTTGTATGGAATTTATGTATAAACCTATATTTAGGAACCAGTGTTTGTGATAAATCGGGCGAGTTGGGACTCAATATATTTTTACCAAGGGCTTATTATATTTAAATTATTTTTTTGTCGAATTTTCGCGTTTCATTTGTTTATTTTTTATTGTGTATTTTTGATGCCCGATAATAGGTGGATATCAGGGTGAGATACGTAATCCAGAATGTACTAATAGCTGAAAATATTATTTTGATTTTTAGGCATGGATAGTCGAACGGATGGGGAAATACCATCGGATTCTAGAACCTGGATTTAATTTATTGCTCCCAATTGTTGATACTGTTAAATATGTGCAGAACTTAAAAGAAATGGCTATAGATATTCCTCAACAAACTGCTATTACATCAGGTAAAATTTATTGACATAAAAGTTGGTTTTTTAAATCTTATTTCCATTTATTCGCCTAATATTCTTTGTAAAAATGATGGTCCATGTAGTGAGTCCTCTTCTGTAGGGGGCTATCTAGTTGTAACTTCAGGAATATACATTCAAGGTCGAAATAAGAAAAACTTTTCTATGAGCAGGGATAGAAAAAATCATCTAATGAATCACATTTTTCATGTGGTTCGTTGAATATATCTTTTTATGTTTATTGAAAACAATATGTTGCTGAAACTTAAGTTGCAAAGTGGAAAGAGGGCGCCGGTAGCTCGGTGGTAATTCTTGCTAACTGAACTCAAGATCGAAACCCGGCCGAGGCCCTTAGTTTATTTTCTGTGGGAGGTACCTCCCATCCTCCCCTCCATCTTCAGACTTTTTTCAAAGTGTTGGTTCTAAAACCACAGGAGGCCACACAGGGGCCTACCTTAACTTCTAGTCCCTATTTTAATTATTTGTTAATTAAGTTAATGTGTGTACTAATCAGAAATTTTTAATTTTTCAGATAATGTTACACTAAACATAGACGGTGTTTTATATCTCAGGATAAATGATCCTTATTTGGCTAGTTATGGGGTTGAAGATCCTGAATTCGCAATAACGCAACTAGCCCAAACTACCATGAGGTATGACTGCTATTGAGAATTATTTTAGGCTTATATTTAAAAGAATTTTAAAATAGATTAAATGAACATAAACATTGCTATGCCTAACTACAAAAAATGTATTGCACTAAGATAAAATAATTTCACTATAACAAAAATTAATTCACTTCAAAACAATTACAGTCAAATTTAAAATGGATAGTTTGCACTTTAAAATGATTAGTTTTAACTTTAACTTTGGAAGCCTCAAGGTACATTCTTATTTACGTTAAACACCACGTGAGCATCTGAAACTGCCTTTAACTCCTTCCAATCCTTCGTAAGAAGTAAACTTATTCCAGTGATTCAGAAAAACGAATAAAAAAAAAAAAACGCGAATTATTAGAATTAGGCAAAAGAAACAAACATTTTTGTGTCCGAAAGAAGCGGAAGATTTCGTGCAATCTCTATGACAGTAGAAAAAGTGTACTTCTTACGAAGGATTGGGAGAAGTCAGTTACAGATGCACACGTGGTGTTTATCGTAAATAGAGAATGTACCTTGAGGCTTGCAAAGTTAAAATTAAAACTAACCATTTTAAAGTGCAAACTATCCATTATAAAGTTGACTGTAATTGTTTTGAAGTGAATTAATTTTTGTATAGTTATAATGACAAAGTTGAAATAATCTTCTTTAAAGGGCAGTTATATATTCCGCATTATTTTATTTGTTACTATTATTGTTTGGACGTTGATTAATACATGAAAGGTCTTAAATCATATCAAAATTTGTTGTCTTCTGAAAACATCATAATAATTAATTAATTGTAGTTTAACGATAGTACTGTAAAAGAGTAACTGATTGAAATTTTTATAGTCTTCTAGAATTTTATACAGACTTTTTATTATTATTGTTCTTTTGTCATTGTTTTATTTTTATTTTTTCAGGTCTGAGTTGGGAAAGATATCTTTGGACAATGTTTTTAGAGAACGAGAGAGTTTAAATGTTGGCATTGTTGATTCTATTAATAAGGCTAGTGAGGTTTGGGGCATTACCTGTCTTCGTTACGAAATTCGTTAGTTACAAACGTATTATTTATTTCATGTTATATTATGCATGTATTATTTATTTCAATATTTACGCTTGATAAGAGAAGTGTTTTTAATTCCTTTATTCGAAGATACTGCCTCCTACATATATCCGAAGGATAGAGGAAGCTTTGTGATTTGTATAACTCAAATCACTAAGGTCCGAACATCAGTTAAAGGTAGATTTAAGTGTGAGGAAATTTTGTGCAATTACTTAGCAGATTTTTTTTTTTTTTTTAGGTGATATTAAGTTACCGGCTAGAGTTCAAGAGGCAATGCAAATGCAGGTGGAAGCAGAGAGGAAAAAACGGGCAGCCATTTTAGAATCGGAGGGTGTGCGAGCGGCAGACATAAATGTGGCTGAGGGACAGAGAGCTTCGAGAATTCTTGTATCTGGTAAGTTGCATTAAATATGTAATGAGTGTGTAGTCAAAAAACTGTGAAGTTTCTTAGGAAACACAACACATTATATTTAAAAGTACCACATAGTAAATAAGTTTGCGTAATTATATAGATGAAAGTACATATTTACATAATGTATTTTTATTTAAAACCAATAGAAGTAGTGCATTTGACTTTATATACATTTTTAATAAATGATGAAAATACTTCCAATGATGTATCCTGAGACTACTTGCATGTATTTTAGTTAATAATCATGCTCGGATTTTGTAAAAAACAATGTTCCCAAATGAGAACACCGGGTACGAAGGGGTGCGTTCCACTGACGTCCCATTTGGGAACACTAGGACAACACACCTCAATATGTGGATTACAAAAAAGACAAATAAGTAAATAAATTCAACTTTATTGATCAAATAAAATATCTTTTAGGATAAAAACGTCCGATAACATCTTTCTGTGAAAAGAAAAGTCATATTTATACATGGTACTATTTGAAGCAGTGTTTGTGAAGAATTATGTTGCATTTTTCACACTTTTTTTTGCACACAGCGCATCTTCCTTGTTTCGTGGAACTTATCATCCAATGGTGCTTCCCATCATAACGAATAGTGTCCATTGTTCTCTTCAAAAGATGTTTTGACGACTCCGGTCGTCCTCCTGACCAAGGAGGGGGGGGGGGGGGGGAGAGGGGGGTACCATACTTGGTCAAATAAGTCCCACGATCTGCCTGCGAAACAAAAGGTGGTTGACTCCCTGTATTTCTTCGGTAACGTTGCCAAGCGTTTTGCACGGCGACATCAATACAGTGGATGAAGATTGGCCACCACCATTTTTTTGAACGAATAGCAATGCGATGTTCTGCAACATTATGGTCCATGAGATCAACGTCACCCATTGATTTATTGTAACAGTGAATGGTTTTAGGCTGACACTGTATTGTCAGCACAATGTGTGTATTTTTTATTATTTCAAACCGGTTACATCTCATAGCGTTACTCACAAAAGTGTTGTACTTTTCTGAGTCTGTTTCCCACCATACGAGCGTTTTCCATCTTGGGACAGTTAGGTAGAGGAGGATACCTATGAAACATTTTAGTTCGTCACAATTTATCTCAAATGTGTCATCACCTTTTTGAGAAGCATTAGCCATGAACATATTTGTCAAGTTTTTCATTATCTCTTTGTCGAAAAACATTTAAAAACATTCTAGAGGTCCGGGCACTCAACTCTGTACACTAAGTGGAGTAAACTCTTCAAATGTCTTCTACTTTCCAGTCGGGGGTTGAAAAGGTACTGCGAATGTTTTGAGAAGAGGTACATGGTTGAGCGGGATTGATGACCACTGTTGAATCTCCACTACTGGAGGAATTAGGTATCAAGTCGTCCGTCCTATCACTGAGGTAATCTACCCCATCCACCCTTCTTATCCTTGCCTCTGCAGATTCGGTCAGCTGTCTCCCAGAGAGATTATTGTGAGTTCCGTCAGCCTCTTCTGGGGGCGTGATGAAAATATCTATATATTCGTATATCGTCAAAGTAGAAAAGAGCGAGGATTTTTGAAAAATGTTATATATAATTGTTACTATTATTATATTATATAATGCATTTTGAAACCGACTGTTGGCTACATTCCCTTTTGCAAGGAACTAAATAAGAAAAACTCAATTTATTAATTAACTTTATTAGCAATTCAATTTGAATTTAAATACCTTACTTCTTATAATTTATCAATTTAGTAAAAGGCAATTAGGTATAATTTTTTAGTAAAATTGAAATATAAAAGAATCTATTATGATTTCGAAGGAACAGGAAAGTCTAGTAAATTATAGAACATATGCTGAAAAAATTGGAGCACATTACTCTTATATCTTAAATAAGATACATAATTAAAATTAAAAAATTTAAATATCGATTTTAAATTAAAAAGATTTAGATGTAGGTTATAACAAGGCTACAGGTTCTATTTATAATATTGTTTGGTTAGAAAGATGCAAGGTTTTTATTAGAATAATGTGAAATAATGTATAAAAATGACGATATTCCTTGTATAATATGGGAATGAAATAATAAATGGGGATTGATCTGTGTTGTTGGTGAGTCCTTATCTGTCTTTTATATGTAATATTGATGTAAAAAATAATTTGTTAATCAATTTAAATGTTGTTATTATTAAATGAAAAATGTTTTTAGAATTGAAAATGACAATATAAGTCAAAATATCTTGAGAAAAAAATGAAATTGAATATATTGAAATTATACCTGATTGCCTTTTACTAAATTGATAATTTATTAGCAATAATAGTATTTATTTGTAAGAACATTAGTGTACCGCAAGTCTCTTTTTTTTCGATTCACATACATGTGACCACCCAGGCGGGACAGGTTATATGCATCACGTCTTGCTTCCCGCGAGACTTACCTCAAAGTTGTTCTTTTATTTGTATACTGTCCTTCACGCCAAAACAATCTACGCAACATTTCTATGTGTATTTTCACACTCTGGGTGATGATTTTATCACTGATGGCGACTACAATGCTATGCACCTGGACCGGGGTCAATAATTCCGGAAAATATACACTACACGTACTGTTGAAACAGACATTACTCCCCACAAGAATCCACGTACTGACCAACTAACTGGAGAAAATTTTCAGATATCCTAGACTTTTTTGTAGGTTCAAAGTTCTTTCCATATTCATCAATATAAATAATTCCCGACTTGACATAAGACCACTCTTCTTAATTCTTAATAATATTTTTGTTCCTATTTTTTGTGCAGAGGCTCAGAAACAAGAACATATCAATATAGCTAATGGTGAAGCAGCAGCAATGGTAGCTCTTGCAGAAGCAAAAGCCAAACAACTTGCCATCATTTCTAAAGCTATTGCTTCAAAGGTACAATTTATCGAAATTATTATTATTATTAAGTCTTTATTTATTTATAAATAAAATACACATATACAAATAATTCGAAAATCAAAAATCTTATACCAAAGACGACCTCTTGGTCAGATGACCGTCAGAGTGTAGTCGTCATAATTTACAAATAAAAAATAAATTAAGTACATCTATCATGGAACAACAAAATACAATTACAACTTGTTTAAAAATCAAATTATACCTTCGCCTAAGTACATAATACATTTTATTTACGAACAAGAAAGGATCTTATCAATATAAATATTTATCTTTGACCGTTAAAATTAAAATTAAAATAATCATAATCTTCTGGTTTGGTATAATCATATTAATTTCAGATATTAATTGTGAATCATAAGATTTGTGCCTAGTTATAATAAATGTTATAAAATGATAATAAAAATGAATACTACTTAAAAAGATTAATAAATGGTAAATTATAATAGGATTAAAATGATAATAGGCCAGATAAATCACCCTTCGTAGTTTATCGAAATTATAATGACTGTTAATAACATTAAACAAAATTATGATTCAGTATTAACATTCTTATCATTTACTTTACTTACTTTCCCTGGCGCTATGGTCCATAAAGAACCTGGGCTTTCGCAACGATCTTCCGCCATTCTTCTCTATTCTCAGCCTGCCGTCTCCACCTTCTCAAACGCATCATCTTGACGTCGTCCTCCACGCCCTCTAGCCAACGTTAGCGGGATCTCCCTCTGTCCTCCCGGGTGCCCCCATGTCTGGCTCCATCCTCTATAGATGTCCCAACCATCGCAGCCGCCCCTGCTTCACGAATGCCACCTGGTCCCTCAGCTCTCCATTGCACCATATCCTCCATCAACCCCACTCAAGAGTAGAGTCGTAAATCTTCCTCAATACCTTCCTCTCCCACGTATTGAGCAAGACGCCCTCTTAGTCAGGACCCAGGTTTCATGACTGGATGTAGGCTTCGATACATAGATTATCTCACTTAGAATATTGGTTGCTTTAAAAATAGCAAGTTGCTTTGAACTTTAGTGTGGAGAGAGCTGACTGAGCACTGTTTTTAAACCATTTTTTAGGCTCGATGTTACTTCGATTTACAATAACCATACTATTCGATGCATATTCCAATGTAGAATGCAACCACGTGAATAACTCATTTTAGATAAAAAGTGGAGATAGCTTACTTTTATTCTCTCATATATATATTTTTTTTCTTTTTATTCTATTTGCAATCTATGAACAATATATTCATATAAGCAAATATGTGGTCAAAAAGAAAAATATAACGTCACTTGATGGGAGAAGCCACCCAGCGCTGCCACTCCCTCGAAAGTTAATTGTCATTATTCACTATCCTATGAGAGAAGATCGCGAGGCCACCTTCTCTCTCATATAGAATTTAAATTCTGCATCTCCCATATAGGTAGTAAGGTAGCTAGGAAAATATTTTTGAAAGCAGAAAATGTATGTAAATAAATTTTGAATTTTTAGGATGGTCGAGGCGCAGCATCATTGCACATAGCAGAAAATTATATTGAAGCATTCGGTCAACTAGCCCGAAAAAATAATACCCTTATTTTGCCGAGTGATGTGAATAGTGTACCTTCTATAGTGAGCCAGGTAAAGACCATTATTTACTTTATAATATTTATAATTATTGGTGAGTCGACGCAAATTACAGATACATTAAGAAAGTATTTATTACTTGATTATGTATTAACCCATTTCCGCCCATGTTTTCGTAAATGCATCATTTCTTTCGTGTTGTTTCCACATACTTGTTTTCTTCTATCATTTTCCGGTATAAACCCTAAATGTTAAGTTCCTGTTAAATTCTTATTATAATGAGGCCCTTAGATTATTTTATCTAGAGGTAAAAATAACTTAAGCACGCCGTCCTTCGGATGGGACGTTAAGCGATGGTCCCGAGCCTGTATGATGTCAGGTACGCGTTAAAGACCCCAGCCCTAGGTGAATATAAATTTAGGATTCCCATAGTAGACTACATAGGCTGAGGGCGCCGATAGCTCAGTGGTATGTGTGCTTGCTTATACTAAACATCTTGTCGATAAATTTATTATATCGGCAGATAATAGAGTTTTTGAGTTAAGCCTCCCCTCAATCCCCCTCTTCCCTTGGGTCGATTTGACTGATAATCAAAAGGTGTCGTCGTCCTTAGAGGATTCTGGATACACATATAAAATTTCGTATCGATAGAATTCTATCGGGAGTTATCGTGTTCACAGACAGTCAGAGAGAGCGCCGGTAGCTCAGTGGTATGCGTGCTTGCTTACTGAGCTCATGTACGCTGGTTCGAAACTCGGTCGAGGCCCTTAGTTTATTTTATCTGGGAGGTAAAATAAACTTAAGCAAGCCGTCCTTCGGATGGGACGTTAAGCGATGGTCCCGAGCCTGTATGATGTCAGGTACTCGTTAAAGTCCTACCCTAGGTGAATAGAAATTTAGGATTCCCATAGTAGAGTCGGGCTCATGTCCATCAAAGTGACGAAGGAGCGCTCTGGTAGTAGGCGATATGACCACGTAGTTAAAGCCCGGGCAAGAGTCATAATAAATAACCTACACAAGGACTCCTGAATACTCATACTAAACATCTTGTCGATAAATTTATTATATCGGCAGATAATAGAGTTTTTGAGTTAAGTCTCCCCCCTAATCCCCCTCTTCCCTTGGGTCGATTTGACTGAAAATCAAAAGGTCCTTAGAGGATTCTGGATACACATATACAATTTCGTTTCGATAGAATTCTATCGGGAGTTATCGTGTTCACAGACAGTCAGAGAGAGCGCCGGTAGCTCAGTGGTATGCGTGCTTGCTTACTGAGCGAAAGATCTTGGGTTCGAAACCCAAACGAGTTAGATTATTTTATCTGGGAGGTAAAATAAACTTAAGCAAGCCGTCCTTCGGATGAGACGTTAAGCGATGGTCCCGAGCCTGTACGATGTCAGGTACTCGTTAAAGACCCCTGCCCTAGGTGAATAAAAATTTAGGATTCCCATAGTAGACTACATAGGCTGAGGGCGCCGATAGCTCAGTGGTATGTGTGCTTGCTTATACTAAACATCTTGTCGATAAATTTATTATATCGGCAGATAATAGAGATTTTGAGTTAAGCCTCCCCTCAATCCCCCTCTTCCCTTGGGTCGATTTGACTGATAATCAAGAGGTGTCGTCGTCCTTAGGGGATTCTGGATACACATATAAAATTTCGTATCGATAGAATTCTATCGGGAGTTATCGTGTTCACAGACAGTCAGAGAGAGCGCCGGTAGCTCAGTGGTATGCGTGCTTGCTTACTGAGCTCATGTACGCTGGTTCGAAACTCGGTCGAGGCCCTTAGTTTATTTCATCTGGGAGGTAAAATAAACTTAAGCAAACCGTCCTTCGGATGGGACGTTAAGCGATGGTCCCGAGCCTGTATGATGTCAGGTACGCGTTAAAGACCCCAGCCCTAGGTGAATATAAATTTAGGATTCCCATAGTAGACTACATAGGCTGAGGGCGCCGATAGCTCAGTGGTATGTGTGCTTGCTTATACTAAACATCTTGTCGATAAATTTATTATATCGGCAGATAATAGAGTTTTTGAGTTAAGCCTCCCCTCAATCCCCCTCTTCCCTTGGGTCGATTTGACTGATAATCAAAAGGTGTCGTCGTCCTTAGAGGATTCTGGATACACATATAAAATTTCGTATCGATAGAATTCTATCGGGAGTTATCGTGTTCACAGACAGTCAGAGAGAGCGCCGGTAGCTCAGTGGTATGCGTGCTTGCTTACTGAGCTCATGTACGCTGGTTCGAAACTCGGTCGAGGCCCTTAGATTATTTTATCTGGGAGGTAAAATAAACTTAAGCAAGCCGTCCTTCGGTTGGGACGTTAAGCGATGGTCCCGAGCCTGTATGATGTCAGGTACTCGTAAAAGTCCTACCCTAGGTGTATAGAAATTTAGGATTCCCATAGTAGAGTCGGGCTCATGTCCATCAAAGTAACGAAAGAGCGCTCTGGTAGTAGGCGATATGACCACGTAGTTAAAGCCCGGGCATGAGTCATAATAAATAACCTACACAAGGACTCCTGAATACTCATACTAAACATCT
Source organism: Aradus depressus (assembly GCA_963662175.1). Classification (NCBI taxonomy): domain Eukaryota; kingdom Metazoa; phylum Arthropoda; class Insecta; order Hemiptera; family Aradidae; genus Aradus; species Aradus depressus. Next base: position 34,981,160 of record OY759218.1, read on the forward strand.
TGTCGATAAATTTATTATATCGGCAGATAATAGAGTTTTTGAGTTAAGTCTCCCCCCTTATCCCCCTCTTCCCTTGGGTCGATTTGACTGAAAATCAAAAGGTTTCGTCCTTAGAGGATTCTGGATACACATATACAATTTCGTTTCGATAGAATTCTATCGGGAGTTATCGTGTTCACAGACAGTCAGAGAGAGCGCCGGTAGCTCAGTGGTATGCGTGCTTGCTTACTGAGCGCAAGATCTTTGGTTCGAAACCCAAACGAGGCCCTTAGATTATTTTATCTGGGAGGTAAAATAAACTTAAGCAAGCCGTCCTTCGGATGGGACGTTAACCGATGGTCCCGAGCCTGTACGATGTCAGGTACTCGTTAAAGACCCCTGCCCTAGGTGAATAAAAATTTAGGGTAGGCAAAATTTAGAACTTGCACAGTAGAGTCGGGCTCATGTCCACCAAAGTGACGGAAGAGCGCTCTGGTAGTAGGCGATATGACCTCGTAGTTAAAGCCCGGGCATGAGCCAGAATAACTAAGTAAATTAACTTCTCCTTCCCCTTCAAAACCAGTCGACCGTTTGCGCTAATAATCAATAGTTGACTACATAGGCTGAGGGCGCCGATAGCTCAGTGGTATGTGTGCTTGCTTACTGAGCTCATGTTCGCTGGTTCGAAACTCGGTCGAGGCCCTTAGTTTATTTCATCTGGGAGGTAAAATAAACTTAAGCAAACCGTCCTTCGGATGGGACGTTAAGCGATGGTCCCGAGCCTGTATGATGTCAGGTACTCGTTAAAGTCCTACCCTAGGTGAATAGAAATTTAGGATTCCCATAGTAGAGTCGGGCTCATGTCCATCAAAGTGACGAAAGAGCGCTCTGGTAGTAGGCGATATGACCACGTAGTGAAAGCCCGGGCATGAGCCAGAATAAATAACCTACACAGGGACTCTTGAATACTCATACTAAACATCTTGTGGATAAATTTATTAAATCGGCAGATAATAGAGTTTTTGAGTTAAGTCTCCCCCCTTATCCCCCTCCTCCCTTGGGTCGATTTGACTGAAAATCAAAAGGTTTCGTCCTTAGAGGATTCTGGATACACATATACAATTTCGTTTCGATAGAATTCTATCGGGAGTTATCGTGTTCACAGACAGTCAGAGAGAGCGCCGGTAGCTCAGTGGTATGCGTGCTTACTTACTGAGCGCAAGATCTTGGGTTCGAAACCCAAACGAGTTAGATTATTTTATCTGGGAGGTAAAATAAACTTAAGCAAGCCGTCCTTCGGTTGGGACGTTAAGCGATGGTCCCGAGCCTGTATGATGTCAGGTACTCGTTAAAGTCCTACCCTAGGTGTATAGAAATTTAGGATTCCCATAGTAGAGTCGGGCTCATGTCCATCAAAGTAACGAAAGAGCGCTCTGGTAGTAGGCGATATGACCACGTAGTTAAAGCCCGGGCATGAGCCAGAATAACTAATTAAATTAGCTTTTCCTTCCCCTTCAAAACCAGTCGACCGTTTGCGCTAATAATCAATAGTTGATTACATAGGCTAAGGGCGCCGATAGCTCAGTGGTATGCGTGCTTGCTTACTGAGCTCATGTACGCTGGTTCGAAACTCGGTCGAGGCCCTTAGTTTATTTCATCTGGGAGGTGAAATAAACTTAAGCAAACCGTCCTTCGGATGGGACGTTAAGCGATGGTCCCGAGCCTGTATGATGTCAGGTACGCGTTAAAGTCCTACCCTAGGTGAATAGAAATTTAGGATTCCCATAGTAGAGTCGGGCTCATGTCCATCAAAGTGACGAAGGAGCGCTCTGGTAGTAGGCGATATGACCTCGTAGTTAAAGCCCGGGCATGAGCCAGAATAACTAACTAATTAAATTAGCTTTTCCTTCTCCTTCAAAACCAGTCGACCGTTTGCGCTAATAATCAATAGTTGATTACATAGGCTAAGGGCGCCGATAGCCCAGTGGTATGCGTGCTTGCTTACTGAGCTCATGTACGCTGGTTCGAAATTCGGTCGAGGCCCTTAGTTTATTTCATCTGGGAGGTAAAATAAACTTAAGCAAACCGTCCTTCGGATGGGACGTTAAGCGATGGTCCCGAGCCTGTATGATGTCAGGTACTCGTTAAAGTCCTACCCTAGGTGAATAGAAATTTAGGATTCCCATAGTAGAGTCGGGCTCATGTCCATCAAAGTGACGAAAGAGCGCTCTGGTAGTAGGCGATATGACCACGTAGTGAAAGCCCGGGCATGAGCCAGAATAAATAACCTACACAGGGACTCTTGAATACTCATACTAAACATCTTGTGGATAAATTTATTAAATCGGCAGATAATAGAGTTTTTGAGTTAAGTCTCCCCCCTTATCCCCCTCCTCCCTTGGGTCGATTTGACTGAAAATCAAAAGGTTTCGTCCTTAGAGGATTCTGGATACACATATACAATTTCGTTTCGATAGAATTCTATCGGGAGTTATCGTGTTCACAGACAGTCAGAGAGAGCGCCGGTAGCTCAGTGGTATGCGTGCTTACTTACTGAGCGCAAGATCTTGGGTTCGAAACCCAAACGAGTTAGATTATTTTATCTGGGAGGTAAAATAAACTTAAGCAAGCCGTCCTTCGGTTGGGACGTTAAGCGATGGTCCCGAGCCTGTATGATGTCAGGTACTCGTTAAAGTCCTACCCTAGGTGTATAGAAATTTAGGATTCCCATAGTAGAGTCGGGCTCATGTCCATCAAAGTAACGAAAGAGCGCTCTGGTAGTAGGCGATATGACCACGTAGTTAAAGCCCGGGCATGAGCCAGAATAACTAATTAAATTAGCTTTTCCTTCCCCTTCAAAACCAGTCGACCGTTTGCGCTAATAATCAATAGTTGATTACATAGGCTAAGGGCGCCGATAGCTCAGTGGTATGCGTGCTTGCTTACTGAGCTCATGTACGCTGGTTCGAAACTCGGTCGAGGCCCTTAGTTTATTTCATCTGGGAGGTAAAATAAACTTAAGCAAACCGTCCTTCGGATGGGACGTTAAGCGATGGTCCCGAGCCTGTATGATGTCAGGTACGCGTTAAAGTCCTACCCTAGGTGAATAGAAATTTAGGATTCCCATAGTAGAGTCGGGCTCATGTCCATCAAAGTGACGAAGGAGCGCTCTGGTAGTAGGCGATATGACCTCGTAGTTAAAGCCCGGGCATGAGCCAGAATAACTAACTAATTAAATTAGCTTTTCCTTCTCCTTCAAAACCAGTCGACCGTTTGCGCTAATAATCAATAGTTGATTACATAGGCTAAGGGCGCCGATAGCCCAGTGGTATGCGTGCTTGCTTACTGAGCTCATGTACGCTGGTTCGAAATTCGGTCGAGGCCCTTAGTTTATTTCATCTGGGAGGTAAAATAAACTTAAGCAAACCGTCCTTCGGATGGGACGTTAAGCGATGGTCCCGAGCCTGTATGATGTCAGGTACTCGTTAAAGTCCTACCCTAGGTGAATAGAAATTTAGGATTCCCATAGTAGAGTCGGGCTCATGTCCATCAAAGTGACGAAAGAGCGCTCTGGTAGTAGGCGATATGACCACGTAGTTAAAGCCCGGGCATGAGCCAGAATAAATAACCTACACAGGGACTCTTGAATACTCATACTAAACATCTTGTCGATAAATTTATTAAATCGGCAGATAATAGAGTTTTTGAGTTAAGTCTCCCCCCTTATCCCCCTCCTCCCTTGGGTCGATTTGACTGAAAATCAAAAGGTTTCGTCCTTAGAGGATTCTGGATACACATATACAATTTCGTTTCGATAGAATTCTATCGGGAGTTATCGTGTTCACAGACAGTCAGAGAGAGCGTCGGTAGCTCAGTGGTATGCGTGCTTACTTACTGAGCGCAAGATCTTGGGTTCGAAACCCAAACGAGTTAGATTATTTTATCTGGGAGGTAAAATAAACTTAAGCAAGCCGTCCTTCGGATGGGACATTAGGCGATGGTCCCGAGCCTGTATGATGTCAGGTACTCGTTAAAGTCCTACCCTAGGTGAATAGAAATTTAGGATTCCCATAGTAGAGTCGGGCTCATGTCCATCAAAGTAACGAATGAGCGCTCTGGTAGTAGGCGATATGACCACGTAGTTAAAGCCCGGGCATGAGCCAGAATAAATAACCTACACAGGGACTCTTGAATACTCATACTAAACATCTTGTCGATAAATTTTTTAAATCGGCAGATAATAGAGTTTTTGAGTTAAGTCTCCCCCCTTATCCCCCTCTTCCCTTGGGTCGATTTGACTGAAAATCAAAAGGTTTCGTCCTTGGAGGATTCTGGATACACATATACAATTTCGTTTCGATAGAATTCTATCGGGAGTTATCGTGTTCACAGACAGTCAGAGAGAGCGCCGGTAGCTCAGTGGTATGCGTGCTTACTTACTGAGCGCAAGATCTTGGGTTCGAAACCCAAACGAGTTAGATTATTTTATCTGGGAGGTAAAATAAACTTAAGCAAGCCGTCCTTCGGATGGGACGTTAAGCGATGGTCCCGAGCCTGTATGATGTCAGGTACTCGTTAAAGTCCTACCCTAGGTGAATAGAAATTTAGGATTCCCATAGTAGAGTCGGGCTCATGTCCATCAAAGTAACGAAAGAGCGCTCTGGTAGTAGGCGATATGACCACGTAGTTAAAGCCCGGGCATGAGTCATAATAAATAACCTACACAAGGACTCCTGAATACTCATACTAAACATCTTGTCGATAAATTTATTATATCGGCAGATAATAGAGTTTTTGAGTAAAGTCTCCCCCCTTATCCCCCTCCTCCCTTGGGTCGATTTGACTGAAAATCAAAAGGTTTCGTCCTTAGAGGATTCTGGATACACATATACAATTTCGTTTCGATAGAATTCTATCGGGAGTTATCGTGTTCACAGACAGTCAGAGAGAGCGCCGGTAGCTCAGTGGTATGCGTGCTTGCTTACTGAGCTCATGTACGCTGGTTCGAAATTCGGTCGAGGCCCTTAGTTTATTTCATCTGGGAGGTAAAATAAACTTAAGCAAACCGTCCTTCGGATGGGACGTTAAGCGATGGTCCCGAGCCTGTATGATGTCAGGTACTCGTTAAAGTCCTACCCTAGGTGAATAGAAATTTAGGATTCCCATAGTAGAGTCGGGCTCATGTCCATCAAAGTGACGAAAGAGCGCTCTGGTAGTAGGCGATATGACCACGTAGTTAAAGCCCGGGCATGAGCCAGAATAAATAACCTACACAGGGACTCTTGAATACTCATACTAAACATCTTGTCGATAAATTTATTAGATCGGCAGATAATAGAGTTTTTGAGTTAAGTCTCCCCCCTTATCCCCCTCCTCCCTTGGGTCGATTTGACTGAAAATCAAAAGGTTTCGTCCTTAGAGGATTCTGGATACACATATACAATTTCGTTTCGATAGAATTCTATCGGGAGTTATCGTGTTCACAGACAGTCAGAGAGAGAGCGCCGGTAGCTCAGTGGTATGCGTGCTTACTTACTGAGCGCAAGATCTTGGGTTCGAAACCCAAACGAGTTAGATTATTTTATCTGGGAGGTAAAATAAACTTAAGCAAGCCGTCCTTCGGATGGGACGTTAAGTGATGGTCCCGAGCCTGTATGATGTCAGGTACTCGTTAAAGTCCTACCCTAGGTGAATAGAAATTTAGGATTCCCATAGTAGAGTCGGGCTCATGTCCATCAAAGTAACGAAAGAGCGCTCTGGTAGTAGGCGATATGACCACGTAGTTAAAGCCCGGGCATGAGTCATAATAAATAACCTACACAAGGACTCCTGAATACTCATACTAAACATCTTGTCGATAAATTTATTATATCGGCAGATAATAGAGTTTTTGAGTTAAGTCTCCCCCCTTATCCCCCTCTTCCCTTGGGTCGATTTGACTGAAAATCAAAAGGTTTCGTCCTTAGAGGATTCTGGATACACATATACCATTTCGTTTCGATAGAATTCTATCGGGAGTTATCGTGTTCACAGACAGTCAGAAAGAGCGCCGGTAGCTCAGTGGTATGCGTGCTTGCTTACTGAGCGCAAGATCTTGGGTTCGAAACCCAAACGAGGCCCTTAGATTATTTTATCTGGGAGGTAAAATAAACTTAAGCAAGCCGTCCTTCGGATGGGACGTTAAGCGATGGTCCCGAGCCTGTACGATGTCAGGTACTCGTTAAAGACCCCTGCCCTAGGTGAATAAAAATTTAGGATTCCCATAGTAGACTACATAGGCTGAGGGCGCCGATAGCTCAGTGGTATGTGTGCTTGCTTATACTAAACATCTTGTCGATAAATTTATTATATCGGCAGATAATAGAGTTTTTGAGTTAAGCCTCCCCTCAATCCCCCTCTTCCCTTGGGTCGATTTGACTGATAATCAAAAGGTGTCGTCGTCCTTAGAGGATTCTGGATACACATATAAAATTTCGTATCGATAGAATTCTATCGGGAGTTATCGTGTTCACAGACAGTCAGAGAGAGCGCCGGTAGCTCAGTGGTATGCGTGCTTGCTTACTGAGCTCATGTACGCTGGTTCGAAACTCGGTCGAGGCCCTTAGTTTATTTCATCTGGGAGGTAAAATAAACTTAAGCAAGCCGTCCTTCGGATGGGACGTTAAGCGATGGTCCCGAGCCTGTATGATGTCAGGTACTCGTTAAAGTCCTACCCTAGGTGAATAGAAATTTAGGATTCCCATAGTAGAGTCGGGCTCATGTCCATCAAAGTAACGAAAGAGCGCTCTGGTAGTAGGCGATATGACCACGTAGTTAAAGCCCGGGCATGAGTCATAATAAATAACCTACACAAGGACTCCTGAATACTCATACTAAACATCTTGTCGATAAATTTATTATATCGGCAGATAATAGAGTTTTTGAGTTAAGTCTCCCCCCTTATCCCCCTCTTCCCTTGGGTCGATTTGACTGAAAATCAAAAGGTTTCGTCTTTAGAGGATTCTGGATTCACATATACAATTTCGTTTCGATAGAATTCTATCGGGAGTTATCGTGTTCACAGACAGTCAGAGAGAGCGCCGGTAGCTCAGTGGTATGCGTGCTTGCTTACTGAGCGCAAGATCTTGGGTTCGAAACCCAAACGAGGCCCTTAGATTATTTTATCTGGGAGGTAAAATAAACTTAAGCAAGCCGTTCTTCGGATGGGACGTTAAGCGATGGTCCCGAGCCTGTACGATGTCAGGTACTCGTTAAAGACACCTGCCCTAGGTGAATAAAAATTTAGGATTCCCATAGTAGACTACATAGGCTGAGGGCGCCGATAGCTCAGTGGTATGTGTGCTTGCTTATACTAAACATCTTGTCGATAAATTTATTATATCGGCAGATAATAGAGTTTTTGAGTTAAGCCTCCCCTCAATCCCTCTCTTCCCTTGGGTCGATTTGACTGATAATCAAAAGGTGTCGTCGTCCTTAGAGGATTCTGGATACACATATAAAATTTCGTATCGATAGAATTCTATCGGGAGTTATCGTGTTCACAGACAGTCAGAGAGAGCGCCGGTAGCTCAGTGGTATGCGTGCTTGCTTACTGAGCTCATGTACGCTGGTTCGAAACTCGGTCGAGGCCCTTAGTTTATTTCATCTGGGAGGTAAAATAAACTTAAGCAAACCGTCCTTCGGATGGGACGTTAAGCGATGGTCCCGAGCCTGTATGATGTCAGGTACGCGTTAAAGACCCCAGCCCTAGGTGAATATAAATTTAGGATTCCCATAGTAGACTACATAGGCTGAGGGCGCCGATAGCTCAGTGGTATGTGTGCTTGCTTATACTAAACATCTTGTCGATAAATTTATTATATCGGCAGATAATAGAGTTTTTGAGTTAAGCCTCCCCTCAATCCCCCTCTTCCCTTGGGTCGATTTGACTGATAATCAAAAGGTGTCGTCGTCCTTAGAGGATTCTGGATACACATATAAAATTTCGTATCGATAGAATTCTATCGGGAGTTATCGTGTTCACAGACAGTCAGAGAGAGCGCCGGTAGCTCAGTGGTATGCGTGCTTGCTTACTGAGCTCATGTACGCTGGTTCGAAACTCGGTCGAGGCCCTTAGATTATTTTATCTGGGAGGTAAAATAAACTTAAGCAAGCCGTCCTTCGGTTGGGACGTTAAGCGATGGTCCCGAGCCTGTATGATGTCAGGTACTCGTTAAAGTCCTACCCTAGGTGTATAGAAATTTAGGATTCCCATAGTAGAGTCGGGCTCATGTCCATCAAAGTAACGAAAGAGCGCTCTGGTAGTAGGCGATATGACCACGTAGTTAAAGCCCGGGCATGAGTCATAATAAATAACCTACACAAGGACTCCTGAATACTCATACTAAACATCTTGTCGATAAATTTATTATATCGGCAGATAATAGAGTTTTTGAGTTAAGTCTCCCCCCTTATCCCCCTCTTCCCTTGGGTCGATTTGACTGAAAATCAAAAGGTTTCGTCCTTAGAGGATTCTGGATACACATATACAATTTCGTTTCGATAGAATTCTATCGGGAGTTATCGTGTTCACAGACAGTCAGAGAGAGCGCCGGTAGCTCAGTGGTATGCGTGCTTGCTTACTGAGCGCAAGATCTTGGGTTCGAAACCCAAACGAGGCCCTTAGATTATTTTATCTGGGAGGTAAAATAAACTTAAGCAAGCCGTCCTTCGGATGGGACGTTAAGCGATGGTCCCGAGCCTGTATGATGTCAGGTACTCGTTAAAGTCCTACCCTAGGTGAATAGAAATTTAGGATTCCCATAGTAGAGTCGGGCTCATGTCCATCAAAGTAACGAAAGAGCGCTCTGGTAGTAGGCGATATGACCACGTAGTTAAAGCCCGGGCATGAGTCATAATAAATAACCTACACAAGGACTCCTGAATACTCATACTAAACATCTTGTCAATAAATTTATTATATCGGCAGATAATAGAGTTTTTGAGTTAAGTCTCCCCCCTTATCCCCCTCTTCCCTTGGGTCGATTTGACTGAAAATCAAAAGGTTTCGTCCTTAGAGGATTCTGGATACACATATACAATTTCGTTTCGATAGAATTCTATCGGGAGTTATCGTGTTCACAGACAGTCAGAGAGAGCGCCGGTAGCTCAGTGGTATGCGTGCTTGCTTACTGAGCGCAAGATCTTGGGTTCGAAACCCAAACGAGGCCCTTAGATTATTTTATCTGGGAGGTAAAATAAACTTAAGCAAGCCGTCCTTCGGATGGGACGTTAAGCGATGGTCCCGAGCCTGTACGATGTCAGGTACTCGTTAAAGACCCCTGCCCTAGGTGAATAAAAATTTAGGATTCCCATAGTAGACTACATAGGCTGAGGGCGCCGATAGCTCAGTGGTATGTGTGCTTGCTTATACTAAACATCTTGTCGATAAATTTATTATATCGGCAGATAATAGAGTTTTTGAGTTAAGCCTCCCCTCAATCCCCCTCTTCCCTTGGGTCGATTTGACTGATAATCAAAAGGTGTCGTCGTCCTTAGAGGATTCTGGATACACATATAAAATTTCGTATCGATAGAATTCTATCGGGAGTTATCGTGTTCACAGACAGTCAGAGAGAGCGCCGGTAGCTCAGTGGTAAAGACCCCTGCCCTAGGTGAATAAAAATTTAGGGTAGGCAAAATTTAGAACTTGCACAGTAGAGTCGGGCTCATGTCCACCAAAGTGACGGAAGAGCGCTCTGGTAGTAGGCGATACTGAGCTCATGTTCGCTGGTTCGAAACTCGGTCGAGGCCCTTAGTTTATTTCATCTGGGAGGTAAAATAAACTTAAGCAAACCGTCCTTCGGATGGGACGTTAAGCGATGGTCCCGAGCCTGTATGATGTCAGGTACTCGTTAAAGTCCTACCCTAGGTGAATAGAAATTTAGGATTCCCATAGTAGAGTCGGGCTCATGTCCATCAAAGTGACGAAAGAGCGCTCTGGTAGTAGGCGATATGACCACGTAGTTAAAGCCCGGGCATGAGCCAGAATAAATAACCTACACAGGGACTCTTGAATACTCATACTAAACATCTTGTCGATAAATTTATTAAATCGGCAGATAATAGAGTTTTTGAGTTAAGTCTCCCCCCTTATCCCCCTCCTCCCTTGGGTCGATTTGACTGAAAATCAAAAGGTTTCGTCCTTAGAGGATTCTGGATACACATATACAATTTCGTTTCGATAGAATTCTATCGGGAGTTATCGTGTTCACAGACAGTCAGAGAGAGCGCCGGTAGCTCAGTGGTATGCGTGCTTACTTACTGAGCGCAAGATCTTGGGTTCGAAACCCAAACGAGTTAGATTATTTTATCTGGGAGGTAAAATAAACTTAAGCAAGCCGTCCTTCGGTTGGGACGTTAAGCGATGGTCCCGAGCCTGTATGATGTCCAGGTACTCGGTAAAGTCCTACCCTAGGTGTATAGAAATTTAGGATTCCCATAGTAGAGTCGGGCTCATGTCCATCAAAGTAACGAAAGAGCGCTCTGGTAGTAGGCGATATGACCACGTAGTTAAAGCCCGGACATGAGCCAGAATAACTAACTAATTAAATTAGCTTTTCCTTCCCCTTCAAAACCAGTCGACCGTTTGCGCTAATAATCAATAGTTGATTACATAGGCTAAGGGCGCCGATAGCTCAGTGGTATGCGTGCTTGCTTACTGAGCTCATGTACGCTGGTTCGAAACTCGGTCGAGGCCCTTAGTTTATTTCATCTGGGAGGTAAAATAAACTTAAGCAAACCGTCCTTCGGATGGGACGTTAAGCGATGGTCCCGAGCCTGTATGATGTCAGGTACGCGTTAAAGTCCTACCCTAGGTGAATAGAAATTTAGGATTCCCATAGTAGAGTCGGGCTCATGTCCATCAAAGTGACGAAGGAGCGCTCTGGTAGTAGGCGATATGACCTCGTAGTTCAAGCCCGGGCATGAGCCAGAATAACTAACTAATTAAATTAGCTTTTCCTTCTCCTTCAAAACCAGTCGACCGTTTGCGCTAATAATCAATAGTTGATTACATAGGCTAAGGGCGCCGATAGCCCAGTGGTATGCGTGCTTGCTTACTGAGCTCATGTACGCTGGTTCGAAACTCGGTCGAGGCCCTTAGTTTATTTCATCTGGGAGGTAAAATAAACTTAAGCAAACCGTCCTTCGGATGGGACGTTAAGCGATGGTCCCGAGCCTGTATGATGTCAGGTACTCGTTAAAGACCCCTGCCCTAGGTGAATAAAAATTTAGGGTAGGCAAAATTTAGAACTTGCACAGTAGAGTCGGGCTCATGTCCACCAAAGTGACGGAAGAGCGCTCTGGTAGTAGGCGATATGACCTCGTAGTTAAAGCCCGGGCATGAGCCAGAATAACTAACTAAATTAACTTCTCCTTCCCCTTCTAAACCAGTCGACCGTTTGCGCTAATAATCAATAGTTGACTACATAGGCTGAGGGCGCCGATAGCTCAGTGGTATGTGTGCTTGCTTACTGAGCTCATGTTCGCTGTTTCGAAACTCGGTCGAGGCCCTTACTTTATTTTATCTGGAAGGTAAAATAACCTAAGCAAGCCGTCCTTCGGTTGGGACGTTAAGCGATGGTCCCGAGCCTGTATGATGTCAGGTACTCCTTAAAGTCCTACTCTAGGTGAATAGAAATTTAGGATTCCCATAGTAGAGTCGGGCTCATGTCCATCAAAGTAACGAAAGAGCGCTCTGGTAGTAGGCGATATGACCACGTAGTTAAAGCCCGGGCATGAGCCAGAATAACTAACTAATTAAATTAGCTTTTCCTTCCCCTTCAAAACCAGTCGACCGTTTGCGCTAATAATCAATAGTTGATTACATAGGCTAAGGGCGCCGATAGCTCAGTGGTATGCGTGCTTGCTTACTGAGCTCATGTACGCTGGTTCGAAACTCGGTCGAGGCCCTTAGTTTATTTCATCTGGGAGGTAAAATAAACTTAAGCAAACCGTCCTTCGGATGGGACGTTAAGCGATGGTCCCGAGCCTGTATGATGTCAGGTACGCGTTTAAGTCCTACCCTAGGTGAATAGAAATTTAGGATTCCCATAGTAGAGTCGGGCTCATGTCCATCAAAGTGACGAAGGAGCGCTCTGGTAGTAGGCGATATGACCTCGTAGTTCAAGCCCGGGCATGAGCCAGAATAACTAACTAATTAAATTAGCTTTTCCTTCTCCTTCAAAACCAGTCGACCGTTTGCGCTAATAATCAATAGTTGATTACATAGGCTAAGGGCGCCGATAGCCCAGTGGTATGCGTGCTTGCTTACTGAGCTCATGTACGCTGGTTCGAAACTCGGTCGAGGCCCTTAGTTTATTTCATCTGGGAGGTAAAATAAACTTAAGCAAACCGTCCTTCGGATGGGACGTTAAGCGATGGTCCCGAGCCTGTATGATGTCAGGTACTCGTTAAAGACCCCTGCCCTAGGTGAATAAAAATTTAGGGTAGGCAAAATTTAGAACTTGCACAGTAGAGTCGGGCTCATGTCCACCAAAGTGACGGAAGAGCGCTCTGGTAGTAGGCGATATGACCTCGTAGTTAAAGCCCGGGCATGAGCCAGAATAACTAACTAAATTAACTTCTCCTTCCCCTTCAAAACCAGTCGACCGTTTGCGCTAATAATCAATAGTTGACTACATAGGCTGAGGGCGCCGATAGCTCAGTGGTATGTGTGCTTGCTTACTGAGCTCATGTTCGCTGTTTCGAAACTCGGTCGAGGCCCTTACTTTATTTTATCTGGAAGGTAAAATAACCTAAGCAAGCCGTCCTTCGGTTGGGACGTTAAGCGATGGTCCCGAGCCTGTATGATGTCAGGTACTCCTTAAAGTCCTACTCTAGGTGAATAGAAATTTAGGATTCCCATAGTAGAGTCGGGCTCATGTCCATCAAAGTAACGAAAGAGCGCTCTGGTAGTAGGCGATATGACCAAGTAGTTAAAGCCCGGGCATGAGCCAGAATAAATAACCTACACAGGGACTCTTGAATACTCATACTAAACATCTTGTCGATAAATTTTTTAAATCGGCAGATAATAGAGTTTTTGAGTTAAGTCTCCCCCCTTATCCCCCTCTTCCCTTGGGTCGATTTGACTGAAAATCAAAAGGTTTCGTCCTTAGAGGATTCTGGATACACATATACAATTTCGTTTCGATAGAATTCTATCGGGAGTTATCGTGTTCACAGACAGTCAGAGAGAGCGCCGGTAGCTCAGTGGTATGCGTGCTTACTTACTGAGCGCAAGATCTTGGGTTCGAAACCCAAACGAGTTAGATTATTTTATCTGGGAGGTAAAATAAACTTAAGCAAGCCGTCCTTCGGATGGGACGTTAAGCGATGGTCCCGAGCCTGTATGATGTCAGGTACTCGTTAAAGTCCTACCCTAGGTGAATAGAAATTTAGGATTCCCATAGTAGAGTCGGGCTCATGTCCATCAAAGTGACGAAAGAGCGCTCTGGTAGTAGGCGATATGACCACGTAGTTAAAGCCCGGGCATGAGCCAGAATAAATAACCTACACAGGGACTCTTGAATACTCATACTAAACATCTTGTCGATAAATTTATTAAATCGGCAGATAATAGAGTTTTTGAGTTAAGTCTCCCCCCTTATCCCCCTCCTCCCTTGGGTCGATTTGACTGAAAATCAAAAGGTTTCGTCCTCAGAGGATTCTGGATACACATATACAATTTCGTTTCGATAGAATTCTATCGGAAGTTATCGTGTTCACAGACAGTCAGAGAGAGCGCCGGTAGCTCAGTGGTATGCGTGCTTGCTTACTGAGCGCAAGATCTTGGGTTCGAAACCCAAACGAGGCCCTTAGATTATTTTACCTGGGAGGTAAAATAAACTTAAGCAAGCCGTCCTTCGGATGGGACGTTAAGCGATGGTCCCGAGCCTGTACGATGTCAGGTACTCGTTGAAGACCCCTGCCCTAGGTGAATAAAAATTTAGGGTAGGCAAAATTTAGGACCTACACAGTAGAGTCGGGCTCATGACCACCAAAGTGACGAAAGAGCTTTCTGGTAGTAGGCGATATGACCTCGTAGTTAAAGCCCGAGCATGAGCCAGAATAAATAACCTACACAGGGACTCCTGAATACTCATACTAAACACCTTGTCGATAAATTTATTATATCGGCAGATAATAGACTTTTTGAGTTAAATCTCCCCCCTAATCCCCCTCTTCCCTTGGGTCGATTTGACTAAAAAACAAAAGGTGTCGTCCTTAGAGGATTCTGGATACACATATAAAATTTCGTTTCGATAGAATTCTATCGGGAGTTATCGTGTTCACAGACAGTCAGAGAGAGCGCCGGTAGCTCAGTGGTATTCGTGCTTGCTTACTGAGCGCAAGATCTTGGGTTCGAAACCCAAACGAGGCCCTTAGTTTATTTCATCTGGGAGGTAAAATAAACTTAAGCAAACCGTCCTTCGGATGGGACGTTAAGCGATGGTCCCGAGCCTGTATGATGTCAGGTACTCGTTAAAGACCCCTGCCCTAGGTGAATAAAAATTTAGGGTAGGCAAAATTTAGAACTTGCAAAGTAGAGTCGGGCTGATATATACCAAAGTGACGAAAAGGCGTTCTGGTAGTAGGCGATATGACCTCGTAGTTAAGGCCCGGGCATGAGCCAGAATAACTAACTAATTAAATTAAATTTTCTTTCCCCTTCAAAACCAGTCGACCTTTCGCGCTAATAATCAATAGTTGACTACATAGGTTGAGGGCGCCGATAGCTCAGTGGTATGCGTGCTTGCTTACTGAGCTCATGTACGCTGGTTCGAACTCGGTCGAGGCCCTTCCTTTATTTTATCTGGGAGATAAAATAAACTTAAGCAAACCGTCCTTCGGATGGGACGTTAAGAAATTTAGGATTCCCATAGTAGCGTCGGGCTCATGTCCACCAAAGTGGCGAAAGAGCGCTCTGGTAGTAGGCGATATGACCACGTAGTTAAAGCCCGGGAAGAGTCATAATAAATAACCTACACAGGGACTCCTGAATCCTCATACTAAACTTTGTGTCGATAAATTTATTATATCGGCAGATAATAGAGTTTTTGAGTTAAGCTTCCCCACTAATCCCCCTCTTCGCTTGGGTCGATTTGACTGAAAATCAAAAGGTGTCGTCCTTAGAGGATTTTGGACACACATATAAATTTTCGTTTCGATAGAATTCTATCGGGAGTTATCGCGTTCATAGACAGTCAGAGAGAGCGTATGTAGCTCAGTGGTATGCTCCCACTTTAGAGTCGCGCTCATGTCCACCAGATTGACGAAAGAGCGCTCTGGTAGTAGGCGATATAGTCTTGTAGTTAAAGCCCGGGCATGAGGCATATCAACTAACTGACAGTCAGACATTTTGTTTTGCACTTTTGGAATCTGGAGGTTGGACACTATTTTAATTAATATATGTTCTCTTTCTGTTCTGTTTTCAGGCTTTAGCAATTTACAATCATGTGTCGGAGGGGAAATCCAGTACTTCGCCTCTACAGCAGGATCATTTAAAAAATGCAGAATACTACAGTGATGATGATCATAAAAAATAAATGATTTTATATTTTCAAAGTATTATGTTGATTACTGTTTTCTCCTTTACTCATAAAGTTGGTCTGAGTACTGCGATAAAGTACTCAGAGTACTACGTTTGGCACACTCACATAAGCATCTTTGTTCAAGTACTTCACAGCGAAACCGTTTTCAAACAAATGATGTTCTCCGTCAAATTTTTTAACAAAAAGTCCTTTTTTTATTTTGTCAATCTTTGGCTGAATGTTTCCTTTGTATATATTTTCCTGTAAATATTATTTTTTTTGTTTATACTTTTGTCTGGTATGTAATTAGGTGGTACTCATCTGGACCTGGGGGTAAAGTGTCTTATTTTTTTTTATACTTTTATCCAGTATGTAATTAGCGCTGTTACTCATCTGGGGCGTGGGAGGGTAAAAGTGAGAATGTTTTTAGTGCTTACTAGCAGTAATACCCGGCGTTGCCCGGAGAACTTTGACTTTTCTCCCAATATCTCCTATAAGGCTATTCAGTTCCTCGACAGTACATTCATGATGTTATAATTTTCAATTATTCATACGGAATAAGGCTTATAGTCCTTCAACTGTAGTAACGCTAGCTTTGGAGCTAAAACTAATTTATTCAAAAAGATTTCTCATTAATCGTTGCAATGGTTTTCGAGTTACAAAGATTGCGTGAGTGGATGCTGGGATGGACCAGGGGTTGATTAAAAAATAGACCTTAACCTTCCGGTAGATAAAACTTATCTATTCAAAAAGATTCCTCATTAATCATTGCAGTGGTTTTTGAGTTACAAAGATTGCGTGGGTCGATGCTGGGATGGACCATATATTGAGGTACTAATACGCCTATAACCTTCCACAGATGATGACGAACAAATTTAAAAAAAAATTAATGAAATCCATCAAGCCGTTCGTGAGTTATAGCGGTACAACGCACAGACATTTTCAGCTTTATATATAAGTCCGGTCTCTAGATAGTATTTACAAGTGTCTACATCCAGAATAGTGGAACTTTTCTCATGAGGCAAGGTGTAACAGAAAAAAAAGAAGGTCTGCGAAGTTCAGGAAAATAATAAGGTTTAATAATGAAAAAGTAAAAATTAACTAAAAAAAAATAATAGAAAAATGAATGTATCGTTTAATTTGTATTTGACTGAGAACAAATATAGTTGAAATTGAGGATCAGAAGGGTATGGCAAAAAGCTACATAAATTTGTTTAATTTTTTTTTATTTTTTGATTCAAATTAATGCAGCTTTGCCGGATGGTTAAAATAAAATACACTTCTTTTATATGATTGAATCATGTTTCATAATGTAATCCTACAATCCAGAAATGTGACTAATATATACCAATTACATGAAGTACATGTCCTTAATAAACATTAAGAACCATATAAAAACAATTATAATTACTTATTTTTAAAAAAAAAACTTGTTAGGTAGCAAACATAAAGTAATGAAATAACAATTAAATCAGTAACTGGGGATTTTTAGTGGGCCCCAAGCTTCAGAACAGAAAATTTAATAAACAAAATCATATTGCTGCTTTGTTATAAAAAAATCGTTCTATTTTGGTTATGCAAATGGTCTATGTAGGGCCGATAAATATACATTTTTTTCCTAAAAAAATTAATTTTTGTGGTTGAAGGCACTTTACATCGGACGTTTTGGCCCTTGAGTGTTTTTAAATGTATGGATTTTTTTTTCTCTCAAAAAAAAAACTGCCTTTTATATCACAATTTTTTGATAATCTGTAAGATTTGTTCTTTTAGTTGCCTTCATACTATTGTAGACCTGAGTTTAATAAAGTGACCATTTTTTTTTTTTTTTTTTTACTTGCCGAAGAATAAAAAAATTCTGTGATAATGAGAATAGACCGAATTTTTGAACAATGCTCGCAATAAATAATTATGTTAACTAGCAAATGAATATTATACAAAACTCGCAAATATAAAGATAAAACTGTAAGTCTAGGAAAGGGAGATTATTTACACTGAACAATACACCCTTTCATGTACATTCTAAATTGTAAATATATGTAATAAATACAATTATTTACATCTCTTACAAAACAATTTCCTTATTTTTTCTCTTATTGGCATTATTGCACTCATTTGTATATAAGTAATATTAACTGTCATACATTATTTTTTTAAACTCCACTGCAATGATATAACTCCGAAAATCTTAACCACCTTGGTACATACATATATGCAGGGTGACACCCAGGGTGTGTATATGCCAAATTTCAGATGTATATTTGGGAAGTGAGAATAAGGAAAACAGTTCCGGTAAAAATGGTCCCAAATCGGTTTAAGGTATTAGTTGAAGGTATCCGAAACACCATAACTCCCGATGAAATGAATGTGTTGATCTCAAATTTTACATGGTAATTATTTTCAGCCAGATTGGCTGAAGAGGTATGGGGTGGGATGTAGAGGGAGAGTGAAAACTTTGTTGATTACAAATAATTCAGTCTGGGGAAGTACATTGTCAGTCATTCACCGTTTTTTTCTTTCCTTTAATGAATGGAATTGTTTCAGATCTATATTTATTAGATTATTTTTTTTTTTTTCAAATTTTGATGTCATATTTTTTTTGAAATTTGGCGCATACATTTTGTGCCGCCTTGCACGTATACACATCTATACTTATGCACTGTGATGAAAAGTTAAAATTATTATCATAACACACAATCTACAACACAGATATTTGGTAATGAGACATATCTTTGGTAAGCTTGTCAGTGTAAATGGACATTTTGTATTGTAGGCAAACAACTTAGGCCAGTTATGGGGCCCACTGGTGGAGGGTAACATTTCACATTAAACTACACTTTAACATTGACAACTGAACTATGCACTAGGATTGTAACAAAATATCGTGTAACTTTTGTGTTTAAATTATCAAGTTACACAATTTTTCTTATATTAGCAATACTGTAAAACCATGGATTAAAACCAAAGTATAACAGATACATATACAAATTAATGGAATATATAGGGCATTCCATAACTATTCCACCAATAGAAATACTAAACTTTCTCCAATTTGATTCATATTTTCTAATTTTTAGAACCTCTTGAAAGTTTCCTCCATATTATTTTTTTTCTTGTAATAGGTTTTTTGTGTTATTTGAATTCATTTTTCAAAATTTCTTGTATGGTTCATTTAATAATAATTTTATATCGGAAAATATTGATGGTACAAAGGAAAGTCAAATACAAAAAATAGTTAATGTAAATAATTATTTTCTGTCATTGATTTATTTTTTGCATTAATATGCAATCGAGAACGGACCTTTTTTTTAATTGACATTCCTCTGTGAGATAGATATTTTTCGGTTTATAATTATTTTTTGAAAAATTGATCAGGAGTGTTTAAAAAAAAAATGAAATAGCTTAGAGGCGTTTAATTGATAGGAAATATTTAAAAAAACAATCCTGAAGGTTACTTTGAAGTGATTTAAAAAAAACCTAATGTTTATCCTATCAGAGAAAGTAGACCATTTTTGTTGGTCGAATTTATCATAGAATGACAAATATACAAATTAGTGGAATATACATTACATTAACTTTATATATATTTATATATATAAACATAATATATTATGCTTCCAAAACACGTGATTTTTTACTCTTCAACTACAGCAAATTATTAACACTAAGTAGTTAAAAATTTTTTCTTTTCTTTGTCATATATAAGAAAATATAGAATTTAAGGCAGATTTTGGTTAAAAATTACACACAATTTTTCATTTTTGGCTTATAACGATACTTTTTATAAGTTAAGGCGCGAAGGTGCTTTTTTGAATAAGCTTGTACTTTGTGTGATTTAGGGACCTTTTTTCTTCATATTTTTGATAGGGTTTTCCTAAAATTGGCCGAGATTGCATATATATCTTTTTTTAATTATTAATCTGTAAATAAATAATCATAAAATAAAAATAAGAGTCTAAAATGTCCGAAAGTAATGTAGAATTGGGGATATATAAATAAAAAGCGCTGAGAAAGGGAAAAAATCAAAGTAATAGAGCACCTGTGACTGAATCGTAGTGTAAAACGGTACCGAAACAATGTTTTTATACTGTGTTATGAATTATGAAGTACTGCCAGTTCTAAGTGTAAAACAATAACAAAATCATTAGTTTCTATTTTATTTATTCTCGAAGTCTCATAAAACATCAAGAACAAAATTCTGTACATGACAAAAAATAAAAGACAGCCAATAACCATTTGTTAAGGAAACAATAATGGGGATATGTCCCCTCAAAATTCGCTATACAACAACTATTATTATTAGGAAACTTTAAATAACTACTGGGGAAGGTAACAATTACAATGGGAGGTTTAACAATGGAACTAGGTTTATGGTCAAGGTACCATTTAGCGGCACGCCAAGCGAGTAGCATGATCTCGCCTAACAAAGACTAAAATATATGCGCAGGATGGAGCAGAATATATGCGCAAAACTTCGGATACATATCCACGAGAAAAAAAAAAAGTCGCACTTATGAACATATTATGTATGGAAACACTTCATTATTTTGTTACTGTTAAAAAAACATATTTCGGTTAATGTATATTGAAATCAACATGGCTAAAATAAACGGTGAAAAGGAAAATAAATAGTCCTTTGGCTGAATATTACTGGGGTAGATCGGGAAGATGTGAGTGTAAATTGTGATGGAGGAAGGTTGGTATTCATATCGTGAATCCCGTCTTCAAACTGCCTTCTTACGTCATTTGTTATTTACATCTCATATTTGACTTAAAGATTTTAAATTATGTTCGTTGCATTTAGGATTTAATGCTCTTCATCTTTTATTCTCTAAATTAGATTGATTAAAACGAGAAATATTTGCCCTGAAAACTTGGTAATACACCCAGATTTTTAAACAAATGAATGCTCTGTTTTATCCCAATAAGTACTCAATTTTGGTATATATTCAGCCAGATATCGTACAAAATGTCTTCAGTTGGGTCTTTAAAGTTGGGTTCCCCTACAATTGTTCATGGGATGTTTTTTTATTTTTTTTTCATTTAAAATATGCCACTGAAATTTAGCGCATATATCCTGGGTCAACCTCTATAAATTATGAATATGTTAATGTGATCATCTGTATTTTTATTTATTATTGCATTTTTTTAGACTCATCTGATGCTGGATGAATTTTTTATGTCTGTCCGTAGCCCTAACTTACTTTCCTGAAGATAGTTTTTAGGTAGAGCTATATATATATTTTTTTTAAGTGCAAGTATATTACATTAAAATGTACATAAAAATAAATGATATTGAAGGAATGTGCTGTATTGAGCATGGATATTTACTTCTTATTTTGAAACTTCTTCAGTAAGCGAGCATGAGGCTATAATGGGGTCTATTGCTTATTAAAGGGGTTAATAAAAACAAAGAACTTGTTTAACTTCTATATTGTCTAATTCCACAAACATACACAAAGTGAGCCTCTTTCGGCTTATGCCATCGTCAGCACGAAGTTCAAAAGTGATATTTAAGTTTTCTAGATCGTCATATTTATTCAATCCTCAGATTCCTTGAGATTATCTAAGGCTGTCCTCTCAGTCAGGTCCAAGAGGAAGTGGGAAGTCCTGCCTTAACAGAACCTTTACTAATACAGTGGAATCCGCTTATTAGCAATTCGCTTAATAGGAATATCCGCACATTAGCATCAAAACACGCTGGAACGGACCGGATCGGCAAAATACAGTGAGTTTTGTCCGCTTATTAGCAATGAATGTTCAATTATGAACGCAGAATGAGGTTTCGAGATAGGAAAATAGGATGTTTCTCGGAAGGTCGGTATTCGGGGAAAAATAACACTTGCGTAAACAGTTTTAGTTTCTGACTATTCTCTGAAAAACGGAAAGGAGTAAAGCCATAATTACAGAAGATTTTGATTTTTGAACCCCCGCGAGTTTTAAACAGTAAGCTATTCAGTTGTACTCGGGTCATTGTGGAGTGCGTGTTGTTTGTTAAAAAGGTGCGATGAGTCACAAACGACGCGATCTTTCCTTGTCGGAAAAAATTGACATTTTAAAATCGTATGATGCCCTGCCTAAAATGACGCAACGAGAGGCTGCAGAACGTCTTGAAATTTCCCAGTCAGTACTGTGCAGACTACTAAAGAACCGGTACGAAACTGAACTTTCTGTTCAGGAAAATGCAAGTGGGCGTAGAAAGATTTCATGCCTACCTAATTTTCATATTTTTCTGCGGATACCACTGTATTTGAGTTGTCAATATTTTCTTTATTGTATTTTCTGCATTTTATTATATTACAGACTTTTATTATATTAATCTCCAGGAACCTGAGGATTGTATAAATATGACAACCAAGCAAACTTAAATGACACTTTGAACTTTGTGCTGACGATGGCGTAAGCCCAAACCGGTACACTTATGTATATATTTTTGTGAAATTAAGCAATATAAAACAAGTTCTTTGTTTTTATTTATTTTCTTAGCTTTCCATTATATCGACTCAGATCGCAGAAATGTATTCTGATATTAAAGGGGTGTTAAGCCTAACAGTAATTCTGCACTGCTGGTCACAACACACTTGATGTTTATTTCGGGGTAGATGGAAATGAAAAAATCTGTAAACTGTGTACACTGAGAGGTGAAACTTTTTTTTTTTGGTTTCATTTGTACCGGTTTGTAGGGGGGGGGGGGGGGGGGGGAGGGGGGTCCCTTGCAACTCGCAAATGTTATGTCGCATTATTGCGAGGTAAGCACACACACAAATACACTTTCGCACACTTACTCTCATTACGTACATTCACACTCACAAGTACACAAGAACTCAAAAATATATGTACAAGTGAGTACATAGTAATCGCATGTACATAAATTTCTTCAAATGAGCAATAACACACAACTATACATCACTATAATTTTGAAATATTTAATAGGAATTTCTTATCATATTTACTAAATTTTAAAATATACAAAAAGTTCACAATTTGACACTAATTTTAGGAGTTAACTTCAATGTGCGAAAATATCCTCAATTCTTTTTTCTTTTTAATTTACTTATTTTCAGCAAGCCTCTACATAAAATTTTCATTAAAAAAGGCTTAATCAAATGCAGGTATCAAAACATTAATTTTTCTTAATTTATTTTTCAGTATTATTAGTTTAGCAGTGTTTACTTTATCATATCACAAAAAACTAATGGAATAGGAATTTTTATTAATTTATCTTTTTTTTACTTATGTCAAAATGCGAGTCGTATGTGTTGTAAAAATCGAAGAAGTATTCCTATAATAAAAGCTAATTATAATAAAAAATAAAAAGAGGGTTTTTCTTTTTTTCTTTTTATTTCTTTTTTCTTTTCTTTTTTTTTCTTTTTCTTTTTTTCTTAATGGGAAAACACATAAATCATAATATTGGAATAAAAATACTTGTATTTGACTAGGGAAACTCACCACACCAAGAGAAACTGGGTATGTATTGCGAAAAAAACAAAAAACATATATATATATATACATATATGTAAGTATATAGAATTTTCCAACGAGATAGAACCAGATTTTTTCTCGGGACCTGTAATAATAGAAAACTTGATTGTAATTCATGTTGTAACTTTAGGATGCATGATACTATACGAAACCGGTCGTAAATACACAAAACATTTTAACAGAATGGTATATTTTTATTTACGGAATGGGATCCCACTTAATTTTTCATGATTATTTCATATCTTTTCTCCTAAAGCTTAAAAAAAAGGGCACACTTCTCTAAAATATTTCTCGATATCCCACCCATTGTTTCAAAATGGCAGTTCATTTAATTGGAATATCGCTGTTTTAAACATCGAGAAGATGTTTAGAGAATCACACTCTCCCAAATTAGGGCTCATTTAAAGAGCCTTCAGAAACAGAAAAAGTTTTTATTTTTCAATTCGGAGTAACCTTTTTGAAATGTTTTTCTAATGTTACAGATTCCTAGAAAAAATGCTGAACATATTTCGTTGAAACACACTGTATACATATTATATATACATAGATATATATTATATAAAACATATACTATATATTTGAAACAAAGTATTATAACAAAATAATTAAGGTAAAATTAACTAAGCTTGCTTTGTGAGATCAGGTGGGAGAACTATGGTGTTATAGTTCAGAAAATAATACAGTGCAGTGTGACTTCTTAAAGTGCATGAGAAACTATAAAAATATGTAATACAAATAACGCAATGTACATAAAAATTAATAAATACCTCAGGTAGCAAGGGAAATATGGACCACAGTAATCCGTCCGCAGCCAAAAATTTCCAAAAAAAAATCCATGTTTGAAAAAGTTGAAAACAATTTTGTTTTTCTTTTTTTTTTCCAGACATGAATGTAAAAATACTAAAAAATAGGATTCCCACGTTTTTCTCTCTTTTTTTCTTTTTATAAATTTTTTTAAATATATAATATATATATTTATATAAAAGGCCAACAAATTTTTTATCATGACACATTGTATTGTCTTTGCACAATATTTGATTTTCACAATTTAACAATAATTTTGTGATCCTAAATTTTAAACAACACAAAAAAATAAAAAATAAAATAAAAAATCCCAAAAATTGCGAGGTGTAGTTGATGGCTGCGGATACACCAATATGGTTCACGAAAATTAAACAAAAATATATAAATAAAAATAATATAAATGAAAAAAACTTAAAACAGTCTTCTCTCATCATGGACTAGTGCACACTTGAAGGAATATAATCACTTTTGCGTCATTTATTACCATAATAACATTTAAATAATTGAAAAAGTCTTAAAAAAACCTTTATTTCGCACCCACACATCAGCAAAAATACTACAAACCTCGGGTGTAATTTGTGATTATATTCCAATGAAAACACTGCTTATAATTTAACAAGAACTTATACTAATACGAACTTTTTAAATTCATTTGATCTGGTCTAATATAATTTTTTTTCATAAAGATTTCATATAACTCAAAATTAAATACAATAATCCTAAACATTTCTTTTTGAAATTATATAATATATAATATATATATTTATTTATATTTAAATTTAATAATTAAATTAATATAATAATGAATTTTTATTAAAAATAATTTTTACAAAATCAATAGAGGAAGGCTGTGGCAAGAGGAAACGTGAGTTATAAAATACCAAATATTATAAATTTTTAGGAATACTTATAATTTTTTTACTCTATGGGATATATATATACCAGGTGTTTAGAAAGTGCTGAAACACCTGGATACCTTGGGTTCTACTAGCTGCGAGGATTCGGAAAAGGGCGGTTCTTTGGAAAGTCTACCCTTTCAAACACCCCCTCCACCAGAGATGCTTCCAGCACACTAGCGTCAAAATCTGCAATGAAACGTGGGCTACCTCTCAATTAGCTTTAAAAATAATTCTGTTTTTGATGCCTCACATTGTTCCAAAATGTCATGGACTAATGCTTTTTGAAATACTGTTCTCATATTCTCTCGCCTTTACAAATTATAGTGTTTTAAAGCTTTTTAAAATAAGGATTCGACTGATGGTAACACGATTCTGAAATGTACTTTGATTACATGCACCGGGTCCGAAATTGTAGTTAAAAGTGGCATTTTATAAATGATTTATCAAAGAAGCGATATTAGATTTCAATGGGCCCTTTTAAAATAATGAGATATCAAAAATGTTTTTTTACAGAAGTTTTCTTTTTTTCTTTTTTGAACGATGTTTCAATTTGACCCAACTTTTCATTGGAGATTTTGAAGTTGCCGTGCGTGGTGAAGGGCTGAGTCAATATGTGATGTGGTTAGAAAGGGTAGCTTACTAGCTTTCCAACGAACTCTCTTCTAAATCTTTATACATTCAGTAAAACCGATGATATTCAGATGTTTCCGTGCTTTTTAAACACCTTGTATATTTATAAATATACATATATATATATATATATATATATATATATATATATATATATATATATATATAATATATAAAAATAATCATAAAATTTTGCCATTTTTTTCTTCGAAAAATGTTAATTATCAACAGTAAGAAATAATGTTACAAAATCTACATATAAAGTCTATTTTATAGACAAATTTTTAAATATATAATTTAGTATCTCAACGTCAAGCTCTCACCACATAAAAACTAAGAAACAATATATACAAACAGGTTTTCGTGATAGGAATATTCACATCACTTTTTACACACTGGTGGCCCACCGAAGAGGTCGATAGGAGGTTGATGGGCCACCCTAAACGGTGGGCCTACGCCAGGAAACAGTTTACAGATAGTCTCAATGTCTATTCGAGCTGCTCTAGAAAGTTAGGGGTCTTGAAATATTCTGGTACTGGATCGTCCAGTCGAGAAATGATCTTGTAGATACTTTTCTTCCAGGATTGTTCTGTGTCTTTTCCGCCCTGGATGGCTTTGAAGAATTCCTTCAGCGTTTGTTCAACAACATAGCGGAAATTCTGAGGAACCTAAAGAACAAAAAAAAGTGAAAAGAGTGTAAATCATTGGCTTAGATTAATTACATCAGTAAGTAAAATAAATTTAAAAAACAATAGTAGTTTAAAAAACGAAAAAACACACTTTTATGAGTAGCGCACTAAAAGGTTAAAGGTATCCATGTCCACCTCCCTCCTGCACCATCAGACCCTCCTAATGACAATATGCAACTTGCATATAAAGGACATTAAAAAGTTTCGTTGGTTTTATGACTAATTAAAATCATCAATTAATTATTTTCAAAAAAAAAAAAAGTACAAACAGTTTGTTGCAAATGATTAAACGAATAAACATCATGAGTAAATTCAGAAACATGAATGAGCATTCTATTATCATTATTCTTTTTTTTATGTTCATCTATTTCCCCCAGCATTTGCTAGTATACATATATATATACTGTATTATATATGTATATATATTTTTTTTAAATTAAGTAAAAAGTGTATATAAATGTGAACACTGATTTATCAAATAACACCTGGCAACGCTAGTTGAGGCTCTGAAAAGTGTTCATTTTAAAAGCATGCGTTTGAGGTGATCCTGGCCCTGGTCAGAGTTAATTCAGGACCTGGAGAGACGCAGCCATCTTTGTGAAACCTGACTTTTCATATTTTTTTGAAATATCCTAATAAGTATAATGAGTTAAGTGGGGGTGTTCGCACCTGGGAGTTGCATACCTCAATGTGGTTGTTACGATTATAGTGGAGGTTGAGGACCCGGTAAATCTCACAGTCGCCACTCACATGAAGGTCTTCTGAAGACTTGATCCCCTCGCTTACCGCCTGCCGTGCGTACTTCTCCATCTGAATGTAGTAGAACTCCCTGTGAAACAGAACATGATTTTAAAATTTATTTCCAGTAAAACAAAATTTCTCAGATTTTCTTCTATATAATAGATATTTTTATATGTGATAGTAAGATGTGGGATGAGATTTATCATAGAAATAAAAAACGTTGTCTTCCTTCTGTTTTATTTTATACCAGAACCGGGTTTCGACGCAACAGCGTCATCATCAGTGGTTCATCAATTATAGAATAATAAAATATACAAATAATGAAAAGTATAAATAACTCTTAAAACATTCGGGTACAGAGTAACAAGATAACAATTATAAACTTACTTACCCCACCCACACAGCACAGCGGTTAAAGGAAAACTGGCATAGCTCTAAGGGGTGGGGATAGCTAGGTTCACTCACTCTCTTTACATACAAAACCATTCATTCTAATAAACACAATAACTAATACAAGTCTCTACATAATAGTAACATAATATAAGATTCACCTTAGAGCCATTTTTTACATTTTTTGTTGTCATAAAATATAATGAATAAAATAAAATAAAAATAAATAAATACAATTTTTAAAATATTATCACAGACTTGAAAAATATATAAAATATAATACACATGATAAATATCTTTATAGAAACCAGCCAAAAAAACGTTTATACATCCCTTACAGGGCAGCTACTTCCCTTGGTTTGGACCCAGTCTTTCAGACCAGGTAGGTCAGGCAGGAAAAGGGAGTTCTTAACCTCCACTTTTTTGTTAAGAGTGTTCGTATCCTCATATAACAAAAGTCGGATGTGTATGAGAGTTATTTATACCTTTCATTATTTGTATATTTTATTATTCTATCATAGATAAACCACCGATGATGACGCTGTTGCGTCGAAAACCAGTTCTTGTCTAAAATAAAACGGAAAGACAACCTCTTTTATTTCTATTATAATTAAACATTTATATGACAATTACCAATAATATTAATAGAGACAATCTACAGAAATTACATATATTCTGTTTTTGTTTGTTATTTGCTTTGTGACTACGAGGTCATAGCGCTCTTTCGTCGCTCTGATGGATATGAGCCTGACTACTGTGGGAGTCCTAAATTTTGCCTACCTATGTTTAGTTACCTAGGGTAGGGGTCTTTAACGAGTAGCTGACATCACACAGGCTCGGGACCCATCCGTAGGATAGCATGCTCATAGTTTTTCTTTACCACTTAGATAAAAAACCTAAGGGCCTCGGCCGGGTTTCGAACCCGCTAGCTTAAGCTCAGTAGGCAAGTAAGCTACCACTGAGCTACTGACGCTCCTGTCTCTAATATGTTGATAAACTTGTTCAAATTTCAAAAACATTGATGTTTTACTACTGAAAAACTTACGAAATCAATGTTTTTTAGATAGGCAATTAAATTCTGGACAAGCTCGAACATGTTCTATCTATCACAAGCTCTCAGATTTCGATACGTCGTGAACTAATATATAATTTCCACAAAATCTCATCGCTCGGGCGATGGTATCCGTTGCAGTTTTTCGCCCTAAAACCACAATATCACTCTCTCTTTCTCTCAACAAATTCGATGTCGGTAAAATATTACCCATGGTTTTTTACTAATAAGGTTTTTTTAATGATTCTTCTATATTAATGATTGAACGTGTATTAACTTTCTATTTTTATGATTAATTTTTATGATTATTTTTTCTCTCATTTCAAGAAAACATTTTTTCTAATTATATCATCACACTGCAATTCAATATGTCAAACATTATTTTCATTATAACGTTATATTATTTAAATCTTGTTGACTAGTTTCGTCCTTTTCATCCATAGGTCTTCAGGTTTTCAGGGATAAGAGCATAGAATGCTTAGGTTATTAGGTGTACACACCAACCCAATGTATCTAAACCAATAAATTGATAATTGTTACAATTTTCAGTTTACTAAAGAATACCTATAGATAATTATGTCAACAAGATTTAAATAATAAGTATTAAAGCAATGAAAAACATTTAAAAAAAATTATTTTAGTATTAGATTTGGATATTTTAATTATAAATTTTGAAATTTTATGTCTGTGGGAGTCGATATTATAGTACTGTAGTTATATTGATATAGTAAACATATCGGTATTCGTATGTCGATGTAATAATATCGTTATATCGGTCATTATCTTTATATTGTTGTTTTACTTTACCTTTCTGACAAGTTAAGTATAACAAGAGGTATAAATTATTTCGAAATCACCCTCTACATCTGAAACCGTTTGAAATTTTCTGCATTCCCTTAATAACTACTAAATAATGAGTAGCCAAATAGGAGTAGCTAGAATTTTATACGGTGGAGGGGGGGTCTGCCTACGCCACTGCATGAGAGAGGTCGGCTTATTAGAGACAATCCTTCTCCTTCACTCTCGGAGATAACAAGAGTATAAAACTTGGTTTTTCATAATGAGGTGTTAATTAAAAAGACGAAACTCTGAAAAGAGTGTGAAGTCTTGGACTTAAAAGACACCCTGAGCGACTCCACAAAAAATACTCCTTCAGCGTACTTGTTTGAAGGGGCTCCTACAGAAATGTTTGTTTACTTTATTTGCTTGGACCAGTTTCTAGTTCTCACCGTTTACTTATTATTGTATATTTTTATATATATATCCATATACATATATATGTCTATATAATATATATTATATGTCTACATATATTATATGTCTTCTTTTTAACTATCAACTTTGATTGGAAACAGATTGTTTTCCTAGAAATATTTGAATATTTTGAATGAAAGCTTGTGAATACAAAACCAATCCAATTCCTAGTACAGAGGGCTAAAGCATCAAGATACGTCTATTATGATTTCAATTCTATCTGACGAAAACGCTAAAATACATGGACTCATGCCCCGGCTTTAACTAAGAGGTCATATCGCCTACTACCAATGCCCTCTTTCGGACATGAGCCCGACTATACTGTGGGAATTCTAAATATTGCCTACC
The DNA here is from genome assembly GCA_963662175.1 of Aradus depressus. Taxonomy (NCBI): domain Eukaryota; kingdom Metazoa; phylum Arthropoda; class Insecta; order Hemiptera; family Aradidae; genus Aradus; species Aradus depressus. The sequence goes on from OY759218.1 coordinate 35,010,999, forward strand.
TAGGTTTATTCACCTAGGGTAGGGGTTTTTAACGAGTACCTGACATCGCACAGGCTCGGGACCATCGCTAAACGTCCCATCCGAAGGACGGCGTGCTCAAAGGTTTTTCATATCCCAGATAAAAAACCTAAGGGCCTCGACCGGGTTTCGAACCCACGATCTCCAGCTCAGTAGGCTAGCTTGCTACCTCTGAGTTACCGGTGCCCTATATACATTTTTTTAAGAATTATTTTTTATTTAATTTATTTTTTTTCTTAGACTGATGATTCTTGAACCAAAAATGAAAATACCGATATGATATTTACGTAAGACATTTTTTTTTTTAAACATAAAAAAAATTATGTTTTCGTGCCGATGTTTTATCATTAGATCTATTTCAATAGCGTATTTATCCAAAAGAAAAAAAAATTAAAAATATATAAAACGAAAAATAATGTGTATTAAAATATATGCCTACATTGTTACAGTTAACGTTATCACAAATCATATATGTATGAAACATTGTGTACCCTGGCCTGTTGTATGCTGTAAATATCCAACGTACACTTACATTAACTGTAACGTTGCGTTAAAAAAATTAATTTTTACTCAACGCCTAATCTTAGTATTGTTCAAGATAGTGCCAATATTATAATACCATCTCAATGTAATAACAAATCCATACAAAAACCTTACTTTTTTATTTTAAAATGTGAAAAAAATAGAAAAATGATTAATTAAAAAGGTTGAAATAAGAAAATTTGTTATATAATTGATTTTACTGATTAGCTAAAAAGTATGAACTACATATCAAGGATTGCAATAATAAATCTAATTTTTCAAAATAAAAAGGTTTTCAAATAATAATATAACTTAAATGTATAACCTATATATTTTAGAGGAAATTTTTCTAAACAAAAACGCTACTGAAATGCTAATAAAAAACACACACAAAAACGAAAAAAATCAGAAATTAGATACTGTAATTTTTTTTTGAAAATTTAAATCAAAACAAAAAAAAAAATATATAGGAAGCTTAAATTGATCTATAATTCATCGTTATTTTTCGTATTTTTTCATTCTTTATTTATATACTAAATTATTTATTTATCTAGTATTTTTTATTCTTATTATTAGTTTTTTCCATTATTGTTCTCTTGTCAGCACTTCTAGTAATATTTAATATATATATTTTTTAGTAATTTTTTATTTATCCTTTTTTTACAGATTGTGAAATAATTGCACAAATAAAAAAAATATGAATAAGTAAAAGTAGTATTAGATAGGAATAGATAAAAATAATGAGTGGAGTATTTAGAGACTCGGAGGGGGAGGAAGGGTGGTAGCGTCTTTGTGGGGGGGAAGGGCATAAGGAGTGCAAGGGGTGGGGGAATGACATCTCTAATTAGTGCTAAGACGTTAATTAAGTTATTTTTAATGAAGTGAACTTGGTCTTTTGAACTGTTGTTGTTTTGAAAAGACCACAGACTAATCGATATGTGCCAACATTTCAATGAGTTGCTTTTGAGTTGACCTCAGCCTTTTCCCCCATTTTATGAGCGCAACCATGTCTCTTAGGGGACGCCTATGCCCCCTATGAAAAAGTCCCTTCTCATGAACGAACACTTCTCATTCTTCTGTTTACAATTTGATTTTTGGCTATGTTATTTTTAAAGTTCATCCGTCAATGAGCTACAATAGTCGAGCCGACAGAAGATGGGTTATATTCCTTAGGTAATATTATTAAAAGGGTAAAGGATCAGTGGCGTAGGCTGTGGCCAAATGTCAAATACCACTTTGCTTCTTTTTTTTCTGCCCAACATTACGACAATACAGTTAATTACCTCCATACAGTTTAATGAACCCAGTTCCCGACCCTGACTTTTTAAAATAAAATTATGTATTAAAGATTAATTATAGAATTATGTTTTATAATTAAGTTTAGAATTATGTTTTATAATTAATTATAGAATTGTTTTATAATTAATTATAGATTTATTAAATTATACAAAGTATTTTTTGCAAGAAAATCCGGAATGAGTTATGAGAGAAGTTCCGGATTTGTGAAACAATTTTACTACAAAAAATTATAAGCATAAAAAATAAAAATTAAAATATTCCTTTTTAGATGTGAATGAAGGTTTTAAATGCCAATCTATAACATGTTATATATTTTAAAGTGCTTATATTGACAAAAAAAAGACTTTCTTACCTGAAATTGGAGAACCATTTGACGAGCTGAGCAGTGTTGTTTTTGTTAAATTTGATGTCTGGGAAGTACATCTTGAGAACTGCACTACTAGGATACCGGACCCAGAAGAACATCAACTTGGCTTTCCGCAGATGCATCGGGGTCAGGGTCGACGAGTAAACATTCGTTAAGGATTATCATGGTTAATTGTATAATAATTATAAAATATATAATTAAATAGTTTGTTAGATAAAAAAAAAATAAAGAAAAATGGTTGAAAATGTGTTTTGCAGGAATGTGAATATACAAAAAAATAAATAGTTTTTGAAACACCTAATATTAGATACAAAAACAGCAAAAAATTAGTTGGGGGGCCAATGACAGCCATTCTTATTGAAAAATTATTATGAAAGAACGTAGCAGAAGGAAAAAAAATAATTTATTATGTCAGAAAGTAGTAACTAAAGAAAGATATTATGACTGAACATAGAAAGAAAAAAAATCAAGGATCGGAAAATAGTAGAAGAGAATTATTTAAAAAAAATCAAGGATCGGAAAATAGTAGAAGAGAATTTAAAAAAAAAAAAATTATGATAGAATATAACAGAAGAAAAAATATTATAAAAAAACGTAGCAGAAGGAAAAAACAATTTATTATGATACAAAGTAATTGAAGAAAGACATTATGACAGAATGTAGAAGAAATGAAAAACACAAAAAATAATAAATGTTAATTATAATTTTAATACACACTTTTACTAGAAGTGTTAAGTTTGTAAAGTGGGCCAGGCCGTCGGTATTTTTAAAACTTTTCTGATTGTGATAAAATAACAGAAAATAAATCGGTGGCAATTGGGAAGAAGTGGCTATGTCGACTTTTTGCCAAAAATGAGTTAAGTCGATGAAACGATGTGGACAGGGCTCAGACACATTGGGAAGAAGCGGCCAAGTCCTCTCGTTAACCTTACCACTTAACAGCAAGAGTGTGCTAGTGGCATGCTTTCCACCAACTTATATGATTTACAGAAGGGCAAAACTTGAAAGCGCTCCCCTGTAAAATTTGCTCTTAACGACTTAGCCACTTCTTCCCAATGGCCACCGAAATAGTCCTAACTTTAACTCTTATTGATTGATTATTTGATAGAATGTTATTGAAGAAAAATATAATGTTTTTATTTATCGCAGTTTAGAAAGGTCATCTGTGACAATAATAAACTTGTTTTGCGTGATGCTCCTTATTTGAAATTGTCCATAATGTGAAAGACCCGGGAGTATTGACATAGCTAAAACAGTCATCAAACATCCTTAGATGAATCCCTTCTTCAAAATTCACAAAACGAATATTTAGAATGTCATGTCTATAAGAGATCCTAATCTTTCTTGAGTGACTATTTTATTTATATTTAGGAATTGACCCCTTTTGTTTGACATGTCCCTTCTGAGGTGTGTTCTTGAACTATATTGACAATGGAAGAAATGAATCCGTGTGGGATAGAAGCCCTAGAAATAGGGAAATCAGGATTCTTAATTCTCTAGTAGATTCACCTTACAAAGTCCAAACAATATGAAGACCTACAACATCTTCATTCTTTTATAAAAAAGGGCTTTAGTCGCATGAAAAAGGTACATTTATCTCTAACGGACAGAAGAAAAACGGTTGTTATTGTATAAAAAAAGATTATTAAATAATAGATTTTTCATATTAATTTAATAAAATAAAACATTTTCGAAAGAATCATTCTACAAAAAAAAAACCAAACAAATGTGTTCCTTATTTTTAATATATACTTTTTAAATATTGAAAAAAAAAAAGATTTTAACGTCCTCATATGTCTCATGAATTTAATATTAGCTTTAACATTTTTATGTTGTGAAAAATTAATTGGCCATAGTACTTTAGATAATTATTACATTTTAAATGATTTACTTAATTTATCCAACATTCAAAATGACTGTTTTTTGTTACCATCTGGAAAATATATAGAAAATGCAAATAATTCGAGAGAAAGAAATACCTCACCTGAAAGTAGGCAAGGAGGAATCTTTCTTGGACCCATGTTCACATTACCGTTTTTCATCATTTTATGCCATAGTATACAAGCCTGAAGTTTCACTATACATTTTATAGACACTCCGTAAATCTACTATTAGAAAAAAATAAATAAAACAAAAAACATTAAATGTATAAATATTAGCAGAAAAAGGATATTGTAGGAGTAATTCCGTCGTAAGGTCCATCTCCCGAGTTGCAGTCAGAACTGCGGTCCATGTTGTCTGTAGGAGGGTTGACCCTCATTGAGTAGTCAGGGGAGGCGCCATGCTGAGCAGCCGCCAAGAGGGCCGGGTGGAGAAGACTGGGCGGATGAGGAAGAGGTGGAGACTCCCTCTTCATCTCCGGAGGACTCCCCGAAGACATATGAGGGTGGCTCTGGTGGTAGAAGGGAGAGTACGGGGAGAAAACCTGGGACTCGTGAAGACTGGGGTTGGGGATAGCCACGGAGGTAGGAAGAGACACAGGAAGTAAAGGAGGCGGCGGATGGTACGGCCGTGGAGGCGGGGATTCTGAGGCGCTTCCGCTCGTTGAAGGAATCATACTCCCAAATTTCGCTTGCTCTAGAGGATTGGGAACCATACCGTCTTGAGCCAAGATTCTACTCACAGTTCTTGGCGTTATCCTTGTATCAGTCACCTTGTGCCTTTTCTTCTTCGGAGCAACAACCAAACTCAGAGCCTCATTTTGTTCGGGTGCACCTTCTCGGGGCTCCGACTTACAAAAACTGTGTCCCATCCCTCCCATAGATGAATATAAAGCTGCAGCCGCTGTAGAACTCAAACTTGTTGGAGGTTTCGGTGGTTGGAACATTGAAGTATTAGGCGACGGTCTCACTTGAGGAATATTCATAGTATTGATATTATTCTCAGGGTTACTATTACTCTGCTGCAGCGGCGTCGACATAGAAAATACGGTACCATTAATCCTTGGCGTCCCTGTAGGTGTTGATACTTCACTGCTTCCAGGTCCTGGAGTACGGTCGTTGCTGTTACCTCGGTCTATAATTTTGGTCCGGGGCGATCTACGATCCAACAGTTGCGATGCAAGAACAAGGTCCTTGTTAATCTGCTCGGTGACCGCTTCTGTCGGCTTGAAATTTCTTTTTTGTTGAACAAATCTTGACATAATTGAGTCGATCAGTGTTCCAAGGGATGAAGTTATCTCAGTTTTTAGTACGTCTGCCAAACCTTCTAAGTCTGGACTAGGAACTGGAGGTATGCCGTTATTTCGCAACATTGTGAACCTTTCTGTCAATTCAGTTGTTTTGTTGGGTTGTGTGGGTGATGCCTGGGTTGTTTGCACTGTTTGTGAATTTGTCTGACTGTGTTGCGATGTAGTGACGCTTGGCGTAATGTGAGTTGGCTGCTGAGGTGGGGCTGGCGGTTGAGCCGGTGGAGCGTGATGTTGCAAATGTTGCTGACTCAAGTGTTGCTGATGCTGATGTTGCTGCTCCGCAATAGCTGCCTCTTTGCTCATCCTAGCCTCCTGATCCATCAACAACTTGTGGCTCACCCCAAAATACATGGCTGCAGCATTACTAAGTGCATGATGCTGCATCTGAGGATGATGATGATGCTGCGAGTAGTGGTGCGACATAGAATGCTGATCCTGCAGCACTTGCTGCTGTAAAAGAGATAAAGCTCCATTGAAATTAGGCGGCATGGACATTGGTTGGCTATTTAAATGAGGAGATTGTAACTTAGCAGAAATCATTTTTGAGATAGGAGTAACATTAGACTGATTGTGAGTAGGAGTGGTTACCTGTGGGAGCGGTGTGTTCTGGGAGACCTCCTTCACTTGACTGATCGCTGGAGGGGTCTTGATAGGTTTGTCAGGAAGCGATAAGCTCGTGTTCTCTTGGTCACTGCCGCTCAAGTCGTCCTCGTTCTGACACTCAGGATCCTGGTCCATCCGGGTGCACAATTGCACATACTTCTGCTGCATTTCTGCTAACTGCTCCTGCATTGACCGTAACTGAGTCTTCAGTGCATCTTTCTCCACCTTCTTCTGTCTTATTTCATTATTATCTAACGAATTGTCCACAGTATCATCATCAATAAACATGCCCATATTCATAGATAATCCATATCTTTCTGCGGCACTGTCGTGTTGTTGCGGGTGATATAATTTTCTTTTCTTACATCCGTTTACTTGTGATGGTAAAGAAGGGCTGGATCTCATGGATGAAACAATATTTTCTACACGAGCTCGCTTAAGTTCTATTTGTTCAGTTTTGTCCTTACCTTCTTCAGGTTCTTCCTTGATGTTCTTGTCGGAGGCTGGAGACACTACAGATTGTTCAGAATCACTTCCGTGCACACTATTGTTACCGTCATCATCCCGCGGTTTACCGTCATCACTCATTATGTCATCACCAATGTTATCTTCGGCACCACTTGTGTTATCTATGCCCAAAACACCGTTCACTACCGGTTTGATTTCGTTTTTTATATCGGTTCCATTTTCTGTATGATGCATATCACCATTGTTAATAATATTTTTCACCTCATTATTGTTGTTGTTGTTATTGTTGTTGATGCTATTATTGTTGTCTGGAGAGTGCGGGCCCGTGCCGGGAACTCCGCGAAGTTCTTGTTCCAAGGCGAGAAGTTCTTTTTTTCTACCTTGAAGGATGTCCCGAAGCATGTGATGAGCCATGTCTCCTGGAGGTGGGCTGCCTTCTTCATCAAGTCCTCTGCGTATGACGGGTCCGCTGAGACATTCGAAGTTGATGGCATTTTCGGAACTGGCAGGATCCATGGTGATCATCCCGTCCGCAGTAGTTGCATCCGTTGCCTGTTTCACTTGACGGCCAAGAAGCTCGTTGAGCATCTTCCCCGGGCCGTAACTCTGACCCAAGAAGCTCAGATGTTGAGTCTGTGTAAGAAAAGCCCCGTATAATCCACCACTGAGAAAACTGGGTCGGGAACTGAAGTTTGGGATGGAGGAGTAACTGTTGCGTGGTTCACCGGCGTCGACCCGCTGTCTGGATCGTTTGGCCTTCTTGGAAAGTTTGTCTCCGTACAAGCCGAAACAGTCGGACTCCTCTTCTGATGACATCATAAGAAGGAACGGTTGGGATTGGTGGAGGGCAGGGAGGGTGGGGGTAGAAGGTCCCCCTACTCTCCCATAGTGGCTGGCTCTGGAAGGTGGAAACAACAAGGCCAACTGTTAGCTTTATCCCTGTTAGGCTCTGTGCCCCGTGCCACAACGAGGACCCCCCTGCCTCCTGCCTCCTGCCCCCTCACATCACACCTGCCCCCCCGCCCTCTCCCCCCTACCCCTCCTCCCCTCCTACTCTCTTATGCCATCTGGTACTTTCTGATAAACTATTAACTATTACCACTTCAAGTAGCTTGCCATTATTCCAAATCTAGGCTCGGGGGTAAAAAAAAATCAGTGCACGCAAAAGCTACGCGAAGTTAGCGGATTTCCTTGGTAGGCATTTTTTTTTTTTTTTTTTGCTCTGTCAGATTGAAAGACGGGAAAGCGATAGAGGCATATCTTTGCATCTAACATGGGTATACGAACATTTCATAGAACACACGTAATCGATTTTTGACAGAATTTTACATAAACAGTTTAGCGCATAGTGACGAGTGCGCCTGAAACTCGAAATAATGATAAAATTGCTTTTAAAAATATATTAAAAATGTCTATCATTCTTTGATAATGAAAATAAATTATTTTATTGTCAATTGAAAATGTATTTCGTGCCAGATGAAATAAGAATGCGGAGGAGGGAATATTATATGGATCATTCAAAAGTCAGGCCCAAACTCCAAACTGCAATCTGCAGCTGATGCATTTTCGAAAAAAAAAAATTAATAAAAAATATAATTAAAGATAAATAAATTATCAGACATAACAGAATATAGAGTTTTTTTTTATATCGTAGTAGGAGTGCATCAAATATAATGTGGTTAATTAAACTGATTTTTGAAAGACCCATATTATTGCAATTAAATATTATAATAAATAATCATATTATATTCATATTTATATGGCATATGCAGAAAATATATATATATATATAGGTTTTCATTCATCAGTGACAACTTGAGCTCGTCCTTTCTGCTTTAGTTAGGAATGCACAATGGCCTTAAAAGTAGTAGACTGGACTTTTTTCATAAATCTTGCCAACTAAAGCTCTCTGTTTTATGACACTAGGGTGGGACACACAAAGGGAATTATTTCATTTATTTTATTTTTCTAGCTATAAGTTGTTTGTATCAAGTTATGTCAAAAATTCTATGTCAATTTGTTTCTGAATTTTATGTTTTCTGACAATCTGAATCCAAAAATAGAGAAAAAAGTCATACCTGTGGGTGTGACTATGCATCTATATTTTCGAAAAAAATAATATATCAACACGAAATCTTATATATATGGATACAAACCGCCCAGAATAAAAATCTCTTAATTTTCAGCCAAATCCGTGTAAAGTGGGTATAGCTGTAAAAACCCCAGTAACTCCCATATATTTGAATGCTACATTTTATATGTGTATTCAGAAGTTCAGATGTAGGACCAACTGATTTTCAGCCAAATCGGGTAAAGGAGAGTGGAAACTTAATGTATTACATACAAGAGCTGAGGAAGTACACTGATGTTAGGTTAGGTTAGGTTTTATGACTCATGCCCGGGCTTTAACTACGAGGTCATATCGCCTAGGTACTACCCTAAAATGGGAGTCCTAAATTTTGCCTACCCTAAATTTTTATTCACCTAGGGTAGGACTTTAACGAGTACCTGACATCGTACAGGCTCGGGACCATCGCTTAACGTCCCATCCGAAGGACGGCGTGCTTAAGTTTATTTTACCTCCCAGATAAAATAAACTAAGGGCCTTGGTCGGGTTACGAACCCAAGTTCTTGAGCTCAGAAGTCAAGCACGCATACCACTGAGCTACCGGCGCCCTCTTACACTGATGTTGATTCACTGACTTTTATTTCCGTAGCTATACGAAGTATAGGTTATGTAATCGGTCAGAAATTCGATGTTCAGTTTTCACGGGAAACTTCATGTTATCGGACAAAAAAAAAACAAAAAAAAAAAACTGTAAACACCTATTAATGTTCAGCTAAATCGGCCCAAGCGAAGGAGCGACTCAAAAACTTCCCTAAAAAAGCCCACACAACTTAGTATAAAGTTTCAGAAGCCCAAATGTAACTCACGTAGAATCCCGATAATTCGTATGGTCCAGGGACTGACGGTTTGGTACGAATTATCGGGATTACAAAATAAAAAAAATTAAAAACGTATTAATGCAAATATGTATGTATTAAGAAGTATGTACAATGTGGTAAGAATAAAAACTATGCAATAAACACTGCTTTATACTAAACTATACAATAAACAATACATGCAATAAAAAATATGTACCTACATTTAGATTAAATAAACACCAATCAAACATTTGTTGGAAAAAATGTTAGAAAAGATCAATAAAATTGCTAAAACTTTCCCCCTCTCCTCTCCTCATTTCCTTTCAGTGAAAAGAGTACGAATTACATGAGATAATATGAGATTTCATAGAAAATTTGTCTTTCTCACTCGCTCTCCCCTTTGCCTCTGTAGGAATTACGTCATTTCCTAGAAAACATTTATCTCGCACTCATTCTGCTCTCTCGTCTCTCACCGTCCTCTCTCCCCCTCTTGAAAACAGCACGAATAAACGAGGTTTTTAAGCTGGAAATACGAATTATAAGACGTTTTAAGTGACTTCGAACATAAAAATAATACGAATTACCGAGGGGTCCGAAATGCATTGTTTTTATACCACTTATCGGGATTTTCTCTGGGGACCGGCAAATTTGTACGAATTAGCCGGAAATACGAATAATCGGGGTACGAAATATCGGGATTCCACTGTATTGATTTTTAGCCCAAAAGTTCGATTGGCTTTGGAGGGAGAGCGAAAAAATAATTGATTAATTCGTGCTGGGGATGTACACTGCCAGTGATTCACCTACGACTTTTTTCTCTGGCCTTACCATTTAAAGGAAGTCCATAGTTGTCGGAGTGTAATTAGTGATGTCACTTATTTGCTCCACTAAATGTTACTTCCGGAGATATTTTGACCGCATCTTTATTAAGCTGTCGCGTTAATTAACATTTTCGCCCAATTAAATTAGGTAGTTCATTTTTGTAATTTTTTTTTTTTTTTTATTGTGGAAGCGGAAGTCTTAGAATAGCTTCAAGTGGCGTCTGCAATTGAAGATGATCAACTTTATAATTGAGAGAGAAACAAGAATTTTTACTTTCCCAGTTGTTCCAAGTATAAATAAGTTATGTAATCTGTCAGAAATTTCATGATTTCCGGTCCACTGATTCCAAAAATGAAATAAGCAGGTTCTCGGATGTATGTTTTTCGCACCCTAAATCAGAGAAAATTACTGGGCCTTCTATGAGGACTCTACAAAGTTGGCATTTGCAACAAAGTTCGGCTCTTGAACTTCTCAGCATGATATCAATACCAATAATAATAATAATAATAACACAAAAGTAGGTATTTTATTCAGTATATAATTGTTTATTCATTTATTTGATATTAATCTAGAATTCCTAACTTTTGAAATAAACACATTTCGTAGCTTTATAGTGCGAACATTTAGATATTATCTATATACTCCAACAATTCAATAAAATATAGTATATCTTTATATAAAATAATGCATAACGCGTAATAAAAAAAAAAAAAAACGTAATAATAATACAGGAGAGTAAGCGAAAAGTCAATAAAATAAATATTTATATTATTTTTTTAATACGATAAAAACTATGAGATGTTATTTGATAACAATTCTATGAGAATTTCTGATATTTCAAAGTATCGATTGCCACCAGAACAAACAAATCTTTTTCAAGAAATCCTAAAATTCACTTTTTTTTACAGTCTTTTTGTTTAAACAAAAAAAGGGCTGGACCAAATTTGATAAAATTTCTTTCGGATCATATTGACGTTGATATGCTTCAATTGGCACAAGAGCGGAGTCGATATCATTTTTTACTCTTTTTTGAATTTTTATTAAAATATGTTGAGCATTTTGATTTCTATTTTCGGACACATTACAATAACTCCCCTATATGATGGGAAGTTAAAAAAACAAAATTCCCTCTTAGTCTGTCTGTGAACGATAACTCCGGATAGAATATCCGGATATCGACATAACATTTTGTATGTGTGTCCAGAACCCCATAAGGACAACACCTTACACTATTCAGCCAAATCGACATAAGGGGAGGGGGAGACCAGAAGGAAGGCGCTTTTCACCAAAAACCCATATAACTATCGATGAAACGAATGTATCATCATGAAATTTAGTACGAGGATTCAGAAGTCCTTGAGTGGCCCTGTATTAACACGAAATATGGTAAAGATTGAATTTTTCGGAAACCAAGACTGTATTCTCCAGAAGATGACTTTCCTCACTGACTTGCAACCTGACCAAGACTGTACTTGCCAGGATTGGATTGCCAAGACTGTATTGCCAGTTGAATGAGGAAGGTGGGTTTGGGGTTTGGTTCCCATTCATCCACTTCCGGAGACCTGGCCTATTAGCCACTGTTCCGTGACGAGTCGCCAGGAAGCAACATACGTCATCGCAGGAAGTACACTCTCCATAGATCACTTGTCTTCACATAAACTTTTGTTCAATTATTTACATTCATTATAGAAATAGATAATTAAAATACACAATTTCTTTGTCAAACTTCACTATATATTCTCAAATACTCAACTAGTTTCGCCGTGTTAAGGCATTATCAAGAGTCACATACAAACTGACAGAATTGGTTGACAGGGTAGAAGGTACAGTTATGGAGGGGGTTTTTAGGTAGTGACGGGTACCTTCTACCCTGTCAACCAATTCTGTGAGTTTGTAAGTGACTCTTGATAATGCCTTAACACGGCGAAACTAGTTGAGTATTTGAGAATATATAGTGAAGTTTGACAAAGAAATTGTGTATTTTAATTATCTATTCCTAGAATGGAGCTTCACAAAGTAAATCTGGAAACCATAAATTATTTACATTCATTATGAAAACGGATTTTCAATTACTTATCCGGATAAACGAGGATTTTCTGCCTCTCCTTGTCCAACAGAAATTTCTGGTTATGAGAATGAAGAAGAATGTGAAGGAAGGAGTTAACAGCTATAATGAGATGTCACTTAAAGTAGTGTAAAGCGGACTGTTGTCAAAACAAACGTTTGAGACTCCCCTCCCCAGGGGCCTGCAGTGGGTGACATTACTGCCTACAACCAACTCAGTTTCTGTGCACTACCATGTTTAGAACAGAGACAATTTCATAGTGAAATTTGTTGGAGGAAGCCTGGTGTCTAACTGACAGTACGGCTAGAGTGTTTTGCGGTTTCCACTTTAGATTGCAGCTGCCCCCTCCGTTGCAATGTCTCATTCAAAATGCAACAACTGTTGATACTGCACTCAGCTCGATAATGCCATTTATTATAAATCACTTGTCCCCTTGCACCTATGATATGCAAATGAGACAACACGCCTTTTCGCTAGGAATAAAGCTCTCAAGTGAAATTAATTGAAATGGAGGCAGCTAAAATGAATTATTTTCTCGAACAGAATTTCGAATATCGTGATTTAATTCTCCAGCTAGACCTAGTACAAATAGGTCTACCGTACCCGTTTTTATGGCACCTGTTCTGTAATTTGGCTCTGTGCCCTGTTGGTCCCGTTTCTGATTTGTCCCGTTTTTCTCTTTTTCTCCAATTTAACTCCTCCGTCCACCAAAGACACACCAGATCCCGTACTTCGGACCTCTTCATCCCCACCCATCGCTCCTTAGCCATCGACAACTCGTTCCTTCTATAAGTCTTCACTCTCTGGAACTCCCTACTTCCCCCTGTCCATCACTCTCCATCCGTAGCTTCCTTCAGGTCTTCTCAATTCAAATTCCTCTTTGATATACAATTATCTCCCTCTGATTAGCCTTTCAATCCCTCCCTATGTATTTTCCTACATTTCACCATCAATTCTTACTACATTCGAATTTATTTTATTTATTAATTCACTTTATTTCAGTATTACATCATTTTCTTTTAAATCAATATTATTTCAAACCCTCCGGGCATCCTTTCCTCTCTTATATTTTTAATTTACCTCCTTTTCGTTTTTGTACTTTTATAGATATATTATTTTTCCACTTAATTAAGTTATTTAATTATCTATTTTTATATATTTATATTTATTTATTGTACGGTATTCTTAACAGTAGCACGAAAATTGAAATCAAAATTTTCAACATATTTTTATGTATCAAGGTCGCTACAGTATTTTTACACTATTTTTGAAGAGAAGTATGTGTGTGTGTACGTATATGCGTGGTCAATTTTTCCTGCACGAAATCTCGCGGATGAAAAATGATATCGACTTCGCTTCAGTGCCAATCGAAGCGTCGTATCAACGTAAATATGATCTGAAAGAAATTTTATCAAATTAGGTCCATCCGTTTTTTTGTTTAAACAAAAATAATGCAAAAAAGTGGATTTTTTAGGATTTCTTGAAAAAGATTTTCCGATCTAATTCGTTCTGGTAGCAATCGATACACATAAGAATTGTTCTAACTCATTAACGGATGGTCGGAATGTAGTATTTTTAAAAATATTTATGGGGTTGTGGGTGGGCCTTTGCATAAATATAGTGCTGGCTCTCAACAATAAAAACTAAATGAATAAAGATAAAACAGAGGTTTCGTTGCATTATTGATATTTATATCATGCTGGGAAGTTTGCCGTGTGGACCTCAAGGGGCGCACTTAGTTACAAATGCCACTTTTGTAGAGTCCTAGTACAGGCCCTAGAAATTTCCTCTGATGCACACATCCGAGAACCTGCTTGTTTTTTTCGTACCGACGAAGTGAAATACGCGCCTTTTGGACTGGAAGAGGGGTTAAGGCAGTAGGCAAGGAAGTGGTTTAGGTAGACCTAAGGGTGAGGTCTCAAGTCGATTTTGGAAGGTAGTGTACTAGAGAAGGGTGGCTTAGAGACCTTAGGGTGGCGTGCATTGTGTAAGAAGGGGCTTTGGTTCCCAGGGACTTGTAGTAACGTCTTGGAGGGGTCTCTAACGGTCTTAGGCTCCGACAATGCCTTGACACACCAGCTCGGGTACGTTACAGGACAGCATGCTGGTAGTCCAGCAATTACCAAACCCATGCCAGCAAGTCACCCAGTCACCCGTCCCGTCCACTTCCTTCCGTTCAAAGGGACGAGGGCGTCTTATCTTGGTCACGGGAGGGTGACCCTGAGAAGTACCTTACTTTATCCGACCTAACGACAAGTGGACCACTTGCCAATCTTCAAGATGCCAGGAACCTTTAAAATGCATAGAAACGTTGAGTTTCATTCTGGACTTGGTGGGTATTTTACCTAATAATAGGTACGAAGAGACGTTTCGGTGCGATTTCGGTCCTCAAACCTTTCACATATTGATTAAATTGCATTATCATTGATTTAACTCCATTGACCTATTATAAAAAAAAGTGGAAATGCAAGGTATTGTTTTTTTTTTTTTTGGTCAAATGCATTTTATTTTATTTTTGTTGCCGCTAATTTGACGGTTGGAATGAAACGATATCAATTGGGTATTTATGGGTTTATCTGGCCATTTGGGGGACTGACTTTCGGGAGGGGTAATGTGAAATGAAGCGGGGGGGGGATGGGGTCGGCAATTTTAATATGGATTGAGTGGAGCGACGTTAATGAAATTAGCGAGAGGCGATGTGGTTAATGGGCATCCCGACTGACACTCCGCTTGCCCCCCCTCCCTCCCCCCAAAAATGTCATTTAATATTTAATGCAACTCCCTACAATGCACCGAGTTTCTCCATCAACCCTTCTGAAAAAAATATACCTTTCTCTGGGTTTACATTCATTTGGCCCCTATTTGCTCCAGATCAACGGTTCCCAAGCGGCATGCCACTAGTGACACTCGACCACTTTCCAGTTGGAATGCGAGCAACATTTTTACAATTTTTATTACTTTTTTATTTTTTCATAAAAAAAAATAATTATAGAATTTTACTTTATAAATGATCAATGTATTATACTTTCTTCTATGTTTTGACCATTTTCCCGATCTGGTCTCTGCTTTGTGAACGCTTCAAACGTAAAAACGATTGTAGCTATGAACTTTAAATTTGATATGAGGAAATCGCATGTGTTATCTTAGGACCTGATTAGATTTTGGCAGAAAACGGATGAGAATCAAGACCACTTTACTTCGAGGCCTAAGTACCTTTTACAAGATACCTCTTTTATTTATGACCTAATCAAAAATCTTTCAAAATAAAAGTTGTAGAAAAAACTAAAAGACACATTTTATATAAGATACATTTTTTCGAAGGACGCTCGGATTGCGAGATACACGCCAAAAACCGTCCTATAATGTCATTTTGAAATAAATTTTTTGTATACCTAGTGACTTTCTTATATGCCAGTTTGAGAGCAGAGAGGGAGGGTGAGTGACCTGTGTAACAGTGGTTGGTATAAAAAATTGTTGTTACGGGCTCACATTTTTTTTTTTTTACTTTCACAATAATTAACATAATTTCATGTTATCTATTTTTTTTTTTCTGGCAACATTGATACAATGGTGTTCCTATTTACCACTAGTGAGGCATTGTGACAATTTGAAGAAATTAATAATCTCAAATAATTAATCTTCAAACATAAAAAAAGAACAAAAAAAAATCAATAAAAAAAAAATAATAAAGAAGATATCGTCAACATTAAAAATATCATGGACACTGAAAAGCGTCAGGTTTGTCATGATCTTCACCTGAGTAAAATAAAGGTTTTCTGACAAAGCGATTTGAGTACTTGGCAATGACAACTGTAATTGAGATGCTTACATAACATTTAATTTTATAATTAGTTAAGTGGGGCTAAGATTGAGAGGATGAAGGATGAAGGATGAAGGATGGAGGAGAGTGTTGATTAGCCCTTCCTTCCCCAATCAGGACAGGATAAGACATTTAACAGTGAACAGGGGGGGTGTCTCACGGTCATCAGACCCCTTCATTCACAACTAGACACGTTCCTTTCTTATACGTCAGCTCATTGAAAATCGATCAACAAGTCTGTCCTTGTGATTCCAACAGGGAATAGTCGGAAACTTCTTGACAAGAAATTTAATTGGAAGAAACAAGTAATATATTATTTAATTTATGGTATAAGGAATTATTGTAATCGTGCGAAATTCCGAGATCTCAGTTTCAACTGATTTTCATGTTTCAAGGTCCCCTGATTGTCTGTGTGTATATGTGTTACAAACTTGAAATTTGGAATAAAGAAGTCACATGTGCTAAATTGGAACTGATTAAATTTTGGCCGAAATATGAACTTAAGTACATTTTACAAGATACCTCTTATATTTATGAGCTAATCAGAAATCTTTACAAATTAAAGTTGTAGAAAAAACTAAAATACATATTTTATATTCAATACAATTTATTGCAGATTGATTGGTTTGCGAGATGTATAACGAAAACCGTCCTAAAATGTTGTTTTGAAAATCATTTGTTTAAACGTTTGCTTGATTTATGCGAAAAGGATTAGCGCTATTGAAAAATTAGTCTTAACAATAATGTTCCTTATTAAATTTCCTCTTTAGAAGAGTCCTCAGTTTTGGGATAGGATCAGTACGACCGGGTAGCCACTCAGCTATCTTGAGGTACCTCGGCTATCTTGAGGTACCTCGGCTATCTTGAGGTAGGTACTTCGGCTATCTTGAGGTGCCTCGGCTATCCTGAGATAGCCACCCGGCTATATTGAGGTACCTCAGCTATCTTGAGGTGCCTCGGCTATCCTGAGATAGCCACCCGGCTATATTGAGGTACCTCGGCTATCTTGAGGCGCCTTGGCTATCATGAGGTAGCCACTCGGCTATCTTGAGGTAGCCACTCGGCTATCTTGAAGTACCTCGGCTATCTTGAGGTAGCCACCCGGCTATCTTCAGGTCGCTACCCTACCGCCTACCGCCCGGACAGGACGACACTAATTCCGACAGTTAACCCTGGAGAGGTACCGCCGCTGTTCACTTAACGACTCCCACTTAGCCAATCCCCGCCCTTCCCAAACCCTTTTCTCCCACTTAACAGATCATCTTTATCAATGGTTGTGTTCAAAACATCCTATCTATCTACACACTTTACAGTCTAGAAATTGACAATTCAATTTGGGGCTCAGATTGTTGCTATCTGTATAAATAAAAGGTGAAATTCTGTGGCATTGCTTGTTTGCCAGGGCATCACGCGCAATGCCTGATCTACCATACAGACAAACTAGGTAATGCCTAGGAGCCCCCACCTAAGCCATCTTGTGTAAGGTGATTCTGAATTTATAATATATATCTTTTCACAGCTTTATTATTTTCCCAATTTCTGTTTGGTCTTTACAGCCTAGCAAATGGACGTTTCAGAGAAAACTGCCATCATTAGCATCGTTAGGGGATTTCTCCTTAATATCAACATTGAAATTTTGACTCCTTAAAAACAAAATTTCATGTTTTCCGACCGACTGTGTGTCTGTGAACACGATAACTCCCAGTGACCTATAACAACGCGGTTGGTATTATCTGTTATGACCATATCAGATATTTTTTCTATTTATTTATTTTAAATTCTTTTTGTTAAAAAAACTACCAATAATAAAAAATAAAATAATAAATATTACTATGAAATATTTTCTAAGGAAATATATTGTATATTTTTTGGGGCGGTATAACTTTGGTCATATTGGTCCTATCTCAAACCTAAGGGACTAAGAGTAGTTATAAAAGTGATAAGGAATATTTTCGGTAAGAACAATTTTTTTGATAGGACTAACCGTTTTTATGTAAAACGAGCAAACATAAAAACAAATGAGTTTCGTGACGTCGTTTTAACCCTGTTTGAGCATGTATCTCACAAACCGGGCTACATTACATACAAAATGTGCCTTTTAATATTCTCTTCAAATTTTGTTTGAATAAATTTTTGATTAGGTCATTAACATAAGCGGTATGTTATATAATGTTCTTAGGCCCCGGAATAAATTGTTCTTAATTTTCATCTGATTTCGGCCGAAATGTAATCAAATGTAAGTTAGCATATGTGACATTTTCATTTCAAATTTCATGTTCATGGCTACAATCATATCTGAGTTAGAGGCAGACATCATTGCGAGAACATACAAAGATGAAATTCCGTTGAAAACTCGATCTCAGATTTTTGCATGATTACAATACTTCCTTAAATTGAAGGTATAATAATAATAATAATAATAATAATAATAAAAATTATCCGATTTTCAGTATTATCTCAAAAAGTATGTGAGGCCAGATTAAAGACTGGACAGCTGAGCTATCTCAATGTGGCTCATCCCCCTCTTTGCTCACAAAAAAAAATTCGAACTGATCATTCTTTCGCCCTTCTTGTTCAGACAACAGAAGACCACTCACCCACCACCAACCATCTGGACCCTACATAACCCAAACCCACTAACTTGGTTCCAAACATATAAACATACGGTTTTAAGACCGTTTCACACTAAAAAAAAAGAAAAACGTACATATTTTTTTAAAAAATATTGTCTATTTCACAAAATATATATAATATATGAGAGTATCTTCGGTAGTGGAAGTTGTGAGCGTTCCAACTAAGAAAAGATTGTAGCTACAAACTTGAAATTTGGAATGAAAAAGTGCTAACTTAGATCTGATCGGATTTTGGCCGAAATCGGAGGAAAAATGAGATCTCTTTACTTCAAGGCTTAAATATAATTTACAAGATACCGTTTATATTTTTGACCTAACCAAAAATCTTTTCAAATAAAAGTTATAGAGAAGACTAAAAGGCTCATTGTGTATGATATTTTTTGCAGGTTACCCTTGCGAGTTAAATGACGAAAACTGTCCTAAAATGTCGTTTTGAAACTCATTTGTTTAAACGTTTGCTTGATTTACATGAAAATTATTAATGCTATCGAAAAATTGGCTCTTACCAAAAATGTTTCTTAATAAATTTGCAACAGTTAATATGCTCTTAAAGTTGAAATACAACCAGTTATAGCGCCTCAAAGAATATAAAATAAATTTCTGTAGGAAATACTTCAATTATAAAATATTTTTTATTATTGGTAGTTTTTTATTAAAAATTACCAAAAAAAATGTGATGTGGCCATTACAGGACGTTCTTATACCAACCAGATTACTCTCCCCGCCGGATATAGTAATACTCCCTAATAAATGTATAAGAAAGTACCTAAACATTCTTTTTTCTTAGATGGATGCTAGTCTTAATCTTGGTCTGTACATGAAAGTGACAATCACTTAAAATTGCTTTTTGAGAAGTGAGACAGGAGAGGCTGAAGACAACACGGCCATTGTCTCAACACTCTGGTAATCTCAAAACACAATCTTACTAAGCTTCCCCCCCCATCCCCACCCCCTCTCTTCAGTTGTTACCTTTTGAATTTTTTTTCTTACCTCGACACTCATTAACTAAAACCTCAAGAAAATGTTGAAAATATAGAATAAAAAAAAATAAGTAGAAATAAAGTAAAAAAAAAAAGTGATCGGTACAATGGCTTCTAAATCCACATACCTACTAAATTTTATGTTAATTATAAATCACGTCGGCAGTTATTGGGGTTTTTGAATTTAGTCCCCCCTTCCCTAAGGAAAATTAATAGATGCCCTCCTTATGGAATTTTGAATTTAAATATAATATTTCATGTCGATACATTCATTCTATCGGCAGTTATTGTGTTCACAGAAGATAAACATTTTTTATTTTCGGAATCAGGGGATCGAAAAACGAAAGTAAACGGTCTTGTCTCTAAGCCGATAATTTCCTAAAGAATAAACATATCGACACGAAGTTTTATAAGTAAATCCCAAACTAAAACATATATTATATTTTATTTTCCCATATTTCCTACATTATTATTATATTTTATCTTATTTTATTATTATTATCATTAAAATTTTTCTACTTTCTCTTCATACATTTTCTATCTAGCCCCTATTTTCAATTCTAATTTTAATTTCAAAACTTGCGTGGGGATCCTTCCTTCTCTTTAGTTAACCATCATTGTATTATGCTCTGTCGATTTTTAATAATTTATTTTGTTTTGTTCTCAAGGTTTTTCCACCTCCCAGATAAGAAAACCTAAGGGCCTCGGCCGGGTTTTGAACCCGCGATCTTGAGTTCAGTAAACCACTGAGCTTCCGCCACCCTCTAGACATTTCTTTGTGATACATTAAAATAAAATAAAATTCTGGAAGCATACTAATACGTAGTTAAGACATTTAAAAAACCATACACCAAAAGGTACGTTAAAAGGAACAGAGAATTCTTTCACGCTACGAAGACGCCGGATGCTCATTGCTTTAACTGAAAAAGGTGGAAGTCTTAAATGTTAAGAAATTTAAAAGGTGTATGAGGGCGGGTAAAGTTCAGTAACGGATAGTGACTAGGGTCCGGAACGGTAACGATCAGTCCGTGACGCTAAGACAAGTCCAGGTGGTCGCACAGTTGTGGGGTCCAAAAAGTAATTAGGATTAAGACATATGGCACACTTGTCATATGGTTCCATCCAACGCCCTAGCCCTAGCCCTAGTCCCCCATACCACTCTCCTCTTTTCATTTTACGGTACATTTTTCAAAAAAAATTTGACATTAAAGAAAAAAAATATATATGGAGTAGAACCTCTATAAGTCGAACATCAAAGGAGACGCCAAAAAATTCGAGTTATAGAGTTTTCGACTTATGGAGGATTTCGACTTAGGCGGATTTTTATTCGACTTGTAGAGGTTAAGATTCATTCTAACTAATTTTGAGTTAGAGAGGTGAAATAAATAAAAATTCAAGTTACAGAGGTAACGAACATATTTATATTTATTATATATCAACATTATTTCAAAACATCCTTAAAATAAAAAATACGTAGTATATGTAGGTATTAAAAAAATTCAGTAATTTTTTTTTTGCTTTAGATAATTGGTAATCCTATTTATTGTATAACTCCTAAATTGTTTTCTAAGAAACAATGGTGTACATTGTCCGCAAATTCTTAGAGTCGGTAACTTATTTTTCTTCGAGCTATAGAGGTTATAAGTTTCAAATAATCGAGTTGTAAAGGTTGTAAAATAAAACATTGCTATGTTCGAGATACAGAGGTCCAATTTATTTTTTCGAGTTATAGAGGGAAAATATGTACCAAAATGGCTTGTAGGGATTCACTGATTATTTCGACTAATAGAGGGTTGAGATTTGGAGTAATGGAGGTTTTGGGGCTTGAAGGGAAAAGAACAAAACTTTTTTTCGAGTTTTGGAGGTTTTCGACTTATCGAGGTTCGACTTAAAGAGGTTCTACTGTATATCCATAAGAGGACTTCCATGTATCAACCACTTTTTACTTCCCGACTGTACGAAGTCTAAGGGAAGTTATGCAATTGGTCAGAAATTCGATGTGGAGTTTTCAACAGAATTTCATGTTTTCGAACCTTCTGTTTCAAAAATGTTTGTCTACATCGCTCATTTGCTACAACAACGATATAACTCAAAAAATGGGCGTTTTTGAGTTATGGGCATAGGAAGAACCATTCTCACATATACTTTTAGCGGGTAGAACGACACATCTGAGCTTCAACTACTCGCCGAAAAACAATTATTGCTACAAGAATGTCATAATTCAAAGTGAGGGTAGTTATGAGGTTAAGGGAGAAACCTCAGTAAGGCCTATAGCTGGCTACTGTACATTTCCTCTTTTTTATATTGTATTCTTTCAATAAAACATGTTAAGTTATTTTTAATGAATGCATCAAAGTTATTACATGACAACAATTTGAATTGCTCCTCCTGGAAAATCACAGTTTTTGGGTTAGGTCACTGTTGCAGCAAATGAGTGATGTGTTTCTGTGGCACAATAACTCGCAATGAAATGAATTTATAGACACGAATTTTTACATGTCGCTCATTAAATACAACAATGTCATATCTTGAAAAACGTCAATTTAGAGTTATTTATACAGGTGGACTGCACTTTGTATGAACTTTTAACTGGTAGAACGTCGTAACTCAACGTCGTAACTCAACGTTGTAACTCAAGAAACTCGCCTGCAGAGAGCAATAGTGTCGTTCTTGTGCTAGTGGGTTTTGTAGTTTCAGTTTACGGCAATAGATTATTATTTGTGAGTTTACCCTGGTACTCTTCTGTGTACAAATTCCTTGCAAGGGAGTCATATTGTGTGTTAAAACTGTATTGCTTTGAATGTAAGACTTAAATATTTGGTACCTGAATGAGAGTAATTCAAAACTTTAAACTAGGATTTTGTAGAAACTAAGTTTTTTGAGTTATGACGTTGTTGTATTTAATGAGCGATGTGCATCTAGAACCCCATAAGGACGACACCTACTGATTTTCAATCAGTTACACAAAATCTCTAAAAACTGCTGTTGTAATAAATGTATTGACATGAAATTTGATATGTATATTCAAAGGTATATAAGGACATCATCTATTAATTTTCAGCAGAATCAGCCGAAGGGGAGAACGGAGATCAGAGGGGGTTCAACTCAATATCCCATTAACTTCCGATGTATTTAATGTATCGACCTAAAATTGTATATTTAAATTCAATACCACATAAAGATGGCACTTATCAATTTTCTGCGAAACCAGTTGAAGGGAAGGGGGGGGCAAGAGAAGGGGAACTCAAATACCCTAACAACTGTCGATGTAATAAATGTATCGACACAACATTTAGTATGAGGATTAAAAAGGAACTTATGTAAGTGAAAAATTGAGTTTTAGCCCAATCAGTCGTTTGGCTTTGGTGGGTCATCGAAGAAGTTGTTGATTTTTTTTTACAGATCACTCTCCCTCCCATCAAATTCATTTCATATTGGCATTACTGGGTATATGAAAGTAATGTGGTAGTAATGCCAGTATGAAATGAATTTGAAAAGGGGAGGGGGAGTGCTCTGCACAAAATTGGGTGGTATAAGAAAGACCTGTAATGCCCACATCATATATATTAAAAAAAAAAAAAATAAATAAATAAAAAACTACCAATAATAAAAAAAATAGTTTATATTCGTTGTTATAGGATACGATTTAAAAATTACTTTTCAATATTTCCTACGGTTTATATTACACTCGCAGTAACTTTAGTTGCATTATATTATAGTTGTTTTATCTCAAATCTAAGGACACACTCCGATTGAAAATTTTATAAGGAACATTTTTTGAATGAACCACTTTTTTGATAGGACTAACCCTTTTCGCATAAAACTAGCTAACGTCTCTAAAAAATGAGTTTATAAGCGCCATTTCAGGACGGTTTTTGGCATGTGACTCGCAGGCTGCAAAAAATCGTATTTCATATAGAAAATGTCTTTTAGTTTTCTGTACAACGTGTATTTGAAGAGATTTTTGATTAAGTCATACATATTTGTAAAAAAGTGGTTGGTATAAAAAAAAATTTATAATATATTTTTTTCAATAACATAAATAAACATTATTATCAACTTTGAACTATTTATAGAAATGTATTGTAAATTTTCAGAACCTTACTTATGGGTAAGGACGACACCGATTTTCAGTTTACTGCCAATTACTGCCGAAGTAATGAATGTATCGACCCAAAATTTAATACATATATGTTAGTGTTAATTTGATAAATTTAGTTATTATACATAATAACTGGTTATTTTACAAAATAACTACCGTTCTTGGTTAATATGACAAATTATTCACAGTTTCTTAATATTTATCATATTAACCAGTTATTATACATAATATAAAACTCACCTTGTTAATATGATAAATTTTTTACTTTTGTCACAAATTAATCATATTAACTGGCTATTATGCATAATAGCTGAAAACCTGTGGCTTTACAAGGGTAATGTATATGTTAAAGCTAGAACCTGTACTACTTCAAATATAGGAACGATGGGAGGGAGATATATCGTCCCGCCGGCGGAACGCCGGCAAATACGCCCCCAAATTTTGTAATATTTCGATTTATGTTTGTTCTAGGAATTTATGTACCCATATGAATGATTATGGCTGTTAGACAGCTTACAACAATGGAAATTGAGGTGTGGTCGAGCTAATTAATAAGTACCTGATCTTTATTTGTTCAAATAAATAAGCACCTACCTAATATTTGTCTTATTTATTTATAATAGCAACAATTATGTATAATAGCCACACTAGTTTGGCTATTATACAAAATAACCAGTTAACTTAGTAAATTCAACTAAATTAATCACTTTAGCTGTTCACGTTGGATATTTTACAAAATAACCAGATAAAGTAATAATTTTTTTTTCAATTTGCCATATTAACCAGTTTTTTGGTTATTATATAAAATAACCGGTGATTATACATAATAGCAGATTCATCAAATTAACAGTAACATATATATTATGTAAGTCAACTACTGATTTCTTGCTCAAACGGTCCATTTTTTGGAGGGAAATCCGAAACGTGATTGATTAATTCGTTGTGGGGAAGCAGATTGCAGGTGATTCAACGAATTAAATATTTATTTACTTTTTGCCCTACTCCGCTTAACCTCATTCAAGCAAATTTCTGAAAAGGGTCTCCTTCAAAGGAAATGCCTGAGGGCTTAACTGTAGATCCGCCACTGTTGAAGACTGTAGCCATGACACCGAGTGAAATATTCACAGAGAAGGTTTTCAAGTGGTGAAGGGCGAGAGTAGACAGAGGTCACCAAAGGAGATATGGAC
Organism: Aradus depressus; assembly: GCA_963662175.1. Classification (NCBI taxonomy): domain Eukaryota; kingdom Metazoa; phylum Arthropoda; class Insecta; order Hemiptera; family Aradidae; genus Aradus; species Aradus depressus. The sequence goes on from OY759218.1 coordinate 35,036,000, forward strand.
GTACTGGATGAAGGAATGATGTGGTGAGGTTGGAGGTGTTCTTTTTGTTCCCGTCCATTGTCCATATGACAGCTCTGATATCGGAGTTGGTGTCCCCATGTCCATCCTATGTCCATACTAACTTCCAATATTACTCAATTGATTTAATCCAACAGACCTATACATAATTTGAGGCCTGAATAATAGCCACCTACTTGTTGCTCGGAAACAAGGCACATTTAATAACTCTTTATGGGCTGTTTCATTTGGACCCAGCCCATTATTAAAACACCTATAAATTTTCAGTCAAATCAGCTCAATATTTAACTATAATAAAACTATAGCTCAATAATAAAACTCTAAAAATCAATGATAATATGGTTCATAATAACGAAAGTACTCCTATATATGTATTTCGTGAAATAGACAATATTTTATAAAAAAAAACATACGTTATCTTTATATTTTCTATTATGTGTTTCATAAAAACCTATTTTAATATATAAAAGGGATCTTAAACTTTAATTTAGAATTAGAAAAGAAAAACATTTCTTTAGTTGGAAAAATGTTGGCACGGCGCTAAGTAGGTATGTCATAGTAAAAAACATTTTTTCGCTGACAGACCAATTTTTATGCATAAAAAAACAGACTTTTTTTTAAACAAATAAGCTTCTATGGCGTCCGCGTTAAAACACTATCTTAATTTTTTTCATAAATTGTTTAAAAAAAAGTTGGCACGGCGCTTAAAAATTAAGTCTGACATAATAGGTTTTTGTCGAAAAAATTATTTTTATTTAAAAAATATAATTTATAAAAAAGGTCTGACAAATGTGAATTAACAAAAATTTCCTGCCAGACAAGTTTTAATAGATAAGGGAGATTTCAAACTTCATTTTAAAACAAAAACCAAGGAGATCTTATGAAGTGAACTTTCATGAAAAAAATAATTTATAAGAAAAGGTATGTTAGATGTTAATTACAAAAATTGTCAGCCATACAAATTTTTTCAAAAACGATACATTATTTACCATAGATTGTGTAAATTTCAAGTAAGTGTTTTAAAAAATAAATTCATTTCTTTTTTGCTACTTTCAAAAATTCATTTAAAATAGCAATTAACAAATTTTTACTAGTCTGGCGGTCTTAACACGTTTTTTACATGTTTTCCAAGCATTTTCACTTTTCAAATTTGAGGTATTCGATGGGGTACCTTTTTGTTTCATGGGAGATTGGACTAATACTTTCCGACCGAGTTTAAAAATGTAAATAACAATTCTTGTCTCTCTGTTTCTGTGAATACAATAACTCCCGATAGAATGAGATACGTAGACACGAAATTTAATATGGACAATCCTCATAAGGACGACACCTATTAATTTTCCGTGAAATCGGCTGAAGAGGAGGAGGAATCGGAGGAGAAAGACAACTCAAAACTCGTAATAATTGCCGCTGTAATGAATGTATCTTTACGTGTGTTAGACTCAAATAGTTATAAATCTAATTTATAAGCTACCCTAATATATAATTTTTTTTGATGTATCATCATGTATTGGTTTAACGGAAAGAAAACTATTATTATTATTATTATTATTATCCTGTTAGCAATTTTTTATTGGTATGAGATAATCGATGAGATACATGAATAAACTGTACCCAAAATTCTTTTCATCTAATAATATGTAAAAGAATTGGCCAAGTAAAAAAATAAGTAAATATAGGTTAGGTTAGGTTTTATGACTCATGCCCGGGCTTCAACTACGAGGTCATATCGCCTACTACCAGAGCGCTCTTTCGTCACTCTGGTGGACATGAGCCCGACTCTACTGTGTGCGTTCTAAATTTTGCCTACCCTAAATTTTTATTCATCTAGGGTAGGGGTCTTTACGAGTACCTGACATCGTACAGGCTCGGGACCATCGGTTAGCGTCCCATCCGAAGGACGGCGTGCTTTCTCCCAGATAAAATAAACTAAGGGCCTCGGTCGGGCTACGAACCCACGACCTTGAGCTCAGAAGTCAAGCACGCATACCACTGAGCTACCGGCGCCCCCCTAAGTAAATATATTATAATAAATAAATAGTATGTAAATTCAAATACCCATAGATGCGACACATATACATTTTCAGCCAAATCGACCAAAGAGAAGGGGGAGCTTAACACAAAAACTTTAATAATTGTCGAATTGATAATTATATAGACGTAAAATTATATATGTAAATACAAAACTCAATGTACAATACCCATCAAGTTTCCAGCCAAATCAGCCTCAGGGAAGTGAGGGATCAGAGGGTCTAACACAAAAACCCTAATAACTTTCGAGGGCGCCGGTAGCTCAGTGGTATGCGTGCTTGTATTCTGAGCTCAAGATCGTGGGTTCGAAACCCGACCGAGGCACTTAGTTTATTTTATCTGGGAGGTAAAATAAACTTAAGCACGCCGTCCTTCGAATGGGACGTTAAGCGATGGTCCCGAGACTGTACGATGTCAGGTACTCGTTAAAGACCCCTGCCCTAGGTGAATAAAAATTTAGGGTAGGCAAAATTTAGGACTCCCACAGAAGAGTCGAGCTCATGTCCTACAGAGTGACGAAAGAGCGCACTGGAAGTAGGCGATATGACCTCGTAGTTAAAGCCCGGGCATGAGTCATAAAACCTCACCTAGCCTAATAACTTTCGATGTAACTAATGCATTAACACGAAATTTAGTATGATGACAAAGAAGTCACTGGGTAAGACATCATCGGTACACATTGAAGGGAGAGCAAAAACTTACTTCATTCATTCTGGGGAAGTAAATTGCTGGTGACGACGACTTTTTAATAAGTCATAAGAAAACTCAGAAGTTATTTAGAGAAAGCCTTCTACAGGAAAATTTCATATGTGGACCTTAAAGAGACGAGAGGATTGAGAGGCTTTAACTTCGTTTTTTCAAAATATTATTTTCCATTTACTCTATTCTTCCATAGTGTCGCATGTCACCCTTTAACGTTTTACAAAATTTCAACCAGTAGTTTCCAAGATATGAGTAGGGGGACAGACAAAAGGACATGTCATCGACCTATATAGAAAGACGTGGTGTTTGGTGAGATGTAACGGTCCCGGTGCGGGTGGATCTGCCAAGCCCTCCCCTGACACGAGCCAACCCCCACCCCTACCATCACCCTCCTACTGGGCTAATGGATCACTAAACCATGCCAAGCCTTACTTTCTTAACTAACCCTAGGCATTATTAATTTACAAACCAATTTATTATATATTTGTTATTGTTACATTCTTTTCTTTATTTCGCACATTGGGACCTGATGATGGGACGTAAGAACGTCCCGAAACATCGTTGTGTTGAAGACACTTCCGGCAGAATTTAAAAATAGTTATATTAATTTTTATTAAATTGAAAAATGAATCTACCAATTATAAATATATTAATATTTTTTGTACTCATATATTTTTAAGTATTTATTTATTCAGTTTTTTTTCATTTCATATTACTTTTTTTAGTAGTTTTGTTATTAATAATCATACGTGTGTTAGACTCAAATAGTTATATATCTAATTTATAAGTTATCCTAATATATAAATTCTTTTGACGTATCTTATTACCATGTATTGGCTTAACGGAAATAAAATTGTTATTATTATTATCCTATTGAAAATTTTTCATCATTTTTATTAGTATGAGATAATCGATGAGATACATGAATATAAACTGTACCGAAAATTCCCTTCACCAGATATTACGTAAAAGGATCGGTCAAGTAAAATATAAATAAATATATTAAATGGTAACAGCTTCTAAGCAGAAGCGGATTTAACTTAGATAGCGCCCTAGGCCCATTCCGATTTGGCGCCCTGTTTGTTTTGTGATGGTATATATGTTAAAATGAAAAATATGATAATAAAAATATTTAAAAAAATATTTCATTCTTTAATTTTTTAATATAACATTAATAAAATACTCAATAAATTATATTTTTATAATCAATTACATAACTGTTTTTCTTCTTGCTTTAGCTCGTGCGAAAATATCGCATTATTGCACCAACTGTACTTCGATGGACAATAATGCAAGTGCATTAAGTCTATCTTGAAGACCTTCCCAAAATATCGTCGTGAAAAAAGACACATTCGAAAAACGTATAAAAATATTTATCATATTTTAAAATAAATTAAAATTGTATTTACAGTGTTTATTGGTATTATTATTTTTGTCCTTATATATTTTCAAGTATTTATTTTCATTTAATTTTTTACTCGTATATTTATTTATTTTGTAAGCTATCTTAATGTACCTATATATTCTTATACATAAATATTATTATTATTATAGTTCATGATTTTTGCTCCACTAAGGTGGAAAGCGATAATGAGTTATAATGGAAGAAATGAGATAGTTCAAGGAGATATATGTGATGACGATAATGAGTTATTATGGAAGAAATGAGTAAGTCCAAGGAGATATATGTGAAGACGTTATGAAAATGAGGTTGATCTAGGTGGAGATGGGTTAAGGAGGTGAAGGTTAAGGAGTTAAAGACCGAAGGACCGACCAGCTGAGAAGACACAGCTGTCTCAAGGAAGCCAGCTGATCCTACCAACGTCTTGTGTTGTGACGACAACATCACGTCATCCCTAGCTATCCTTTAAACGGACCCTGACTCTCCTTAACATACTTCATCCCGTTTGCAGATGAGTGGAGGTCCATTGTTTCCAAAGTGGTAATGCCCAGTGTGCATTCTGCCTGTTTCGACGTAGAACTACGTCTTCCGGCGGTATGAGAGTTAAAGTGCGTCACGAAAATGTGTCACTATGAGAGCTTATATCTCCTAAAATAATAATCGTAGAATAATGAAACAAACGTCGATAGAAAGCTTGTGTAGTACGATTTATTATAAAACACGTTGAAACTTGTTTTATAATAAATCGTTCTACACAATTGACAACAATAATACAGCTCATTCTACTTCTAGTGAAGTTAATTAATAATCGATTTTGATAATTACAATGAATTTATATGAAATAAATAAAATAAGAAGAAATATTTTTTTTGTTTTAATTTGAAAAACTGAATATACTAGACGTATTTGGTGTTCTAAGGTGTGTATGGTGTCCAGGCTAGGTTACATTGAAAGCGTACGGTCGCCAAAGCAATACTTTCCTAGACATATAAATAAAACAATCTTCTGGAAATGTGGTCTATTCCACAAAAATGTTGTAGATGTACTACTGATTTCGGCATTACGCCATTGTCAGGTCTAAACTAAACCTAAATATTTATAAAAACAGAATGGTGGAGGGGAGCGAAATTCCGACAAAAGGAGAACTACGTGTCAAAGAGGATGCAGATCTGTAGCAAGGCTGAATGACGTTATAACTCATTATTTATTCATTCATTTTGCATTTCATAACTAAACCTGACGTGTAATTCCGAAACAGGAACATCATTTTTATGGACAATATTACAAATAGAAGTTGGTCTTCTTTATTTATTATAAGTTTCTACAATATATCCGTTTTTCTCCAAGACACAACTAGAGTCAAAAATTCGTTATAAGGGTTTCTCTGAGGAGAGAAGACACTCGGACAAATTAAGAAATCTATCTTCATATCATCAATTCCAGGAGGACAAGGGTGCAAAGTACGTCAATTTTCCGGGATATGACATACATGCAGTGGATGTAGAAATCTTTGAGAATAGGACAGTAACGGATAGAAATACAACACGCAGACAGCAGGTTTCCTTATCCTTACCATTGGACAATTGAAGAAATGTTGATATTCCTTCAGGGTCTTACCATTTCCAGTTCAATTTGTCGGAAGACGAAACAAATGCAGTGGATGTGGAAAAGTAGGAGAGTAGGCCAGTAGACGGGACATATGGAGGTGATGGGAGCCCTAATGAAATATAGAAGGGAGGGCTATAGAGGAGGGTAGAGGGTTGGTAAAGATTGGCAACTTGGAGTCTGCAGCTGCAGCTGCACTCCGCCATTGTGTCTCCACCATTGTCACAACCCCACCCTACTTCTTCTCATCCCATTCTCCCAGCCAGCTTAGCTCCGTAACTAGCTTTATACTCATTATATCCCCCATAGACACTTTTTTCATTCAGTTTTACACTTTATTGATTTTCTTTTTGGCCGCCTCCTACGGGAACCTACTAACGGAGAAGCTGCTCTGACACACTTCACGATTAGAGGTGGGTGACTCATGTCAGCCCTTCTGACGTCCTCAACTACTGGACAAAGGAGTTTTGAGAGCAGGGCCAGCAACTTGGTACCCTAGGCGAACGACCATTACGCTACCCTTGTGAAATCGGAACCAAACGTGTACTATAATGATAATGCAATGTTTACGAATCGTTAAGCAGCTCGACTGCGTTCTCATGCGATCAGACAGAAAGTGAAAAGCTCTGCAGAGGGAACACCAGGCAACCGTTGCGAAATACTGAAGGACTTTAACTTTGATTGCAAGAGACTAATCGGAAAAAATTAAAAAATGGGCAGTCCTAAATTGTGATGTTTTATTGAGGTGGTGAAATCCAATTTCCAAACTGCAAGAAGGTAAGGACCGATAAAGAAAATCTAACTTCATCCTCATCCAGCGTTAGTTACCAGCGCTCCCTTACCAAACATATTGTTGCCAGTTCTATCTAAATAGAAGGCCTTATTGAAATTTGGTTAGAGTCGCTGCCTACTCAACTGAGGGTCTCTCTATGGCATACTTTTTCAAGATTTCTTATGTGGAAAAAACTGTGTAGTAAATTGAGTTCGGAGTTAGAAAAGGGCAGTGACCTGCAGAGAGCTCATAATGTCTGCCTGAGTTAGGAGTATACAAACATTACACTTAATATCTTGTCAGTTTGACATTTTTTGTTTAATCGAAAGAGGTGAAGCATCCTTCCTTATGTATAGAATTTTGGAGCAACAAACATTTGGTTAGACAATGTGCTATGAAGACTGGGGTATATGGAAGGAGGGTGGAGGTCAGTAGGGACATGTGCAGAGGCGGCAGGTGGGGGGGGGGGGGGGGGGGGCGACCTTCTCCACTGGAACATAACGTCTTTCTGGATATCCCCCCAGCCGCCACCCCTCACCCGTCAGACTATACCAGAAGGGCAGCCACGAACTTAGCACAATAAAATTATACTTTAAAATTGCTCTGAAGGATAGAAAACAGTACTAAAGGAGGTATCCTTTTACCTGCAGTGAGAAAATCCTACTTCAAACAACACTGAGAAAAGGGATTAAAACAAGACCGCACAAACAAACTGCATTCTCGAAGACAATGACGGAGGCGTGGCTTGAATGTGAAGACTCAAAAGCGCCAGGTAGCTCAGAGGTATGCCTCCTTGCCTTCTGAGCTCAAGATCGTGGGTTCAAAACCCGGCCGAAGCCCTTAGGTTATTTATCTGGGAGGTTAAAAAAGCTTGAGCAGGCCGTCTTTCAGATGATGGTCCCGAGCCTGTGTGATGTCGGATACTCGTTAAAGGCCACTTCCCTAGGTGAATAAACGTAGGTAGACAAAATTTAGGTCTCCCAAGAATATAGTCGATCTCAGAGTGACGAAAGGGTGCTCTGGTAGTCATAATGACTAACTATTAATATTAAAATAATTATATACAAGTCCGAATTACTTACTATGTAGGTGATGAACTAATTCAGCTTCCAGTTTAACTTTATTAGTATTTTCATATCATCAGTGAATTAGTTTTTCTTGTTAGAATACAATAATTTTTATCTTTAATTTTAGTTTAATCTCTGTTATTGGAAGTAAGTACTTCAGAAGAAACAAATACCTAACTGTAAGCCACGGGGATTTTCTAGTTGAAACTCCAACCCCTTGTTTACTTACCTGATTTACCTATAAGAACGGTTCGCACTCAGCAAACTAAATAATAATAATAATAAACTTTATTCCATTTGAAATAAAATACATTTCATTGGAAGGAGTTCAGCCAGCCTTCTTAAATAAAGTTGAAAAATATAAAAAAGAATTTATATAAAGTGTATCAGCTGCAGTGAAAAAAAAGAAATGAAAATTGACATGGTAAAGTATTGAGATGAAATAATTATATTAAAAAAATGAAATGGATAAATATGGAAATACAAATTAAAAAATTGCTTCCTCTTGAATTTTTAAATAAGACAATCAATAGTAATATTAAAAACAATATTACAATTAATCCTGAGATTAGAAAAAACTAAAAAACACGTTCACAGAAAAATTGAAAAACAAAGAATGAAACTTCCAGTAAATAGTGCCCAATATTAAACTAATTTCACCGATTTTGACAAGCAAATAAAGCCATTGACTATTGGATATTAACACTTTATCACAAGTTACAACACTGTTCTTCAGAAACACAGCCAGGCCCCGCTCACTCTCCCAACACTGAGTGTTTTCACCGCTTTGGTCGAGTATACTTCATATTGGTCCAGGAAAGAAGGGGGAATCCAGTTGTCGCTGTGAAGACAGGTTTCAGAGAGACAGATCAGGTCCAGATTGACTAATATTTATTTCCGTGGGTAGCATCGCTATGTTGAGAGTATTGAAGCCGTTTACATTCCAGAAACTCAGCAAACTAAATATATTCGAAGCATAACTAAACCTGACGATGGTATAATGCCGAAACGGATAGTTTATGTATCATTTTTTTCGAGATAGACAATATTTAAAAAAAAAAAATGAAAACGAAATTGGGGAAGGATGCTTATTACAAAAAACCCAGTAACTGCCAAGTATGTAATCAGTTACATATGGTAAAAATATTTAAATGCACTAAGTCCTTTGGATCACAAGACTTATTCGGACTTAAGCCCTTTTGCCCAAACCTGAGATATATATGTACATACATTTCTCATGGAAAATAATGAACATATGCTCTGGGGCAGGTTGACTGGACGGAAGTGACCCATTCGACAAGAGCTGGATTGATAGAGCAATGCTCTCCGAACATATTGACAAGGGTGGCGGAACTGCGGTAGACTGACTAGCACGCCTCTACAATAAGTCGGATACTGTACAATGTTTGTTCGGGATCGCTGCAACTTCCTTCCTTAGAAATCTTTAAAAAGAAATCAGGTATATTCCACAGACTCCTTAGCCTCTTCACCTGCCCTCCAGTTCCAACAAAAGGGTACTCCGCATCTTGGCTTCTTGTCGGTTATCTCGGATCTTTATGACGAGTAAGTAAAGGTCCCATGAAAGCATTATATGACGCATCACGCCTTAGGGGTCGCACACAAATTTAAGGTATATTACCTTCTATGGAGCACTTTATATATAAAAAAATATAAATATTTTATTAATTTTTTCAGTTAATAAATACAAAAGAAAAGTTATAGTTTATTGTGTTATGTAACAGTCCCCCCCCCCCCCCCCCCCCCCCCCCCCTCCCCCCTCCTTCTCTATGTCAAAATCTGTCACAGAACTCGTAATTCCCCCCGCACCCCTACTCGACGAGTTACGTAACTTAAGCTGAGCCATAAGGTAAGTATCCACTTGAGATTAAAATGATCTCGAGACTTGGCTCGTGAGTGGATAAGGTGCTCAAAGCACTTTCGGAGACAAGTTGCAACAAGTCTCTTAGAGCGCGCGTGTCTCCAGTCGACAAGCTCTTTCCTGTCTCTCGGAGTCAAGTCTCAGAGTTCGGAAACTGTTCAAAATTTCATTTGTGTTTCGAGACCTGTGAATTCAAAATGGAGTGGAAGGACGAAGATACATTTAAAATAATCAAGTTATATGAATTACTAATCAAACACCATAGCCTGAACAAACATAAGTTTGATTTCGCTAATACCAAAATTCTCGACAGAGAAATCAATTACCGCTGGGGACTACTTTAAAAGGCTGACACTGGAAATGGTGTATATTGCCAAAACCTCAAATACTGTCAATTTCGCACAGATACCAATAACCTGAGCAACATTTATGCCAATTTGCTTCAAAACTGCTGAATCCATAGTTCTGTCTCCAATTATATTTGAAATATAAAACTGTCTTTTTCAGTGTCTACATTCACCGAGTTTATTTATAGATTAATTTCATTGTGTGTCTATTTATTCTTTATTATGTATTATTTCATTTTTGGTTAGTGTCACTTCTGTCGAAAATTAAGTGAGTGACGAAAGAGCGCTCTGGTAGTAGGCGATATGACCTCGTAGTTAAAGCCCGGGCATGAGTCATAAAACCTAACCTAACCTGTTACTATTTATATAATTATTGAGTTACTATTTATATAATTATTGAGTTACTATTTATATAATTATTGAGTTACTATTTATATAATTATTGAGTTACTATTTATATAATTATTGAGTTACTATTTATATAATTATTGAGTTACTATTTATATAATTATTGAGTTACTATTTATATAATTATTGAGTTACTATTTATATAATTATTGAGTTATTATTTATATAATTATTGAGTTACTATTTATATAATTATTGAGCTACTATTTATATAATTATTGAGTTACTATTTATATAATTATTGAGTTACTATTTATATAATTATTGAGTTTTTTGTTTTTGTTTTTTTTCTTAACATAGTAAAATATCTTGTAGCCAGCAGGTAGTTCTCTACAAATTTAAGTGCCGTTAACTGGGGTTTTCCCCGGTTTTATTATCTGTTACCCTCTACCCTTCTGTACCCTTAGTTGAACATAAGACTTCACAGTCTTCGTGCCTTCTCCTCAACCATCTATATTCATAGTAAGTTTTCTTGTTGTTCATCAATGTGTATACGTATGTGTATGTATATGGATGTTTAGTTATGTATATATGTATTTATGTGGATATGTGTATGTTGTGAGTGTATATTTATGTACCTATATATAATTTTAATCGATCACTCATATTTTTCCAATCTTGATTCCCCATGTTTGTCTTGTTTTTTTTAGGCCCTGATGATGATATGAAATATTTCGATACGTTGGCATTTGAATAGTGTTTTCATCATTGACTGACCCTCAATACCCCCAGAATTTTGAATTCTACAGTCGCTAGCAAACATCTAATAAAAAAGAATGCAAAGTTTTCAGTTTTTTCGGTGTGATTCGCTGGAGATTCAGAGCAAGATTCACAACTTGCGTAATCAGGTATTGTAATTTTTTGCTAAATAATAATATAATTAAATATACGTTAGTGTTTATTGTTGGTATAGATTATTTATATGTACATAATTATGTTGTTTCTTGGTAAATATACGTTGTAGACTAGCCACTTTGCCAGTTTAAAAAAAAAAAAAAAAACAGTATGAATTTCGAATCGCTCTATGGAATGTTGAAATAGAAGAATATTCGAACAAAATCATTAAACAGCAATGATGGAATGAAGTCTGTGCTTCAATGGAGGAAAAGGCCTCTTTCTTTTTTTTTTTTTATCTTGTTAGTAAATTTTAAAATTAATATGACAACAACCAACTCCTCCGGCTCCAGCATTTTATATAAATCCTTAAACAGTTAGATCCGCCACCACGTAGAGCATATGTGGGCAACAACCGGCCCGCGAGACATTTTGAAAATTCTTTACGTCTTTGTATCACTGGAATTAAACCAAACATCAATGGATTAGTTTCCCAAATTCAAGCTCAAGTGTCTCATTGATTTCGGTGTCGCTACTTAACTTTCGTAGTTTGTAATAATTCCAAATATCACGATTTAATTATAATATTGTGCCTATTTTTTTTCATTTCATTTTGTTATTTTAATAAATTGTATTATAATAACATTGTCTTACTATTTCATGTCTGATAACTATCGCTAAAAATTATGAACACTACTTTAAAGTTCGACGTTATTTTATTTTGAACCATCTACGCGGCCCGCGAACGTATTTGCACACTAAAGTTTGGCCCGAAACATGTCAAAGGTTGCCCATACATGACGTAGAGCATTAAACGTAACAAAATTCCCTTTCTAATTATCTCCCGAACGAATAATCCTACCTGGTGGGGGATGGAGGCACTCAAGACGGTCATGAGAGGGAGAACTGGTGGAACTGTGTCTCTGACGTCAGGGACACAGAGTTCCGGTGGCCGGTGTCTAGAGACACGGTGGCTAGTACACAGAGCCTCTCCGTTGGTCTCCTGAGACCGTAATTTGTATCAAATGGACGAGGTTCTGAGAGAAATCTCGAGACAAGGTACTTAGACGTTGAGTGATAGTACTCTCAGTCGCACCAAGCACATTTTTTTTTTTCAGAAATGAGGTCTTCTAGCTGCTAGGTAGGTAGCTTACTGCTGACGGGATTGCCCTTGGATGGGATGAGTTATGCCTTTGGGAGGCCAATGCACCCACCAGCCTTGTACTACGATAGGAGAGATGCCGGTTCGGGCCGACTTAGCTCTGCCTGCTCCTAGATGTGGGCACCCACATAATACTTATATCTATATTTTCACTTCCCTCCGCCTCCACCTGGGTAATTGTCGTCTCTATCGCACCTCAATAGTCTTATTAGGTCTTGTCTGTTCCATCAACCTACCTCGTTGACCTCAATATGTTTGAACTAATCGCTGAAGTAACGATTGGAAACTAAACCTGGAATAGAAACGTCAAATCATAAATCTTAAACTCATATATGACCAAGAGGAAGATAGGACTCAACTCGTACATGAACAATAGATAGGTGAGATTCATCTCTTATAGAACAAGAGAAGTGTGGGAACAACTCTTATTCTCACCAAGAGAAAGGTGGGATTCAACTCTTATATGATCAAGAGAAAGATAGGACTCAACTCGTATATGAACAATAGAAAGATAGGACTCAACTCGTATATGAACAATAGAAAGATAGGACTCAACTCGTATATGAACAATAGAAAGATAGGACTCAACTCGTATATGAACAATAGAAGGATAGGACTCAACTCGTATATGAACAATAGAAAGATAGGACTCAACTCGTATATGAACAATAGAAAGGTGGGACTCAACTTGAGTATTTTAAATCTAATGACATTTCCGAGGTCTCGAATGCTTCTCATACGGGCTGCTAGTGTACTTCCCACATTAAGTGGCCTCCATGAAAAAAATTCAGTAAACCACATTTCGACCACTTGTGATCGACCTTCGGAAGTTGGTGTGGGAAGAACTTATGGTAATGATCTTGACCAACTGACTAGCAGAGTGACAAAAACCAGTACAGGGGCGTTTCTGAGATGAGATAGTCATTCATCTTGACAGTTGTTCAGACTCAAACCGTCCTATCTACACAGAGATAGGATCAGGAAGAAGCAGCTGTGAGTGTAGCGAGCCACAAGCTATCCATCCATCTTAGACACAATACCCATCTTAGAAATTAGCGAGAAACAGGAATCAGTCATTCAAGACTCTCCAACTACGTGTTTACATCGTAGCACTTAGTTACGTTACGCTTTTTTCTTGGGACACATTAAATCTTACGAATCTTACCTTCACGAGATAAAGCATAATTATTCGTATGACTTAAGTAAATTAGAGATATATAACGTCAAGGGTATTCAGTCCTTCCAGTCCTAAGAACATATCGATGCACCCTTCTATGTTTCTAATCTCACCCTTTATAATGACATTAAAATTTCTTTTGTCAAGATCTCATCAAGTCCCGTCTCTGAAACTTCCATTCATAAATTTTCTTCCCTGAAAATCCTTTTGCCCAATCTCTGTCATCCTATTTCCATCCTGACAATTCGCGTAAATAACTAGCTATTATTTAGGGAGTGCTGGATAGTTCCTCCCCTCAAGTATTCAAAATATTCAGCTCCTTTTGTCCCTCTTGGTCTACCACCACTGCTGGAGGCTGGCTTTAAGAGGGAGCTGAATGTTTTTTTGTTAGTTGTCTCTAGTCATTCTTCCCTCCAACCGCTAACCATTTCAGTAACCTTGACTCGATATTGCGGCATTATTATTTTTTGCTGTTTCTGATCCTATCTATATGATTTATATAGAGGGCGCCGGTATGCGTGCTTGTTTACTGAGCTCAAGATCATGGGTTTTAAAACCCGGCCGAGACCCTTAGTTTATTTTATCTGGGAGGTAAAATAAACTTAAGCACGTCGACTTTCGGATGGGACGTTAAGCGATGGTCCCGAGCCTGTGCGATGTCAGGTACACGTTAAAGACCCCTTCTCTAGGATTCCCACAGTAGAGTCGGGCTCATGTCCATCGGAGCGACGAAAGAGAGCACTGGTAGTAGGCGATATGACCTTGTAATTAAAGCCCGAGCAAGAGTCATAGTAACTAACTATGATTTATATTATATCAATGACTAACATCAAAAACATGGTTACTATCTAATTATTAAACTTTTCTAGATATTGATGATTCCATAAAATGTGATACATAAACGAAGGTAGGTTAACTGCTTGTCGGATAGATTTCTTAACCTTTCTGAGTACCTAAAACTATATAAGAAAAAACTGTTGCTTTTTACGACGCTGAGCAACCCTAATTTTTTTCTACGACGGCTTGTAACTGACTCAAAGACAAGACTATATTCCGAATTTCGTTTTTTTTTTTCTGTGGGACCCATATGAGCCTATAGACAGACACACAATGGAGAATATACGATTTGCCTTACCCAGCTATACGCCGAATAGGGGAAGTTAGGTAATCGGTTAAAACGCTTCCAAACATGAAAAAAAAAATTGTGTATGTGTAATGTGTGTGTCTTAAAACACGATAACTCTCGATAGAATGAATGTATCGACATGAAATTTTATATGTGTATCTAGAACCCGCTAAGGAATACCACCTATTGATTTACAGCCAAATCGACTAAAGGGGAGGAGGGATCAGAGAGGGGCTTAACTCAGTAATCCTAATAACTACCGATGTAATGAATGTATCGACATGAAATTTTATATTTAAATTAAAAAACCCATAATGGCATCTATTAATTTTCCACGAAATCGGTCGAAGGGAATAAGGGAAACAGAGAAGAGGGGCTCGATTCAAATACCTTAATAACTGCCGATGTAATAAATGTATCGATATTTAGTACGAAGATTCAGAAGTCACTATGTAAGTAAAATATTGATTTTAAGCCCAAACGGTCGAGTGGCTTTGGAGGGAATGTGAAAAAATTGACTCTTTCGTGCTGGGGAAGTACATAGTCGGTGTTTCACGACTTTTTTTTTAGTCATTGACTTACAATACCCTGAAAAAGGACATATCAGTAAAGAGGTGACTAAATTAGAACGAATTATCTGAGGGTAAAGCCGAGATTAGTAGAAGTGGGCGCCCTAGGGCTAGCTACATTATTTATTTTTTCAAAGTGTTTCTGGAAGGGGCGAGCTGTGAAGAGTACTCGAAATGAAAGCTGGGAGCAGATGTAGTCGCGATTAATCTTCAACTAACAACTACACGCTAATCATATTATGACACACATATGTACACACACAAATATGTTTTAAAGTGTTCTGTAGGAGTACTACCGATCGAGTAGTTTTGAATTCAAAGGCTAAGTAAGAAAAATCCTACTATATAAATTTAACTTTTAGAAAAAAAAAATCTAATAGCTGCATATAGTTAGTTATTATGACTCATGCCCGGGCTTTAACTAAGAGGTCATATCACCTACTACCAGAGCGCTCTTTAGTCACTCTGGTGGACATGAGCCCGACTCTATTGTGGGAATCCTAGGGTAGGGGTCTTTAACGAGTACCTGACATCGTACAGGCTCGGGACCATCGCATATCGTCTCATCTGGAAGACGGTATAGTTAAGTTTATTTTACCTCCCAGATAAAATGAACTAAGGGCCTCGGCCGGGTTTCGAACCCACGATCTTGAGCTCAGAAGGAAAGCACGCATACCACTGAGCTACCGGCGCCCTCTAGCAGCATATATTCGTATATTTGAAATAAACGTATAATAAATTTCAAAATATTTTATCGTTTAATTTTAGAAAAAAAAATTAATATCCTTTATTAATTACTTGCAGAACTTATGATCAAACAGGATTTTACTTATGCAGAAAAATTAGCTGAATAATAATCTGTAAATCAAAATTTCTTTAGAGTTGTGGTTTGCGAGATAATAGTCAACAAACATTTTCTTGACTGCAAATATTTAATTGTTTATTATAAAAATTCGAATTTTGCAATAAAAAAATTATTATTAATAAGTTCTGGGACGCCCCATATAAAGTCTGTCTTTGTCTAACGAAGATAGCAGAGAGAGATGCACAATATGACAACTAGAAATGAAGTCAAATCAATTTCCTATAACTCATATAATAATTATTTTAGCGATGTTCAAAAATAATTAAATTTAAAATATGTCAATTTTCATTCAAATGATTTCGTAGTTGAAAATTTATTAATAGTGATTTGAACTAAAATAATTAAGTTTCAAATTTTCTCATAATATTTAGTGTATCCCCTTAATTCTTGGGGGTGGGAATTGTTAATAATATTATAAATAAATAATTTTATAAATAAGATTGTTAAACGAAAAATAATAAGTAGAGTAAAAGGGAATAATAAACAAAATGATTAATATAAAATATATTCGCGAACTCAGTAGCTGTCTGTATTGTGTGAAAATTCATTTAAGAAAGTCATCAGATTTGACTTATCAATTTTCTTTCCAATATTTTTATACTTCACCGAAATATATAATCGCTCAAAAATGCGACGTTGAGTTATCACCGGAAATCGCAACCAAATGCTTCCAAAAATAAAAATAAAAAATTCTGTCTGTTGTGATAACACGTTTGTGTATGGGTGAAGAAGATAATTTACGACAAAACGAATGTACCGACTCGGGAAGGGACTTAACACAAAAACTTTGTAATGAATGCATTACACGAAATTTCATATTTTCATATTATCAAATTCAAAACCCAATAATAATTTTCCGTGAAATCGGCCGAAGGGAAGGGAAGATGAGAGGAGGGGGGGTTTGAAACATAGCTGCTGATGTAATGAATGTATCGATATAAAATCTTGAGAGGATTCAGAAGTCCCTATGTACCTATTTATTTTTTAGACCAAACAGCCAATTGGTTTTCGAGGGAGAGCGAAAACTTTACTGTTTTTGTGCTGTGGAATTATAATGCTGGTGATTCACCAATGAATTTTTTTTATCTGTTGCTATTGCATTTGTTATTCACAAACATTTCTTTCCTCCATACAATCAAGAAAGATTTAAATTTTTTATCAAAAGTGCTCTGACAACATATCAAATTTTAATCAAACATTTCCTTTTTGTCTTTTTTAAATCTATTTTTACAATTTATCCTATATTAAAATATTTTAGAGAGCAACATATTTTAACTATTATGTTGCATACAATTTTTTTTATAAATAAAAAACCTATAAACAAATTTGGGCGACGACGAAATTTAAGACTCCAGCCGTATGGCATGCATCACAAATCGTGTTCATCTTGTACCATGTTTTTCTTGAAAAATGTTCAAGAAAAAAAGCACCTCTGAAATAAGTTCAAAGTGCTCCTTCTTTCGGAAATTTGACGCTGTAAGCAATTGCAGTATGTAATTTTTGAGTTGTAATTGAGTTATTTAGCAAATTGTACTAAAAAAAAAATGATTTCTAAGAAAATATTTGCACGTACATAGGTCCACATTATTTTTAGTCAACATTAAATTTCTTATAAGCTCTCCAAGTTTATAAAATAATAAGCTAAAAAATAAGCTCCACCAAGGGCCATCCTGCATAACTAGCTTACATAATATTAACGAATACTGCCTGCAGGAAGTGATATCATTACTACATCATTAGACAATGTTCAATTGACTCCTAGCTACTGTTAGTATTATGGTTAATATTTGTGTCATTTAATTTTTTTTATGCTTATGAGATATTTTAAAAGACAAAATAAATGTATAATAATAAATAAACAAATACTTGAGAAACTTTGACACTAATAAAGGTACTGTCAAACAGAAAGCGAACTGACTGCAGTTCGAAGCGAACTGAGGTAGTCAAACAGAATGTGGACATGTGATTTTGAACCGACTTCATTTAATTTTTTTCTTTCTTGACAATCAACATGTCCAGCAGTACGCTTGGAAAATTACAATTGGATATATTCCTTACAGACATTTAGTTTGCATTCTTCTGGGGTCTATATCTTTGTCGTATTGTCTAATCTGAGGACTTATTAGCGATTGGAAATTTTATAAAGAACATTTCTGGTAAGAGTCAATTTTTCGATAGGACTAACCGTTTTTGGGTAAATCAAGGAAACGTCTAAAAATTTGATACTTAACATTTTTGTAGAGATATTGTGAAACACTTGATAAAAATGAAGAAAACGTATGTTTTTTAAAAAATATTGTCTATTTCACAAATAATATATGATATGGGAGTACTTTCGGTATTGCTACCATCTTCAGCCACGACTTAACAAATACTGAAGTATACAAAATAACAGTATTTGTTAAGTCGTGGCTGAAGATTGTAGCAATACCGAAAGTACTCCCATATTATATATTATTTGTGAAATAGACAATATACTTTTAAAAAACATACGTT
The DNA here is from genome assembly GCA_963662175.1 of Aradus depressus. Classification (NCBI taxonomy): domain Eukaryota; kingdom Metazoa; phylum Arthropoda; class Insecta; order Hemiptera; family Aradidae; genus Aradus; species Aradus depressus. Next base: position 35,054,460 of record OY759218.1, read on the forward strand.
TTCTTCATTTTTGTCTAAAAATTTGTTTTAAAACTACATTTCAAGATGTTTTTCGGCATATATCTCGAAAACCGGACGACCTGTGAAAAATGTTATTTCATATAAATTATGTATTTTAATATTCTCTACAACTATTGCTTGAAAAAGGTTTCGATTAGGTCATAAACATAAGCTGTATCTTGTAAAATGCAGTTAGGTGTAGGGGGAAAGTGGTCTCAATTTTCATTTGATTTCGGCCAAAGTCTAATCAGAGCTAAGTTAGAACCTGTGACTCCTTTATTCCAAAGTTCAAGTTCATAGCTACAATCGTTTTTGCGGTAGAGAGCTTACAACTTTTCAATCCCATACACACACAGACTTACGCACAGACATCATCGCGAAAATGGTCAAAACGTATTCAGGGGACCTTGAAACGTCAAAATCAGTTGAAACCTCGATCTCGGATTTTCGCACGATTACATTCCTTATACTATAAATATAAGAAAGTAATAACAAAATATAATAAGTAAACAAAATTATTTTGGTAAATAAACAAAACTGGTCATGCATTTCATGGTTGCTAAACATGATATGAAACAATACATTTTTGGGTTCTTAACTTCGCTGCCGGTCTAAAAAACAAAGAAGACACACTTAACACTTCGTTGTAAGGGTTCCATTTCGGGTTTTCCAACAACGGAACCCTGAAAACGTTAATGAATGTGGAGAAAGGTGAGGAGGGTGGGGTGGATTTCATTAATACATTCCCCCTCATGTCTGACATTTGCCAAGACATCTATCTCCATGTAATCCCCAACTTGGAGCTCTGAATACGAGACTCAGAACGTGCCAACGCAAAAAGGAAGTAGTACTTCTTGGAAGTCAACTTCTAAGCAGGTAAAACCGGAACGAAGTATCATTGTCCCTTGTCACAGGAGTTTAGAGAGAGAGGGAAAACTTTTAGCTATTGTTTGCCCGCAATTTGTCACTTTGTAAGGTTACGGGAGGAGAATGCAATAGCCAGGTGCCCGGAGGTTGGTTTCTACCGAAAGGTGGGCATGGCACAATACCAGAGGGCAACATTTGTCTACTTATTGTACTCTTGAGTAGCTAAACAAACCGAAGTGCTAAGAACAAGTCTAATAAACCCATGTTTCTTGGTCCTCAACAACATGGGATAGAGACATCTGGAAGCCATCACATGTCCAATGGAGAGCGGTCAACTATTCCCATCCCAAAATCTTTTGAATCAAATTTGACCACTTATTGTGGTTCTAGAAACTTAACAAACCTAAGAACCGTGGAGTCAGCTTCCTTGGTCCTCAACAACCTGGGATAGAGACATATAGAAGTCATCACCTGTCCAATGGACAGCGGTCAGCTACTATCACAAAATCTTATGGATCAAATTTGATCAGTCATTGTGGTTCTAGAAACTAAACAAACCTAATAACCGAGGAGTCATTGCAGATTCAGCTTCTTTGGTCCTCAACAACCTGGGATAGAGTCATATAGAAGCTATCACCTGTCCAATGGACAGCGGTCAGCTACTACCACAAAATCTTATGGATCAAATTTGATCACTCATTGTGGTTCTAGAAACTAAACAAACCTAAGAACCGTGGAGTCAGCTTCCTTGGTCCTCAACAACCTGGGATAGAGTCATATAGAAGCTATCACCTGTCCAATGGACAGCGGTCAGCTACTATCACAAAATCTTATGGATCAAATTTGATCACTCATTGTGGTTCTAGAAACTAAACAAACCTAAGAACCGAGGAGTCATTGCAGATTCAGCTTTCTTGGTCCTCAACAACCTGGGATAGAGCCATATAGAAGCTATCACCCAAAATCTTTATTAACAAATTTGACCACCTCCGATCTAGCTGAAAATCAATAGGTGTTCTAAGGCCCATATAAAATCTCGTGTCTATACATTCATTCTATCAGGAGTTATATTTTTATTAATTTTTTTGGGATCAGGGTGTCGGAAAACATGTAATTCTGATGAAAACTTAACTTCGAATTTTTGACCGATTATATAACTTGCACTATACTTCGTCTAGCTGGAGAATTAAAGGTAAAGTAAGTACACAATAGAGATTAGTACTGGGATTTCAACAAGATGAGATACAATTTGATACAGTGAAGGAAGGATCTTAACAGGATAGATATGGAGCGGCTACCTGTTGCTTAAGGAGTTGGTCTTATCTCCTTAATCTTTTTTTTTTTTCCTTCCTGCCTTCTTGACTAACTTGTTGAAGAGACTCAACAGTTGTCCCCAAGATATAACTTCGTTACAAACTTGATTCGGAGGGTGGACAACCAATAAAATATGTTGATAACCTATTTTTTAAGGGTTAGTGTTATGCAGAGAAATATTAAAAAAAAAAAAATAAATAATGCATTTGTCTGCGCTGTTTATATTCCCTCGTGAAATATGGTCGAATCTCGGTTAGTCGTATATGAAGAGACAAAAAAACATTTTCGAGCTAAAATGACTCAATATTTGAACAATTTACGGATGTTTGAACTAAGAATAAGAATAATATAAATAATGTTAAATAATATTAATCAATAAACCAGCTGTCGAAAAATATTAACAAAAAACTTAAAATTCTGCCATTGCCTGAGCTGTTTATATTTGAAACATTAATAGTTATTAGAAAAAATAAAAATAATTTTCCCTCCCAACAATTTTTGTCATAAATTATAAAGAAAACACGAATGTTTTTTAAATATTGTCTATTTCACAAGATATACAGGGTGTCCTTTTTAGATGGCCCGGCTGAATTTCTCTTAAACCGATAAGGTTATAAAAAAAATAAAAAATACGTATTTAATATTTTTCAGTCTAGTTTAATATTTCGAGTTGTTTTTGAAAAAAAAATTGTACGGGGTACCCCAGGACCAATACAACATTAAAATTTCAAATAGGATCCTATACCTTCCGATACATCATTTTAAAGGATTTTTTACGCTGAAATCAATGGTGCAACCCGATTTTAAATTGGTCAAAAAATTATAAAGTTATGGTTCAAAATTTAAAAAAAAAAAACATTTATTTTGTTCCGGTATTAATTCCAATAAACCGAATTTGCTTGCTAATTTTAGTAAAAACGTTAAATTGCTTTTATTGTATACATTCACTGTCATTGTTTACCCAAATGGTCTTATGAAAGGGAATTTTAATTCCTGGAAATAAACAACTTTTACAACAGTACCTACTTCCTTTCATTCAGTATTAATCAGCCAGTCAAAATGAACCGAAGGGTGCAGTTTTCCCATCAGGAACAAGTTGATATGTACAATTGTTTTATTGAAAGTGGCGGTATTGCTCGCCGTGCAGTCGTGTTGTACTCCCAGAAATTTCCCCATCGTCCCCAAGTGAACCACAAAACGTTTATTCGTGTTGCTCACAATATGAGGAGATTCGGATCAGTTGTGGGTCCATCAAGAAACCAGCAGCGCACTTCCGACGAGGAGCTTGATATTTTAATGTATGTTATGGAAAATCCAAATTCTTCTCTCCGAAATACTTTAAGAGTTTTAGGTTTTTCAAAGAACAAAATTAGAGATGTACTCCGGACTTATAATTTTAAGCCCTATCTTGTCCAGGGGCTTCGGGACACTGATTATGACAGGCGTCTAATGTTCCTTGCACAAATGTCAATTTGGGAAGCTCCCATACATCCTATGGACTGATGAATCAAAGTTCACCACAAATGGTGTACTGAATCGTTGGAATTTTCGAACGTGGGCACAGGAAAATCCCAGAGTATCGTATTCTCGTCGTCACCAGGTGGTTCACAGCATCAACGTTTGGTGTGGACTTCTCGGAAATAAATTAATTGGTCCTTATTTCTACCGAAATAATTTAAATGGAGCTCAGTTTCTAAATTTCTTGAGAGAGGAATTACCAACTTTACTAGAAGAGGTTCCTCTGCAGCAACGGCAAAGAGATACTGCAGCTGGATGGATGTTCCGCACACAATTCTCTGCAGGTGAGAGATTATTTAAATCGTCACTACCGGGATAGGTGGATAGGATCTCACGGCCCCATCTGTTGGGCTCCTCGGTCACCCGATCTAACTCCGTTAGACTTTTTCTTGGGGGACTTTTTTTTTAATTTTTTTAAATTTTGAACCATAACTTTATAATTTTTTGACCAATTTAAAATCGGGTTGCACCATTGATTTCAGCGTAAAATATCCTTTAAAATCATGTATCGGAAGGTATAGGGTCCTATTTGAAATTTTAAAGTTGTATTGGTCTTGGGGTACCCCGTACAATTTTTTTTTTCAAAAATAACTCAAAATATTAAACTAGACTGAAAAATATTAAATACGTATTTTTTATTTTTTTTATAACGTTATCGGTTCAAGAGAAATTCAGCCGGGCCATCTAAAAAGGACACCCTGTATAAGATATATGGGAGTACTTTCGGTATTGCTACCATCTTCAGCCACGACTTAACTAATACTGTCATGATTACGATACCAGGAAGAAAGATTTTCGAATAACTAAACATTGCTTCTCTCTTTTTGAAAAAAGTATAACTCATAAAGTAATTAATTTCTTTGATGCCCTTCCCCACTTCTTGAAGTCAATAGAAACAATAACAAAATTCAAACTAAAAATGGAAACCCTCTATTCGGAAATGGAAATTTTTTTCTCATTGTTCAAAAATAATAAAATAACAATAACAATAAATTCGTGTTTCATATTAAAAAACGTTATTTGATGCATAGCTTTCATTTTTATTTTTTTGGCAGAGTTCCTCCACAGATATCTCTTTAAGATCTGTCGAATCTACTATTTAATAATAATTTTTTATTATTTATATACTAATTTATTTTATTTCTCTTGGTTTTTTCTGTTTTCTATATTTCACACGTTGTGTTTTGATGAAGGGACTTAAGAACGACCCGAAATGTGAAAAAGAGTTATAAAAATATTTCTCGGAAGCTTGTTTTTTGATTAATGTTATTTATTATTCTTATTCTTAGTGCTTAGTTCAAACATTCGTAAATTGGCCTCTTCATATACGGTTAACTGAGATTCATCTAAATTTTAATTAAAAAAAAAAAATATCTACTGTATTTATTAATATTATAATTTTTGTACTCATATTTTCTTATTTATTCATTTCATTTTTTTTTTAGCAGTATTGTTATTTCTAATTCGTGTGTAATACTCCAAGAGTTAATATCTGTTTATGTATCTAACATATAAGCTATCTTAATGTATACATTTTTATGACGTATCCTACTACCAGTTTATGGTTTAACGGAAATAAATATTATTATTATTATGAGAAGATACTCACTTATCCGATTCTCTCCGAGTAACGGTGGGAACGAAATAGTTATATTTTTGCAACTTGTTGCTGTTGAACACATGGTAAACATATGTTGCATATGGGATATGTTGTTAATTCAAAACATACAATATTATCTGTGAGATCGGGGGCAGTGAAGTGTAACGGAAAGGGTTCACAGAACAGGCTCTTGCTCAACCCCATATTTCACTAAATTCAAGTAAAATATTTTATTAGGTGTATATACTGGGTATATACCCAGGCCCTTTCCTTGCTCAACCCCATATTTCACTAAATTCAAGTAAAATATTTTATTAGGTGTATATACTGGGTATATACCCAGGCCCTTTCCTTGCTCAACCCCATATTTCAATAAATTCAAGTAAAATATTTTATTAGGTGTATATACTGGGTATATACCCAGGCCCTTTCCTTGCTCAACCCCATATTCCACTAAATTCAAGTAAAATATTTTATTAGGTGTATATACTGGGTATATACCCAGGCCCTTTCCTTGCTCAACCCCATATTCCACTAAATTCAAGTAAAATATTTTATTAGGTGTATATACTGGGTATATACATCTTCATGCACTAGCGATAGGAATTAAGCATATTTATAAAAAGAAGGTGCCGGTAGTCCAGTGATAAGCGTGCTTGCTTACTGAGCTCAAGATCGCGGGTTCAAAACCCGGCCGTGGCCCCTAGGTACGTCGTCCTTTGGATGGGACTCGGAAGCGACGATCCCGAGCCTGTACGATGTCAGGTACTTGTTAAAGACTACAATCCTAGGTGAATAAAAAAATTAGGGTAGGCATGAATCATAATAACTGGGGGCATGAGTCATAATAACTAACTAGAAGTTATTGTTTAGAAATTCCGCTACAGTAAACATATATTTCTTTATACGATTTTTTCGCAGTTACATACGTGAGGTAGTAATTTCTTATTTTTTATAATGTGTTTATAATACATTTATAAGCATCTTACAGTTTGAGCATTGTAGAAAATAATGATCTATAAATTATGGGAAACATTTAAAAATATGAGTTTCAAGATGGTTTTGGGCATGTAGCTCGCAAAGTGGGAGACCTGCAAAAAATTGAATTTCGTATAGAATGCGTCTTTTAGTTTTTTCTACAACTTTTATTTGAAAGGATTTTTAAATAATTTATAAATGTAAGCAGTATCTTGTAAAATGTACTTAGACTCCGATTTAAAGTGGTCTTAATTTCGGTGAAATTCTAATCACATCTAAGTTAGCACTTGTGACATCTTCATCTCAAATATCAAGTTCATAGTTACAATCGTTACTACGTTAGGGCGTTCACAAAGATTCCAACACAGACACACAAACACCCACAGACAGACGTAATGACTGAAAATGGTCAAAACCTGTTCAGTGGACCTTGAAACGTGAAAATCTGTTCGAAAAGTTGATCTCGGATTTAGAAAAAAATTTACAAATACAAACGTCTTGGGGGCGACCGCCCCCATTGCTCTCCTTCTGAATTCGCGCCTGGAAAATGGTCTAAAAATTTATGGCTTGTGAATGATGAATATGTTAAGGGATTATTGGGTAAGATGCTGTCAGAGAGGCAAAACGAAATGTAAAGGTTAACCCTATAAAACCTGTGATATTTTCTGAAGGAATTGCTTTTTCCTTCTCTGGGTTTATTTAAAGTATCTTTTTATTTGAGTTAGCTCTCAGATAGATTGTACTCGCTTTAAAAGTTAACCTTTAACTCAAAATTTATTATTGATTAGGAAAAACAATATGGAAAAAGTTGTCGATGAATCATCGGTACCAATTAATCAATCAAGTTTTTGCTCTCCCTCCAAAACCTTTGATCTAAAAATCAAAAAACCTTATATGTACTAAATTTTGTGTCGATACATTCAATATATCGGCAGTTATTAGGGTTTTTGAGTCGAGCGCCCCTCTTCTGATCCCTCCCCTTCCACTGATAAATGTTGGTAATTAATAGGTGCCATCCTTATGGGGTTTTGAATTTAAATATAAAATTTCATGTCGATACATTCATTACATTGGCAGTTATTGGGATTTTTGAGTTAGCCCCTCTCTGAACTCCTTAATAAGTTATATATTCGGTCAGAAATTCGAAGTTGATTTTTCTCCGGAATTCCACGTTTTTAGACCTTGATTCCAAAAATGAAAATAAATCCTGTCTATCTGTGTGAACTATATAACTCTCTATGGAATGAATATATCGACACGAAATTTAATATGTGTATTTACAACCCCATAAGGAAGACAAATATAAATGTACAGCCAAATCGGCCAATGGAAAGTGTGGGATTAGAGGTGGAGGGTCAACTCAAAAATATCTATAATATAACCATAGATGTCAACATGAAATTTAGTATGATGAATCAAATTGGTTGTCAACCAAATCGGTAAACATAGTAGGTTAATTCGCGCTGGGGAGGTACATTAATGGTGATTAATCTATTTTTTTTTTTAATTTTTCGAAAAACATGAAATTCTGGTGAAACATTGAATTCCTGAACCATGATTGCAAATGTAAATTTGGTAACTTTATGGAGCTTTGTGTTTGATCATATCTTCCCAGTTTTAAGTAGATTTTTTGACTTCTTCTTTCAGCCGTCATGCTAATGACAGGATGGTCGTTGATTGGAGACAAGTAACTACCCCCTGGTAAACAACATTTGCAAGAGACGGTGGGTAGGTTCCTCCGAGCGTGTGGTTCTTGTCGGCAGATGGAAGTGGAGAACTCAGGGGGCAGATGGGGTGTTATCGGGAACAGACCACCTGGCCTTCCAACCCTTCGTATCTTCAACAAATAGCCAGCCGGCACTCAACCCTTCCTTTCCTAGCCACCCCCCACCAACTCCCTCCCCTCGTCTTCTTATCACCAATTAACTTCAAAATTAAACCTAGACTTTCTTTTGATTTAAATTGTAAGACCTGTCTGACCTACATAACTCGCCTAGCAATGATCCAATCAGGCAATCCAAGATTCCTAAGGGCTTGTCCATTTTAAAGGAGGCGGGGTTTATAATTTCAATAGTAATTTCTTCAAATAAAAAAATATATATTGATTTTTAATTTATATCTATATGAGAAGTTATGTGCTCAACCCTTTCTCCGTTCAACTTCTAAATTGAGAAACGCGAAAATATTGTGGAAACTTATAATAAATAAAACATACTCCATTTTTTGAAATATTGAGTTGAGCCCCTTCTGCCCCTCCCTTTCCTTAGTCTGATTCCGCTGAAAATTAATAAGTGTCGTCCTTATTGGGGTTTGAATGTACATCTGAAATTTTGTGTCAATATGTTCATTACAACAGCATTTATTAGCGTTTTTATGTTAATCCCCCCCTCCTCCAATAACCCTTTCTCCGTTGGTCGATCTGACTGAAAATCAATGTGTCGTCCTTATGAGGTTCTGGATAATCATATAAAATTTCGTATCTATACATTTATTCCATCAAGAGTTATCATGTTTATGAACACACTTTTAATTTTTTAAATTTTAAAATCACGGGTCGGAAAACATGGAATCTCGATGAAAACTCAACAGTTAAGGACTAAATTGTGGTGTATAAAAATAATACACACATTAAAATAAATTAATAATAAATTAATTAAAATTATAAACATTAAAAAATGAATTATATTTATTTTTATATAAAAAGCAAATTTCTTTTAAAACAAATGAGTAAAAAAACAAAACACGGCCATCAGCTGTTTTTTTAGTGTGTGGAGAGAGTCGAGGCCTAAGGATGGCGTCAGTCTGAGTGAAGGTAGAAAGTGGTGTTTAGGCTTAAGATATAAGGAACTAATTAGGAGTGAATTGACGGTGAAATTGATCCAAAAAGAAGGTACTTTTATTTGTTTATATGTACAGGATATATGCCCAGAAAGATATAACTTAAATTTTAAAAAAATGGCCAAAATATTAAAAAAAAAAAAAAAAAAGATTGAATTAGTGTTAAGAATTTAGTTTTTAAGATTTTTCTTTTGATTTTTGTTTGTTTCATTTTTTAGTTTTTTAATTTTAATAATGTAGATTTGTTCTAGTAAATTCTATTCTATTCATTTTCCCTGTTGGCCCAGTAAGATAATTTGAAAACCTTTGGATTAGATTTAATATTATTTAAAATTATTAAAAATGGCATCTCTTTAGAAATCCAAATGAAAAATTTGTTAATTGGAATTTTAAAAAAATATATGTGCACTTTTTCAAAATTGCACGTCTTGAAATTTTGATACTTTTTTAGGGCCCTTTTCGAAAAACTACTGTAGAAATCAAAATTTAGTAAAAGAAAAGAGATACAATTTCTACAGGAAATGTGGTAATTTATTGTTTATTTCATTATTATTAATTCAATTATATTAATTATTATTTATATTTTTATTTATTTATCATTTATTTAAGTTGGTACTTAAAACCTTTAAATTATTATCACAAAATATATACATAACTAAATATGAGGATGGTTTAATGCCGAAACCGGTAGGTAGTTTATGTTTGAATTTCTAGCGGAATAGACAATATATAAAAAAAAAAAACGAAGTTTGTTTTTATTTATTTTATATTTATTTTTATATTTTATATGTAATGAATGTATCGACACAAAATTTAGTATGAGGATTCCAAAGGCCCTTATGTAAGTCAACTATTGATTTTGTAGCCAAAACGGTCGACAGGAGGAAGAGTGAAAACTTAGTTTATTAATTCTTGCTGGGGAAGTACGATAGTTTAGAATGAGGTTGGAAAACTTTAAATTTCTGACTTCAGAATTCATTTTTGGTACTTTTGAAGAAATTTATTACGAGATGGAGACGAAATTCTTAAGCATTTTGGCACAAAATGTTTTTTATGCCAAGAAAAAGCTTGTTTACTTGTGACAAGGTGTTTAGTTAAATGAGGTAGATAGACGGTTACAATGGATAAGTCAAGGGGATTATCAGCGTTAGATCTAGAGGTAGAGAGGTTAAGGTCCCGTTATGTAGAACCCTGTTTTTTGTCCTCTTCAGGAAGCCGAACCTTACTCAATGGAATACCTTTCTTACTCACTACTACTACCTTACACATGTTACAACCTGAACCTTTTTTTTTTGTACTTGACTAATGAGGTGGAACTACACAAGGAAAACATCGCGATTTGTGTCCAAACTATTATGAATTAGGGATGAGCATCGATGTTCGATGTTTCGATGGAGTCTGATGTGGACGGCTAAGGATCTTCGAAGTCCGTTGCCAACAGAGTAGGAGTAAGACCGTTGTAAAGTTCATAATTTACGTCTACTTTTCCATTTTAAATAATAAAATAAATAAGTCCATTGAATCGTTCGTGAACCTTGAATCGTTCTTGAGAACAAATCGCACAACCTATTATCTTTATGACATGCAAAAATGTTGAGCCTATTAGCATCGTGGAAAGCCAGGGGTTTTCGAGACTTATAGCCCAACTTTAGCCCCCACACGTAACTGAGTATGACCCACTTAAAGTAAATAAATACTAGATAACTAGAATTTTGGTATTTTTAAGTTTAAAAAAAAAATTAATAAAATAAATTGTATTTTAACATCAAAAGTTGTAATTCTTGTTTCTTCTAAAGGGGGAGGCTTAACTCAAAAACTGTAATAACTGCCGTTGTAATGAATATATCGAAACAAAATATCATATGTAAATTCAAGACCTTATAATGACGATGCCAACCAATTTTCCACGGAATCGGCCGAAGGGAAGATGGGGATTTCAACTCAAAAATCCAAAAACTTCTGATTAATGAATGTATCGACATGAAATTTTATAGGTTTCATAAACTTCTTTGGGATGATAAAATGTTGATTTTTCCAGAGGTGTCTTATTTCGGGATAACCTTGTTCATAGTGACCAGAAGAAGGGACGTGGAAATGTACCGAAATATTGTCAAAAAAATAAATAAAGAACACACCTCTGGAAAAAATCAACATCAAATTTTATATTTTATATCAAAACCCAGGGAGGATGGGGAACAGAGAAGGGGATTTCGACGCAAAAACCCTAATAATTGCCGATGTTAGTTATAAAGGCTTTGGTCAGGTTCTGAACCCTCTATCTTGAGCTCAGTAAGCAAGCACACAAAATTTAGTATGAGGATTCAAAAGCGCGTAAGTACTGGGAAAGCACGTTGCCTGTGATTCACCGACGTGTTGCTTGGTTTTTCACCGTTGTAGTTTAAGCTCTCAATTAATCTCAAGAATTTAAGCTCTTGTGCCCTTTAAGGAACGTTCTTATAGCATTGTGTAGTTTTTTGCTGAAAAAAATGTTCAACACAATGAGGTATCACCAGTTGACTAAGAACTTCCACAGGAATAAAGAGAGAGAACTAGGTGATTGCCTAAGTCAATCAAACTATTGATTTCCTAATGCTATCTGCTGACTAATTAGCAACTGAATCAAGCAACTTAAGCCTCGACCCATTGATTTTTTAGATTCATTCTTACTTAATCCATTGTCAAAACATCGTCAAATATTTCCCGGCATCTTGACAATTAGCACCCTACATTGTACTGTCAATTCACACACCTCTCATTTTGCATATGAGGGTCATAATTGTATGTTTTTGGACACAAGAAAGTCACTACAGTGCGGGTCTAATTCCTACCTAATTTTAATATTAGTCTTTTTGAAATGATCAATAAAAATATGTTATGCGGTCGTAACAGGACTTTCTTATACCAACTACTTTTGTACAGATCTCTCCATTTTGCTCTCCCTTCTCAAATTCAGTTCATAGCAGCAGTACTGGATATACAGGGTGTCCCAAAAGTATGGGAACGGTTGAATTTCACGAAAATTTCAGATCCAAATGCAAAAACAAAAAAACACGTGTCCAATATTTTTTCAAAAGCTATTTAACGGCACCAATATTGACCCCCCCCCCCCCCCCCCCCCACCCCACCCCCTGTGGGTGGGGCAGGGGGCAACTTTGAAAAATTAAACGGGAACCCCTATTTTTTATTGCAGATTCGGGTTTCTTGCATCGAAATACGTAAGTTTTGTTCGAAACATTCCTCTCGATTTGCATCAGATCATGTCGTAATCGTAATGATAAGGTTTTTTCCCGATTTCAAGAGGAAAAACCTCTTAAGGTGAGGCCCCTTGCCTCTCACCGTCGGGGTGCTTGTTTAAGGTGAGGCCCCTTGCCTCTCTCCGTCGGGGTGCCTGTTTAAGGTGAGGCCCCTTGCCTCTCACCGTCGGGGTGCTTGTTTAAGGTGAGGCCCCTTGCCTCTCTCCGTCGGGGTGCCTGTTTAAGGTGAGGCCCCTTGCCTCTCACCGTCGGGGTGCTTGTTTAAGGTGAGGCCCTTTGCCTTTCACCACGTAGGTAATAATTTTCTTAATTAATAAGATGTTCAAACTGATGCCCTTCAACTACTTGACGTGTCCCAATCTTACTTTATAACATAATGTTTTGTCTACATTATTTAATCCCGTTTAACTTTTCAAAGTTGCCCCCTGCCCCACCCACAGGGGGTGGGGTGGGGGGGGGGGGTCGATATTGGTGTCGTTAAATAGCTTTTGAAAAAATATTGGACACGTGTTTTTTGTTTTTGCATTCGGACCTGAAATTTTCGTGAAATTGGACCGTTTCCATACTTTTTGGACACGTTTTAATTTTCGAAATTTGAGTACTTTTTATCAATAATTTCGAAAAATGTTTCGAACAAAACTTACGTATTTTGATGCAAGAAACCCGAATCTGCAATAAAAAATATGGGTTCCCATTTAACTTTCCAAAGTTGCCCCCTGCCTCACCCACAGGGGGTGGGCTGGGGGGGTCGATATTGGTGCCGTTAAATAGCTTTTGAAAAAATATTGGACACGTGTTTTTTTGTTTTTGAATTTGGACCTGAAATTTTCGTGAAATTCGACCGTTTCCATACTTTTTGGACACCCTGTATGTAGGTAATGTGTTGGCGAGAGCGGTTTTCCTAGTTTCATTGTACAGCGAAATTCTGGGAGTGACTTTCATACAAGTAGTAGTGCCAGTATTATATGCGAGATCTGTACAAAAGAGGTTGGTATTCTTACCACATCACATGTACTTATATTTTATTTATTTTTTAAAATGTATTAATAAAACATTTGAAAACACGTTGCTTTTTCAGGATGGTTTTCGGCATATGTTTCGAAAACTGGACGACCTGCAAAAAATCGTATTTCATATAAAAAAATTTTTTTTTTTCTAAAACAGTTAATTGAAACAATTTTTGATTAGGTCATAAACATAAGCGGTATCTTGTAAAATGTACTTAGACCTCAAAGTGGTCTCAATATTCATCCGATTTCTGCCAAAATCTAAGCTGATCTAAGTTATTATATAATATATAGTAACTAATAATATATATATATATAATAACTAGTCATATTATGACTTCTTTATTCCAAATTTCAGGTTCATAGCTGCAATCGTTTTTGAGTTAGAGCGCTCACAACTTTCTATCACATACACACACACATCATCACGAAAATGGTAGAAACGTGATTACGTTAAAGGTTTACAATAAAGGTACCTATCAAAAAGTAAAAAGTAAATATATGTGTTGTGGCCATTAGAGGATTTTCTTATACAATCACTTTTGTGTAGATCACTCTCTCACCCTTCTCTAAAGTCACTCTGTACAATGAAACAAAGAATACCAACTGAAGCCAACACATTACTTTCCTATGTGTAATGACAGCAATGTTCGGAACTGTACGATAATTATCGTACATATGCGATAATTTCATGCTACGTACGATGTACGGTATCACATTATTATCGTACGCAGATTGTACGATAATTTGCATTATGATGCATTGAAACTTTATTATATTCCTGCCCTCGAAGACAGCGCGAAAATATTATTCGCGAATATTTTTTCTTTCTTTTTGCTCATAGCGCTATCTTTTTTATATTAACGAATAAGTATGCCGATCAAATACTTTAATTCATTATCTGTAAACTATATATAATCTAAGTAAGAATAGAAATGATGTGAAGTGAATACCAATGATAGGTTTAAGATTCTAAGATTTTGTTATTTTATTACTTGAAGGTTAGATGTAAAATGTTATCAAGTAGTTCTCGAGAATATAGAATACATTGAGATACAATGAAAAAGTATTTCATTATATTCGTCACTAACCTCCTATCGCTTCATATTTATTTTTTGTTATGAATTCGAAATATTAGTCCGCTGGATCTTGAAAACAGTGCAGTTTTTCCAATCGAATTTAAAATGTTGGCGCCATTATTGATCTTCAAGTTAAGGCGGGAGTAGTTCAGGCCTGTCCCATGTAAAAAATATCCCATATGTAAAAAATATAGTTAAAAAAGGTTATTTTAATTTCGGAGCAATAGTTTACAAGTAATTAACTAGAAGGCATACGCAAAAATATTGATATTACGTTTAATAAGATTTATTTATCAATTATAGCCATTATTTTGAAAAGTACGATAATTGTGCTTCATGTACGATAATTCTACGCTACTGGTACGATAGTTGCCTCGCTTCAAGTTGTGAACACTGAATGACAGTATTGGGAGTTGTCTGTAAGTGCGTGGTGGGTCTAAGAGACCTGTTATGGCCACATCATTCAAAAAAGAAACAAAAAAGTTTTTCTTAAAAAAAAAATCTTCAAACTTATTTCTAAACTCTTACTCATTAAGTATCAGAGAGGATATAAAATAAGATGGGATAGGAAAAGTGGAAAACTCAAAAGTTTCAACATGACATAATTTCTTTTGTTTTGTTTTTTTGAAATCGAGGTTTTTGAAAAGAAACTCTTGAGGTTGCAAAGATGGTGACCACAGCAATGAGAAAGGGCCAGAACTCAAAACTTTCAACAAATTAAAAAAGAAGGATTCTGTATATAAAAAACTGGAGAGAAACAAGTTTGGAGTAAGACTTTATTAAAGGAGTGTCTTGTTATTAAGAGAGAACTGGGGTCTCATCAAAGACCATGGCTAGAGTTACCTGGCAATATCAACCTGAGTAATGAATGAACACTGCACTGCCTCATAACAAGAACAGAACATGTCTCTAATCAGATATGGCATATTTTGTTAAGGATAACACCTTGAGCTCGGAATACTCTCAGTAAAAACACATAAGAGTGGTAATCAAAAAGTTCCAGGACTCATTTTTTCGCCGTTTCCGGCTGGAAGGACCCTGAGAACTCATCTTCTGGAATGCTGTTCAGCTCCTCCAGGGATTTTTCTTTAATTTCGTCAGTTGAGTGAAATGTCTGCCCTTTTAAGGGTCTCTTGAGTTTCGGAAACAGGAAGAAGATCGCAGGGGCCAGGTCTGGTGAGTACGGGGACTGGAGGATGACGCCCAGTTTATTTTGCAATAATAGCGAATGAGCAACTCAGAATGAACAGGCGCGTTGTAGTAAATGCACCTGTTCCCCCTCACAGAAGTTGATGGGCGTCCTAAACAAGGATTGTCTTCTGACGATGTCCGGCCTTCTTTGAACCTCTAGTACCACTCATGACACCATGATCAACTCAGACATTCATCCCCAAAAGCCTCTTGCAACATCTGAAAAAGTTTTACCCAACTTCACACGAAACTTGACACAAACGCGTTGCTCTTCTTTTTGATTCATTTGACAAAATAGCCAAACACGAAAAACTTGTTTCACAAAAACGTCTGTTACTTCACAACAAAGTAGGTTGTAGAGAATCTACAAACACAGCTCTGCGACGCTCCGATGGCGCGGAATCCAAAAAGTCCTGAAACTTTTTGATCACCCCTCGTATTGGTTCCAGTTCTTCTTGAAAGAAGTATTTTCGCATTAAAAAAATATATGTGATGTGACCATAACATATTCTTATACCAACCACGCTTTTACTTTTTTACGTTACTGGGTTTAACACATATAACAAAGAAAACCGCTGACGTCAACTCATTACTTTCATATACACAGTAATGCCAGTATGAAATGATTTTGGGAGAGAGAAAGAGAGTGATCTGTAAAAGATGATGGTTAGGTTAGGTTTTATGACTCATGCCCGGGCTTTAACTACGAGGTCATATCGCCTACTACCAGAGCGCTCTTTCGTCACTCTGGTGGACATGAGCCCGACTCTACTGTGGGAGTCCTAAATTTTGCCTACCCTAAATTTTTTTTTGATTCATCTAGGGTAGGGGGTCTTTAGCGAGTACCTGACATCGTACAGGCTCGGGACCATCGCTTAACGTCCCATCCGAAGGACGGCGTGCTTAAGTTTATTTTACCTCCCAGATAAAATAAACTAAGGGCCTCGGTCGGGCGAGATTTCCTTGCGATATTTCCGCTTTAGGTCATAGAAACGGTTGCCTCTTGCAACGTGAACTGATTTTTCAACTTCTTTGTTTTTTAGTTCATTTCCAATTTGCTGAAGTGTGATCTTGATTTGATTGCAATTTTGATATGTTACTATACTCAGAGAGGTACGTCTTTTTTTAATCTTTCAGAAAATAATGAGACTTGGTCCCTTAAGGCTCTTTATGATATCATTTACCTTCGCTCTAGTCTCATCTATGAGTTTATGTGGTCTATTTGAGTGTTTTCCCCTAATATAACAGGTGACCCACCACCCGGTGAAATGGTGACTTAAACCGTTCTTCCCCGGGCGCTTGCTGACCGTGAGCGTTCTTCCCCAGTACCTGTATTTTCAAACCTCATATTTCATCAGACTAGAAGCTTTCTTTCCTGTAGGGTTCACGGATCTGAAAGGTTCGCCAATATCCTACTAGATAGCACCATTAGCTCAAAACTTGAAAAAGTGACTAAAATCATTCTTCCCCGGGGCCCTTCATTTTGTAGCCAGTAGGTAGTTCTTTACAAATTTAAGTGCCGTTAACTGGGGTTTTCCCCGGATTTATTATCTGTTACCTTCTACCCTTCTGTACCCTCAGTTGAATGTAAGACTTCACAGTCTTCGTGCCTTCTCCTCAACCATCTATATTCATAGTAAGTTTTCTTGTTGTTCATCAATGTGTATATGTATTTGTATGTATATGGATGTATAGTTATGTATATATGTATTTATGTGGATATCTTGATGGTGTGAGTGTATATTTATATACCTATTTATAATTTTAATCGATCACTCATTATATTTTTCCAATCTTGATTCCCCCATGTTTGTCTTGTTTTTGTTAGGCCCTGATGATGATATGAAATATATTTAAACGTTAGCATTTGAATAGTGTTTTCATCATTGACTGACCCTCAATACCCCCAGAATTTTATAATAATAAATTTTATGTCAATACATTCATTACAATGGCAGATATTGGGGTTTTTGAGTCGAGCCCCCCTCCACTGATGCCCCCACCCTTCGGCCAATTTTGCGGAAAATTAATATGTGCCGTCCTTATGGGGTTTTGAATTCACATATGAAGTTTTGTGTCGATATATTAATTTCAAGAGTAGTTATTCTCCCCCCCCCCCCCTTTCTTTTTCTGCTGAAAATTAATAGGTGTCCTTATGGGGTTCTGGATGCACATACAAAATGTTTATTTTGGATCTTTGCAGCCTATCATCAAATTCAATAGAGCCATACTCGTCCACACACACAGGCACACATGCACATATAGCCACAGAAATATTGCGTGACTGCTCACAAGTAACAGATCCATTTCCCTTCTTCGCGTCAACACACGTATGTATTAAATGTAACTTCAAAGACTTAATTCCCCCCCTCCCCCCCCCCCCCCCACCTCTAGCTGAGAATATCAAAGTACAAGACGATAGCTAGTTTTGAAAAGAACCCTCAAATCAATAAACACACAAATTAATAATGAAAATGTACCTGAAGATTCTTTCTATAATTGCCTCAATAGTACTTAGAACTGACCTGTTTCATTGAAAACCTAATAGGAAAAGAATGAAAAAAAAAAATACATGAAAAGGCATAATAAGCCTAATTTTCATTGATGCCGAAAAATTGTGGACTTTCTTCATAGGGTTACTAGTTCCAGTGAGAGCGCCGGTAGCTCTGAGATAACCATACTTATCTACTGAGCTCAAGACTGCGGGTTCGAAAACCCGGCCGATACCCTGGGAAGTAAAACAAATATTGGAGAGCAGGCCGTCCTTCGGATGGGACAGTTAAATTATGGTTCCGAGCCCTATCCTAGGTAACTCAGGTCAGAATTTAGGACTCCCACAGTAGAGTCGGGCTCATGTCCACCAGAGCGACAAAAGAGTTCTCTGGTAGATATGAGGTGATACGGCCTCGTAGTCACAATATCAACCTAGTTCCAATCGTAAACACTAAAGAGGTTAAACATTTGTTTCCTACAAAATTTATAAGTTTAAATCTAGGTAACTCTTTAACCTTAGTAAGAAAATGTTGTTTTTACCTGAGTAAGAAAAGTACCTCAATCTCCTTACTAGATTGCCTAGTCACTAGGTAATGTATTTAAACTGAGACCATCTGTGTTTGAGCGTGCCAAACTACTCAAGTGTTTTTTTCAGAGAACAATACCTTTTGAAACGGATTTCAAGACGTCATTTTTTTTTTTATGTTGAAACACACATTTCTTCTTAACTAACTTGAAATAATTGAAGAAGAAAAAGTATAGCTGAGAGGTAGCGAGCTGGCCTACTGAGCTCAAGATCGGGGGTTTGAAACCCGGCCGACGCATTTAGGTCTTTGTTCTGAGAGGTAAAAAAATCTTAGATGTCCTTTGGGTGAAACGTTAAGAGATGATCTCGTGCTAGTACGACCTCTAGTTGACTAAACCTAGGTAAAGTTTAGGATTCCCACTATAGAGGTGGGCTCACCCACTATCACTGGTAGTAGGCGATATGAGCTAGTAGCCCAGGCATGAGATAAAGAAATGGATAGAATGAAGTAGAATTAATAGTCTCATCTTGAAACTTTGAACAAAGTACACAAGTTCAGTGAAATAAGACAATGTTTCGCGAATAGAAGAAAGTCCAAAAATTGCTTTTTGACGTTTTACTTGAATATGGGTGCTCTGGTGGAAAAATTAATTTAGTATTAAGGGAAGAAGCTGAAAAAAAGGTTCTCGTTTCTTAGAACGAAAAAATACTTGAAGTGAAGGAGGCGGTGAAAGTGGCTTTGGAGATGGAGTTGACGGTAGAGGTGGAAAAGGCGGTTGAGGTGGTGGTGGAAAAGAAGGTAGAGGTGGAGGAGGCGGTTTAGGTGGTAGTGGAGGTGGCGGTAGAGGTGGTGGAGGTGGCGGTAGAGGTGGAGGTGGTGGCGGAGATGGAGGAGGCGGTTTAGGTGGTAGTGGAGATGAAGGTGGCGGTAGAGGTGGAGGAGGAGTTTTAGGTGGTAGTGGAGGTGGCGGTAGAGGTGGAGGGGGCGGTAGTTAATAATAATCAGTAACAATTTCGTCCCGAATAATTCAGTCTACACGAAATAACTGTTCAGTCTACAGATCTGAATGAGGAACCTACCATTTTAAACTCAATTTATCTCCTTTCGCATACATCAATGGAATTGGTGAGCTAATTTGAGTTCTCAAATTCGTTGCAAAGACCCCTTTTCCTGGAGAAGGAGAGAACTTCCTGGATGTCCTCTATTCGTCTCTGTAGCTGTCCCACTGTTTACATTGAATATTAAACAAATTGTGGCATGAACAGAGCCAGCTAATGATCTCCTTTGTCGCTCTCAAGACAAGACACATCACATCTGAACAACTACTTCGTATCGTTAGATATCATTTGTTCCTTCCTTCATAAAAGTGGACTGAGCTCATTTTCAAGATCTCATCCCCTGTGGGTCAATCCAGTCCACTGACTCATTCTACATCAGGCCATTCGATTTCATTCTAATTTGACTTCCTCAGATATACGAAATGTAGGGGAATCAGCCAGAAATTCGCTGATTACACCGTAATTTCATGTTTTCCCCCGTTTTTTCCTTCGAGAGAGTTTTTCTCTCTCTCTCTCTCTCCAAAACCAATCGACCTTTTGAACTAAAAAATCTATAGTACTTTTGAAGGTGCTTCAGAATCCTCATATTAAATTTTTTGTCGATACATTCATTACATCAGCAGCTATTGGGTTTTTGTGTTGAGGCCCCCTCTGATCTCCCTCTTCCTTAAAAAATGAAAATTAATAGATGTCGTCCTTATGTGATTTCAATTTAAATATGAAATTTCGTGTCACTACATTCATTACAACGGCAGTTATTGGAGTTTTTGTGTTAAGCCTTCCCCCCTCAATTTTTTTTATTTTTATACCCAGTAACGCCAGTATGAAATGATTTTGAGAGAGGATGATCTGTAAAAATGTGGTGGGTAAAACAAAGTCTCTAATGACCACATCACACACACACATATATTATATATATTTAAAAAATATTTTTATCGTTTTTAATAGAATATTGCCAATAATAAAAAAAAAATATTTTATAATTGCTGCTATGCGATACAGTTTAAACATTACATTATTTTACACTAGCAGCAATACCCGGCGTTGCCCGGGGAACTTTGACTTTTCTCCCAATATCTCCTATAAGGCTATTCAGTTCCTCGACAGTACATTCATGATGTTATAATTTTCAATTATTCATACGGAATAAGGCTTATAGTCCTTCAACTGTAGTAACGCTTGCTTTGGAGCTAAAACTAATTTATTCAAAAAGATTACTCATTAATCGTTGCAATGGTTTTCGAGTTACAAAGATTGCGTGAGTGGATGCTGGAATGGACCAGGGGTTGATTAAAAAATAGACCTTAACCTTCCGGTAGATAAAACTTATCTATTCAAAAAGATTCCTCATTAATCATTCTAGTGGTTTTTGAGTTACAAAGATTGCGTGGGTGGATGCTGGGATGGACCAGATATTGAGGTACTAATACGCCTATAACCTTCCACAGACGATGACGAACAAATTAAAAAAAAAATTAATCAAATCCATCAAGCCGTTCGTGAGTTATAGCGGTACAACGCACAGACATTTTCAGCTTTATATATATGATTCATAGGGTCGCTCTAATTTTGCTCGAGTAGGTTCTATCTAAAAATTAAGGGCGTATGAGTGATTGGAGTTTAATAAGAAACATAGCAAACGTCTACATTTTATGATGGTTTTCGGTATCTCGCAAATGGAGTAACATTAGGAAAAAAGTATTTTTTTCACAATGACAATGAACAAATACACACAGCTGAACATTAACCACGAAAACATCCCTTGGACACTAACATACCAGGCAGTGAGGTATCTAGGAGTGCTCCTAGATACCTAACTGACAAATGCCTACACCAGACTCTCCTCACTCTACACTTCTCTAGAAGAACGGGGAGCCTCTGCCACACCGTCGTCTGAAGCCCAGGCTTGTTCTAGAAATTATCCCCTGACTACTGTCTTTATTATTATTTTTTTTTATTTTGTTATTCTTTATATATATATTATTGTGAATAGCGCTTTTTGCGCTGAACCAAATATGTTTTTTTTTTCTTCTCTAGAATTTTTCACAGATATATGAGTCTCATAGCAACTGCATCCTCACCTAATTCCCTTCCTTATTCCGTTGAAACTTTCCTAAAGGAAATACTAATTAACCGTTTTATGCTCAATGAACCTATTAAGAGAGCATCTTTTACCTCATTAGAGCCCCGGGCTATTCATGTTGGTTTGTCATTTTGACATTTTTTTTTTTCTCTTTAATGAACGAAACTCAAATTAGGAAGTTACTAAGCGTACCGCTCCAGTTCTTTCAGTACACAAATCGTCACCTACCTCGGCTCAAAATGTAAGAGATCATTTTTTTCCCTCGTGAAATATGGTTGTTCGTATATGAAGAGACAGCAAAAAATTTTCTAGCAAAAATGACTCAATATTTGAACAATTTACGGATGTTTGAGCCAAGCACTAAGAATAATAATAATAAATAATATTAATCAAAGAACAAGCTGCCGAGAAATATTAACTAAAAACTTCAAATCCTGCTGTTTATGTTTGAAACATTAATGGTTATCAGGAAAAATAAAAATATCCCTCTTAACAATTCTTGTCATGATTATAAAACCAGGAAGAAAGATTTTCGGATAACTAAACATTGCTACACTCATTTTGAAAAAAGTATAACTCATAAAGGAATTAATTTTTTTAATGCCCTTCCTCACTTCTTGAAAGCAATAGATACAATAAAGAAATTTAAAACTTAGCGTAACTTTTGAAGAATTATATAAATATTTATCATAATTTAAAATATAATTACAAACTATATCTATTGTATTATTAATATTGTTTGTTATTGTTAAAATAAATTATTATTTTATTTTATTTATTTATTAATTTTTTACTAATTTTATTTTATTTTTACTAGTATTGTTATTACTAATGTGTCTTCGACAGAAATAATAACTGTTTATGTACCTAATTTATATGCAATCTTGACGTATACATTTTTATGACATATTACCATCTTATGGTTTAATAAATATTATTATTATTTTAGATATTCTAATATGATACATTAAAATAACTGTAGTTTCTTGTCCTACTGGAAATCAAAACTCTAATGTACATTTTCCTTTCCTGAAGAAGCCCTCTATAAGCTATCATCCTATTAAAGAAGTCAAATAAGATCGTCATCAGAGTTGCTGAATGTGCCTTAGTCCTTGAGAAAATATATAACATCAGGTTATGTATGTACTAACCCGGTAAGACCTATGGAAACCTCTCTAGTATATGGTCGTTGGTCTTGCTAAAATTTCTGAAAATTACTTATCCCAATCTCCGAAAATTCCAGAATTCTTTCGGGCATTTCGTGTACAGTAAATCCTAGTTATAGCGAATTTGAATGGACCGGAAAATCAGCTGTTCATTATAAGCGAGTTTGTTATAACCGAGGTACCGGTGATAAATTTTATCTATATATTTATTACTTTTTTATACGTAATAGTATAAGAATGTATTGAAATCGTGCGAAAATCCGAAATTGAGTTTTCAATGTATTTCCACGTTTCAAGGCCTCCTGAGTACGTTTTGACCATTTTCGCGATGGTGTCTGTCTGTGGGATTCTGAAGTTCTGAGCGCTCTACCGCAAAAACGATTGTAGCTATGAACTTAAAATTTGGAACGGGTCACATGTTTTAACTTTGATAGATTTTGACCGAAATCGAACGAAAATTGAGGCCACTTTCCCCCGTAACCTAACTACATTTTATAAGATACAGCTTATGTTTATGACTTAGAAGTTCTTGGGGTCTAATTTTTTATGGAAGCATTTTCGGAGAAATGCTTATAAGAAAATTTCTGTTCAAAATTCAATTTTCTATAAGATCCCCAAATATCGAATCCTGTATTCATGAGTGATTTTTACAAAATTTTCTTCGTTATAACAATTCGAATTTCATTGTTTTTTTTGGCAATTACATACTTCATTTATTCAGTCCCTTTCTCGATGAAATAAAATACTCAACGTATTCTTTGTTCGAAGACCCTGAGTGAGACCCCTATATATTTTCGTGCAAATTGCAGCTTAGTTGATTAATTGGCGCTGGGGGAGTACATTGCAGGTGAGTCACTGACGACTTTCTAAAATGTTTGAAATATATATAATATAAAGGTTAAAGATGGATATTTGAGATGCCAAAGAAAGATGTATGATTTGGTTTGAACAGATGTTCCGCTCTTTGTCCTAACGCTCCGTTTACTTAAGATCCTCCTCCACTCCACATGTTAACGTTACCATACCGAATATATTACATACCGAGTGTATTATAGATTTATTATAGGAGTAAAACTATGATTATGACTCAAATATGATTGGGAAAACTGAAAATATGTGAGCTATATGACAACTTATGGGAAGGTTTAACGCCGTAAGCATGGTGTTTATTAAAAAAATATATATATATTTTTTGAGAAGAGAGAGGATGGAGAGTGATCTGTAAAAACGTGGTTGGTATAAGAAAGTTCTGTTATTGACGAATAATAAAAAAAACTATTTTTAAATTACTATTTAAACATTTCTTAGAATTATTTCCTATGTACATTTTTTTGGGGCGCTATAACATTGTTCATATTAGCGATATCCCAAATATAATAGCATATTAAAGTTGGGAATCGAATAAGGATCAATTTTGGTATGGACTATTTTTGCGATAGGACTAACCGTCTTCGCATAAAACAAACAAACGTCTAAAAAAATGGATATCAAGACGTCATTCTATGACGGTTTTTGGAATGTATCTCATAAACAAAACTACCTGAGAAAAATCATATATTGTATACAATATATTGTCTATAACTTTTATTTGAAGAGATTTTTGATTAGATCATAAATATAAATATATTAAGTGCTCTAAGTAAAGTGGTCCCAATTTTTGTCTGATTTCGGTTAAAACTCCAAAATTTAAGTTAGCACAAGTGACATATCTTCATTGCTACAATAATTGATATTTAACATTTTTGCAGATATATTGTGAAACACTTGATAAAAATAAAGAAAACGTTTGTTTTAAAAAAAATATTGTCTATTTCACAGAAAATATATAATAAGGGAGTACTTTCGGTATTGCTACCATCTTCAGCCACGACTGATTTAAAAACTTGTAAAAAAAAATTTATTTTTAAGATCCCAATTTGGGACGAAATGTCATTTTTTTTATGTTTTTACATATTTCAAATATTAACTGTACAGAAGGGATAGGAAAACCCCGTAGGGGCTGAAAAAGGATACCTACCTACCGTTTGCATTGTAAACTACCTAGTTGAACTTCAATTTAGTATTTGTTAGGTCGTGGCTGAAGATGGTACCAATACCGAAGTTCTCCCATATTATATATTTTCTGTGAAATAGACAATATTTTTTAAAAACATACGCTACAATAATTGTTGTGTTGAAATGCTCACAAAGTTCCATTCTCACAGACATCATCGCGAAAAATGTTAAAACGGGTTCAGTGTTGAAACGTGAATTTCCGTTGAAAACTCAATCTTTTGCACGATTACGATAATTCCTTATCATATATATAAAGCTGAAAATGTCTGTGCGTTGTACCGCTATAACTCACGAACGGCTTGATGGATTTGATTAATTTTTTTTTTAAATTTGTTCGTCATCGTCTGTGGAAGGTTATAGGCGTATTAGTACCTCAATATCTGGTCCATCCCAGCATCCACCCACGCAATCTTTGTAACTCAAAAACCACTGCAATGATTAATGAGGAATCTTTTTGAATAGATAAGTTTTATCTACCGGAAGGTTAAGGTCTATTTTTTAATCAACCCCTAGTCCAACCCAGCATCCATTCACGCAATCTTTGTAACTCGAAAACCATTGAAACGATTAATGAGTAATCTTTTTGAATAAATTAGTTTTAGCTCCAAAGCAAGCGTTACTACAGTTGAAGGACTATAAGCCTTATTCCGTATGAATAATTGAAAATTATAACATCATGAATGTACTGTCGAGGAACTGAATAGCCTTATATGAGATATTGGGAGAAAAGTCAAAGTTCCCCGGGCAACGCCGGGTATTACTGCTAGTCTTCTTATATATAAAGCTGAAAATGTCTGTGCGTTGTACCGCTATAACTCACGAACGGCTTGATGGATTTGATTAATTTTTTTTTTTATTTGTTCGTCATCGTTAGTGGAAGGTTATAGGCGTATTAGTAACTCAATATCTGGTCCATCCCAGCATCCACCCACGCAATCTTTGTAACTCGAAAACTAGGGTTTCCGTGGAAAGGCGCATACTAGCTGTGGTGCCCAGGGGTCTTAAAAACTTACTAGCGTTACTATAGTTGAAGGACTATAAGCCTTATTCCGTATGAATAATCGAAAATTATAACATCATGAATGTGGTGTCGAAGGATTGAATAGACTTATAGGAGATATTGGGAGAAAATTCAAAGTTCCCCGGGCAACGCCGGGTATTACTGCTAGTACTAAATATTATTATACTACATATCAGTGCCTCTTTATCTCTGAGGGAAATGAGACAGCCGCCTCAGGGCCCCCGATAGTCCAGGAGCCCAGTGCAAAAAGGGTGACTTAATTTAAGAAAATTTTTATTATGAAATTTTCAAAATATCCATCCTCGAGACCCAAAAAATGGCAGTCTAAAATCTCAAAGCCGATGGAATACGAAATGGCGGGCAAGTAAAACCTATAGTTTTTTTGAAAAAATTGATTTATTTTATGACATATGAAACTTGATCTGTCTAAAACTAGATAAAATATCAATTCAAAAAATCCTAGTCTGAACTCATAAATCCGATGAAGTGGTGAATCAGGCGTCACTCAAAATCCCACTTTTGGCACCCAAAAATCCACTTATTTTATGACGAATGAAACTTGATCTATCTAAAACTAGATAAGATGTCAAATTAAAAAGTCGTAGTCTGATCTCATAAATCCGATGGAACGGTGAATCAGACGTCACTCAAATACCAATTATGGGTATATAACCAAAAACTGACTTATTTTATGAGAAATGAAACTTGATCTATCTAAAACTAGATAAGTTGTCAAATTAAAAAGTCCTAGTTTGATCTCATAAATCCGATGGAACGGTGAATCAGACGTCACTCAAATACCAATTATGGGTATATACCCAAAAACTGACTTATTTTATGACAAATGAAACTTGATCTATCTAAAACTAGATAAGATGTCAAATTAAAAAGTCCTAGTCTGATCTCATAAATCCGATGGAACGGTGAATCAGACGTCACTCAAATACCAATTATGGGTATATACCCAAAAACTGACTTATTTTATGACAAATGAAACTTGATCTATCTAAAACTAGATAAGATGTCAAATTAAAAAGTCCTAGTCTGATCTCATAAATCCGATGGAACGGTGAATCAGACGTCACTCAAATACCAATTATGGGTATATAACCAAAAACTGACTTATTTTATGACAAATGAAACTTGATCTATCTAAAACTAGATAAGATGTCAAATTAAAATGTCCTAGTCTGATCTCATAAATCCGAGGGAACGGTGAATCAGACGTCACTCAAATACCAATTATGGGTATATAACCAAAAACTGACCTATTTTATGACAAATGAAACTTGATCTATCTAAAACTAGATAAGATGTCAAATTAAAAAGTCCTAGTCTGATCTCATAAATCCGATGGAACGGTGAATCAGACGTCACTCAAATACCAATTATGGGTATATAACCAAAAACTGACCTATTTTATGACAAATGAAACTTGATCTA
Source organism: Aradus depressus (assembly GCA_963662175.1). Classification (NCBI taxonomy): domain Eukaryota; kingdom Metazoa; phylum Arthropoda; class Insecta; order Hemiptera; family Aradidae; genus Aradus; species Aradus depressus. The sequence continues at coordinate 35,081,952 of OY759218.1, forward strand.
TCTAAAACTAGATAAGATGTCAAATTAAAAAGTCCTAGTCTGATCTCATAAATCCGATGGAACGGTGAATCAGACGTCACTCAAATACCAATTATGGGTATATAACCAAAAACTGACTTATTTTATGACAAATGAAACTTGATCTATCTAAAACTAGATAAGATGTAGTATATTGAATTTTTAGCAAATTTTTTGAATTTTTGAAAGTTTGGATCTTTTTTACTAGCTTCTTTTGTATGTTTGGAACTTTTCTATTAGCTGCTACCCCCTTCCACCAGCCTCTTGGCATCATTGTTAAGTGTGAAAATTCCCTTCAGTGGAGTTGTTTTTGTGCCATGGAAGAGAAAGGGCTTAGATGCAGAAACCGAAATGTGAGTTATTACAAGTATATTATTCATAAAAAATATGTTATATATAATATATATAAAAATATATTATATAAAAATATATATTATTCATAAAATTAATAAAAGGATTTATTTGAAAAAAAACAAACTCTAATACCTTACTAATATACACTGCTCAAAACTCGAATCATTTTATCGAAGCTTGAACCAATGTGAGCGTTCATATGTTGTAACACGAGGCCTCTTGAGTGAGAAAACAAAGAAAAATTGGAAAAATTCTATCTTTGTATTCTAGCCAGTGTGAAAGAATGTAAGTGCATGGACTTTTACCCTGTTGGTGTCCTGTTGTTATTTGCCGGATTAAGTCATATTGTATCATGGAGTTTCTTATCTTTTGAACAGTCTAATGTTTTCATCAGTGGATTAACAGTTTCTGAGTTGTTCTGACCAGTGAATCTGTTCATGTTGAACCGTTTATGTTACGAATCTCTTTTACTGCTCTCAAAAGTTATCAAGCGATGGAGATGCTAAACATCGGTGAATCCATGCGTGCAGTCGCAAATCGCTTCAATTTGTGGGCTAGGTGTGATCCATCGAGCTGGGACAAGATTCCTGGATACTGTTTATACAACAGAAGATGCACCTGATGATGATGTAAAAATTGCTTTCTTACTATTTTTTACATGAATAAAATCATCAATAATTTCATCAAAATTTTAATTATTAAAACTTCATGCTCAATCGAACTTTTTAGATAATTGTTTGTATTTTTTAATTTTGAAAAATATCTCTCATTCCTACTTAACATTTTTGCAAAACAATGACAAAGAAATTCGGAGAATTTCAAGATTTGGCATAATACAAATTAACTCAAATGAAATAAAACATAAGTTTATTAGTGATTTTTGCTAATTTCACATAATATATCTACATGGGAGTACTTACGGTATTTCTACCATCCTCAGCCAAAAGTATAAAAGATAAGACTAAGTTAATATTACAGAATGGTAGACACAATAACTGGGAGACAATTCAAACATAGACTCAAAGGACATATATCAGACACAACACACAACATAACAAAATCAACATTCGTCCAACACATCAACCAACACAAACATACATTTGTTAAAGATACAGGCATAAAATACCTTCATTTCTGTGGAAAAAGTGAATTACTCAACTCATTAGAACAATTAGAAACAAATAGAACTTTGAAAGAAGGAAATTGTATGAACGACCAAACCAATCTAAAATATTCCGCCTTACTGTAAACAGTAATATAACCCTCCAGTCGATATGCTCATGTACGTTTAAATATACATAGCATTTACCTCTTACCAATAGATACATATAATTTACAATATAATAATTTTAATTAGTTTGTAATTAGAACCAATTATTTTTGATTTTTTACTTTATTATTCGCCTGTTCATTGTTAATGCATAGCAAACATTATATAGTCTAAAATATTACCTAGATTTTAGAAGGGGTTCAAACATTTGAAAAATTGTGACCGCCTTGTCATAAAATATCTCTCAGCTTGACAGTTTAGCTTAGATAGGAATGTCTGACGTCTGGGGAACTCCGAGGGGTTCCAACAAAGAGGCTGACCTTTCTGTAATATTTTAGTTAGACTTATCTGTTATGCTTTTGGCTGAGGATGGTACCGAAAGTACTCCCATGTAAATATATATATTATGTGAAATTAGACAATACCGCTAATAAACTTATGTTTTATTTCATTCAAGTTCATTTGAATCATTTCACAATATCTCTGCAATAATGTCAGTTTTCAATAATACAAATTGACATTCTAGAATGTTCTCGTGTATTATATAAATTATTTTAAAAAAATTGAGAATATTATTGAAAAAAAATTCAAAGGCCTCCCGAAAGTGTTAATAATTTATAAATAGTTCAAGTTTCCAACCTGAGGGTTGCGGGTTCGAGTCCCGACCAGTAATATCAACTTATATTACAAATAGTTCAAGTTTCCATCCCGAGGGTTGCGGGTTCGAATCCCCACCAGTAATATCAACTTACTTTACAAATTACCTACGTTAGCAACCCGAGGGTTGCGTGTTCGAGTCCCGACAAATAATATCAACTTATTTTACAAATAACCTACATTACCAACCCGAATGTTGCGGGTTCGAGTCCCGACCAGTAATATCAACTTATTTTACAAATTACCTACGTTAGCAAACCGAGGGTTGCGGGTTCGAGTCCCGACAAGTAATATCAACTTATTTTCCAAATAGTTCACGTTACCAACCCGGGGTTGCGGGTTCGAGTCCCGACCAGTAACATCAACTTATTTGACAAATTACCTACGTTAGCAAGCCGAGGGTTGCGGGTTCGAGTCCCGACCAGTAATATTAACTTATTTTACAAATAGTTCAAGTTTCCAACCTGAGGGTTGCGGGTTCGAGTCCCGACCAGTAATATCAACTTATTTTACAAATAACCTACATTACCAACCCGAATGTTGCGGGTTCGAGTCCCGACCAGTAATATCAACTTATTTTACAAATTACCTACGTTAGCAAACCGAGGGTTGCGGGTTCGAGTCCCGACAAGTAATATCAACTTATTTTCCAAATAGTTCACGTTACCAACCCGAGGGTTGCGGGTTCGAGTCCCGACCAGTAACATCAACTTATTTGACAAATTACCTACGTTAGCAACCCGAGGGTTGCGGGTTCGAGTCCCGACCAGTAATATCAACTTATTTTCCAAATAGTTCACGTTACCAACCCGAGGGTTGCGGGTTCGAGTCCCAACCAGTAACATCAACTTATTTGACAAATTACCTACGTTAGCAAGCCGAGGGTTGCGGGTTCGAGTCCCGACCAGTAATATTAACTTTTATTACAAATAGTTCACGTTACCAACCCGAGAGTTGCGGGTTCGAGTCCCGACCAGTAATATCAACTTATTTTACAAATTACCTACATTAGCAACCCGAGAGTTGCGGGTTCGAGTCCCGACCAGTAATATTAACTTATTTTACAAATAACCTACGTTACCAACCCGAGAGTTGCGGGTTCGAGTCCCGACCAGTAATATCAACTTATTTTACAAATAGTTCACGTTACCAGCCCGAGAGTTGCGGGTTCGAGTCCCGACCAGTAATATCAACTTATTTTACAAATAACCTAGGTTACCAACCCGAGAGTTGCGGGTTTGAATCCCGATCAGTAATATCAACTTATTTTATAAATAGCTCACGTTACCAACCAGAGGGTTGCGGGTTCGAATTCCGACCCGTATTATCAAGTTATTTTATTAATTTTCTAGCATATAGGCAAGTTATTGTAATGGGTCCGACAATCGAAATCAAAATGTTCATAATATTTTTATGTTTCGAGGTCATTACAGTATTTTTAGACTTTTTATGAAAGAAGTATGTTTTTGTGTGTGTACGTACGTAAGTGCGTGGTCAATCTTTCCTGCACGAAATTTCGCGAATGAAATATGATATCGACTCCGCTTTGGTGCCAATTGAAGCGTATCGACTTAAAACTGATCTGAAAGAAATTTTATCAAACTCGGTCGTTTTTTTGTTTAAGCTTAGATTAAGATGAATTTGTTTCGGTGGCAATTTTGAATGGGAGGGCAGGCTATTCTACAAATAGCTTAAAATCCATCGCTGCCTGAACCTAAATGGAGTTGGGCAGGAACTTCTTATAAAGTATTTATGACTTATCTTTCAAATGGTGTAATCGTCCTGGCGTATATAATCTCACAATGATTGAAGAAACACAATCACTCATCGGTGCCATAATCTCTTCTTCTTTTTTCGATGAGGGCACCGGTTGCTCCGTGGTATGCCTGCTTGCTTACTGAACTCAAGATGGTGAATTCGAAACCCGACAGAGGCCCTTGGTTAGGAAGTAAAATAAACTTAAGCTCGCCGTTTTTCGGTAGGGACGTTAAGCGATGGTGCCTAGCCTCTACGATGTCTGGTAACTCCCTAAAGACTAATAATTTATGGTTTCCAGATTTACTTTGTGAAGCTCCATTCTAGGAATAAATAATTAAAATACACAATTTCTTTGTCAAACTTCACTATATATTCTCAAATACTCAACTAGTTTCGCCGTGTTAAGGCATTATCAAGAGTCTCTTATAAACAGTTTATAAGTGACTCTTGATAATACCTTAACACGGCGAAACTAGTTGAGTATTTGAGAATATATAGTGAAGTTTGACAAAGAAATTGTGTATTTTAATTATCTATCCCTAAAGACTGCTACCCTAGGTGAATATAAATGTAAAGTAGGCAAAATTTAGGACTCAAATTGTATAGTCGGGCTCATGTTCACCAGAGTGATGAAAGGGAGCTCTGGTAGTAGGCGATTTGACCCAGAAGTTAATGCCCGGACTTGAGCTTCATTAACTAACTCAAGTAACTAGGGACAATACCATAAATAAACAAGTTTTATTTCTTTCAAGTTAATTTAATTATTACACAATATCTCTGCAATAATGTCAGTTTTCATTAACTAGGGTACGACATAGCCTAAATTTTGATTTTGTGTAAACTAAGTTGAACTCAGTACCATTTTAAACTATTTACTGAATTTTTGAGTGTACGTGATGACTCAGTAGCGAAGGGTCATCCCCCTAATGTTGAATCGGTGAAAACAAAATCACGGGGAAGTTTTATATTATTATTGTACAGATCCTATTCTTCGTATCATTTTGATGATATTTTAACTTGTAAAAGAATAACATTCATTATTCCATAGTAAATGTTGGTAAAGGCTAGAAAGTTCGTTACTTTTCCGGGAAATGTAAGGGATTAGAGGAAGGCTCGATTCAAAAACAAGTTTGATTACCATTGTTTGCAAAGTGAGCTATGTATGTATAAAATAGGTTGATATTACTTTTTTTTTGGGTGGCCGACCTCCGGTGGAGCCCACGACACCTATCGCGATATCGTCTTGGAAATTAGAGCCTAACAATTTTATTAATCATTAAAAAATAAAAACATAATTATCGCGAATCTCTTTCTCCAGAGCTAATAGACGTAAGGGCTCATCTATATCCGCTCCTAAAGGCAAAACTACTGTTTACTGAAGTAAAGGCGACCACCCCGTCCAAGACCAAGACTATAGGCGGAGCTCCTGCCAGCACACGTAGCGCAGCCATAGAGACAGTACGATAGACCTTTGTAACCCTTAAAAGGGCTGCACTCTGGGCTTGCACAAGGATCACGCGTCGCCGCTTCAATGCCACCATCCAGCAGCGGCTTACCTTGCTATAGCCTCGGATATAGCCGTCGCGCAGGCTAGGCAGCTCAGAGCGTTGAAAGTGGCGGTTGTCCTTTCTTTAGTGGCTACAACGTAGGGGGTCGCGTTGAGCTCGGCCTCCTCAAGGTACATAACCGTGGGTTTTGATTACCAAGGTTGATATAAATGGTCGAGATTCGAACCCGCAACCCTCGGGTTGAAAACGTGAGCTATTTCTAAAATAAGTTGATATTACTGGTGGGGATTCGAACCCGCAACTCTCGGGTTGGTAACGTGAGCTATTTGTAAAATAAGTTGATATTACTGGTGGGGATTCGAACCCGCAACCCTCGGGTTCGTAACGTGAGCTATTTGTAAAGTAAGTTGGTAATACTGGTGGGGATTCGAACTCGCAATCCTTGGGTTAGTAACGTGAGCTTTTTGTAAAATAAGTTGATGTAAATTGTGGGGATTCGAACCCGCAATTCTCGGGTTGGTAACGTGAGCTATTTGTATTGGTTATCTGATTATCTTTTGAATACTAATGAATAAAAAACTTAAAACGAGTCAAAAAATTCCAAAGTGGAATTTTTTGACTCGTTTTAAGTTTTTTATTCATTAGTATTCACAATGAACTTCCACAAGATCTCTGGCGAAAACATCTCTAATCTTTTGAATAATGAGTGATCACTCATAAGATAACATGATACTTTCAAAATAGGTTCTTGAATAACAATCTTTCAGATAACGAGATAATGTATCTGATGAGTGACAGGTAACCAAGTATCTTGAATAAAGTATCTTTTCATGAACCAAATACTATCTTGCAAGATAACGTTATCTTGTGAGATACGTATCTTGGAAGATACTATCTTTTCAATATTTAAAAGATAATGTATCTGACTAATGCCCAGGTCTGGTACATATACACCCCGTACATCTATAGCTCGTTGAAGGAGAGTCGACTCAAGCCTTTGTGAATTATTAAACATCTTAAGACGACGTAGGGGAAGATAAAAGTGATGTTATCTAAAAGGTTGGAAGAAAGGTTTGCGATAGCCCCTTCGCGCGTGCTTCTTAGTTCCATGTTCGCATTCACAAATATTTGTACAGCCCTGATAACGTAGATGGTAAGATTCTAAGATAGCCTACTCCCTGAATACTCTTAAGGGCCTATTCAGGGTTTTTCCACGGATATTTTTTCATTCATCAGGGGCTGTTAAGGAGCCACCTGGGACCCTTAGGCTAAAACACTTACCATTCTTTTCACACTTTTTACAAAAAAAAAAAAAAAAAGTTCTTTTCACAATTTTTACTTCCCTTCTGTGACAGTAATCATTCAGTACTCCCTGAGATCTCCTCAATTAGTAAGATATACGGCATCACAGAAGCACCCCTTCATTTTCCTCCGGTGAAAAGGCAGATAAATCTGAATAAAGCGTAACATTTTAAGAAATATTAAAAACACCGGAAATGAATAAAAAAATGTGTGATGCAGCCATAACAGGACTTTCTTATACCAACCACTCTAGTACAGATCACACCCCCTTCCCCTCCCCCTCTCAAATTCATTTCATATTGGCATTACTGGGTATTCCAAATTGTCCGTTTAATAGAGACGTCCGTTTAGAGAGATTCCACTATATTTCTTTTTTTTTTTTATTTATCCTTTTTAATAAAAACTACCAACAATATTTTGAACTTTGTTGCTAAGCGTCACTTTTTAAACATTACTTTAAATTATTTCCTACGGAAATTTATTTTGCCTTGGGGCGCAATGACATTGGTCGTATTGCTCTCAAATCTGAGAAAACGGCGATTAGAAATTTAATGGACAATTTTTGCTAAAAAACAATTTTTCGAAAGGACTTTTTGTTTATAACGATGATGTCTTGCCGTGTTAAATGTGTAACATTTTTTTCACAGCGTGGGTCTACAGTTAATGTTATTTATTTTAAAATTGCACTTTTAGTTCTTCAAATAGATTGTTTGAAAAGAAAATTTCATTAAAAACAAATAAACTGAAATTTATATCAATTTCCTCATGTAATGATTTTCTTGTGTTTCAGGAATCTCGTGAAGGTTGGTTGGATTTGTATTTCTTCATTCAAGTTATAGATCACAGTTCAGGTATTATGAAATGAGGCGGGTAGAAGCAAAGGGATGTAAGTGACAAACATGTCATTTCGAGATAATTACCTTCAAAGTTATACTAACATCGTAAATTCAGGTATTACCCAGGTATTTTCCACTAGTAACATCATTACTGGTACTAACAATCGTTCTGATCATTAGCCAGTAGTCAGGGTAGGTGTCAAGGAAGATGTTAACACACATATCTCAATTTCAGCCGATTTGTCACTTACATCCCTTTGCTTCTAACCCCCTCAAATGTAGTATAAATAGAATTGCATTAAAAAAAAACTATTTGGAATGTTCGAAAAACGTTGCAATTATTTTAACAATGTTTACAGAGCATGTTGCATGCGAAGATGTTCTTCGTGTTTTTCTGATTTGTTACCAATAATTGGTAATTATTATTGAACATCTGGCAACCATTATTTACTTTATTGTACCTCCTTCATTATTGCTCTTTATCGTTTCGGGTGCACCTTGCTTTCGTTCAACATCACCCGATAGGACGTATACGAGTAAAGAGCAAAAATCCAAAAAAAGGTTTCAAAATGACATTTCAGGATGGATTTCGGCATGTATCTCGTAAACCAAAGGACCAGCGAAAAATTGTATAATTTAATATAATAAGATGTGCCAGTTAGTTTTCTTTACAACATTTATTTGAAAATAATTTTGTTTAGGTCTTAAATACTTGGGCTCCGAAGTAAAGTGGCCTTAATTTTCAAAATCTAATCAAATCTAAGTTAGTACATCTTCATTTTTAGTTTTAAGTGCAATGCTACAATCGTATTTTTAGGTAGAGCGCTCACAATGTTCCAATTACATACACACAGACAGAAAAACATCAAATTCCGCTGAAAACTTGATCTCGTATTTTCGCACGATTACAATACCTACTTCCTTATACTAAAGGTATGAGAAAGTAAAAATCAGCGGTTTGCGAGTTACACTCCGAAAACAATCCTGAAATGTCGTTTTCAAACCAATTTTTTTTTTTTAGATCTATGCTTGATTTACGTTTGTCCTATCGAAAAATTAGTTCTTTCCAAAAATGTTCCTTCTTAAATTTCTAATTATTAATGTGCCTTAACTTGGAGATAGGATCAATATGACTAAAGTTATAGTGCCCCAAATAATGTAAAATAAATTTTCGTAGGAACTATTTCAAAATAATGTTTAAATAGTAGTGCATGGCAACGATTTTTTTAAATTATTAATAATTTTTTTTTTTTTTTTTTAATGATAGAAAAATATAGAAAATAAATTTGTTATGTGGCTATAACAGGAATTTCTTACATGAAACACGTTTTTACAGTATTACGCTACACAATGAAAGAAAGAAATTATGCCAAAGCGTTACTTTTATATACCGCCAATCATATATATAAAGCTGAAAATGTCTGTGCGTTGTACCGCTATAACTCACGAACGGCTTGATGGATTTGATTAATTTTTTTTTAAAATTTGTTCGTCATTGTCTGTGGAAGGTTATAGGCGTATTAGTACCTCAATATCTGGTCCATCCCAGCATCCACCCACGCAATCGATTAATGAGAAATCTTTTTGAATAAATTAGTTTTAGCTCCAAAGCTAGCGTTACTACAGTTGAAGGACTATAAGCCTTATTCCGTATGAATAATTGAAAATTATAACATCATGAATGTACTGTCGAGGAACTGAATAGCCTTATAGGAGATATTGGGAGAAAAGTCAAAGTTCCCCGGGCAACGCCGGGTATTACTGCTAGTATGAAATAATTTTGAGAGAGGGGAGTGTGATCTGTAATAACATGTTTGGTATAAGAAAGTCCGGTTATCATATATATATTTTAAAATTATTATTTATAATTTATTAATTAATTTTACTCTCATTATTAGAAATTATGTTAAAAAAAATTCTGACCTGCATTTCCTGCAGTGCATTTCCATGAGATAATGATGAAGTAAAAAATAATAATAATAATAAATAAATAAAAGTACGTGTTGTAGAGGTCTGAGCTTAAAAAAAAAAAAATGCAAACAGAAGTTTAATAATGGGGAGGGAGGAAAGGGTTAAGGGAGAACTTTTAATAGGACACGCCTTACATTGGAGGACTTGATATTGCTGTCCAGGGCCTCAGCATACAAGAACATTCACAAGAAATATTTTTCAAAAACCGCTTCTAGGATGAGTTCTGAATGCCTTTTCATTCAATCCCCTTTTAAAAGGATCCCTCCAATGAAATATTTCATTATTGTTAACAAACACCTGTTTTTTTCCAAAAAAAAAAAAAAAAAAGTTATAACAGTTTTAACTAGTTATTGTATTTTTTATTCTGATTTTACAATTTATATGTTAGTCAAACCGGAATAATTCAGATGAAAAGAAATAATTTTATTTCCCCCGCTATTCGAAGTATAGGGGAAGGTATGTAATATGGAAAAACGTTTCTCCCAACGCTACCGTTCATACTGGTAATGGGGATTGCTTTCAACAAGAATTGAAACATGAATGATCCAAATTTCGATTTGAATGCAGTTGATTCTTCAGTTCCCCAGTTTCTAGGAAACAGATGATCTGAAGGGTTTGGTTGGTTGGTTTGCGGATCACTTCACTTGAGTGAGTGAACGTGCTCCTGCAGATGTGGATACAAAAGCCTTTTTGCCTCAACAAAAGTCTATTTGGCTGGGAGCATCTCTGTATTGACCAATGTCACCCTAACAATAGACTTTAAGAGTTTAGACCCATCGTTGTTACCTAGCCCATTTATCAAAGCATGGAGACTGTTTGTAAACACAAAAAATCAAAAGTTGTTGGTGTAGGTCAAGAGGTGTCTTCCTTCAAGATGAGATTGCGAGCTAGTTATTGATGATAGATCATCGGGCGAAGCCTCATTTTAAAGCTCTCTGATCCAACGACTTGGGAAAAACTTACGACATTGCGAAGTTTTGACATAAAATCTCAACTCTGAGCTAGAATTTCTGATCCCATTGAAGAAAAATATTACTCACAAATTTTGTATATTTTACTCTATGATTGTATGTAGGTTCGTTTATTATCCACGAAAGGATGACAGTGTGTTTTAATGTATATTAATAGTTTTCTTCAATGTTTTATCATCGATTTTTCCGTTTGCTATCATCGTTTAATTCAATGCGCTATCACAGTTTTTTTAATGTATTGTTATCATCGTTTTCTTCAATGTTTTACCATCGTTACCTACCGACCGGATTTTTATGCAATTGCATATTTTGTTAACCACCACATACGACCCAGGAGATCAATTTACTTTCCGAACCATGCATCTAGGATACCATAGACTAAATTTTTATTTGAAGAATATTGCATAAAATTGCCTATTTAAACGATTTTTGCATATATTGCATATTTCGCGCCTTTCTATCGTTGAAGATGCGGAAGTGAAAATCGATTCAATTCCTGGCAAAACCGGTAAAGTTCTTAATACAAAGAAAGATGACGTACTAAAAAAAAAATCTTGGGTTAATAAAATTGAGAACCATCAATAAAATCCTTCTAGGCGAGGAGACACCGAACTAAATGAAAATGGCATGTGGGACCCAAAAATGTTAAGTTTCTTCAAATCTGCACCCATTACGTCTGTGGATGTGGAACACTCGTATAAAAGAATTTTAAGTGACCGCAGACATAACTTCACGGAAGAGAATTTAGAAAAATACTTGTTTGTTAACCTAAATTATTCGCAACTGCAATAAATATTCTTTATTAATTTTTTTTACTATATTTGTATTATTACAATAGTAATGTAAAATGTTGTTAATATAAAAAAAATATAAAGCGCCGGTAGCTCAGTAGTATGCGTGCTTGTCTTCAGAGCTCAAGATCGTGGGTTCGAAACCCGACCGAGGCCCTTAGTTTATTTTATCTGGAAGGTGAAATAAACTTAAGCAAGACGTCCTTCGGATGGGACGTTAAGCGATGGTACCGAGCCTGTACGATGTCAGGTATTCGTTAAAGACCGCTGCCCTAGATGAATAAAAATTTAGGGTAGGCAAAATTTAGGACTCCCGCAGTAGAATCGGGCTCATGTCCAGAATGACGAAAGAGCGCTCTGGTAGTAGGCGATATGACCTCGTACTTAAAGCCCGGGCATGAGTCATAAAACCTAACCTAACCTATAAAAAAGAAAACCGTGTCTGTTTTAATAAAAATACCCTTACTGTTTTTTTTTCAATTACAATTTTTTACTATATATACTGCTACTGCATATTTAATGGCATATTTTGGCAGTTTTTACTGCATAAAAATGCGGTCTTTAGTAATGACCAAGGAGAAGGAATGCTTTGAGTAAAGTTAGTTCCTTGTTCGGGTGGACCACTCCTTGACATCGAGTAATTAATGTTTTCTAGTCAAGTGGCTTGCTCTCCATGTTATCAGTGCATGCTCGACTGCTCGTTTCTTACATGGGGACCACCAACACCAAACTTCCAACCAATTTACATTAGTTCACCTCCCGGGGCCAGATTTAAGTTTGGGGAATCCTCACCAACTAATTTGTGGCTAACCAAACCCCATCGTCTGCTACCGTCCTTGTCTTCAACAACTTCTCACCGATTCGAGCTTTTTAAGCGTTTGTGAAAATGGATGTGATGCGTTCGTTCTCTTCAAATAGCTGCACTATCTTTCCTTTGCATTGAAATTCATGTCTCTTCATCCACATCCATATCATACATATAAAACTGAAAATGTCTGTGCGTTGTACCGCTATAACTCACGAACGGCTTGATGGATTTGATTAATTTTTTTAAAAATTTGTTCGTCATCGTCTGTGTAAGGTTATAGGCGTATTAGTACCTCAATATCTGGTCCATCCCAGCATCCACCCACGCAATCTTTGTAACTCAAAAACCACTGCAATGATTAATGAGGAATCTTTTTGAATAAATTAGTTTTAGCTCCAAAGCTAGCGTTACTACAGTTGAAGGACTATAAGCCTTATTCCGTATGAATAATTGAAAATTATAACATCATGAATGTACTGTCAAGGAACTGAATAGCCTTATATGAGATATTGGGAGAAAAGTCAAAGTTCCCCGGGCAACGCCGGGTATTATTGCTAGTATTCTTCTATAATGAGCACATTTTTAACCAGATCGGAAGTTTTCATTCGGTCACGAAAAAAAAACAGGAAATTGAAAGGTTAGACCAAGTCAAAACATGAAAAAAGTGTTGGACGAGTATTGTCCCGAATTGAGTCAGATGGTAATCTTGTACGTACCTTTCCTGTGTGGACCGGAAACCTATGGGGAAGTGGAAGCGGAGATTCGGGGCTGACTCCCTCATTGGTGGCGGCACCGATGGCGGACCGCGGCGGCTAAGTATAATAATAGCAGAATTGGTATAATTCCTCCTTCCGACATCCTGTCCTGGGGAGGAAGTGTCGAGGGTCAGCCGGAAGCTAGGTACAATACCGCCCCGGCTCGGCCAATGCTCCCCCCTCCCCCCTCCCCCCCTTACCCTTGCTTCCGCTTACCATTTCCTTCAGGAAGTTCAACCCCTTTTTAAATACCCTGCCTAGCCTTTAAAGGTAACATCTATATCTTTTGTTCAAGAACTAATGGGGATGACTGAAAAGTCGTCGTCCTTTGATACTTGAGATGCAGGAGTCACACCTATTCCTCCTCTTGTGTCTTCTCATGCTCATTTAAGCGGCCTACACACTTTTAGTTTTATCTGCGCAGTTGAACTGTGTGAAAAAACTGTACAATAAACTGAACTGAAAGTGTATGTTTTCGTCGTGTTTGTTGCACCGTTTTTTTGTTTAGTCTCGTCAGTTTTGTTGACTTGGGAGTTTCCTGGTCCACCAAAAACAATAGCTCACCAAAATACCAAAGTGAAGGGGTATAAATTTCATCAGCTGAAGCCCCCGACTTTTTTGAATCATTTATTTTCTTTAGCTCTTTTCTAAATGCAGATCTCAGATTATTAATTTTTTTCACAACACTTTCTCGCGTAGCACTACCATCTATTGGTTTTAATTTTTCTATTAATTTATCATATGCAGCTGCTTTTTTTACTACGAACGGTAGGTTTCTATAAAATCAAGGAGTAACTAGTTTTTTTTGGACGAAGACGCCATGGTAAAGAATGAGAAGGAACTGAGAGAACTGAACGACAAACTGTGTGACCTGCGCAGTTTATCTGAGCAAAAGAGGTTCTGGTAGCCTGAGAACTGCATAAATACCTACCTAAACTGTGCAGTTCACACAGTTTATCGTTCAGACATGACGTCACACGTGATAAACTGCGCAGTAAAACTGTGAGTGTGTGGGCCGCTTAAGACACTGCACTATTATCGCACAACTTTTTAGTTTGGTTTCAAACCCCAACCCCTTTTTAAATACCCTGACTAGCCTCTACAGAAGGAAATCTAAATCAAGTTCAAGGACTTTGAAACCTGAGGAGCAGTAGGTTTCCACTCCGTCATATCCTAGCATATTTTGTGTAATAATTTCATTAGAGAACATCACTCATTTCGCAAGAAATTGCTATCCTTCATTATTACCACAATTCCACGTTTACAAAAAATCAAGAATAATGAAATAGAGATGCGTAGGAAGGTGGTATGTAAGAAAGATGTAGAGTTGTCCTTCGACATCCCATAGTCTCAATGTCTGTCTAGCCCCATGTCGCCCGCAATTTAATAAGCATTAATGCATACATTCTTATGACGTATTCTATTGTTATAACGAAAATAAATATTATTATTTTTACTCATTCTATCGGGAGTTATTAAGGTAACAGTTCTTCTATCTTTCTGGAAAAATGAGATTTGTGGAGAGTGGGAGTTAATTGGCATCCTCTTGAATCTTAAGACCACTTCCCATGTGTATAAGGAGAATAAGGGTTAGACAAATCTGTGTATGTAAGACTAGGAACACAAACAGGGGCATAAATAAGATATGAGGGGTTGGTTTGTTAGGAGACAATGTGAGTGTAGAGGGTTAGTTAAGATTTACAGCTTCCCACCTAGTGCCAACTCAGGGTTACAAATACCTTCCTCAGCCTTCACACTGAGATGGGAAGGCCAGCCTTGGCCACCCCAGTTCACATCTGCATACCGACAGAGGAGGTCCTTGTCTAGTGTGTAGGAAGGAGGTGGAAGAGGACATGACTGCTCCAAGTGATCTTGCATGACAAACAGCCACCCGCACACATACACGCACCAAAAATTAATCGGTGAATCACCGGCAATGTATTTACTCAGAACGAAATAATCAATTGAATTTTCGCTCCCCTCGAAAACCGGTGAATTTTTTGGTGAACCTTAAAATCATGACTGTGATACAGACTCTGAATATGAGAATAATGGTCCAGGACATAAGTCCTGTAATGCATACATCAAATATATATATACTTTTTTTCTTTTTATAGTTTTAATAAAAAACTAACAAAAAATATCTCTCGAGACAAAAGCTATTAAGTTTCCGCGAAATCGGCAATGTAATCGAAATCGACACAACATTCAGTATGAGTGTTCAGAAGCCCCTATGTAATGTAAGTCAACTATTGGAGCCATGGTGGCCGTGCGGGCTAGGGCGTAGGGCTTTGGTGTGGCCAATGAGGATATAACCTGTCAAATTTTAGCAATATCGGCCCTAAGGGTTATTCCAGATAAAATAAACTAAAAGCCCCGGCCGCGTTTCGAAATTTTATATTTCAATTTAAAACGTCATAAGGATGGCACCTACTAATTATGGAGAGACCAGAGAAGAGGGACCATAACTGCTTATGTATTCATTGTATCGACACAAAAGGGTCTAGCCGGATAAGAGTGCGAAAACTGCCCCCAACGATTTTCGAATGGGCGATTGACCGACAGTTTGCACCTGTAAAAGAAAAATTTCCTGAAAATTTCAGCTCCCAACTCCCATTATTCGATGAGAAAAAAAATAAAAAGGCAATTTTAATTTTTTTTTTCTCTCTTTCCGGTTGTTGCGAGTATGCAACTGTCGATTTTTTTAAAAGTTCTTATGCTTCAAATACACCTCTATAGTATTTTTTTATTATCTTCCGATTTAAATTCGATTTTTCATCGAATTTTGAAAAATACAAAATGGATTTCTGGAATGTTATTTTTGAGTGACGCTCACCAAATTTTCACAGAATGGTGATTTCTTACAGAAACATTTTTAAAAACGACCCTGAGTACAAAGGTAGCTATGAGTGAAATGAGCTTATTAAAAGTTTCTACTGTTGAAGAGAAGAACTGAATGCAAGAACTTGTTGAGTCTTGAAGCAGACATTGGAGATCTAGTTGCAACTACACACGTCGAGTGTATCTCATGGTCTAATTAAACTAACCTATTCATTATCCTGAGACTTAAATAGAGTTCTCAAACCCTCGGGTTTCTAGCCAATCGTTACTTCCACTGGAGGTGGCCAGTAGGGTGGAACAAAAAAATCACCTTTTGATTTTTAATTTGCAATAGCGCGGAAAAGTTGCCTTTTAGTGTAGATAAGATAAATAAAAAATATGAAAAATATTGGAGTACGTCTTGAGGTGCCGCAAGGACCTTAAAGTTTCATAAAAACACACTTTTTGGAACTTTTTCAAAGATTTTTGCGTGTCTCGATTATGTGATTTTTAATTTGGAATAGCGCAGAAAAGTTGCCTTTTAGTGTAGATAAGATAAATTAAAAATATGAAAAATATTGGAGTACGTCTTGAGGTGCCGCAAGGACCTTAAAGTTTCATAAAAACACACTTTTTGGAACTTTTTCAAAGATTTTTGCGTGTCTCGATTATGTGATTTTTAATTTGGAATAGCGCAGAAAAGTTGCCTTTTAGTGTAGATAAGATAAATTAAAAATATGAAAAATATTGGAGTACGTCTTGAGGTGCCGCAAGGACCAGTTTAATGTGGCAATGAAGTAGAAACAAACATTTTGCAGCTGTAACACTTGTAATCATTAAGGATACAGAAGTAAGAAATACAAAGTTTGACATTACAAAATATTTTTTTATTTTTATTATATTTTATAATTAATAATTTTTTCCAATTCTAATGCTTATATATGTATTTAAAACCATCTTTTGTAACATTATATGTACGAGAAATTCATAAAAAATAATTTATCAAAGTTTAAATTTTTCAATTTTTTTACAAACTTTAAGCTCTTTGCGACACCTCAAGATGTTGTAGTATTGCAACCAAATTTTTTTTCATTCTTTTTGAAGTTAAAAGGCAACTTTTCTCCACTATTACCAAACTAATAACTAAAAAAAAATTTAAAAGGCCATTTTCGTTCCACCCTAGTGGGCAGGTACGTATAATGCAGGAATGCAGCGGATAACTAGTAATTAACAAATACACAAGACTTCAAAACCACACTATTTTTCTGTGCCAATGAAAATTAGACTATTTCTATCTGAACCTTTTTATTTCTGTGGACTTAATGTAGGAGACAATATTGAAAGCAAAAAATAACTATTATAAACAAAACTATTGTGATACTTAACATTTTCGCTGAGATATTGTGAAACACTTAATAAAAGTACAAAGAAGAGTGAATATTTTTTTTAAATATTGTCTATTTCACAAGATAGTGTTTTCTTTAACATCCACCCACTTCTTCATGGAGTGTCCAGCCTTTAGCCAATAAGAAAAAAGTACCTG
Organism: Aradus depressus; assembly: GCA_963662175.1. Classification (NCBI taxonomy): domain Eukaryota; kingdom Metazoa; phylum Arthropoda; class Insecta; order Hemiptera; family Aradidae; genus Aradus; species Aradus depressus. The sequence continues at coordinate 35,099,314 of OY759218.1, forward strand.
GTAGGAGCACAGTAAGGGCGCTAAAATTAGAGGACATTGAAGTATTTAAATAAAATACCATTTCACTAGAAGTTTTTTCACTATATTTTTTCATTTGTTAATTAACAGTTAGGTTATATTAGTTTGTACTTTATTATTATTATATTCTATTTTCATTTATTTACTTTTTTTTAACTGAATAATGTATATACAGGCCGAACCCTGAGCCTAAAAGATGTATTTCCTAAAGGCTAATAAAGAATTGAATTGAAATTGAAATTGAATAGATAGTGTTTGCTTTGTTGGGTCGGGTACTTCTGGGACTACCTTCGTAAATGGGAGAAGTGATACTCTAATAATATATTATACATGAATTAAAAATCTCCTTACATAACCCAAAAAGTAAAAAAAAAATCAAAATCTCATTCAATTTACTTCGTACCATAATGAAATTAGAAATAAATATTAAAATGTTTAAATATAAATACTTTACAATAAATATTAAAATCACGATTATTCTTTAATTTGTTTTTAGACTATTAGCGCTCATCGAGTAATATTTGAATTATCAAGATTATATTCTATTATTTTATATAATAATTCATATATAATGAAATAATTTAATCAAATATTTCTTTGAAAACATAATTTTTAACTAACGTTTAATTTAATGAAGATGTCTATAATGTTGATCAAGAGGGGTGAGTAGTTACAAAAGTGACTTAAAAACAATTGGCCAACATTACGTAGAAATTTTAAATATTATTAAAACATAAAATAATGAAATAGATAATAAATGGAATCGATATCATTTTAGGATGATCGATTTCAATATTAACCACACTTTCACTATTTACATTTAGTTGGTTTCGCGTGTCCATTTGTTTATTAATAAGTACATTAGAAAGTTTGTATTGCACTCTGAATTCGAAATGAGCAGTAAATTGTATGAATTTCTGCTGAATGTTTGGAAGATACTCATTGAGACACATTGTAGTGGACGCGGATATTAATTGTTTTGACTATCCTCAGAAGGATGATGAGGTGAATGTTTGTTATTTTCGTTAATTGTTTTCTCTTAATAATTGTTTTTAGTTGTTCCTTAATTGATTAATATAAGTATCAATATGTTATAGAAATCAGACATTTCTACAAGTTGTGATGGTCCTGAAGATGGAGTTATAGCTCCGAAACGTTGACCTAACTGAAAAAATAAAAATATATACATCGAAGATTTGTTACTACTCACCCCTCTTGATCATAATTTTTAACTTTATTGTTATTTAAATTCAATCGATCAATGAAAATTTTCAATCCTTTTTGTGATCGCACTCTGGATATTGCAACATATAGTTGTCCATGAGTAAAAACATCAATCAAATCAATGCCGAGATATCTAAGAGTCTGTCCTTGTGCTTTATTTTTTGACATAGAAAATGCTAGTCTTACTGGAAATTGACGACGTTTAAAAGTGAATGGATATTCATTTTCACAATATAGTGTTATACGACTGATAAAAACAATTTCCTTTGATTTATCCCCAGTAAGAATTTCGCATTTTAAAATGTGATTTGAAAAGTCCAAAACTTTCCGAAAATTAAGAGAACTTTACTTCAGAATCTAAGTACATTTTATAAGATACCGCTTACATTTTCATCTACTGAAAATCTATCAATATAAAGGTTTTAAGGAAAGCTGAAAGGCAGATTTTATAAGAAATACAATTTATTGAAGGTCGTCCGATTTTCGAGATACAATGAAGGAATTAAATGTTCTAATTTACCGAAATCGAAGGAAAATTGAAAATTTCCCCCGGGACCTTATCTTTTCGATTTACCTTTTCAACAGCTTATATAAATTTCAAGCCTTTTTTGAAAACAAAATCACAATTTTTAACTATCCTCGTCAGTTCATAAAATGATCCGCTTCAGTGATCCAATATAGAGTACATAAAAAATGTATTGATGCATGCCGGTGGTTTATAATAAAATGGCGTAATGTACTTCGACTACCGCTATACCTCGCTTCTCACGCACAAACACGCACACTGTAAATTGAAAGTCACGTGATAATATTTCACTTTTTTTTTTTTTATTTCAGTTTTTTTACAAAACTGATTCACAATTAGAAAATTCTTTTTTTTTATTATATAATTTATAGAAGCGACTGTAGATTCTAATTGTAGGAATATTGAGGGTCAGTCAAAGATGGAAAAAAAACACTATTCAAATGCCAACGTTTCGATATATTTTATATCATCATCAGGGCCTACAAACATGGGGGAGAAATCAAGATTAGAATCAAAAATAAACAAAAATTTTTTTGTTGATAAACATTAAATTGCAATGTAAGACTCCATCCAGTGTACATGTCTTCTCCCCAACCCTGCTTATTCATAGTAAAAAAAAAAAAAAATTTGTTTATTTTTGATTCTAATCTTGATTTCCCCCCCATGTTTGTAGGCCCTGATGATGATATAAATTATATCGAAACGTTGGCATTTGAATATAATTTATGTAAAACTTAAATAAAGTTCACCCCTATGTTAAAATGTTTTCTATATATATAATATAACACTACACCAGTATCTATATTTCATATATACATATTGCAAATCAAAAGGTCACGTGATAATTTTCTATATTTCAAAAAGTCATGTGATAAATTCTGACCAATTCTTTTTGACGGCGGCCAATTTTATTGTTTTAATTCCCCAGATATACGATGTATCTAAAGGGTAAGTTATGTAATCGGTCAGAAATTCGAAGTTAAATCTTCACTGGAATTTCAAGTTTTCATGTTCCGACCCCCTGAATGAATGCAACCGGCCAAAGGGAAATAGATTAGGAGGAAAGGGCTCTGCTCAAAAACTCCTCTTTAATAACTGTCTATGTAATGAATATATCAACGCGAAACATGAGTATGAGAGGGCACTGGTAGCTCAGAGGCAGAGATGGGCATAATCGTAATCAATGATTACATGATTACAGAGAAAATAAAACTTAATCATCATTGCTATTTTATACTTGATACTATCGCACTGTGAATCTAGCTAAAATGAAACATGATTATAATCGTAATCAGAAATCGTGATTACGATTGCAATCATGTAATCATAAAATCATAATCAAGTAATCATGTAATCAATCACAATTACTGTAATCGGGGGATTTCGTGGGTATCAAATTTAAAAAAAATGGTAATAGCACTTTGGTTACGGTACTTAAAAAAAATTACTTATTAGTGTAAAAAATAAAACAATTTAAAATGAAAGGAAATCGAAGGCGATGGTTTGCGCTGTGTAATCATGTGTACATTGTAATTATGATTTCATGATTATGATTACGATTACATGATTACTCGATTACAATCATAATCATGGCCGTGATTACGATTACAATCGTGTAATCAAGTAATCACACAATTTTTTGATTATACTCGTAATCATAATCGTAATCTTAATCATTGATTATGATTATGCCCATCTCTGCTCAGAGGTAGCGTGCTTGCCTTCTGTCAAGATCGGGGGTTCGAAACCCGGCCTAGGTCCTTGGGTTTTTTTTATCTTGGAAGTAAAACAAATCTGGTAGTAGGCGATATGACCTCGAAGTTAAAAGCCCGGGCATGTGTCACAATACCTAACTAGCTAACTTGAGTATGAAAATTCAGAAGTCCCTAAATCCGACATCGGTAAATTTCAGAGTGAGAGCGAAAACTTTATTAATTCATCATGGAATCCCTATCCCCAATAATTCCCAAATTTATATAAATACATAAGTGATTTTCTTAAAATTTGCTTCATTATGTAAGCAATTCGATTTTTCACTGTTTTTCTAGCAATTACTCCCTGTTCAGTTGACTTTCTCCGAGTAATGAATTACTCAACTTGTTACTCGTTCGGATCAATACGACTGAAGTTATCAATCCGGTACAGGAGTGAACATTGTCTTAGTGATTCTCTTTGTTCTGGACTCGGGGTCTCCTCTTAAAAGTTAATCGCAAAGAATTCTTTATAAGTACCATTATTTAATCTTTATAGTCCTATCAGGTTTTTTTTTTTCGCCTTATTATTTTTCCAGGAACACGCAGGGTCGGTCTATACTTTTCTGCCGCTCTAAGTAAACTCGTAAAATTGAGTCAGCAGAGGAGGGAGAGTGATCTGTTGGTATAAGAAAGTCTCACTTTGGTTTGCTGGTTCGAATCCCGTCCAGGAGTGAGTTTTATTTCGTAGATAGAACTCCCTTCCGGCCATGGGCCATGGATGTCTTAAATAAATAGGTAACACCATTATAAGAGTCATGGCTAATATGCGAGTCATGGCTAATATGCATCGTACATAAGGTCAAAGAAAAAAAAATAATAATAAATATATACAGTAAACTCCCGATTATCCGCGGGATTGACTGGCGTGGATACCGCGGATAAGCCGCAAAATTGCCGATAATGGTTGAACCAAGGCCGAAGGCACTAAAAAAACAACACACAAGTAGTGCTTTAAATAAGTTTATTATACAATAAAAGGACGTATCTGATAACAAAACTCAATCAATGTCATGTAGGTTATTAAAAAGTCATGTTTACTGTTTAACAAAAAAGTCAGTCATTTGCTTTTGCTTTTTCGTAGTGAAACACTTTATCTTTATTTGTGATTTGAGTTTTCTCAACACCATCTTGTCACAAAGTGATGCGTCGTCTTGCTCTTCAAGGTATTGAATAATGCTGTCAATGTGTCCTAATGCTGCATCACGTGCAGATGACTCACTGGTCCGGCGATTCACTCGCACGCTAAGTAAGCAAACATCTGCAGTGCTGCTAGTCGCGTCCAAAACTGCTCAAGCACACACTACGTATATACCGATATAATATACAATACATATTATGTACTGCACAGTAATACTGAACTACATAAACGTTTTGTACTATACATACATTGTTAAGTGTACTGTATGTATATTTGTGATTTACGATTTTTATTATGTTTAAGTATGTATTTAGTAACTTTATTTCAATTTTTGTGAAATTATTTTCGGTTTCAAAACCTTCCTTTTTTATAAAAATGCCCCCCTACAGGCACCGCGGATAATCGAGAGTTTACTGTATATACTTTTTTTATAGTTTTAAAAAAAAAACTAACAGAAATATCTCTCGAGTCAATGAATACATTACCATTGATAAAAAAAAATTGTAGTTTAAAAAAGTACAAAATACGCTTTTATGAGTAGCGCACTAAAAAGTTGAAAGTTCCCATGACCACCTCCCTCCTCCATCATCAGACACTCCTGGTGACAATATGTAACCAAAGGACTAAATGAGACGTCAAACGAGCCAAAATTATTATTGTTAGCCATTGATGATTCCTTATGACCACCTTCTATCTACATCATCATACAATCTCGATGGTACCATATTATTGTATTGTCACCAGAATTGTATAAGTTTGCAAAGTTTCAAATCGGTACGACAATTAGAAGTGGGTGAAAATTTAGTTGTAAGATTTGCTTACAATGTTAGGGAGTTACAGGTCAAGCTAATAAAGGCATGTTAATAATAAATCTTATTTTATAATTTGTTGCTATGCGATATAATTTGAACATTATTTAGAAATATTTCCTATTAACAACCAACATTTTTGGGAAGAACCAATTTTTCAATAAGAATAATCGTTATCGCGTAAATTGAGCAAATGTCTAAAAACAAGGTTTCAGAACGACATTTTAGGACGGTTTTGGGCAACCTTCTCTACAACTTTTGTTTGAAACTTTTTTTGGTTGTCATTAAATATATGCAGTACTTTGTAAAATATACATAGGGTCTGAAGTAAAGTGGTCTCCATTTTTGAAAATCGAATGAGATCTGTGACATTTTCATGTGAAGTTTCAAGTTTATTATAGAATCTTTTTCTGAGGTGGAGCGCTCACAAAGTTTCAATCACATACGCACGGACATCATAGCGAAAATGGTCAAATCGCAGTTCAGGGGACCTTAAAACGTGAAAATCCGTTCGATCTCGGATTTTGGCACAATTACAATACTTTGTTACACTGACAGAAGTAAAAATACGTCGGTAAATATACATTACCGCTCTCCCTTCGAAACCAATCAACGACTTGAAAATCAAAGGGTGTTGTCTTACTTTAAAATTTCTGAATCCTGAAACTAAATTCCGTGTCGATTCATTCATTGCTTCAACTGTTCACAGAGGTTCTGAGTTGAGCCTCGTCCTCAGCTCCCCCTTCCCTTCGGCCAATTTAGCTAAAAATCAACAGATTTTTGTGCTAATAAATTCATTTTTTTGGGAGGTATCGTATTCACAGACAGGGAATTAGTTTTTTTCAATTTATGCAATCAGGGGTGAATTTCTTACCAATTACATAATATTCCCCTGTATGTGTCTTTTATATGTGGAGACTGACCTCCAGGAGTAGAAAACATACTATTTTCAGCCAGATCGATAAAAGGGAAGGGGAATAAAGCTGTGGTTTTCACACATCGATGGTTTTGGGTCGGCAACAACGATGTTTTTGGAACATCTATGTTTAGAGTTCGATTTTATTCTAACATGGATGGGAAAAACTTCTACTAAACACGCATTCTCTCATTGATCATTTAGAATTGAGCTAAGTTGTGTGGTCAAGGCACAGTCCAGGCGGTTGTTTTTTCTACTGGTTAAAAGAGAAACTGGGGTATTTTATTTTCCAGTTGAGGTAAGACTGGGCCCTGATGAAGGAAGGGTTAGCCCTTGACTGGACCAAAGAGCCGAGCAAGGGGAGGCCAGAGCTCCAGCGCTCCAATTAACTCAGATTTAGCCAGAAGACCCACTAGCTACCCCTCAATATGAATTTTCCCAAACAAAAGGCAAAGAGAAATTAATAAAGAACACCCCAGGACGAGACTCCCTCCCTTAGGACAGCAGGGGGGTGGGCTTCGTTTCTTTTTTTTTTTTTGTAGTCAAGTGTATTTTAATTAGGGAAGGCCTCCTAACATCTTCCAGGTGAAGATGAAACTTATTCAAGTATAAACTACATAGGGGCAGTCGGGGTGAATATGAGACAAAAATAACTTTTTGTAGTCTGCCTTGACCATTAAAGAACGCCTGTTCAGGCCAGTCGCTTGAGCTACCCCGCCGATTCTGGGCCATCTCAGTTCCAGTTGGCGTTGTTTATTTCAGGCTTACTGTACCCCTCCCACTTGTTGACCAGGTGAGGATTAATTTTTTAATTCTAAGTAAATCCCTGTAGTGTTCCCGTAGCCTCCGAGGCCGGGTCAGGCCAGTTGCTTGAATTTGTCGCAATTTTTTATTTATTGTGTTTGTACGATTAGGTACCCCTTCCCGCTTGTTGAGGATTAGTACCCTTTATACTCCCAGTAGTCGTACAGTTGCCTCACTAATGTGCTCCACGTTGCCTACAAGGCCCCATTAGTTGTCTCCATAAGTTGCCTTCCCATGAGGCCCCTACGCGGCTCCAGCATTCTGTACTCCCGTCCAGATATCAAGGTATTTAATAGAATAACAAGGCCGGATCATCAGTATTTTTCACAACGCCTATGTGAGAAGGCCTTAACCACTTTTTGCTGTCGGCCTTAGCCACGTTTTGCAGTCGAGTTTGACCACTACTAAGTAGCACATCCCCATTTTTTTTTCACCCCTTTGGTCTCCGCTCTTTAAAAACCATCCTTCCTATTTCTTGTGATTAACACTAAGTGATTCCTCGGGTTTTTTTTTCAGACTAAGAGACTTTTTTAAAAAACCTAAATTTGAGTGTGAGAGCTTTTTCCCCAACCCCTTTTCCGGTATTAATGAATGTGAAGACACGACGTGTTAATCAGAGTCTAAAAAGAAAAAGAAGTGAGATGGAAATGAGGAGTGTGAATGAGGTTGACTGAGAGAAGAAGCTAAGAAAGAGTGCTGAGTGAGAGGAAGTGCTAAGAAAGAGGGCTGAGTGAGGAATTGTGCTAAGAAAGTGCTGAATGAGAGAGCTAAGTTGTCATTGGTGGTGTCATTAGACGACTTGTACTTCATTCACAAATGCACTCCCTCTCCTCCCCAACTCATCTTTGAAAAACACCTTTTCTTTACAATCTCTTTTCTGAACCGGAAACCTGAAAGTTTACGCCTAAGTAGGTTTTTATCTTACTTTTATATAAAAGCACCTAATAATGTTAATTAACGTCAAGTTAGAAATGTAGTCGGTAAATCACAAGCTATACTTCCCCAGAACAAATTAATCAATTACTTTTCGCTCTTCCTTCAAAACCAGTCGATCGTTTGTGCTAATAATAAATAGTTGACTTATGTAATGGCTTCTAATCCTCATACTAAATTTTGTGTCGATACATTCATTACATCGGCTGTTATTTGAGTTTTTGTGTTAAGCCCACTCCTAATCCTCCCTTTCACTGAGGCCGATTTGACTGAAAACCAATAAGTCTTGTCCTTATGGGGTTCTGCAATTTTTTTTCATTTTTTTTGGAATCAGAAAGTTGGAAATAAGAAATTTCGGTTCTTCTATTGCTTCTTATAGACAACCAACAAGAAGAACAGTAATAAAGTTAATTAAAATAAAAAATATATATATTTTTGTGACGTCCTTACGGGAGTTAGGATACACATATGCAATTTCGTGTATTAATTCTATCGAGAGTTATCATTTGCACAGACAGACATATTTGTTTTAATTCATTTTTGGCTTCAGGAGGTAAACATGAAATTCCGCTGAAAACTCTACATCGAATATCTGATCGATTACATAACTTCCCCTGTACTACATACAGCAGGGGAAGTACAATAAATTTATTGAAGGTTTTACTAATTAATTCTGATTAATTGACGCCTAAGTAAGTTTTAATCTTATACTTCCACATATAAAAACAAGTAATACCGTTACTTAAAGTAAAAAAATAATAATAATAAAGAAAGATTTGATTAAGCTGTGATAATGAAACACGGAAAACAGTAATAAAGTTAATGGACATAAAAAATATATATATATATATATATATATATATATATATATATATATATATATATTTTTCTGTCGACCATGGGTTTCTGGATACACATATAAAATTTCATATCGATATATTCATTCTATCGAGAGTTATCATGTCCACAGACAAACATATATGATTTTTTGAAATTAATTTTTAGGAGGAAAACATGAAATTTTGATGAAAACCCCACATCGAATGTCTGACCGATTAAGTAACTTCCCCTGTAACTTTTAGTTACGCCTGAATGTGTTTTTTTTTTTTTTAATCTTACTTTTATATAAGAGCAATTAATAATGATATTTAACATTTTTGCAGAGATATTGTGAAACACTTGATAAAAATAAAGAAAACGTAAGTTTTAAAAAAAATATTGTCTATTTCACAGATAATAATATTATCTGTATTATATACTATATAATATGGGATATTACATATTATATAATATATATTACATATTATATATTATATAATATGGGAGTACTTTCGGTATTGGTACCATCTTCAGCCACGACTTAACAAATACTAAATTGAAGTTCAACTAGGTAGTTTACAATCCAAACGGTAGGTAGGTGTCCTTTTTCAGCCCCTACCGGGTTTTCCTATCCCTTCTTAGTTAATATTTGAAATATGTAAAAACATAAAAAATGACATTTCGTCCCAAATTTGGGATCTTAAAAATAAAAATTATTTGAAATAGTATGTGTTGATTAAATACTTATATGAAATGAATTAAAGAAAACAATTGTTAATATATGAATAAAAATAAAATAAAAAGTTTTATAAAATAAAATATACTGTTTTTTTTTTTTTGAGAGAGATTAAGTACATATACACAGTACAGATACTGGAGGATTATAATATTGGCGATAAAAGGGGTATAAAAAAATATTTATACGGTCAAAATACCGATTCTGGAACATACAAAATTTCTTGTATACAGTAGAGCGTCGGAAATCCGGACGTCAAAAATCTGGAGCGTCGCAAATCGGCTCTGCGGTGAGAGCAGGTGGATTTGGGAGGGAGTGGGAGGTTTTTACTTTTTTTACCCGGTAAGTTTCCATTAATTACTGTAGATTCTTGTTTTTTTTTTTCTAAAAAATATTGTAGAGTTACTAATCTAAATTACATAATGTACACTTTCTTATTCAATATACTTTATTAAAATATTTTGTGTACTGTATTTTTCGAACCCTTCAGCCTCTATTTTGCAATACAGTAGACTCCCGAGCGTCATGGATCCTCTAGACGATACATATACGTATGTATACAGTTATTGAAAGCACATTTGAAAATCGGGACAATTCAGTAATCCGGATGGGTCCCGGTCCCGATCGATCCGGATTAACGACACTGTATATTCATTCTATCGGGAGCAATCGGGTATGGAAAGACCTCTATACCTGGTCTTACATAACAATGAATATAAAAAATAGGTTTTTGCTAATAAAAAAAATATATAATCGGTAAATCACCGAAAATGTACTTCTTCAGCACGAATTAATCAATTGTTTTTGCTCTAGTTCCAAAACCAATTGTATGGACTAAAAATCAATAGTTGACTTACATTACTAGGGGTTTCTGAATACAAATAGTGAATGTTGTGTCGATACATTCATTACATCGGTAGTTATTAGGGGTTTTTGTATTGAGTCCCCCTCTCATCACTCTCTTTCCTTCTACCAATTTCATGGGAAATTAATAGGTGTTGTTCTTATGTAATTTTGAATTTATGTATGAAATTTCGGGTCGATATATTCATTACAATGGCAGTTATTAGAGTTTTTGTGTTTAGAATCGCCCCTAAACCTCCCCCCTTTCTTTTTGTGTTCAGAATCGCCCCTAAACCTCCCCCCTTTGTTTTTGGAGTTCAGAATCGCCCCTAAACCTCCCCCCTTCCTTTTTGTGTTCAGAATCGCCCCTAAACCTCCCCCCTTCCTTTTTGTGTTCAGAATCGCCCCTAAACCTCCCCCCTTCCTTTTTGTGTTCAGAATCGCCCCTAAACCTCCCCCCTTCCTTTTTGTGTTCAGAATCGCCCCTAAACCTCCCCCCCTCCTTTTTGTGTTCAGAATCGCCCCTAAACCTCCCCCCTTTCTTTTTGTGTTCAGAATCGCCCCTAAACCTCCCCCCTTTGTTTTTGGAGTTCAGAATCGCCCCTAAACCTCCCCCCTTCCTTTTTGTGTTCAGAATCGCCCCTAAACCTCCCCCCTTCCTTTTTGTGTTCAGAATCGCCCCTAAACCTCCCCCCTTCCATTTTGTGTTCAGAATCGCCCCTAAACCTCCCCCCTTCCTTTTTGTGTTCAGAATCGCCCCTAAACCTCCCCCCCTCCTTTTTGTGTTCAGAATCGCCCCTAAACCTCCCCCCCCCCCCTTTTTGTGTTCAGAATCGCCCCTAAACCTCCCCCCTTCCTTTTTGTGTTCAGAATCGCCCCTAAACCTCCCCCCTTCCTTTATGTGTTCAGAATCGCCCCTAAACCTCCCCCCCTTCCTTTTTGTGCCAATATGGCTGAAAATCAATGGGTGTCGTCCCTAAACTAAACATTGTATATTTGACACATTTCATAACTTTCCCTACACTTCATAATGCTGGGGAAGTAAAAAAGATAATTTCTTAAAATATATAGTATCTCTGGTCACAGGGAATAAATTGGTAAGTCTAAATTCGTAACTCTTCAGGGCAGCACTTTTTTACTTTTGCGTGTAAATCCAGTTTTTGGTATAAATAAATTATGTTTGCATCATTATTAATTATATACCTTCTAAATCTATAGGAGTCAATGATAATGAATATTGTTAATCCTTTCTTGAATTTTCCGTTAGTTACCTAATCATTCCCCATCACGTACCTAATTATTTACCATACCTTTTGGAACACTCGTGAATGATGCCTCTCTAAAGTTGATTTAACCGATAACGCCCTCTTCACTTCGAGTAGTCTGCCGTAGTGAATAAATGGTTAAATGCAATTATCTCGTGAATGATTCCTCAAAGAAGTAGATTAAGTTGATTTAACCGAGAACATACACAATTTTACGAGATACCAATAAATCCACATTTTTATAATTCCGAAAGTATTAGAGTCCTGAGCTCCCAACTTCTTCACAGTGCGCAGATGGCTTGGGAGATAATCATGTACTCTTGACTCATTTTGGCCATTTTACGACTTAACAACTTAATCCCTGTGACCCATAGAATTATAAAAATGTTGATCTTTTAGTACACTTACATAAATTAATTGCTAATTCAGTAAATAGATATGTACATATATGATCAAGATAAAAAAAAAAATATATACATAAAAATTGAAGAATGACCGACGCCCACAATGCCAGTCAGTAGCAGAGGTTCTGTTAGTGATAAGTTACGTAACCTTCCACCCACACGCTAAGCTTAAACAGCATATTTCAAGTTTTTAAGCTAGTTCCTTTTCAAACTACTAAAAAATGTGAATTAGAATTTTGATGAGAAAATCCGAGAGCGTTAAAAAATCTAAAAACGAAAAAAAAAAATCGGAGCAAGTATATCAAGTATCATTGTTCAAAAATAAAAAAAAGTTGGTAGGAGAATCACCGTCAATGTACTTCCCCAGTACGTACTAATTCCAAAACCAATCGACCGGACTAAAAATCAATAGTTGTCTTACATAGGGCATTTTAATTTTCATACAAATTTTGTTTTAAAATTCCACCGGCATTTAATACCCTCCTTCCCTTTGGTCCATTTGGCAGAACATTAATAGCTGTCGTACTGTCGTCTTTAAGGGCTTCTGAATACACATAATAAATTTGGTTTCCATACATTCCTATTGGGAGTTATCGTATTTATAAACCCAGGCATCTTTTTTTTTTTTTTTTTGTATTCAAATCGTCAAAAAAAAAAAAATGAATTTCTGTGAAAACTCAAAATTGAATTTCTGAAATTACATAACTTCCCCTATACTTTGTATAGCTGGGAAGTAAAAATATTTAATAAAAATTGTCAATTGGGCTAAGTTCATTACCTTGGAGCACTCATATCATTTAATTTTTTTATCCTTCTTTTACTATTGTTCACATCAATTATTCATTGTTATCTAGTATCGATCGTAGGTATTTTTATGTACCTAGAGTATAAGAAGTATTGTTATCAAGCAAAAATCCGAGTTCAAAGTTTCAACGAATTTTCACGTTTCAAGGTCCCCTGAAAATATTTTCGCGATATGTTTGTCTGTGTGATTGGAAAGTTGCGAGCACTCTACCAAAAGAACGACTGTAGCTATAAACTAGAAATTTGGAATGATGAAGTGTGCTAACTGAACTGATTAGATATTGACCGAAATTGGACAAAAATTGAGTAATAATAATCGCTTATCTTCAGAGCCTAAGTACATTTTACAAGATACATAACTTTTTATGTCCAATCAAAAATCGTTTCAAGTAAAAGTTGTAGAAAAAATATATATTAAACAAAAACATTTTCAACAAAACAACATCCACAATATTTTAATCTAAAATGAATTTTTTTAAAAATAATATATTATACTTTGTTTCAAAATGTGTTTCTTTTGTTTTTCAACATTTGATTTTTTATTCTTTCTTCTAAAACTTAGACACTTTTTTTCCTTAAGCAAACTGAAAATATATGAATTAACAATTTGACTGGGTACTTTGAAAAAAGTTTGGGATGACCACTTAATATTTGAGTGCAAAAACACACTTTTTTTTTTCTTTTTTATTGATTCTCATTGGCTCTCGAGAATTAGAGCCTTTCTTTATAATTACAGCCGCAAAGTCTTGTTGGTTTTAGTTGATCGATTCAAATAAAACCCCGCACGCTATATAGTCCGACTCTGGGAAGTTTCAAGGAGTCCAATGAGTTTCAGTTTCTGAAACACTTAAAAAACATGGGAAAAAAGTTGAAAACAACTAGGGGGTGGCTCTCGTAATATAGCCTCAAGTGGCTTCCAGCTTCCACAGTCATTTCACTTCTTCACATATAATCGAACTTTTGATTCGAAGGAATTTGATTTATATTTATCCTATGTCATATAGTTGAAAACAACTAGGGGGTGGCTCTCATAATATAGCCTCAAGTGGCTTCCAGCTTTCACAGTCATTTATTTCACTTCTTCATATATAATCGAACTTTTGATTCGAAGGAATTTGATTTATATTTATCCTATGTCATATACAGTAGAGTCCCGCTAATCTGGACACCGTTATCCGCACATCCGGTTAATCCGGACGGGATTTTTAAAAAACTAATTAAAATTTAGTAAACTAAAAATTTAATTTAGCCAGCGGTAAGTACGAAAATAACTCAAAGAGAGGGTTTGACTTGACTTGCTCAGTTGGCTACGATGAAAAAGTGCCAACAAAGAAGACGCGCTAAATATTTACGCTAAAATTTAAAAAAATATTTTAAAATATTTATCATGTGCATTTTACAGCAAATTCCATTTAATACGGACTTTCGGTGATCCGGACGGGGTCCGGTCCCATCTAGTCCGGTTTAGCGGGACTCTACTGTAGTTGAAAAAACTAGGGGGTGGCTCTCGTAATATAGCCTCAAGTGGCTCCCAGCTTCCACAGTCATTTCACTTCTTCACATATAGTCTAACTTTTGATTCGAAGGAATTCGATTTATATTAATGTATATAATATATAGAGAAAAAGCTACAGAAAAATATTTAAAAAAACAAACTTAAAATCCTGCTTTTGCTTGCGCTGTTCGTATTTTTAAAGTACATTTTTGGTAAACATGTGATCATAGAGATAAGATTGGACCACGGGAGCATTCTATAGCTCAGCGCTTCCAGGGAAGGATTATGGTGCAAAGCACCAACCCACCAGTATATATTATTATATACTTTTGATACATTAATGGTTATTAGGAAAACTAAAAATATTTTCCCCCTAAACAATACTAGTCGTAAAAAATGAAGACAAAAGCATTGCTACCATCAGCAATGGCGAAACTACTCCCATATTATATATATTTTGTTAAATAAACAATATTTTTTAAAAAACGTTAGTTTTTTCTTTATTTTTTACTGTTTAACAATATCTCTGCAAAAAATGTTAAGTATCAATACTAGTCATGATTACGATACCAGGAAGAAAGACGAGATTTTCGAATAACTAAACGTTGTACCTCTCTTTTTGAAAAAACTACAGCACAGAAGTCGAATTCAATTTGGTTAATTGAATTGGATGTTGGTACTCTTTCCATAGATAATATACAATTCCTAGGTCTCCATATTGATACAAAACTTGGGCTGAATATACGGTTGTTATCGGTAAGAAACTTGAGTTCCGTTTGCTTCTTACTTCGTAATCTTAAAAAGATCTTGTCAAAGGAAACATTAACTACTTTATATTACGCATATTTCCCTTTGAGCCTTTGATCGAGTCTGGCACCCGGGGCTACTCTTCAAACTGAAACCCTTCCTTTCCAGTACCTACTTCCTCATCCTCAAATCCTACCTTAGTGATCGCCATTTCAAGGTCCGAGTAGGCTCTGAATACTCGGAACTCATGCCTATCCTGGCTGGTGTCCCACAAGGTAGTATCCTCGGTCCCATCCTTTATAATACATATACTGCCGATTTTCCTACCCATCCTCAGACATCACTCACGACTTACGCTGACGACACAGCAATCCTGTCTACCAGTCCTGATCCCAGTGTACCCTCACTTGTCCTTCAAGAGCACCTCACTGAAATAGAGAGGTGGTGCAAGCTCTGGAGGATTAAGTTGAATGAGCAGAAATGCGTTCAAGTCACATTTACCCTACGCCGCCAATCCTGTTCTCCAATCACCATTAACAACATCCTGATTCCCTCTTCCAACCAAGTCCGCTACCTCGGGTTTTACCTAGACAGTAGACTAACGTGGAACCCACATACACGACTTAAACGACAAGAACTGAATCGAAGATACGGACTGTTACGTCGACTACTTGGACCAAAATCAAAACTGACAACGAACAACAAACTTACGATTTACAAGTCCATTATACGTCCCATCTGGACGTACGGACTCGAACTTTGGGGTGCAGCTAAACAGTCGAACATCAATCGAATCCAAGCATTCCAGTCCAAACTCCTGCGACGAATTATCAACGCTCCTTTCTACATTACCAATAAAGTCCTACATAGAGATCTCAATATTCCCACTGTCAACGAACTAATCCAATCCCGATTCCAAACATTTCACAGAAACCTTTCTTATCATTCAAATCCTCTCGCTCAAGCCCTATCCTATCATTCCCATCCTGACAATCCTCCCCGCCGCTTGAACAGGAGGTGGCCTCGCGATCTTCTCTGAGGATAGTGAATGGTGAAAATTAACTTTCGAGGGAGTTTCAGCGCTGGCTGGCTTCTCCCATCAAGTGACGTTATTTTTTTTTTCTTTTGTCCACATATTTGCACATTATGTATGTATTGTATATAGATTGCAAATAAAAAAAAATAAAATAAATAAAATAAATACATTTAAAAAAAAATGTATTTATATTTGTTATTGTTATTTTTTTTCCTTTCTCTTTTCTATATTTCGCACAATGTGACCTGATGAATTGAGGTGATGAAATGATATATGAAGGTCCCGAAATATCGTGAAAAAGATAGGTACTTCAGGTTAAACCATATCCCCCATTAAGATAGGCAAAATGCCCCCATCTTCGAATTCTTGAAAAAACAGTTGAGATAGGTTGTTTGGGGGCAAAAAATGAGTTTGGCACGACTTGTGGGTCGGGAGACCCCCCCGCCCCTCCAGGGGGGGCAAAAATGACCTTTTTCCGATTTATTTTTTTTTAGAATGACCTAGTTGACGAAAAATTTTGAAAAAATTCAGGAGTATAGGTGGTTGTGAGGGCTTTTCAGGGAAATTCTTTCGGCTCCCCAGGCTCCCCCCTTACCCTCTAAAAAAAATAAAACAGAATAAAAATCGAAAAAAGACCCCAAAAATGCCGAGGACTCCCAAGTTTTTTTTTCGAAATATTGAAGTTCGCAATGAGTTCTACAGTAAGATATTTTTTTTCGATTTTTTTGAGCACTGCATCTCCTCGAAAAACTGCATTTTTCCGTTTTTTACGACGTTTTCACAGTTCTTCCAACTTTTTTGGGGACGGGAAGCATTTTCAAGGTCAAATAACACCAGATCCGGATTCTACGGAAAATTTTACTGACATATAGGCCTCCACAAAATCAGTTTGGACTCAATTTTTTACGTACTATGGGCTCAAATTAACTTTTTTCACGAAGAAATGCCATTCTTCATCAATTTTACGACGTTTTCGGAGACAGGAACCAATTTGAAAGTCAAATAATACCAGATTTGGTTTCAACGGAAAATTTTACTTACCTATAGTCCTCCGCGAAACAAGTTTTGTCATGATGTTGCATTCGGTTGTTCAAAGTTTCAATTTTTAATCATGCATCTGTTCCCTGAGAAATTGCAAGAAGTGATTATTGATGGCTATTTTCTAGAGTTATATGAGTCAATGCAACATGTATTTATAAAAATTGAATGAATTTTGAACATTAGTATAATTTAACATCAAAACATGAAAAAATGCTCGCTTGCAAGGTCTGCAAAAAGAAAAAATATCGCCCGAATTGTAATGTTTCTTAACTTGCAACTTATATCTTCGTATTCCCACTCAGTTGACCTACAGCAACATTACAATAGGTAAATAAAGATTGTCTTTAGTGGAATAGACAATATTTAAAAAAATAGGTTTGTTTTATTTATTTATTACAAATTCCACAATATGTCCGCGTTCCTCAACTTAGAAGTTATTACAATAGGTATCAGAAAACATATGTACATCGCACACACATACTTGATATAATCCAGAGATATCTAATCTTCGTCACTATCTTCATCGATCACTGGACTGCAATGGTTCATGTCGAAGATATTTGTGAGAACCTCTGCTGGTCTTATTACCTTAGACAAATATCTGCCGTAACTTAAATGATAGACCAGACTTGCAACGTGGGAGCAGCAACCAATTCGGGGCAAAAAAAAACACATTTATGCAAGCCGTTTACTATGTGTACCACAAACACTTTCACAATCGATGCTCCTGGGCCATTTGATGGGACATTGAACGATGCAGAAATAATGAAACGAGTTCTAGAAGATCCTGACGGAATCAGTACCATATTGTAGCCTGGGGACGAATTTATTTTGGACCGAGGATTTCGAGATGTCATCCCGTATTTGGAAGAAAAAGGCTACTCCGTTTTGATGCCATCTTTGAAAGGGAAAAGAAATCAACTTACGGCAAAAGAGTCTAATCACTCTCGGTCTGTAACTGTACTCAGATGGGTAGTGGAGGCTATACATGGAATTTTGGGACAAAAATATAAATTACTGCACGATCAATTGCACAATAATATGCTAAAAGGTGCGGGTGTCCAACAAAATAGCGTTGTTCCTTCTGAACAAAGTCGGTAAGCCTTAATGTATCAAATGAAAGAAGTCATATTATTGCAGCTAGGATGATGGCACTCAACCTCGAGAAGAATGAATTGGCGGAAGAAATTGAACGGGATAATTTGAACAGAAAAACTACCCCGTTTCAAAATGTAACTTCATCGGAACTCCTTGATTTTCCGATACTGACATTAGAAAAACTTGTGTTATTTTTTACTGGATCGTATCAGCTTGGGCAGGCGGTTTCTTACTTAGGAGAAATGCTGGACGAGAACGGGCGTTTACCTTTGAAATTCGTAAAGGATAGGCCAGAAATTGTACGATTCGAGGTCAGGTCTCGGCATATCAATGCAAAAACATATATTTTGTGGTACACATAGTAAACGGCTTGCATAAATGTGTTTTTTTTTTGCCCCGAATTGGTTGCTGCTCCCACGTTGCAAGTCTGGTCTATCATTTAAGTTACGGCAGATATTTGTCTAAGGTAATAAGACCAGCAGAGGTTCTCACAAATATCTTCGACATGAACCACTGCAGTCCAGTGATCGATGAAGATAGTGACGAAGATTAGATATCTCTGGATTATATCAAGCATGTGTGTGCGATGTACATATGTTTTCTGATACCTATTGTAATAACTTCTAAGTTGAGGAACGCGGACATATTGTGGAATTTGTAATAAATAAATAAAACAAACTTATTTTTTTAAATATTGTCTATTCCACTAAAGACAATCTTTATTTACCTATTGTAATGTTGCTGTAGGTCAACTGAGTGGGAATACGAAGATATAAGTTGCAAGTAAGGAAACATTACAATTCGGGCGATTTTTTTTCTTTTTGCAGACCTTGCAAGCGAGCATTTTTTCATGTTTTGATGTTAAATTATATTAATGTACAAAATGCATTCAATTTTTATAAATAAATGTTGCATTGACTCATATAACTCTAGAAAATAGCCATCAATAATCACTTCTTGCAATTTCTCAGGGAACAGATGCATGATTAAAAATTGAAACTTTGAACAACCGAATGCAAAGATATTTTGACGTTATTATTTATCCCTTCTATGAATCCAGGAGACGGAATCACGTTTCATAACTGCATTTCATCTACGTAAGGGTCGTTAAGTCGGTAAAAAATGGCGGAAAAAATCATTTTTTTTCTTAAAAAAAAACTTTGTTTGCACAGGAAATACGTGGAACATCGTGTCAAAACTTGTTTCGCGGAGGACTATAGGTAAGTAAAATTTTCCGTTGAAACCAAATCTGGTATTATTTGACTTTCAAATTGGTTCCTGTCTCCGAAAACGTCGTAAAATTGGTGAAGAATGGCATTTCTTCGTGAAAAAAGTTAATTTGAGCCCATAGTACGTAAAAAATTGAGTCCAAACTGATTTTGTGGAGGCCTATATGTCAGTAAAATTTTCCGTAGAATCCGGATCTGGTGTTATTTGACCTTGAAAATGCTTCCCGTCCCCAAAAAAGTTGGAAGATCTGTGAAAACGTCGTAAAAAACGGAAAAATGCAGTTTTTCGAGGAGATGCAGTGCTCGAAAAAATCGAAAAAAAATATCTTACTGTAGAACTCATTGCGAACTTCAATATTTCGGAAAAAAAACTTGGGAGTCCTCGGCATTTTTGGGGTCTTTTTTCGATTTTTATTCTGTTTTATTTTTTTTAGAGGGTAAGGGGGGAGCCTGGGGAGCCGAAAGAATTTCCCTGAAAAGCCCTCACAACCACCTATACACCTGAATTTTTTCAAAATTTTTCGTCAACTAGGTCGTTCTAAAAAAAAATAAATCGGAAAAAGGTAATTTTTGCCCCCCCTGGAGGGGCGGGGGGGTCGCCCGACCCACAAGTCGTGCCAAACTCATTTTTTGCCCCCAAACCACCTATCTCAACTGTTTTTTCAAGAATTCGAAGATGGGGGCATTTTGCCTATCTTAATGGGGGGTACCCTTTGCGAGACAACATACTTAAGTTAGATAGGTTACTTTTTTTCTTTAGTCATGAAGATAGAAAGGCTTTATGTCATTCCTCGACAAACTGAACGCTGCCAAGGAAAATAAACCATGATTATTTTGATATTGACGATTTTCTTTTTACAAATAATATTAAAAAAATAATGCAGCCGTATTTATGTTATTGAATTTTTGGCACAATATTTCCGGAGAAATTAATTTATTCAAATTTTAACTTAGAGTTGGCTTTGGGCCCATTTGACTTACATATATACACATATGAGAGCTCTTTTGAATTTTTTTAATTCTTTATATAATGCTAACTTTTGCAATTAATTGTGGTCTACTGATTGTTTGAATAAAGATTCTTCACCTCGAACTCATTGATTAGTATATCGACGGTATACTATATATATATTAGTATATCGGTATTAACTTATCAACATTCGAACTGCACACAAATAAATTTTCTGCATATGCCAAAGAATAAATAAGTTTGAAAATTTAAAATAAAAAAACCCTTATAGAAAATAGACACTGTAAATAAAATGACCATGAAGTTCTCAAATCAAAATTTTTAAATTGCAAAATTAATTTTATACATTAAAAATAAATTCTAAAAATGTTGTTGGTCATTAAGCACAATTATTAAATGAAATAATTGCATGTTAAACATTTATTAGTTCACATATCTTGTACATGTTTTTAAAAGTACCTATTTTCTGTAGGGTTAATAGTTAAATTTACAAGATTTACCAGACTAAACATTGGTTAGAAATGTTACTTGACGTATAATCCAGGAGCCCAGTGCAAAAACGTGACTTATTTTATGAACATTTTAATTATGAAATTTTGAAAATATCCATCCTCGAAATCCAAAAATGGCAGTCTGAAATCTCAAAGCCGATGGAATACAAAATGACGGCCAATTAAAACCTATAGTTTTTTTGAAAAAATTGACTTATTTTATGACAAATGAAATTTGATGTATCTAAAACTAGATAAAATATCAATTTAAAAAATCCTAGTCTGATCTCATAAATCCGATGGAACGGCTTATCAGACGTTTCCTAAGTCTAACTTACTGCGTGACAGAACTTATTGTGACACCTTGAACTAGCTTTATCTTAAGCTGCTAAATGTCAATGAATATTGAACGATGTTCTATTAGATAATGTTATAAACATCATGTTTGTTAAGTAAATTTTTTTAACAATATGTAATTACAATGTATGCACAGTATGCACGTTTTAGCATAGCGTTATGAATAACCATGTTGTTTAACGCATTTTTCCTTTAAAAAAGAATTTATGCTTTTCAAAAGTCTTTTGTGGATCGAAAAATTCAGCATTAATGAGTTAATAAATTGTTGAAAGGCGGGACCTTGATTTTAAACTCATTTTCGTAGTATTGAATTTTTAGCAAAATGTTGTTTTGCATTTTTGAAATTTTGTTAAAGGTCCTTTTCCACTACCTGCTACCCCCATGCATCCTTATCATGACACCATTTTTAAGTTTAAATTTTCCCTTCAGTCCAGTCCTTTTTGTGCCATCGATGAGAAAAGGGCTTGGATGCAGAAACCGAAATGTATATTCATAACATTAATCCTTGTTAGGGTTGACAGATATATTGTTTCCTAATTGATCGGAATGCTATGTTAATTTACCTAAAGTTAGGATACAACGATGCCGGATAAAGCGATATGCTGTTATATAACGACGCAGAACGTCGAATTTGGTTAGATTGCTTTGTTAATGGACGTAAAGTTCGGTTATAACAATAATCCGAAAATAGCGATCTAATTTTCGAAGATAAGTTAATATTCCCTTAGCTCAGAACAATTTTCCAAGATTTTCTCTCTTATTATATAGGTAACTCAAAGAGGACTCAACATTTTTAATGTTCTTCCCCACTTTTAAAGTCAATAGATACACTAAAAAAATGTAAACATCAACTAAAAATGCTTTTGCTATAGGAAAACCTTTACTTAAGGAAACTATTTTTTTTTCTAATGGTTCAAAAATAATAAAATAACCACAATAAAAAATCGTGTTTCATTCGCAAATTTTAATTTGATACATTTCTATTTTTTGGCAGTTCTTCCACAGATATCCTTCTTTAAGGTCTATCGAATGTACATTATATTTAATCATTATTTCATTTTATTTCTCTTGGTTTATTCTTTTATGAATGTTATTTATTTATGTTTTTTATATATGTTATTGTTATTTTATTTTTTTATTTTTTCTATATTTCGCGTTTTGTGTGAGCTGATGAAAGGACGTAAGAACGTCCCGAAATGTAGCATCATAATAGGATTGAAATAAGTGAAAAATATATTTCTGTTTAATACGTCAAGTAATTTCTGTGAATAGCCATTTTTTGCAAAATTAAAAAAAAAATAATATATATTTTTTTTAAATTTGGAACTTACCTTGTGGTTGGTATGTAAGGGACGTTCAGTATATGCTTTGTGCCTGCCGTTGTAAGGATTCAAGATTGGCCCCACAATGAACTCTTCGTCTGGAATAGACAAAACAAACAAACACTCTGCTATGAAAAAGACACTTCATCTTCAAAAAAGATACCATTCTATCAAAGGACGATAGGAACATATCTTGAGGGGGGGGGCTTCCTTCCCATACTCATCCATCCCCCCCCCCCCCCCCCCCCCCCCCTCTTCACGCAAACACACTCTTCGTAAGACACGTCATATATCCAAAAATAAAAATTGGTTTGCGCAAGCGCATTCCAAAAGAAGTGGGATCAATTTAAATAAAAGTTGGGAGTTTCAATTTTCAATTCACCCTAGGTAGGCTGATGCTTGCACCTAGGGACCTAAGCATCCAATGCTCTTATCCCTTATCTGGAAGCTTCCATCTTATCTTGTTATCTTGTCACACTACCGATACTAAGTCTTTCGTGAAGAACCCAGCCCCCAGTTTCCTTCGAGAATAAGAATACTCCAATCTGCTAAAATCATTCTTTATGATCACATCTCCGAAAATATGCAACCTCATCCAAGTATTTCTCGGGTATCTACCCAGCACTTCGCCGTCTCGTCTTCTCCACATCTGTCACAAGTGAGACAACTCCTACGATGGGTAGGGTTTATTTGTTCTGGTTATTTTATTTTATTATTTTTTTTAGTCTTGTGCGAAAGTTTCTTTATACAGTAGAATCCCGATAATTCGTATGGTCAAGGGACTGACGGTTTGGTACGAATTATCGGGATTACCAATTATCGGGAGTACAAAATAAAAAAAATTAAAAACGTATTAATGCAAATATGTATGTATTAAGAAGTATGTACAATGTGGTAAGAATAAAAACTATGCAATAAACACTGCTTTATACTAAACTATACAATAAACAATACATGCAATAAAAAATATGTACATATGTTCTAGATTAAATAAACACCAATCAAACATTTGTTCGAAAAAATGTTAGAAAAGATCAATAATCTTTGAGTGGAAAGAGTACGAATTACATGAGATAATATGAGATTTCATAGAAAACTTGTCTCTCTCACTCGCTCTCCCCTTTGGTACTGTAAGAATCAAGTGATTTCCTAGAAAACATTTATCTCGCACTCATTCTGCTCTCTCGTCTCTCACTGTCCTCTCTCCCCCTCTTGAAAACAGTACGAATTAACGAGGTTTTTAATCTGGAAATACGAATTATATATATATATATATATATATATATATATATATATATATATATATATATATATATATATATATATATATATATATATATAATAGTGACCTCCGAGCATAAAAATAATACGAATTACCGAGGGGTCCGAAATGCATTGTTTTTATACCACTTATCGGGATTTTCTCTGGGGACCGGCAAATTTGTACGAATTAGCCAGAAATACGAATAATCGGGATACGAAATATCGGGATTCCACTGTATAAGTCATTATTGCTGATCATTTCTAGTTTTGAAAATGTTTATGTTAATATTGTAAATGTAATGGTCACTGACTCAATTGTATATGGGTGATCGCTATAAACAATAAAAATTATTATTATTAATAATATAAGGAATCTATTTTCATCAAGAATAATGTAATATGATCTACGATGTATTCAAGGAAAAACAAATAATAAGAAGAGATAGTAGGTAAATCATTGGTAATGTACTTCCCCAGCTCGATTTGATAAACTAAGTTATTGCTCTCTCCTCGACCGATTTACCTGAAAAACAATAGGTGTCCTTATGGGGTTCTGGATCCAGTCATAAAACTTGATGTCGGATACAACCATTCTATCGGGAGTTATCGTCTTCACAGACAGACTTATTTTCACTTCCTCAGTTCTCATCAAAATCCGCCTAAGTCGAAATCCTCCATAAGTCGAAAACTCTATAACTCGAATTTTTTGGCGTCTCTCTTGATGTTCGACTTATAGAGGTTCTACTGTAATATTTCCTTATTTCCTTACTAATACTTTCTTATTTTATTAACATTCATATTTACTTTGCCTTACGTTTTTAATTCAATAATTGATTAATATCAGATTGCAGTTGCGGGGTATTTAGGTATACTGGCTGGGTCTTAGCGCTTTCCTGTTCGCTCTACTGTGGTAGTCCCAGACTTAATTAGGGTCGCACTGGCTCAGGGTCACCATTCAACGTCCCCTACAAAGGACGACGTGCTCAAGGTTTTGTTACCTCCCAGAAAAAAACTTTGGAGCCCTGAGCTGGCGCCTGACCTTTGCAAACTTTGAATTTCGTAGATACTGTGAATCTAATCTGGCAGCAAAGCCCCTAGTAAAATAATAATATAAAAAACAAATCTATATATAAATATGATTGATGGTGCAGTGAACCAAGATATGATAATAACTGTCTATTTTAGACATGAGACATAAAGACAGTGCGACAAATCATTATCGCTATGACTTCCCGCGTCTTTCAGCAATCTTCCCTCTTCCTAGTCACAATATTTTTATAATTACTGCAAGTGCTCTCCCACCTCGAATAATTTCACACTCTATCGATCGATATGGCTGAATTCATGTACAAAATCCCACTTCAAAGTATTCATTCTATCAGTAGTTTTCAAGGGTTCAGGTACTGTGTCAAAACAGTATACTGCAACCTATAGTGGAAGTTATGTAATCGGTTAGAAATTTGATGTTGATCATATCAATTATTAGGCAAATCGGCCAAATTGAAGTGAGGGACCAGAGAGTGTTGTACTCAAACAATCATAATAACTAGCACGAAATTTCATATGTATATTCAAAACTGCATTAATGGGTAACACCTATCAATTTTCCGCAAAATCGGTCGAAAGGAAAGGAAGGATCAGAGTGGGCTCAACTCAGTAACTCTAATAACTGCCGAGGTAATGAATGTATCGAGACAATTAGTTTGAGGATTCAGAATTCCCTGTTTAAGTCAAATATTGATTATTAAAAAAACAAAAAAAAAAAAAACAGATGATTAATTCGTGCTGGGGAAGTACATTAACGACGACTTTTCTTATTTAGAATTAATTTATTGATTTTTAAGCAAACTGGTAAACTTTCCGACCTCTAGATTCCAAGTATAAGAAAAAAAATGTGTCTGTGAACACAATAACTCCATATGGGATGAATGTATCAACACGAAATTTTATATGTGAATCCAAAACCCTCAAACAACGACACCTAATATTTTTCAGCCAAATCGGACAATGGGAAGATGGGAATTAGGGAAGAGGCTCAACTCAAAAACTTTAATAACTGCCGTTGTAATGAATGTATCGACACAAAATTTCATATGTGAATTCAAAACTCCATGTGGACGACACTTAATGTTTTCACAGGATGTCAAATATAAGATAGTCTGACCTCTCACAGATTTTTATTGGTAGTAATAGCTAGCCAGCTTTCGAGGTTTCCCTCATCATCAGGCAGTCTGATAAAAAATTTTGAATAAAACTAAATAATATAATAAAAATAAATAAATAACAATCTAAAACATTAACAATTTAAAATATCATGGATGGGGACAGACGAGTTATTCCTGTCCACCATCTGAGTCACAACTCTCGAGGAGTTGTGATGATGAGGGAAACCTCGAAAGCCGGCTAGCTATTACTACCAATATAAATCTGTGAGTGATCAGACTATCTTATATTTGACATCCTGTGAAATAATCACTTCTCACTACATCAGCCATTTTCATATTTACAATTAATTTTCATCGGAATCGGCAGAAGGGAAAGAGGGATCAGAGAGGGCCGAACTCAAAAACCACAATATCTGCCTATGTAATAAATGTATCGACATGAAATTACATATTTAAATTCAAAACCCAATGAGAACATAACTTGTTACATTTCAGCAATATCGGCTGAAGGGAAGGGTGGTTCAATTAAAAAAAAACCTAATAAATGCCGATGTAATGAAGTTATCGACACAAAATACAGTATTAGGAGCCACTATATAAGTCAACTGTTGATTTTTAGCCCAAACTGGCAATTGGTTTTTTTCGGGAGAGTGAAAACTTAATTAATTCGTTCTGGTGAAGTAGGTACATTGGCAGTGATTCACCGAATTTTTGGTGGAGGCAGGCATCTGTATCTGTGGCTAGCCGCAAGTATGACTTTTCGGTTTCGAAATGGAATAATTAGATGACATTTTTGATAAGGATTTTCCATCTCTTTTGTAGAATAAGGTAATCACCCTTACTCACCTGATCAGCTCTAATTGTTTAATGTTTATTTCCGTTAAATTTACTAGAAATATTCAATTAAAAGTTTATCTGATTTCATGCTGTATATCCCTAGTCTAAAAAGAATATATTTGTTGGTTGCCTTCTTTAATAAGTTTCTGCCTACGCCATCCCCTACGGAACATTTCAGTGTGTGATTTGAGCCCTCTTTACTGTCCTTATTAATTCAGTCCTCTTCTCTTTTACAGAACAAAATATATAAAAAAAATGAAAAGAAAAAAAAAAAATAATTAAAAAGTAAAAAATATAAAGTATATTCTTGAACTGATAATTAAGAATTTCCTTTCTTTTTGTTTGTCTAAAAGATTTGGAACACAACTTTCTGGAGGTATCTTCAAGCGATTTGTTTCTGGTTTTGCTAGTACTATCACAGTACAGCCAGCCAGTTCTTTCTTCTAGGAAATGGTCTATTACCTACGTCACGCCAACTCTCTTCTCCCTACCTCTCCACCCTATCTCTAAGCCACAGCCCCCTCTCCCTACGCCACCGACCTCTCTCCCAACGCCGCTGCCTCCACACCCATTGACGCCACTAACCCTTTGACTATGCCATTGGTCCCTCTCCCTGAGCCACCGCTCCATCTCCCTACGCCACCGACCTCTCTCCCAACGCCGCTGCCTCCACACCCATTGACGCCACTAACCCTTTGACTATGCCATTGGTCCCTCTCCCTGAGCCACCGCTCCCTCTCCCTACGCCACCGACCTCTCTCCCAACGCCGCTGCCTCCACACCCATTGACGCCACTAACCCTTTGACTATGCCATTGGTCCCTCTCCCTGAGCCACCGCTCCCTCTCCCTACGCCACCGACCTCTCTCCCAACGCAGCTGCCTCCACACCCATTGACGCCACTAACCCTTTGACTATGACATTGGTCCCTCTCCCTGAGCCACCGCTCCCTCTCCCTACGCCACCGCTTCTTCTCCTTACGCCACCGCTCCCTCTTCCTGAGCCACCGCTCCCTCTTCCTACCACACAACCCCCTCTCCATACGCCACCGCTCTCTTTCCCTACGCCACCGCTTCTTCTCCTTACGCCACCGCTCCCTCTGTCTGAGCCACCGCTTCCTCTCCCTACGCCACCGCTTCTTCTCCTTACGCCACCGCTCCCTCTGTCTGAGCCACCGCTTCCTCTCCCTACGCCACAGCTTCTTCTCCTTACGCCACCGCTCCCTCTCCCTGAGCCACCGCTCCCTCCTCCTACCACACAACCCCCTCTCCATACGCCATCGCTCTCTTTCCCTACTCCACCGCTTCTTCTCCTTACGCCACCGCTCCCTCTCCCTGAGCCACCGCTCCCTCTCCCTGAGCCACCGCTCTCTTTCCCTACGCCACCGCTACCTCTCCCTACGCCACCGCTTCTTCTCCTTACGCCACCGCTCCCTGAGCCACAGCTCCCTGTCCCTACGCCACCGCTCCCTGTCCCCACCCCACCACTCCCTCTCCCTACGCCATCGCGACCTCTCCCTACGCCATCGCGACCTCTCCCTACGCCACTGGACCCTCTCCCTACACCGCAGCCCTCCTACCCAACGCCACTATTCACTCCCTACGCCACTGGACCCTCGCCCTACGCCGCTGCCCTCCTACCCAACGCCACTATTCTCTCTCTACGCTACTGGACCCTCTCCCTACGGTACTGCCCTCCTACCCAACGCCACTATTCTCTCCCTACGCCACTATTCTCTCCCTACGCCACTGGACCTTCTCCCTACGCCGCGCCCTCCTACCCAACGCCACTATTCTCTCCCTACCCCACTATTCTCTCCCTACGCCACTGGACCCTCTCCCTACGCCGCGCCCTCCTACCCAACGCCACTATTCTCTCCCTAC
This sequence comes from Aradus depressus, assembly GCA_963662175.1. NCBI lineage: Eukaryota > Metazoa > Arthropoda > Insecta > Hemiptera > Aradidae > Aradus > Aradus depressus. Next base: position 35,128,240 of record OY759218.1, read on the forward strand.
CCCACTGGACCTTCTCCCTACGCCGCTGCCGTCCTCAACGCCACTATCCTCTCCCTACGCCACCGCTCCCTCTCTCTACGCCACTATTCTCTCCCTACGCCACTGGACCTTCCACAACGCCACCGCTCCCTGTCCCCACCCCACCACTCCCTCTCCCTACGCCATCGCGACCTCTCCCTACGCCACTGGACCCTCTCCCTACACCGCAGCCCTCTTACCCAACGCCACTATTCACTCCCTACGCCACTGGACCCTCGCCCTACGCCGCTGCCCTCCTACCCAACGCCACTATTCTCTCTCTACGCTACTGGACCCTCTCCCTACGCTACTGCCCTCCTACCTAACGCCACTATTCTCTCCCTACGCTACTATTCTCTCCCTACGCCACTGGACCTTCTCCCTACGCCGCGCCCTCCTACCCAACGCCACTATTCTCTCCCTACCCCACTATTCTCTCCCTACCCCACTGGACCTTCTCCCTACGCCGCTGCCGTCCTCAACGCCACTATCCTCTCCCTACGCCACCGCTCCCTCTCCCTACGCCACTATTCTCTCCCTACGCCACTGGACCTTCTCCCTACGCCGCACCCTCCTACTCAACACCACTATTCTCCCCCTACCCCACTGGACCTTCTCCCTACGCCGCTGCCCTCCTCAACGCCACTATCCTCTCCCTACGCCACTGGACCTTCTCCCTACGCCGCGCCCTCCTACTAAACACCACTATTCTCTCCCTACGCCACTGGACCCTCTCCCTACGCCGCGCCCTCATACCCAACGCCACTATTCTCTCCCTACCCCACTGGACCTTCTCCCTACGCCGCTGCCCTCCTCAACGCCACTATCCTCTCCCTACGCCACCGCTCCCTCTACCTACGCCGCTGTCCCCCTTGCTACGCCCACTCCCAGCCCCCTCCCCCAGGAGGCGTGTCCTGTAGGAGGTCTCTACTATTACTGCTGTCAGTGGGAGTGGCTTCCTTCCTTAGCTGGTTCTTCTCCCCTCTTTCTTACCTCTTCCTACCCTACAATTACCTACAGTCACTCCCTAGTCACTTCAAAGTCACCTCAACAGTCACAAATCACTCCAACCCTCTCTTTGCCTTTTCTTTTTACGTTTCGTATCTGTCAGACGCGGCGTTGTCATTGCCAAACCAGAGCTTTAATTAGCAAAAATAAATTAACAATAGCCTGTTGCAGCATACCAAAGCATAAATATATATTACCAAAAATAACCATATTAACCATAAACAATGCACTTATTTTTGAAATATTGTCTATTCCACTAAAGATATATATTCATATATGTAATGTGACATATGGTGATGTTAATAAGGTGTTAAAATAATAAGAACATATGAGTAAGATAGGAGCTGGAATTATATATATAAAATAATAGAATGAGATTAAAGTTGGGTTATGAACCTGTTTAAAATGTTTCTTTTAAGTGTAATTATCAGTTAACATTACACTTTGGCGCAGTCGGTAGGATCACGATAAGTACGGAATCTCTCTCGATATGATCAAAGAAACGCCCTTGTCCGAAGAAAAACAAAACCAATATAAAGAAAATATGAAGCATTACTTCGACAAGCGACACGCTAAAAATATTCCAGTAATAACGGAAGAACACCAAATTCTCGTGCAAAGCGGATACCAAGGAAAGAATCCCATTATTAGAGGACCCTTCAAAATTAAGGAAATCATCCGGATGAACGGGTTTCCAAAAACAATAATATATTATGGGAACTCCGGAACAGAGCAGGCGGCTGCCATGAGGAACGTCTTGGTATATCATTGCAGGAGCAATGAAGGTCTTAAGAAAGGGAGTATGTAATGTGACATATGGTGATGTTAATAAGGTGTTAAAATAATAAGAACATATGAGTAAGATAGGAGCTGGAATTATATATATGATTCCAGCTCCTATCTTATTCATATGTTCTTATTATTTTAACACCTTATTAACATCACCATATGTCACATTACATACTCCCTTTCTTAAGACCTTCATTGCAGGAGCAATGAAGGTCTTAAGAAAGGGAGTATGTAATGTGACATATGGTGATGTTAATAAGGTGTTAAAATAATAAGAACATATGAGTAAGATAGGAGCTGGAATCATATATATAAAATAATAGAATGAGATTAAAGTTGGGTTATGAACCTGTTTAAAATGTTTTTTTAAAGTGTAATTATCAGTTAACATTACAATATATAACTACCGGTTTCGGCTTTATACCATCGTCAGGTCTAGTTATAGACGATGGTATAAAGCCGAAACCGGTAGTTATATATGAATATATATCTTTAGTGGAATAGACAATATTTCAAAAATAAGTTTGTTTTATTTATTTATTACAAGTTTCCACAATATGTCCGCGTTTCTCAACTTAGAAGTTCATAAACAATGCTACAGTCTAAACCGTAAATATTCATATACCCAGGGTTCGGAAACACCGGAATACCTCAGATTCTGTAGGTAGTAAGAATTTGAAAGAGAACTTGTTGAAAAGGTAAAAACACATCCTTTCTTCTGGCTTCATTAAATTGATGCGTTTAACAACATAAAATGCATTTTTTCTAGCTTATTTCGAATTTCACTCATCCCTTTTTTTATATCTTTCAAGAACGCGACCAAAACGACCATAGCTAGTTTTCTGCGATGTTTCAATCTTGTCATATTTTGTTCTTGGCTTATTTTCATAAGATTTGGCCTTTTGTTGAAAACATAGCTTAAACAAATATTTAAACATTTGGATGAGTTAAAAAAGCGTGCTAGCTTACTGTGCTCAAAAATTGTGGGTTCGAAACCCAGCGGAGGAGAAGATAGATATTTTTTTATATGGGAACATGCCGGTGCTCGTAACACTCCTAGCTTAAGTAACTAATTCTCAGTAGGCTAAATATAGAACTCCCAGTCGGGCGATGAAGGAGCGCTCTGGTAGTAGGTAGGCGATTTGATCTCATAGTAAGTTATTGTTGTTACTCTCATGACCGAGCTTTAACGAGTAGGCATCGTAAATACTTGGGTTCAATGCTAATCGTAGTTTGCGTTAAAACTCACAACTGACATAGTGGCTTCTGAATCCTCATACTAAAATTTTTATCGATACATTCATTACATCGGCTGTTATCGAGTTCAGAGACTATGAATACTGGAATAAATAAGTTTTCAAAATTACGAACAAATTTGTAAAAAATAAACCTATTTAATCACCATTTTCAATTTAAGTTTCATCTGCTTCAGTATAATTTTTCCTTTTTTCAAAAAAACAAATTAATAATTACTTATTGTATTATGTTGTGTTTCCGTTGTATTGTAAGTCTTGCCAAAAACTTAATTGTAACAAATGAAGTATAATTGAATAAATTCTCGATTTGAAGACATTTTCATATTTAAAGAACACAAAATTACACTATGTAATATCAGATTATAGATATATAAATAATAATGAATCATAAGCCGATTATATAAATTTTACCGGAAAATGGGTTAAACAATTGAAATATTGTTACTTTAAACATTTTACTACTGAAATTTCATTCTTTTATTACACACTGGGTGTGTGCACATCACTAGGAGATTACTAATTGGATAATTTTTTTTTTTTTTTTTAACATCCCGAAAATGTTTAAAATGTTCCTCAGGCAACTTTCAATAGCTAACGCCTTCAACAGAAGACAACCAAATGAAACAGCCCAAAGAAAACGAGGTAGTTAATTCAAACATCTTCAGCACATTTCATGTTTTTTCAAACGATTTCGAAAGTGTAAAAGAAATGAGTACCATTCGAATTATTTAAGTATAAAATACATTGCATGTTTTTAGATGTACTCAGTGCTTTTGGAGAAAGTTTTTAATGATTCCGTTAGATGTATAGGTAAATAAACCAGGGCAATGTATGTCTCTTACAGTAGGGTCGGGCTCATGTCCATCAGTGACGAAAGAGCGTTCTGGTAGTAGGCGATATGACCTCGTATTTAAAGCGCGGGCATGAGTCACAATAACTAACTAGCTTTACAAGAGCCCTGTATTTGAAAATTTTGGTATGGCTTAGCTCAAGAAATTAATATTGACGGCTAAAAACGGTAAACATGAAGGGAATAATCCTTTTGAAACCTTGTTATTCGATTGCGAAACCTTTTAGCGTGCTTGCCTACTGACACGGCCAAGGCCGCAAAGCCCTAACAATAACTAACGAACTAACTATAAATATATATATTTTTTAATATATATTTCGCTCTCTGAGCTAAGGAAGAGGCTCGTAATCGCCCTGAAATGTCGTCATAAAAGATAAATATAAATTATTTATAATTAAAAAAAAATGATAATAAATAATATCTGATGTATTTAATAATATCAGGAATTTTATATTAATTGTTCTTCCATTATTTATTAGTAAAAATAAATTATTATTATTATTCGTCCCTTAATGTGTTTATATTCTAAGATTTAATATCGGTTGATGTATATAATTCGTAAGCTATTTTGATGTACAAAATTGTCTGACGTATCTAATTAAGCTTACGGTTTAACAGAAATAAATATTATTATTATTATAGATAAGATAATCGACCGCGGGGAACTTATAAGATTATAGTCAATAGGGGGGATCATGTATAAGCTCAATCGAACTTTTATAATTTCGTAAGTAGATCTTCGGGCTTAATACAGAATGCGGAACCCAGATTTGAATAGGTCCGACGACATGATTTCGATATAATTGAACGGCAGTTCCAAAGCTCTGCCAGTTATGTATTTGGCTAGTCAGGTGATTTATTGGCCTTATGAATGAAGTTGACAACAACATGGCCTCACTGGATCACTGGACTATGAGATTTCATACCTCCTGGTTGTCTATTGACTAGTGTCACTTCTACCTACCAGTAACTCCGCTTCCTTCGTTGATAAATGAATGAAAATTTATCGTGTTCGTCGGTGAATCATAATTAAATTTTTTCTCCCCCTCCGAAACTAGTCGATTTTTTGCGCTAATATTCAATAGTTGATTTACAAAGGGGCTCATTTTGTGTTAAGCCTCCTCCCTAATCACATCCTTCCATTTGGTCAATTTGCCTGAAAATTAATAGGTGTCGTCATTGGAGGGTTCTCGATTCACATATAAAATTGCGTATCAATATGTTCATTTTATCGGGAGTTATCGTGTTCATAGACATACACATTTTTTAAAAATATTTGGAATTTGGAGTTCGGAAAATTTTGATCGATTGGGTACATAGCATCCACTGTACTTCGTATAGCCAGGGAAGTAAAAAGAAAAATTATTGTTTATATACACATATTATATTTTCGTACTCAATTGTCACATTGTATGAGGGAATTATGTAATCGGTCAGGAGATTCTTTTAATGATCTCCTTCCCTTCGGCCGATATCGCGGAAAATCAATGTGTTTCGTCCGTATGAGTTTTGAGTGTACTTATAAAACTTGATCTCCCTGCCCTTTTTCCTTTGGTCAAATCGGCTGAAAACGGTAGATCTCGTCCTTGTGGTGTTTTGGATCAACATATAAAATTTCGTATAGATACATTCATTCTTAGAGGCCGCCGGTAGCTCAGTGGTATGCGAGCTTGCTTACTGAGCTCATGTTCGCTGGTTCAAAACCCGGCCAAGGCCCTTAGTTTAATTTATCTGGGAGGTGAAATAAACTTAAGCAAGACGTCCTTCGGATGGGACGTCAAGCGATGGTCCCGAGCCTGTACGATGTCAGTTACTCGTTAAAGACCCGTATCCTTGGTGAATAACGAATAGGCATAATTTAGGACTCCCATAGTAGAGTTGGGCCTTATGTTCACCAGAGTGAAAATAAAATTATATTGAACGTAAAAATATATAATGGAGTAGGAGGCTGAAAGGAATACTTCTTAAGTTAGTTATTGTGACTCAAGCCCCTAACTACGAGGTCATATCGCCTACTACCAAAGCCCGACTCTACTATGAAAGTCCTAAATTTTGCCTATTCGTTATTCACCTAGGTCTTTAAAGAGTAACTGACATCGTACAGGCACGGTACCATCGCTTAACGTCCTATCCGAAGGACGGCCTGCTCCTTTTCACCCCCAGATAAAAAAACCTAAGGGCTTTGGTCGGATTTCGAATTCGCGATCTTGAGCTCAGCGGGCTAGCACCTCTGAACTACCGGCGCCCTTCAAAAAAAAAATTTAACATAAAAGAACCTCATTTTTAAAAAAGATTGAGCAAACTCATTTTAATTTTTTCGTTTTTTTATATACCTACATATATTTTTTAAAATATGTACACTTGTATTCTTCTGGTTGAAATATGTTGAATCTATGTGAATATGTTAGTTATCTGAGTATTTTTGTAACATGCTCCTACCCAACACTCCTGTAAAACGGACACAAATTTCGTCCCCACCGATGTCCGTTATAGAGACTGTTTCACTGTATATTAAACGTGTTTTGTTTATGTGATTTTGTTCAGCATCAGGCTTAACAATCACAATAAATTTCTTTATATAATATAAGCATATGTAAAATATATAATATTTTTTCAAGTTCAAACTGCAAAAAGTAATCAAAACCAAAATAAGTAATCGAGGCGAGAAAGCTGCATTTTCATGCTGTAAGACACATAAACTTTTGATTTTGATTTTTAAAATAAAAAGTGTGTTGTTCTATCTTTATTAATCTATTCCTTCTCGAATTTTCCGACTAGAAATATTTATATGCTGACAATTCGTCGCCCTGGGCTATAGCCCATACATAAATATGTCCCTGACTGTAAGACAATGCATATGTTCAAAGAGGCATCAAGCAGAGCGGCATGAAATATAATAAGAAAATAATACAAAATCAATTTAAAAAAATCAGTTCTCAAGCTCTTTAATATTATTACTTTTATCACTATGAGTTAGTTCATTTCACACTAAAATGAAAATCAACATACATCATCACAAAATTTGGCACATATGGAAACGGAGAAAGTTGAAAAAAATGCAAAACATGTTTTTAACAATGAATTCATATCGCCTACTGCCAGAGCGCGTTTTCGTCGCTCTAACAAGTACCTAACACCGCACAGGGTCGGGACCATCGCTTAACGTCCCATCCGAAGGTTTCGGCCGAGTTTCGAACCCGCAGTTTTGAGCCTAGTAGTCAAACACGCTACCTCTGGACATTTTAACAACGATATGACTTCGGCCTACTGCCAGAGCGGGTTTTCGTTGCTCTGCACTACTCTGGTCCTAAATTTTGCCAACCCAGGTTTAGTTATCAAGGTTAGGGGTTCTTTAACAAGTATCTGATATCAACAGGACCCATCGCTTCACGTTCTATCTGAAGAACGCTCAAGGTTTTGTTTTCCCTCCCAAAAAATTGTAGTGAAATGTATGATAAAAATAATAAATAAATAAATATTTACGTTATATTTTATTTTGTTTGCTATTCTAGAATAAATGTATATTTGCTCCATTGAAAAAAAATTACAGGTTGCCATCCTGTTCAACACACTCATATTTTATAATTTTTGGCAAGAAGCATTGACTATTTATCTTTACAACATTTTTACTGTAATTATTGAAAACAATTGTAATATAATATACGTTATATAAAAAAAATAAAAAATTTAAATCATCTCACACAACAAAACCATTTTTTTTTTCTAAAAATTCTACAGCCTAAATTAATATTATTAATAAAGTAATTAAAATCAAACTACTCAATCAATCTACTATTTTTTTGGTATTAATAAAAAATAAAAATAATCTATATGTATTCAATATTACATTGTAAAAAAAAAAAAAAAAAAAAAAATTAACCAACGAATACTATCTATCAGCTTTGAAAAGTAATAAAATGGGCAAGCGAATACTGAATAAAAATTTCAAACAAATTTCTAAAAATATTCTATAGACATTAAATGTAATAATTTAAAATTCAACTAGACTACAAAAGCTAGTAAAAAGATTAGTTCAAAGTTTCATAAGTCATCGAAATATTTAATATTAAAATTATAAAATTTATAGAAGTATGAAAAATTTGAATATGAATTTTCAATATATTATGGTAAAATAAAAATGAGACTTTGAACCAAGAATTGTTTGTTATTCAAAAAATATGTTCTTAAATTTTCATAGTATAAATAATTTAATTCAAACAAAAAGAAAAGCAACAATAACACATAAATGCTGGTGTTATAAGAATTGGCAGAAAGCGGGATCTTAATATTTTCCGCTTTCAAAATTTAGAGTAAAGAAATTAATGTATTTTTTTTTGGCCATGTCAATGTTTGAATTTCATAGCTTAAAAAAAATACATACAACGTTGTGAAATCATAAATTAAACTGAAGTGTACGTTGACTTATAAAAAGAATAAATGTAGATGCGGTATAACACATCAAAGAATAGATACAACATAGATATTAGAAACAAATTGGATACTAAGTTACTTAATAAAGGACAAATGGAAAGGTGCTATAAAACATCACAGAATACCACATAAATACTAGAAATAAAAGTATATACTAAAATACTTTAATAATGTTTCATGCAAAAAAAAAAAAAAAAATGAAAATTATCACATCACAAAATATATTTAAAAATATTACATATTATAATATACATTTTTAAAACATTTCATTTGAATATAAGGAAAGAGAGAACGATTATCCTGAACTCTATCGGAGATGTGGAGAACTAGGATAAGAAAGTGTGGTCGTAGACCGGCAGAGTGCGGGCTTGTGCCAGGAAATCCGACCAGTATGGTTTCAACTTCGGTAGGGGTATATACACTTGTCATTTTAGAGTTGAAAAAAACATCGACAACATGCTAAAATACAAAATAAACTTTTAAGAAAAATCATGCAAATCCCTTTTTCTCTTAATTTTAAAATTGCTGAAGAGAATTTTAATATTTTTTTCTGTATGTAAATATATATATATATATATATATATATATATATATAATATCGTCGTCCACATATATTTTATATATGTAGAGTATAATGTATTTATTTTTGTCATCAATAGATACGGTATTTTCCTCAAATTTAAAGAACATCTCCACATAAACGTAGAATGCCTTTCACATATTTGAAGTATATCTCCACATATATGTAAGATATCAAACAAAATATAAGTGTAGATTATCTATCATAAAATAATTTTTAAATTTTACTCTTCTCAAAAAAAAAAAAAAAAATTTATTAATGAATTTACGAATATTAAAAGTAATTGTTTTTTTTTTTAAATTTTTTGATTATAACTAAGGAGATTAGGCCTGTTGGTATACCTGAGGTATTTCGATATAACTTGCGGAGACAGCCCTGTTCAAAAAGTACGGTTAAAGACGAGACGTAGCATAGACGTAGGATATTTGGCGGGGGGGGGGAAGGTATTTGGCGACGTGGAGTGTTGAGGGTCAAGCGGCAAACTCAGGGGGTGGTGAAAAACCTCCGCCTCCCCCACCCCCTGCATATCCCCTCCTACTGTCCCCCCTCCCACTTCCCCTCCGCCACCCCCACCTTCCCCCTTCTCTGCTGTTTCCTTAAGAAAAATAAGAGCCACCCCCAACCCCCACCTCTTCCTTCCCCTCCGTCCTCCCCTCCACTCTGTGCCGCCTCCTTAAGAAAAATGTCATACCCCTCTTCTCCCTCACCACCCCCCTATCCCCCTCTTCTCAATCCTTTCTTTCTTACCTTTCCGTCCCCCCTTTCTCAATTCTTTTCTTTCATACTCTCCGATACTTTTTTCTCGCTCCCCGATCAAACGATAATTAACAAATTCAGTTTTAGAGAACTAATAAATAAAAACATACTAGAAACAGAAAAAAAAAATTCCTTATAAAAAAAATAAATTAACACTAAATATTTCCATAAATATTCAAAATCAAATTCATTTATAGGATAGACAAAATAGTAAAAAATTATCCCATATCTATCAGAGCGATGAAAATATCGTGAAAATATTGAAAAAATATTTAAAGATTGCTTTTTTACTTCTGTCGCTACGTCCACCACTACGAAATTCTTTAAATTACAATTAATTACAATTTCTGGAAAAATTACATTTATCTATTATCACTATCTCTTTTTTTGTAATGAAATATTTTATTTATTAAAAGCACATTTATTTATTAAAATATTGAAACTAAGAAAATAAATTCAAATAATTTTGAAGTTATTAATAAGAAAAAAATTTTGTTTGGTTTCAAAATATTTATTTACGTTAGAAAAAAAAAAATATATATATATATATATATATATATGTTGTTTTACAAATATTTTATTTTTGCATTTTTGTCTATCTTTTTCGATTTATTACGATTCATGAATTATTGGGGTGAAGTATTAAATAATAAATTTTAAGAAAAAATAAATATATATATATATATATAAATATATTTAAAAAAAAATGTTTTCATGAAGCATTGAATAATTTATTACGATATTATTACCGAAATAATAATTTTTTGAAGGTACATAAAGGTTGTTTTGAGGTTGTTAAGAGGGATCAGATTGTACCTAATATAGACAGTAGACACGTTTGTTTACGTAAACCGGCACATTCACTACGCGTTGACTTCCCAAACCAATATAATTTCAAGTATAATTTTCAGTAAATTATAATAATTTTTAAAAAATTTCCTTTTTTTATTTTATTTTCAAGGAGAAAGGATAGAAATCGCATTGGAAAAAAATCACGTTGAACAAAAAATTATATAATGATTTTTTCATCTATTCATTATTTTAATTTTAAAAAATTGTTTTACTAGAGCACTATCGAAAAAAATAAAATAAACGTTTTATTTGAAATGTTTACACACGCACACACACAAAAAAATAAATAGAACAAGGAAGGGCTTCGAGATTTTTTTTTTGAGCGTACATAAGGTATCACGTGAGACATGGCTGAAGCTAGACTGGAAAATTGAATTTATCATAAAAAATATGGATCTTTAAAAATCAAAACAATGGGAACTTCTTGACTTACTCGATAATGCCTCCCACTTTTCGAAACCCGAAATCTACTAGTTCTAGAACATGACAGTTGTGATAACAGAAGAAACTCGGTTTTTTAATTGTGTACTGATAAGACCCCAATTTGTTTTGGGGAGGGGGCTTGACAGTCGCCAAAAATTTCTTGTATACGATTTTATTTTTTAATAATGAGAAATATGCAATTCAAGAGGCCAAAATAATATTTTCTCTTGAATGATTTAAAAATAATTACAATGAAATATATAGGTTCTTCTTTTTTTCCTCGTTTTGATAAAATCATTTTTATGTGATATGATATGAGATGAAGGTATGTTAATAGTGTAAGGTAAAGTGAAGGGGGGAGGGTTGAAGGATTTAGCCGGGAAATGAGGGGTGAATCTCCGCCAAGAGGGTTACATCTCGTGCCCATTCTTCAAACGGCTCTTATCATCTGTTATCAGTGAGCTACAGGGGTAAACTATCAATGTTTTAATTTGGAATTTTGTTTTGATGTACTTGGACGAACTGTCATTCGGAACACATATTTACGAAATAAAATTTTTTATTAAAAATATTAATTTTTGAGAAGTAGGTATTAGGAAGTGGTAAATGGGAGAAAAAATGGAATGACTGACTGCGTACCTTGTGGTCGTGATGTGGTAATCCTTATCGTGGGACGTGAGTCGGGGTCTTGTACGTCTGTTTTACGTAGAGCATTGAGACTATGTTGTTGAGGAGGGTGGAAGGGTGACTGCCGTCTCCACGGATTGCTCTCCCCCCGATCTCTTCTTCCTTAAGCGCATGAGTAAAAAGCAATTCGGCGCGTCAAGTCAAAACCGCCCCCCAACTAGTGGCATCTGGTGGCAGGGTCCGAGACTTTTCCCTGAAGGTGGTTCGGGCTTGGTTTGCTCCCTGGCGTAACCTGGCGGTTCAGTTCATAACTAACGGCAATCTTCCCCCTCAGTGCCATCCTATGTGTCTTTATGTCTCCTTTCGTCTATATCCCATCCTGTTTTTACGTCAATATGAATATTACATTCATATCAATATGAATGTATCGACACGAAATTTTATATGTGTATCCAGAATTCCCTAAGAACGACACCTATTGGTTTTCAGCCAAAGGGAAGAGAGGGATTAGGAAGAGTCTTTAATACAAAAACTCTAATAACTGCCGTTGTAGTAAATTACTACGTTTTCATGGGTGGATTCAACCCGGGTTCCTCGATCCGGGATCCAAACACATGAAAACCCCTCAAGTCAATCCGGATCGAACCCAAGGTCGACCTAGCTTTTTCTGGGATCGTAACGAGATCCAAATACATGAAAACACTTAGCACGAACGGAACGGGGTCGAGGCATGCGCAGTGCCAGTTTGTGAGGCATCTGTCATTTACAATGGTCGCTTCCTGTCTTTTTCCAAAATAGTTTTGTTCTGTATATTCTTTTTTTGCTTAAGTGTCTATGGATCGCAATTCGTTGTTGGTTTAAAAAACAAAATGTTAGCAAATTTCTCCTTCTTCTTGCCGCAATTGCTGAATCATTTATTTGTCTGAGTCTAAAAATTGTGTACTTGCACAAAAGCAAAGAAAAAGGCAATAACTTTGCTTCAATATTAACCATAATTATTCTACAACAAAAATACAAATACATACGCAAAAAAAAAAAAAAAAAAATACAAATTTCTAACCTCACTTCAACAATACAAGGAAGTTGCTTTATTTAATCTGTGAAGCCGTCACTAGCTCCATGGTTCAAACATAACCTGCCAAGTATAACCTAAAGAGAGGTAGGATTTTTGACATTTTTAGATCTGGATTCAATCCGAACTGAATCCAGTCTCATGAAAACCCTCGATCTGGATTTCGGTTCAAGTCAGTTTGAATCCCATGAAAACGTAGTAAATGTATTGACGCGAAATTTCATATGGAAATTCAGAGCCTTTTAAGAACGACACCTTTTGATTTTGAACCGAATGGCCAAATGAAAGGGGGGGGGGGGGGGGGAGGGGGGCTTTACACGAAATCAGCTGAAAGGGAGAGGGGTAGCTAAACTGAAAAATCCCAATAACATCGGATGTAATGAATTTATCGACACAAAATTCAGTATGATGAGTAGTCAAATATGGAGTTTTAGCCCAAACGGTCGAATGGCTTTGGAAGGAGAGCGAAAAAGTAATGAATTAAATCATGCTAGGGAAATACATAGCCGTTGACTTACCGCCTTTTTTTATTTTGATTTACAATTATTTTTCATTTTGTATAAAATTTTATTGTTTTGTATATACAGTGAAACCTCTCTAGAGCGGACACCCCTTTTAACGGACAACTTTTGCATATCCCGGGCAAAAGTACATATGATTTGAATGCATTTTAGCCCCTCTTTAACGGAACCCCTCCATACCGGGCAAGGACACTAACGTCAGTTCCCATCAGAGTAAATCATCCCTCAACAACGGACAAAATTATAAGTACATAGAAAAAAATTATGGTTGTTTTTTTTATAAAATACATAAACTAGTTTTAGGCATAGTGTGTGTATATTTTTGTGCCGAGAAACAATAGAAGTACCTTGAACCTTCCTCTCCTTCTCCTCTTGATTCCTTCTTTCGCGCAAGTTCCCTCCCTCTCCCCTCTCAAACATTCCTTCACGTCGTTTGAATCTTTCAAACCTTCTTTTTTTCTTTTGAGTTTAATGCCTTATCATCTTTTACGTCGAAATGTCGCATTCGAAAAAACGGAGGTCCCTCCCTTCCTTTAAGAGGCGTATAGACACGCGAGCAACGAGCCGAACATTAGTCAGTGCGGATGCCTGGGGAATAGTGCGCAGGCGCTCGACGAACAAGGGAGGCTCGGGGTCTGCTCCATCTGTTGTCGGTTTTTTGACGAACCATCAAAGGAATGTTCTGCTCGGGCTGCGGTGTGAGTGGACTGGTACCAAGCCGAACCGTCCCTACTTATTCAATATCATGATAAAGGCGGGTTCGGTTCGAGTTGTTGAATTGAGAAATTTAAAAAAATAATAATAATAATAAATATTGAAAATTCATCGAGAAAATAAAATAGGTGAAAATATGTGGCGTTTAAATAGAAATGGTCCGGGAAATGTTATTGACAAAACGGTTTTGGAGTGGTTCAATCGAGTTAGGTTAAAAAACATTCCTGTTTCTGCGCCAAATTTACAAGAAATAGCTCTAGAGGTTTTTCAACAAATAAAAGCAAAAAACTCCAAAGCTTCCGATGGGCAGAGCCGCTTCAAATTTAGACACAAAATTGTGTTTCAACCCTCCTGTCTGGACACCCCTTTATTAGAGACAAAAATACATCCCCCTTCCGTGTCCGTTGTAGAGAGGTTTCACTGTATTTTATTTTTAACATGTATATTTATTTTTTAATTAATTTGATCTTACATTTTGTACATAGTTTACGTTTAGAAATATACTTTATAATTCGCTGCTTTGCGACTTGATTTAAATATTACCTTTGGGGCGCTCTAACTTAGTTCATATTAGTCCTATCTCAAAACTAAGGGCATATGAAACTTGAAAATTGTATAATAAACATTGTTGGTAAGAAACAATTTTTCGATAGGGCTAACCGTTTTCGAGTAAATAAAGCAAACGTCTAAAAAAATGGGTTCCAAGACGGTTTTCAGCACATATCTCGTAGACCGGGCGCCTTCAACACATCGAATTTCATATGAAATGTGACTTTTAGTTTTCTCTACAACTTTAATTTGTAGAGAGTTTTGATTTGGTCTTAAATATAACTGGTCAAATGAATTTAGGTCACGAAGTTAAGTGGTCTTAATTTTCGTCTAATAAATCGAATCAGATCGAAGTAAGGACATAGATATCTACATCTCAATTTTCAAAACAGACATCATCGCAAAATTGGTGAAATTTTTTTGAAGACACTCAATCTCGGATTTTTGTATGATATACTAAGAATATAAAAAAGTGAAATTAGATTTTTTGAAAATTACTCATCACAGACCTCTAGTGCGATACCAGAAAAGTTAGTTACATTTTGACCACTCATATGGGCAACTGCAGTTAGCACATAACTAACGAAATAACAACTGTTTTATCGGTTTCATGGAATTATCATTGTTTAGAGCACAAAGCTATTATACACTGCTCAACACTCGAAGTGGAACACATAAAAATCTGACGATTCTTTGATTCCCCTAAATTTTCTTCTGGGTTAATGAGGTATGCTTCCTCTCCAGAATGTTTTCCTTAATCAAGAGAGTAAATGGGCAAATAGAAAATTACAAGTTTAAGAAATAATGAAGCAACTTTATTGAAAAAAGATTTAAAACAAAATTTACCTACTTTTAACAAAAATGAAAATACTCTTGAAACTGAAAAGCAAATTGAAAAATACCACTGGTTTAGTATGCTGGTGGTCTTCAGTAGTGCGTGGGGCCTCCTCTTCGTCTTATCACTTCTTGGCACCTCCTGCGCATGCTGTTTATGAGGTCCAAAACTGCTTCCCATGGGATGCGTTCCCATTCCTCAATAACAGCCTGTCGAAGCTCTTCAAAATTGTCAGGGGTAACTCCACAAGCCCTGATCTGCCTCTTGAGATTTTCCCAAATTTTCTCAATTGGATTAAGGTCTGTTGATTGTGCAGGCCACATCATAATCGTAATTGACTGCTAGTAGGGTAAGAATGTATGTTTTGGCGCAGCCTCATGAGGCTCCCTTGTGGTACCCTTGTGAGGCTCCCCTGTGAGGCACCCTGACTCCCCCACCCCCTTGTGGTTCCCCTGAGGCTCCACTGCGCACCATCGTTCCCCATGGCTCGCACAGCTCACCTATGATGTACATCCCCAGAGCTCAATCTCTGAGCACCCCCACCTTCGGACCCAACAGACATTAATTTTTTTTTCTACAATGGAGAAAATATAGTCCATTTATTTCATTGTAGATGTTTGCTAGCGACTGTAGAATTCAAAATTCTGGGGGTATTGAGGGTCAGTCAATGATGAAAAACACTATTCAAATGCCAACGTTTCGATATATTTCATATCATCATCAGGGCCTAACAAACATGGGGGAATCAAGATTACAAAAATATAATGAGTGATTGATTAAAATTATATATAGGTACATAAATATACATTCACACATACACAAATCCACATAAATACATACATACATAAATATACATCCATATACATATACACATTGATGAAAAACAAGGCAACTTACTATGAATATAGATGGTTGAGGAGAAGGCATGAAGACTGTGAAGTCTTACGTTCAACTAAGGGTACAGAAGGGTCGAGGGTAACAGATAATAAATCCAGGGAAAACCCCAGTTAACGGGACTTAAAACTACCTATTGGCTAACAGATATTTTACTATGTTAAGAAAAAAACTCTATAATTATATAAATAGGAACATAATTCAACTTATTAATTAAATGAAGAATTTTAGACAGAATGTAGACATTGAAACAGACAGTATTTTAATTTTAAATATAATTGGAGACAGAACACTGGATTCAGCAGTTTTGAAGCAAATTGGCATAAATGTTGCTCAGGTTATTGGTGTCTGTGCGAAAATTGACAGTATTTGAGGTTTTGGCAATATACACCATTTCCAGTGTCAGCCTTTTATAGTAATTGATTTCTCTGTCGAGAATTTTGGTATTAGCGAAATCAAACTTATGTTTGTTCAGGCTATGGTGTTTGATTAGGGCGCTGCAATTATCGGAGTCAGTTTTTGTTCTACAATCATACTCATGCTGGTATAATCTCTTTTTTAAATATTGAGATGTCATGCCCACATAAGATGATGAACAATCTGAACAGGGTATCTGATAGATGAGGTCAGACTGATAGATGAGGTCAGATTTTTTAAATTGTTAATTTATTTCATTATGAAATATATTTCTGTCCATGTTTTTCGGACGTGTTTGGTACCGATGGAAAGCTAATAAAATAAACAATGTAAATATCGAAACGAGACGTTTCTATCCCTAGTAGATCCTAGTAATCATAATCAATGATTAAGATTACGATTATAATCAAAACAATTGGGTGATTACTTGATTACACGATTGTAATCGTAATCAGGTCATGATTATGATTGTAATCGAGTAATCATGTAATCGTAATCATGTAATCATAATCACAATGTACACATGATTACACAAGCAAACCATCGCCTTCGATTTCCTTTCATTTTAAATTGTTTTATTTTTTACACTAATAAGTAATTTTTTTAAGTTAATTACGTAACCAAAGTGCTATTACCATTTTTTTAAAATTTGATACCCACGAAATCCCCCGATTACAGTAATTGTGATTACATGATTACTTGATTATGATTACATGATTACTTGATTATGATTTTATGATTACATGATTGCAATCGTAATCACGATTTCTGATTACGATTATAATCATGTTTCATTTTAGCTAGATTCACAGTGCGATAGTATCAAGTATAAAATAGCAATGATGATTAAGTTTTATTTTCTCTGTAATCATGTAATCATTGATTACGATTATGCCCATCTCTGTTCAGCACAGGGGCTAATGCGCAAGCGGGTTAGTATCCTTTTTCAGTGCAGGGGCAACTCAACCCCTCCTACACCCCCAAATTTTTTAATCCCTCTTAACCTCAATAAGTTTCCCTCTCCCTCTAAATCTCAATAAGTTTCCGCTCTCCCTCTAAATCTCAATAAGTTTCCGCTCTCCCTCTAACCCCATACCTTACTTTTATTTTTTACCCCACCCGTCGCCTATGCCCCTAAACTTTTTTTAATTAACTCACTAGACTAGCGCGCTCCCAAGATTCTAGAATTGAAATTAATAATTTTTTAGTGAAGCTTCTTAAGAAAAAAATAATAACTTGTCCTTACGAGAATCGAACCCGGCTCCTTTGCCTTGGCAGGCCGATACGCTAACCACGCGACCATTGTGACATGGTTGATGAAGGTGGTGATAATCTAGGTATATAAAACTCCGGGAGTATTAGCAGCATCAAGGTTCAGCGGTTTCTAGCATTTTCGCTCATTTTTCATCGCCCCTCACCCCAAAATGTCTTTCAAGTCATCCTTACTATATTAATACCTTCTTTATTCTAATTCATCACATTGTCCTCTCATAATTTTCCGCTCTCTACTTCCCCAAATCAACACTTTCTCTAATTTTTATTTCAATCCTACTTCCCCACATCAATTATTCTAAAATCATAATTCGTAAATCCTATTTCCCCAGATCAATTGTACTTCTCCTTCTAACCCAGAACAACCTCAATAGGAACCCTTACACCGGCTCCACATCCAAAATATTTTTCAAGACCGGCATACATTCACTTTTCACTTCCTCATACTAATATTCTCCTTCAACCCTCAGTACAACGACATAGTCAATTCATCTCAATTTTCTACTTCCTCACATCAATTGTCTAATTTTTTCTCTACCTGCTTACACCCGAACAATTTTCTTCAGATTTCATCATAGTCTAGCCGGTACTCTTAACCTTAGCACCATCATGCTTCGCCCAACTCCAACATCCTCTCCTATAGATCGTCTAACGTTTTCATCATAACGCGGTCTATTCATACATTCTATGTACATGAACCTTTCCCTCTGAATCAGTCATACTTACCCACCTCAAATCACCTTCAATATACATACCCACGCCAACACTTCCTTTAAAATCATAATTTCTCATTACAATCCTACTTCCACACATCAATCATTCTAAAATCATAATCTTTAATTATAGTTCTACTTCCTCAGACCAAGTGTACTTCTTCCAATCCGGTAGAGACTTTTCACACATCAATTGCCTAATTTTTTTCTCGACTTGTCCTAACCAATTTTCTGCTCTCACCTCTACCACTTTTACTCATACACCATCTTGCTTCCACTACTACAGACCCACCCATACCACCACCCCACGGAGTTTCTTTAGATTTCATCATAGTATAATCGGTACTCTTAACCTTTTCCTTAGCACTATCCTTCTTCACATTTTTTCTTCGCCCAACTCCCACAATCTTTCTATACATGATTCGTTTAACATTTTTTCATCATAACCCGGTTACATACACCGGTATCATCTTACAGACCCATTCAACTTAGACTTTTTCATACCGTAATTCTAGTCAACAATCTTTAGCATCATTACTATACATACCAATTTCTTAGTACACATTAAAAGGTTATTTTAGAATTAATGCCAGGGCGGTATCCTCCTTTGACCCTACTCAATATAAACCATCAACCCAAAACACAGTAAATATTCCCTCACAGCTAAATTCTCGCTCCATCTCCTGTGTAGTATAACTTAAGCTCTACAGTGAACCAACCCGACCCTAACACAATGTCTATCACCGTATACTATTGTATTTATCATGGTAAGTCATATCACAAAACATTTTTCTACAACTAACATTCAACAGTACCCAAATTAAGATCAGCATCATCTCTTTTTTCTTCAAGTACTTAAATACCATTTGGTCATTTAGATATTTGCGAAATCATCACCCTACCAATCGCCAATATTAATTTAGCTTAACTATATTTTTGGACTAAGAACCTACAACCCAGAACTTAAATCACCACACTACTCTGGATGTAGAACACATTCCCGTACATACGACATTTTCATCATATCCATTACGATACTTGAATCTACAACCCACCTCCCCCTAGCTCTATAATACTCTTTAGGACTAGAGGTATCTTTCCAGACATTCTTCGGTCAACATGTGGTATATTTAACTTGAATTATTTTACATGCTGCTTTTTGTATACCATAATTTCACTTGGGCTGCTTTTCATCTCCAGCCCTCGCTTGGGCTGCTTCTCGCCAACATCTCTACATTCACCTCATACTGAAACATACTTTATGAGGGCTGCATCTCTACCAATCCTCCGTTTCAGTGATCACACACTTTTTTCTCCTCCCACCAACAGTCTACTGTAATTTCTCTCCTAGCCTTAGAGGCCTAGCACCATTCTGACAACGGCCATTCCATCCCAATTTTCTGCTCTTCAATTCTACTTCCCATACATCATACCGAGATAGGCTTCTACAAGTATAGACTACACCCCCGTCAACATTTGATTCAAACCACTTCTATCCCAATAAACCTTTCACTCAGACATACATACACACTTGCATACGACCCAAGGGATTTTCTTCAGAATTCATCATAACCTAGCCGGCACTCTTAGCCTTTTCTTTAGCATGTCCCAAAAAACCCGTGATTCACACTTTTCTTCAACCAACTCCTTCAAACTCTCCGATATTCTTACTTCAGATCCTATGATCCTAGCACCCTAGGTCTTCATTTACACCCATGTTTTATATGTACTTCAATATTTTCCCATACCTAATCCGCAATGACAACATCCACAGTTCTCATGGATATTTAGATTCGCATTTCCAATATTACTTTAGCCTCACTTTATTTAACGACTAAAACCTAGAACCCAGCATGAATTAAATCACACATACACCCCCTGCACAACATTTCAGTATCAGAGATTAGCTGCGATGTACTTTTTACAAAATCATGCTATGCTTACTTCCTACAATAGCGTCCTTCCGAGAGATGCAATATATCTTTACGACACAACACTCCACAAAAATACGGGATTGTTCTTGTACATTGAAAGAGTCAGAATTTCTGCATCACATTTTTCAGGATACATGCAAAAATGTGTTGAAAAATATAAATCATGATGTATGGGTGTGTTGCATGTCTCCACTTTCATCCATCCTCACCGGCTCAAATGCAAACTGAGTTATATCTTTATGAAGTAGTTTTTAATGGGGTGGCAGCCCCAGGCCACATGTAAGCCACATCCTGGAGGAATGCCCGGGATAGAGGGATGTTCTAACGGCCATATGGAGGTTAAGAAGGTTATTGAGATGGTTGATGTTAAAGAGGTTATAATAATAATAAAATATTATAATAATGAAATAGGAATCATTAAAGTACAATAATAATATAAAAAAAATTATATATTATATATTACAAAAAAATACTTATTATAGTACAATAATAATATAAAAAAAATTATATATTATATATTACAAAAAAATACTTATTATCATGTGTTTCTCAATCTTCTCTTTCCTCCAGAGGTGTCTTCTTATTTTTTCGTTGGACAATATTTCGGGACAATTGCAGGTCCCTTCTTCTGGTCACTGTTCACAGGGACCTGCAACTGTCCCGAAATATCGTCCAACGAAAAAATAAGAAGATACTTATTATAATTCAAAATAATTTCTTCACTCGCCTCACTCGAACCATTCCAGGATTGACAAGTCCAATACATCTTCCTCGATGTCAGAGGACTCGTTGAGATAAATTACCTGTACATAAGCAAAACATATATATATATATATATATTTGAAAACGCGCGAAATATCACCGTGCAGGACGACAACTAGCAAGCACGGTGAAACGTAGATTTTTCCATTCCTGAATTATCATTACGATATTGCAAATATTCCACGCTAAAGATTAAAGCCTCGTTAAAGACCCCTACCCTAGGTGAATAAAAATTTACGGTAGGCAACATTTAGAACTCTCATATTAGAGTCGGGCTCTTGTCCACCAGAGTGAAGAAAAAAGTCTCTGGTAGTAGGCGATATGACCTCGTAGTTAAAGCCCGTACATGATTCATAATAACTAACTAAATATTAACATATTCACAAAGTCATTGTTTTTTTTTTTTATTTTAACCGATTCATTACGAGCTTTTTATGGATTTACGTGGTTTCGGAGGCAAAATAACTGTCCAAAAGACAAATGCTACCTGATTCACATCTTTATGAAGTCTTAAATAATATACATGAAGTGTACCGATTTCGGCTTACACCACCGTTAGCACAAAGTTCTAAAGTTTCTTTTGAACATCGTGCTCATGAAACCGGTACACTTTATGTATATACTTTTGTAGAATTACACAACATATAAGTTAAACAAGTTCTTTGTTTTTAATTATTTTATTAGCTTTCCACTATATCGACACATATCACAGAAATGTATTCTGACAGCAAAAGATCTTGCCATCGAATGCCGACAAATAACTCTATTTTACTCTACAAATACTCCTGAAAAATTACCGAAATTACCGCAAATCAAGACCTCTTGATTATTCAGTCAATGGAGTAAGAGTGAGTAGTAGAAAAATAATCTAATTAGCAAACTATGAGAAAACAGATACCTCGGTAGCTCCAGCCTGCATAGTCAAATCCAAAGGTACATCTTCATCAGAGATATCAGAGTAGTGATATATCATTTGCTGTACCTAAGCAAAACATATATATATAAATGTTTGGAAATGTTGAACAAGAATGTATTGTGGAACAACTATGTCATCGTTAGCATTTTCTGGATATTCCTCCCAAAATGATATCTTTTACGGCGATATTTCGAGGCGATATCACGATGTGACCTTTGATTATATAACCCGGGCAAGAAACGTCCGAAATATCGCCGTGCAGGACGACAACTCGCCAGAGTGAAGAAAAAGTCTTAGGTTGTAGGCGATATGACCTCGTAGTTAAAGCCCGTACATGATTCATAATAACTAACTTAATATTATTATATTCACACATTGTATTTTTTTATATTTTAACCGATCCATTACGAGCTTTTGATAGATTTACGTGGTTTCAGAGGCAAAATAACTGCGCAAAAGACAAATGCAAACTGATTCACATCTTTATAAAGTCTTAAATAATATACATGAAGTGTACCGATTTCGGCACACACCACCGTTAGCACAAAGTTCTAAAGTTTCTTTTGAACATCGTGCTCATGAAACCGGTACACTTTATGTATATACTTTTGTAGAATTACACAACATATAAGTTAAACAAGTTCTTTGTTTTTAATTATTTTATTAGCTTTCCACTATATCGACACATATCACAGAAATGTATTCTGACAGCAAAAGATCTTGCCATCGAATGCCGACAAATAACTCTATTTTACTCTACAAATACTCCTGAAAAATTACCGAAATTACCGCAAATCAAGACCTCTTGATTATTTAGTCAATGGAGTAAGAGTGAGTAGTAGAAAAAGAATCTAATTAGCAAACTATGAGAAAACAGATACCTCGGTAGCTCCAGCCTGCATAGTCAAGTCCATAGGTACATCTTCATCAGAGATATCACAGTTGTGATATACAATTCGCTGTACCTAAGCAAAACATATATATATATATAAATGTTTGGAAATGTGGAACAAGACTGTATTGTGGAACAACTATGTCATCGTTAGCATTTTCTAGCAAGAAACGTCCGAAATATCGCCGTGCAGGACGACAACTCGCAAGCACGGCGGAACGTAGCTTTTTCCATTCCTGAATTATCATTACGATATTGCGAGTATTCCGTTCTAAAGATTAAAGCCTCCTTAAAGACCTGGCATCTGTTTTCTCATAGTTTGCTAATTAGATTCTAAGAATTAAATAAATAAATAGGAACAAAGATATTTTTATTATTTTATTTTTATTTGTATTTTGGAAAGAAAAATTTGTTGTTAATAGGTTTATTGGAAATAAGAATATAAGTTTATAAGATAATATTATTTATGTAAATCTAG
Source organism: Aradus depressus (assembly GCA_963662175.1). Classification (NCBI taxonomy): domain Eukaryota; kingdom Metazoa; phylum Arthropoda; class Insecta; order Hemiptera; family Aradidae; genus Aradus; species Aradus depressus. Next base: position 35,151,799 of record OY759218.1, read on the forward strand.
ACTCCTCAAGACGGCTATTATATATGTTTATAAGAAACTTATAATCTTATTTCTAATAAACTTATTAACAAGAAATTTTTCTTTCCAAAATACAAAAAAAAATAAAATAATAAAAATATCTTTGTTCCTATTTATTTATTTAATTCACAGTTTCTGAAATCGTAAGGCTCTTTGCAATAATTCACCAGTAGTTGCCAATCTTTACCATTTAATAATTCCAACATAAATGAAGTAACTATGTTGTTTTTAAATATTTTATTTTTAAGTCATCACTTTTTGGGGCAGGTAATGAGGAAGTGATATAGATAGAGTGAGTAGTAGAAAAAGAATCTGGAAGTAATTAGCAAAGCATGAGAAAACACTTACCCCGCTGGGTCCAGCCTGGACAGGAATCAATTGGACATCCTCCGTTTCGATGTCAGAGGTGTCGGAAAGTTCTCTTATATCCTGTACCTAAGCAAAAAATATATGATGATAAAAAATGATATCTTTTACGGCGATATTTCGGGGCGATTTCACAACGGGAACGTTGATTATATAACCCTAGGAAGGGACATCCGAAATATGGCCGTGCAAGACGACAATTCGTAGATTCCCAAAGGAAGGGATGAACAAGTGTGAAACAAAGTGAATAAATGTAAAAAGGGGTAAAACAGAGTGAACAAGTGTGAAAAATGTTAGAGTGAAAAAACTGAGAAAGGGTGAAAAGGAGTAACATATTCGGTCGAGATTCGGCACTTCAATGTGTTCTACTTACATACGGACCTCTTCAATGTGTTTCTTGTATCTATGGAACCCTTGAATGTGTTCTCCGCACCTACGGAGCCCATACGTTTCTTGTATCTATGGAACACTTGAATGTGTTCCCCCCACCTACGGAGCCCATACGTTTCTTGTATCTATAGAACCCTTCAATGCGTTCCACTTACATACGGAACTCTTCAATGTGTTTCTTGTATCTATGGAACCCTTGAGTGTGTTCTACTTACATACGGAACTCTTCAATGTGTTTCTTGTATCTATGGAACCCTTCAATGTGTTCCACTTACATACGGAACTCTTCAATGTGTTTCTTGTATCTATGGAACCCTTGAATGTGTTCCCCGCATCTACGGAACCCTACAATGTATTTCTTGTACCTATGGATCCCTTCAATGTGTCCCTTATACCTAAGGAGCCCTTTAGTCTCTCCCTCGTACCTATGGCTATAAAATGAAAAACTATTTACTCATTATTCGTGTCAAAAAATAATAGAAGATAAATTAACTACAAATAATTATAGCGAATAAAATAACAGACAAATAATTCATGTACGCGCCTCGGCCGATTTACTATACTGTAGAAGAGTGACTAGTAGAAAAAGAATCTGGAAGTAATTAGCAAAGCATGAGAAAACACTTACCCTGCTCGGTCCGGCCCGGGGGGTCATTCCAGCTTCCTCCGTTTCTGCGTCTGAGAAGTCGGAAAGTTCTATTATATCCTGTACCTAAGCAAAAAATATATGATGATAAAAAATGATATCTTTTACGGCGATATTTCGGGGCGATTTCACAACGGGAACGTTGATTATATAACCCTAGGAAGAGACATCCGAAATATGGCCGTGCAAGACGACAATTCGTAGATTCCCAAAGGAAGGGATGAACAAGTGTGAAACAAAGTGAATAAATGTAAAAAGGGGTAAAACAGAGTGAACAAGTGTGAAAAATGTTAGAGTGAAAAAACTGAGAAAGGGTGAAAAGGAGCTACATATTCGGTCGAGATTCGGCACTTCAATGTGTTCTACTTACATACGGAACTCTTCAATGTGTTTCTTGTATCTATGGAACCCTTGAATGTGTTCTCCGCACCTACGGAGCCCATACGTTTCTTGTATCTATGGAACCCTTGAATGTGTTCCCCCCACCTACGGAGCCCATACGTTTATTGTATCTATAGAACCCTTCAATGCGTTCCACTTACATACGGAACTCTTCAATGTGTTTCTTGTATCTATGGAACCCTTGAATGTGTTCCCCACACCTACGGAGCCCATATGTTTCTTGTATCCATGGAACCCTTCAATGTGTTCCACTTACATACGGAACTCTTCAATGTGTTTCTTGTATCTATGGAACCCTTGAATGTGTTCCCCGCATCTACGGAACCCTACAATGTATTTCTTGTACCTATGGATCCCTTCAATGTGTCCCTTATACCTAAGGAGCCCTTTAGTCTCTCCCTCGTACCTATGGCTATAAAATGAAAAACTATTTACTCATTATTCGTGTCAAAAAATAATAGAAGATAAATTAACTACAAATAATTATAGCGAATAAAATAACAGACAAATAATTCATGTACGCGCCTCGGCCGATTTACTATACTGTAGAAGAGTGACTAGTAGAAAAAGAATCTGGAAGTAATTAGCAAAGCATGAGAAAACACTTACCCTGCTCGGTCCGGCCCGGGGGATCATTCCAGCTTCCTCCGTTTCTACGTCTGAGAAGTTGGAAAGTTCTATTATATCCTGTACCTAAGCAAAAAATATATGATGATAAAAAATGATATCTTTTACGGCGATATTTCGAGGCTATTTCACAACGGGAACGTTGATGTCTCTATCCCTAGGAAGAGACATCCGAAATATGGCCGTGCAAGACGACGATTCGTAGATTCCTAAAGGAAGGGATGAACAAGTGTGAAACAAAGTGAATAAATGTAAAAAGGGGTAAAACAGAGTGAACAAGTGTGAAAAATGTTAGAGTGAAAAAACTGAGAAAGGGTGAAAAGGAGCTACATATTCGGTCGAGATTCGGCACTTCAATGTGTTCTACTTACATACGGAACTCTTCAATGTGTTTCTTGTATCTATGGAACCCTTGAATGTGTTCCCCGCATCTACGGAACCCTACAATGTATTTCTTGTACCTATGGATCCCTTCAATGTGTCCCTAATACCTAAGGAGCCCTTTAGTCTCTCCCTCGTACCTATGGCTATAAAATGAAAAACTATTTACTCATTATTCGTGTCAAAAAATAATAGAAGATAAATTAACTACAAATAATTATAGCGAATAAAATAACAGACAAATAATTCATGTACGCGCCTCGGCCGATTTACTATACTGTAGAAGAGTGACTAGTAGAAAAAGAATCTGGAAGTAATTAGCAAAGCATGAGAAAACACTTACCCTGCTCGGTCCGGCCCGGGGGATCATTCCAGCTTCCTCCGTTTCTACGTCTGAGAAGTTGGAAAGTTCTATTATATCCTGTACCTAAACAAAAAATATATGATGATAAAAAATGATATCTTTTACGGCGATATTTCGAGGCTATTTCACAACGGGAACGTTGATGTCTCTATCCCTAGGAAGAGACATCCGAAATATGGCCGTGCAAGACGACAATTCGTAGATTCCTAAAGGAAGGGATGAACAAGTGTGAAACAAAGTGAATAAATGTAAAAAGGGGTAAAACAGAGTGAACAAGTGTGAAAAATGTTAGAGTGAAAAAACTGAGAAAGGGTGAAAAGGAGCTACATATTCGGTCGAGATTCGGCACTTCAATGTGTTCTACTTACATACGGAACTCTTCAATGTGTTTCTTGTATCTATGGAACCCTTGAATGTGTTCCCCGCATCTACGGAACCCTACAATGTATTTCTTGTACCTATGGATCCCTTCAATGTGTCCCTTATACCTAAGGAGCCCTTTAGTCTCTCCCTCGTACCTATGGCTATAAAATGAAAAACTATTTACTCATTATTCGTGTCAAAAAATAATAGAAGATAAATTAACTACAAATAATTATAGCGAATAAAATAACAGACAAATAATTCATGTACGCGCCTCGGCCGATTTACTATACTGTAGAAGAGTGACTAGTAGAAAAAGAATCTGGAAGTAATTAGCAAAGCATGAGAAAACACTTACCCTGCTCGGTCCGGCCCGGGGGGTCATTCCAGCTTCCTCCGTTTCTGCGTCTGAGAAGTCGGAAAGTTCTATTATATCCTGTACCTAAGCAAAAAATATATGATGATAAAAAATGATATCTTTTACGGCGATATTTCGGGGCGATTTCACAACGGGAACGTTGATTATATAACCCTAGGAAGAGACATCCGAAATATGGCCGTGCAAGACGACAATTTGTAGATTCCCAAAGGAAGGGATGAACAAGTGTGAAACAAAGTGAATAAATGTAAAAAGGGGTAAAACAGAGTGAACAAGTGTGAAAAATGTTAGAGTGAAAAAACTGAGAAAGGGTGAAAAGGAGTAACATATTCGGTCGAGATTCGGCACTTCAATGTGTTCTATTTACATACGGAACACTTCAATGTGTTTCTTGTATCTATGGAACCCTTGAATGTGTTCTACTTACATACGGAACTCTTCAATGTGTTTCTTGTATCTATGGAACCCTTGAATGTGTTCTCCGCACCTACGGAGCCCATACGTTTTTTGTATCTATGGAACCCTTGAATGTGTTCTACTTACATACGGAACTCTTCATTGTGTTTCTTGTATCTATGGAACCCTTGAATGTGTTCTCCGCACCTACGGAGCCCATACGTTTTTTGTATCTATGGAACCCTTGAATGTGTTCTACTTACATACGGAACTCTTCAATGTGTTTCTTGTATCTATGGAACACTTGAATGTGTTCTCCGCACCTACGGAGCCCATACTTTTTTTTTATCTATGGAACCCTTGAATGTGTTCTACTTACATACGGAACTCTTCAATGTGTTTCTTGTATCTATGGAACCCTTCAATGTGTAAATAATTGGGTGGAACCCTTATGTATGGAACCCTTCAAATAAATAAAACATTAATTAATAATAATTTTAATTAATGGCGAAGGCTTCAGGGGGGCTCTGCCTGTCTGCCCCTGAGTGTGTCTGTCTGTCTGTCTGCCCATCTGTCCCTGAGTGTGTCTGTCTGTCCGTCTATTTCTGTGTGCTGCCTGCCCGTCTGTCCCCGAGTGTGTCTGCCTGTCCTCGAGGGTGTTGTCCGTCAGTCAAATGTTCATAGCTTGCTATAGGGCTGAATACAAGTAAGAAGAAAGGAAAAAAGAAGAGGATGCTTTCTTAAAAGTTATGTATTGCATGCGGTAAAATAAATTTATTGATCTTATATATTAGAAAAAAAAAAAAAAAAGTGAAACGATATGTGAGCAGTTTATGACACATATGTCAGAGAACTATTTGAGAATAAAGACTGGAAAAATATCTGTTATAGTAAATAAATTTAAAAAAAAATATAGCCGTACAATCGTACATTTGATTTGGCTCGGTATGCTATTTTAGTAAAATAAAAAAAATAAAATTTTTTTTAAAGGTCACAAGACATACTAGACAGTGGTGACACTAGTAATATCAACTCAGATATATAATGTACTAGCAGTAATACCCGGCGTTTTGTAATGAATGTATCAACATCAAATTTCGTATTTGAAATTAAAATCCAATGAGGACTTAACCTGTCAAATTTCAGCGATATCGGCTTGGGGGAGGAGCCACGACCCACCCTCCCGTTCAAAATTTCGAGCCGTCACAAACCCTATTTTTCTATTTGGCAATACTACGTGTGAAATTTCGTAACAATCCGACCATTAGTTAATGAGCTACCGGTATCTGTATATTTAGGCCTACCCCCACAACCCCCCCTCCCGTTCATAATTTTGAGATTTCGCAAAGCGTATATTTCAATTTGCGGTCTAAGAATACTACATGTAAAATTTCGTGACTATCCGACCACAATGACTTAGCACTATATTCATACTTAGGCCTACTCCCCCCCCCCCCCCCCCCTCTTGTTTACTTTTGTGACGTCATACACTCTGTTTTTCTATTTGGCCTTTAAGAATACTACATATGAAATTTCATGATTATCCGACCATTTATTAATGAGTTAGAACTATTTTTATAACGAACATCTTGTCACACCTCGAGAGGACTACTAGTCGCAGGTGAAAATACTTTTTGTACGAATGGTTGATATTTAATTAATTTTTGGACTTCGAGTTTTTTTAAAAGTCATTCCATAGTAAACCAAATACCATTTCATTGGCGCCCAACTTCTTGTCAATAAAATTGAGTGTGTACAGAGGAGAGAAAGGGTAAAAAAAAAAAAAATCATTTAATATTTTGTAATCTGTATTTGAATATATCAGCTTTGTGGAAAAGATGGCGGAGAAACAAGTTGGTAAGTTGATTCATGACGCCATAAGGGACCAAAGTACAGACAATGTAGTTGAAAGTGATCTTTTGGGATTAACGACAGGAACAGACAGACAAACAAGCGAGATAATGAGTTCGGGACCTAAGCATGTAATTTTTTGTGATCAGGAATCAGGATTTGGGGAAAGGACGGACATTTTTGAGAATATCCCAATAGAAGGATCAACCCCAGTTGCTAGTAGGAGAAAGTCGGTAGGGGAAGCGAATAATGAAACAAACGAATTTCAAATGATGCCCTCCCTATTTGAACAATTGATGGCGTTTATGCAGGCGAGTTCTAAAGAAACAAAAGAAATTAGTCAACGTAATAAAGATAAAATAATAAAATCAGTAGAAAATAGATTAGAAACTTTCCAAAAACAAATGAAGGATCAAAACTCTAAAATAGAATTAATAAACCAAAGCATAAATCAGCTCCGAGATGATTAAAAAAATAAGCTAACGACGGTCGTAGACGAGGTGAACAAAAAAATTCAAATAAATCAAAATAACATCCAACAGATTGATAAAAGATAAAAGTCAAAAAAAAAAATGGAAAAGTTGGTAGGAGTCATTTCAAGTAGGGTCGACGCGGTAAATGAACAAATAAATAGTATTAGAGAGGATTCAAAAATCAATAAAAAAAAAGTCGAAGAGATGAAAGCAAAAATGGATAGGGGCGCGAAAGTGAATTTTTTTGAAAGCAGTATAGGAGTGAACCCGAGTATGAGACTAAATGCACCACAAAAAATCCCTAAATTCTCGAACTTAGCTAAGGAAAATCCTGTAGATTTCATGACTGAACTGAAGGAATATTTCGCGAGGGTTTCTGCAGAAAGTTGGGAGAAAAAGAAATATATTCTTCCGGAATAAATAATATGGTGGCAAGCGGAAAAAACCCAAATCACAAATTTCGATGAATTTAAAGAAAGCTTCTTAGGAAAATACTGGGATGAGGAGCGCCAATGAGAGGTCTGTGACAGGTTATATTATGGTAAATATCGGGAAGGAGGAACGGTGAATATGGAGGACTATGCTCGAAGGATCTTGAAGGATTGCCAACATTTAGACCCTGAAATTTCGGAAAAGACTATGGTAAAAAAATGATTAAACATTTCTCGGAGGTGGTCCAATGTACTTTAATAACTCAACAAATAACTACTAGTCTACAGTTATTTAAAATCCTGGCCAATTTAATAATAAATAATAACAATTATAGTCCGCGCGACATGATACCAAATAGGAATGCGTTTAATAGTAATCGGTCCGTAGATAATTACAATAAAAATAGATATAGTCCAAATTCATCAGGTAGAATTGAACAAAGAAATTTCACACCACGAAACAATAACAAATATACTCCGAAATATCAAGGATTTAATCGGAATAGCTCGAATAGAACCCAATGGACAAATTCATCTCCCAGAACATACGGGAACAAATACCAAACAGATAAAAGTCCAAACGTTAATGCGATTAGAGCTGATACAAGCAGACCGAATATGGAAATTATTGGAGAGGAAAATAATAACCAAAAAAACTAAAGAAGCCCCTCACGTCCCGAAAAAAAAATATAATCAGATGTGTTTAATAGGGGCAGAAAATAATAATAATACAATTATATTTTCCCTGAACGACAAAAAGGGGAATATGTAATGTGAATTAAATAAAATATGATTGTTGGGAGAATCCTACCGAATATTTATATGGGGAAGAAAAACAAAACGGTGTTGAAGAAATAATAACTCCGAAATCAGATGTTTATGTGGAGGGATTAGGATCGAGGCCCTATGGACACTGGTTCACAAATTACGTGTGTCGCGGAGGAAGTATTAATTAAATATAAAGAGAACATAAAAATTTTAAGTAAATTGAATTTACCGGCAGTACAAATAACGGGTGCATTTGGAAAAAATTCTAAATCGGTTAAGTATCAAGTACTTGTGGAAGTAGAAATATGGAAATTAAAAACTAAGATCAATTTTTGGGTAATATCTGATTTGATATACGATATGATTTTTGGAATGGACAGTCTAAAAAAATAAAATACGATTATCGACCTTAGACAAAACGTTATTAGTATCGATTATCAAGGAATTACGATAAGAACCCCGGTACTCGAAGCGGTAGACGAAAACAAAAACGGTGCTAAATTAAGTTATATAAAGAATGAAAATAATGTCATGAGTAAAGTGCATAGTAATGAGGTAAATAAAGTTAATAACTACAAGAACCAAGAATGGGAATGTGGACTGATAGAGCCCGAGAATAAAAAAAAATTAAATGTATTAATTGAAAATTTTAAAAATATATTTTTGGACAAACCGGGATCGATTACATCTTACACACATAATATAGAACTGATTCCTGCTACTAATAATTTTAAAGCCAGATGTTATCCGATCCCTTTTCACCTGGAGAAGGAAGTGGAGCTTGAGTTAAAAAATATGATAAAAATAATATAATTACGAAGGGTTTTTCAAACTTTATATCACCACTTGTAGTAGTAAAAAAGATAAGTGGGAAGGTTCGACTATGCTTGGATGCTAAGGAACTAAACAAACATATTGTGCCCCAATATGAAAATCCACCAAAAATAGAGAGCGTGTTTCAAAGATGTAAAAATCCTAAATATATGTCTACGTTAGACTTGACATCGGCTTTCTGGCAGATTCCAATAAATAAGGAATCCGAAAAATACACGGCATTTTTATATAGGCAAAATTGTTATTATTTTAAAGTTACCCCCTTTGGTTTGCGGACAAGCTGTTCTGCGTTAATACGGGCGTTGAATCCGCTGTTTATCGATACCGAGGAATTTTGTATAATTTTTGTCGATGATCTGCTAGTTTTTTCTAATTCCATTGAAGAACATAAGGAACATCTTAAAAAAGTATTTAACATTTTAGAAAAAAACAACATAACTACAAACTTGTCTGAGTTGAAGTATTTGGGACATATTACATCAGAAAAAGGTATAACTATGTGCCCAGAAAAAATTCAAACTATAAAGGATTATCGTCGTCCTAAAAATATTTCCGAACTCAAGGCTTTCCTTGGACTAATAGGATTCTATTGCCGATTTATAAAAAACATCGCAGAAGTAACCTTACCGTTGACGAATCTGCTCACTAAAGAATTAAATGGAAGTGGGATCATAAATCTGAAGAGGCGTTTGAGGCCGCGAAAAAATTGTTCATTACCGAAATAATTTTGCACATTCCTAATCCAAATTTGAATTACATCGTACAGACAGATGGTAGTGGAGTGGCGATTGGAGCGCATTTGTATCAATATGATCAAAATAATAATTTATACCCTATTAGTTTTGCTGCAAGAGTATTGTCGAAGTGTGAAAAGAAATATTACACTACCGAAATTGAATTACTTGCAATAATTTTTGCTCTAAAAAAATTCTGAGATTATTTATTGGGGCGTAGATTTGTCATAAAAACACCACGCTTTAACCCACATAAACGAATGTAAATTGACTACTTCGAGATTACTAAGATGGATTTTATTAATCCAAGAATTTGACTTCAAAATTGTTTACTGTCCGGGAAAACTCAATATAGTCGCAGATGCTCTTAGTAGATTTGCAATACCGGAGATAAATGATCGGGAAAAACAAGTACAGATAGCAGCAAACATTCTCAGTATTTCGAATGGTGATATGGCCAATATACTTGGAAACTTAGCAAAAATACAACGAGAATATAACGAGTTAAAAGAATGCATATCTCGAGCAAAAGACAATAATAAAAATTATAAATTGAAGGGTGAAATAGTGAGGAAATATCATAACGCAATATGGAAAATATGTGTAACAAAAGAATTGATAAATAAATTAATTGAATTCACGCACGAGAAATACGCGCATATAGGAATAAGAAAAACCTACGAAATATTAAATCATGATTTTTACTATCCAGGGTTATTAGCACTAGTAAAAAAAATATGTTCTATCGTGTATTACTTGTAAAAAAACCAAATATTTGATTGTTCGGTTGTCAGAAGGATTACATTCCGTGGTGGCAGAGAGGCCGTTATCTTGTTTATCGATAGATTTCCACTACCGGTAACAAGAAACAAAAACAAAATCTTAATGTGTCTGGATGTATTCACTAAATACGTAAAAATTGATCCGATCCCCAAGGCAGATGCGAAACACGTGATTGATGTTCTATTCAACCAGTATATTCCGACCATAGGCAAACCTGAGCGAATTTTAACTGATATCCATGCCCAATTTCATTCCGCCAAATGGATCAACGCATTAAAAAAGAATAATATTGCATTAAATAGATAATTAAAGCAAAGGTAAAGACAATATATTTGGTAAAATTACTTTACAAATTACTGTTGATCAACGTACAGTACTTGCGAATCGATAACTATTACATGGCTTGACTAATATAGGTCGAGCTTAAAAAAAAAAATAAATAAATAAAAGCAATTATTGCAATGATCAGTTGAGTACGGGACTATTTCGAAGAAAGGTTTAGTGAAAGGGAGGACAGTATAAACAAATGAAAGACTACTGACCTACTGAAAAAAATTGATCCAACTTGTGATCTATAAAGAGTGTAAATACTTAGAGGCATAAATTTTGTGATACAATATTTATTATATATAATTTTAATAATTATCTTATGTGTAGATATTAATATGATACATTTTTTTGTTATGTGTATTTATAAATAGAATATTTAGATTAAGAGTTATGTATTGCATGCGGTAAAATAAATTTATTGATCTTATATAAAAAATAAAAAAAAAAGTGAAACGATATGAAGAGCACGGACAAAGAACCAGGTTTGTCACCAGATGTTGAAATTGAGAAAACTAAAATTTAATGTTTGAAAGTCCATATCTATCAATTCCCCGCACGTCATATTTTCAGCTTCCGTTTTCGTAGGGACAAACCGTCTTTTTGAAGCCCGTAACGATGGTGAATCGAGAAATATGTTTAATATACTATACTGTAGTGGCGATATCTCACATTCGAGAAAAAAGTGACAAACCTGGTTCTTTCCCCGTGCTCTTCATATGTGAGTAGTTTATGACACATATGTCAGAAAACTATTCGAGAATAAAGACTAGAAAAATATCTGAGATGAATGAAAAAGGGCATTGTTATCATATATATAAAGCTGAAAATGTCTGTGTGCGTTGTACCGCTATAACTCACGAACGGCTTGATGGATTTGATTATCTTTTTTTTTAATTTGTTCGTCATCGTCTGTGGAAGGTTATAGGCGTATTAGTACCTCAATATCTGGTCCATCCCAGCATCCACCCACGCAATCTTTGTAACTCGAAAACCATTGCAACGATTAATGAGAAATATTTTTGAATAAATTAGTTTTAGCTCCAAAGCTAGCGTTACTACAGTTGAAGGACTATAAGACTTATTCCGTATGAATAATTGAAAATTATAACATCATGAATGTACTGTCGAGGAACTGAATAGCCTTATAGGAGATATTGGTAGAAAAGTCAAAGTTCCCCGGGCAACGCCGGGTATTACTGCTAGTAGTAAATAAATTAAAAAAAATATATAGCTATACAATCGTACATTTGATTTGGCTCGGTATGCTATTTTAGTAAAAGAAAAACAATTTTTTTTCAAAGGTCACAAGACATACTAGACAGTGGTGCCACTAGTAATGTCAACTCAGATATATAATGTATTAATTTGATATTATTGTATGGTAATATCGTTGCTAATTTATTTAGAGATATAAACATAAAAAAAAAATTACGAAAAAAAAAAAAAAAAGAAACGCTGAATTCGAATTTGAGGTCCAAAATAAGTTTTGCTCATTTATAGATGGAGTTGAAAAAAATAAAAATTCAATACATACATATTTTATAACCATATATATAGGATTTATGGTCGCTGATTTCAAATTTGAGGACTAAAATTTATTTTGGCACATTTCAAAGTCCTCAAACTGAATATTTCTCTTGATATTCGAGTTTATTTCAGGTTTTTCTATGTTAACAAAGGTTTTAATGTAACAAATTTTTAATTAATAGTACAAAATATGTATTTTTTGATGTATAATATCATAAAAAATTTGTGAAACTTAACAGTTTCATCATAAATTATCTGTATAAAATTAAAATAACGAAAATAAAAGTACTTCAACAATTTATTTAAGGGAAAATTACACTCTAAGCACGTCTTCACTCCACAAACGCAATGAAACAAATATAATTAGTTGTGTTTATGACGAATGAACAACAATCACCTTGATAAAGTTCAAACCGAATCGCGCCGACCGATGTTTTTGTGTCGAAAAGTATATCGTCACCTTTAAGGTAAAAGACTTTAACCCTCAATTTGTAAATTTTACAGGAACAACAATTTTTTGTTTTCTTAATTATTTTTTTATCTAGGAAGCTACATTAATTTTTTTTTTGGAAACGTTTCATTTTTTTGTCATATTGTGTAAAAATATATTGCATTGGGATTTTATATCAATTACCACATTAAAAAAACTGTAAAAATTGTGGGTTACAGGCTCTTACCTCTGACACTTGCGGGGAAAATGGAAAGTACCCCTTAATTCTTGAATAATTGTTTTATTACTACTTTATTAGTAGTTCATTTAACTTTTTTGTAAAACCATGTAAATATAAACTGTAACGTGTCAAAAGTGAGTTTTGACTTCAAATTTCGAATCAGCGACCCAAAAAGAACCCTATAATCAATAAATTGAAGAATTTTTTAGAAGTTATGTGATCTCAATTAAAAATTGAGGGCTATAAACAGAAAAAAATTATCGGTATAAAATTATCATATCTCTTAGTAGCAGCTTGTAGCAGCTCAAATACATCTCAAAATTTACTTTGAGAGGTACACTTTCAAGCCCATCCTTTTGTTGGCATCTGGCGGCCAAAAAAAGTGCGACAACTCCTAATATTGTTTATTTTTCAAGTGTATTTTAAATGGGTTTATTTAATAAGGTAATTTTTTTCAATTTTTGAATAGTACTTCTCATTGCGTCTTACAAGGTATATGGTTCAAATTTCCCCCCTGATTTAGTTAGGTACTGAGCATGAAATTGAAGCTGTAACAAGTCATTATTGTTGAAAGTCGACTTTTCTTACCATGCGCGCTTTTAAACCATTTACAGCCCACTGTGCACCGTTGCAAAGCACATACTAGCTGTGGTCGCAAGCGTTCTTAAGTACGCACTGGCTAGGGCGTCCAGCGATGCTAAGTATTCACTAGCTGTGGTTTCCGCCGTTGAATGGCGCGTACTAGCTGTGGTGCCCAGGGGTCCTAAAAACTTACTAGCTGGGATGTCTGCCGTTAAAGAACTATAAGCCTTATTCCGTATGAATAATTGAAAATTATAACATCATGAATGTACTGTTGAAGAATTGAATAGGATTCGAACGAGAAGAATTGAATAGGATTCGAACGAGAGATATTAGGAGAAAAGTCAAAGTTCCCTGGGCAACGCCGGGTATTAATGCTAGTTAGTAATAAAGATGGGGGGAGGTTTTGGGGTTGATGGTGACTTTTCCTCTTGATCTACGGTCAGAGGAGCATAGTGATTGGAGGTGCGAGTAGGTGGACGGGAACAGCCGCAGGTGCCTCATTGGCTTTTTCCGCCTTCTTACTCGTGGCAGACATCTGTCCACCGAAGCTCTGGCGACCCCGCTTTTTATTACCCTTCCTCCCCCTAATCTAACCACTTGAAAAATACAAATAAAAAATAAAAAAAATATGAAAAAAGTATAAAGTAAATTTGGAAGACAAAAAATATAATAACAGATTATATATATATATATATGTGGAAACCTATAATAATAACAGATCAGTGGCGTATTTCCATATTTGGCGCCCTAAGCAATTTTCGGAGTTCGCCCCCAGCCCCTCCACCCTGGATTTTTTAAAAACATTTTATTTTGAATAATTAATTTTTATTTTCATTTTCTTAAACATTGAAATTTGTAAATAATATATAATTTATAAATTTCGCATTTTTATAATCTTATAAATAACATATATATGTTTTCATAATTGATACAATCACTCGTCTCGCTTTTTGTACAGCAAATTGACTAATCACGTCGTTATAATCTATCGTTTTAGTTAAATCAGATTCAATTGCCAAGCTCGCTAACGCGTTCAATCGATCTTGAGATATCTGTGATCTTAAATAATTTTTTATCCGCTTGAGAGACGAGAAAGACCGTTCTGCACTCGCATTTGCGACCGGTGTACAAACAAACATTCGCAAAGCGATTTCTATGTTTGGGAAAACCTCTTGCATTTCACTATCATTTAGATATTGCAATAATTTACCGGGGCGCATGTGTTCCTTATCAAAATTGGCATTATCACAGTGGGTTTTGAAATGCAAACACTCGTCAACAAAACACTCTTCTAAATCTTTCGGGTACAAAGTACGTAATTTTTCTGCGCTTTCACGAATTTCGTCGGGATTCAACCGTCGGAGTTCTAACAAAACAAAGTATTTTTCATGAATATGTTCATACGCTTCACCCCTACGTTTCAATTCGCATATCAGTTTGTCTAAAATCACGTAAAATGTAAATGATAATAAAATTTAATTCATCAATTTTTACCGAATGTTTATGATTTCCAGTCTTGGAAAAGAAACTTTGTAATTTATGCGTGTTTTTTAATACTTCCTGCAATTGTTGTTATTTTTTGCGAGTTAGTTTGCGGTACTCTGCTCCGCTCAGCTTCTTCTTTACGTCACCCATTCTAATTCTTGCAAAATACTTGTAACAAAGAGACTGTAAATTTTTGCGACAACGAAACAGGTTCCATGAAAATCGAGAAACACAATGAACGATTTGAGGTTAGGGCATTTGATTAGAAATCTAGTCGCTCAAGTTGGTAATCGAAATGGTTCGAACATTTGAAAAAGCACACACTTTAATAACTTATATTTTCTTTGAAGAAAATATTTAGTTTTTTTTTTTTATTTAATTTTTTTATTAATCAATAGTTTTCATCTCATTAAAAAAATAATGAATTTCATTTTTTTCCGCCCCCAAAAATTTTCCGCCCTAAGCAGGTGCTTACTTTGCTTCTAGAGAAATCCGCCACTGTAACAACATAGATATATGTGGAAATAGAACCGGTTCAGGGTGTTAACAAAGGGGAATAGTTAAAATAAATTTGGTCATTCAATGTTCCTTTTGGTAGCTTTGTTTATTTCTAATTGAGGTGCTCATAACAAAAACAGCCCTTGTCAATTTTTTACGTTTTTGAGATTTCAGCGCATTCTTGTAGTAGAAGATGGTACTAATAACCCTGTTAATAGAGTGCAAATAAGAACGGCCCCTGTCTAGAGTTACAGACCAGAGAAATTTGACCGGTTCTGCAAAAACAACCCATATCAACTGACAAGAGCATTTTTTGATGGAAATGATGGATTTATAAATAAATGTGTAATAATATCCTTTTTATTTTATATTCTTTCTATTTTTTCTTATTATTTGTTAGTATTTTTTGACAAGCTTTATATAAGGTACTAATATTGTTCTATTAAAACAGTGGATAAACAAGTTTTATTTCTTTTTGCGCCCATTTTCATTTCATACAAAAACAACCCTTGTCAGGGGGTATACAATTTCTGAGGGTTGGCTACCCCCCTTAAGCATAGTAGAGTTTGTCAAAATTTATGTCATTAGTTTACTAATATACCCAACTAAGCATCAGCAAAAAATCATTTGAATTACTTGAACCTGAAAGAAGCACAAACTTTTTTTATTTTTTCTGAAAATTTTCTATTTTTGACTAGGGCTGTTTTTGATATGAGCACCTCAATTGTTCTAAGCTATCAAGTAGCCTGCATTTTGAGCAACAATGGAGATATTTTATGCCTGCAGATGGGTCAAAAGTGTGAGTCGCGAATGTAGAACGGTTGCCTCGGTTCTTTAATTCGGCTGTGTGTTCCTTGATTCTGTTCTTTAAAACTACGTCCTGTCTGTCCAATGTATAATTGACTGCACGTCGCGCACTCTAAGCTACAAAATCCAAATGAGAAAAGGCTTTGCAGAACAAATTAATCAAAATTTTAATCGCAAAAATTATTTAGAAAGCAAAAATAAAAACGTAAATGATATTTATATTCAGGAAAGAGTTCTGAAAAACGAAATATTAAAATTTATAAAAGAATATCTTATCCCTAAAATAAATTATCATTGTATAATCGATAAAGAGTTAATTGCACAAATAAATGAAATTCTTCAGAATAACTTGAGCAAAAACTCGTACCGACTTATCCAATGCGAAATTCTTTTGACTCAAGACATTGAAAAAACTAATGACTAGATAGAAACGATTATGAACTATCATCTTGGTAAAACAAATCATAGGTACATTAGAGACATACATGAAACTAAAACGGAAATATTACTGACCTAAATTATATTTTGACATCTCAAAATTTATAAACAATTGTGCAATTTGTCAACAAAACAAATACGAACGAAGACTTTTTCAGATAAATGACATTTTAACTAAAACTGCCAAATTTCCATTTGATATAATCCACATCGACACACTGATGTTAGAAGCGAAAGAATATTTAACTATAGTGGATGCCTTTTCAAAATTCGCGCAGACATACCACATCAAAACCTTAGACGCGATTAACATTACGGACAATTTATTAGATTATTTTAGTAAATATCAAGTCCCTAATGAAATTATTCACGACAGCGGAACATAATTCAATGACAATTTAATGAAAGAATTTACAAGAAGTCCATATGTCCTTATTGAACTATACATTTTATCCCAAACCGTCGATTTGGTTTCAAGTTCAGATTTCTTACAATTTCAGGAGATCAAAACTAAAATTTTCTTTATTATTTCTAAGATGAATTGTACCGTTATCGGGCTCTGATCTGGTGAAATTAGGTTCTCTTGGTCCGCTGATAAGAACAGATCCGCTATTCTCTGTTCTAAGTCCGTCAATTCTTCGGGAGCATTCCTCGCCAGTTTTTCATCAACTTTCTTCACCATTCCTCTCCAAATCTGGAAAAAAAAAAAAAAAAAAAAAGTTTTATTAAGAATGTTAATAATATGGGATTTCAGAAAGTTCATGTTTTTCCATCCCCGATTCCAAAAAAACGTAAAAAAAAAGTCGTCAGTGAATCACCGGCTATGTGCTTCCCCAGTACGAATTAAGCAATTACGTTTCCGCTCTCCATTCAAGGCCAATCGACCGTTTGAGCGAAAATTCATTATTTAACTTACATAAGGGCTTCTGAATCCTCATATTAATGTGAACTTGAAAGAAATAAAACTTGTTTATTTATGATATTGTCTAATTTCACCAACTATATTTATATGGGAGTACTTTCGGTATTTCTACCATCCTCAGCCAAAAGCATAAGAGATAAGACTAAAGACCTTAGTCTTATCTGTTATGCTTTTGGCTGAGGATGGTAGAAATACCGAAAGTACTCCCATATAAATATAGTTGGTGAAATTAGACAATATCATAAATAAACAAGTTTTATTTCTTTCAAGTTCATTTGAATTATTTCACAATATCTCTGCAATAATGTCAGTTTTCATTCATATTAAAGTGTGTGTCGATACATTCATTACATCGGCAGTTATTGGGATTTTTGAGTTGAGCCCCTCTGATTCCCTTCCTTTGATTCCACTGTAAATTAATATGTGTCTTCCTTATAAGCCTTCCTTTGTGTGAATACATTCATTACAAAGGAAGTTATTAGAGTTTTTCTGTTATTTAGGGGTACAGGGGCCCTTTTCCTTTTGGCGGATTGGGCTCAAAATCAATATGATTCGTTGGAGTGTTCTAGATACACATAAAAATTTCCTGTCTGTGCATTCAGTCGATCGGGAGCTATCGTGTTCACAGACAGACATTTTTGTACTCATTTTGGGAATCGAAAGGTCGGAAAAAATGTAATTCCATTGAGAACTCCGCATCGAATTTCTGACCGATTACCTAACTTCCCCTATACTTAGTGAACCTGGGGAAGTAAAAATGTATTTTTTTCTGAGTGTGTATCTGAGAAGACAACCAGTGCTCTCTTTGAGTCTATACAAGTACAATGCTTACTTGTTTCCAGTACTGCATGTCCGCTTTTCTCTTTTTTGCGTTTCTGACTTGAGTGTTGGAACCCAATAATTTCAACAGCTGGATCCACAGTGCCTGACCAGCGGGGGTGACTGAAAATTGTTTATAGAGCAAATGTTTATGGTTCTCCATAAAAATTATTATAATCTTTTTCTGTCCCATATTTGCTGGTGCTCTTGGCTTCTTCCTTCTTCCCTGCAAATAAATTACTGTTATAAAAATTTCTGCAACAGCAAAAAATGCAATGTCTAATAAAAAAATATATATATTACCATAATTAACGAATATTTCCAACAGCCACAGGTAAAAAAATTGTTCCTTTCTGTAAATAAAAAAAATGTTATAGAAATTAATGAACAAGTATGAAAGCTCAGTTTTTTAAACTGATTTAAAAAAAGAAACAAATATGTGAACCCTTCGCTGAAATTCGACAGGTTATGTTCTCATTGGGTATTGACTTTAAATATGAATTTTCGTTTCGAATTGAGTTGAGCCCCCTCTGATCCCCCCTTTCCCTTCTGTCATTTTTGTTGAAAATTAATAAGTGTCGAATTTTGTGTCGATACATTCATTACACCGGCAGTTTCTGGGTTAGCCTCTCTCCTAATCCTCCCTCCCCTTTGGCCGACTTGGCTCGTCAATAGGTATTGCTAGTTGTTGATAGTTTTGGTCACACATATAAAATATAGTATCGATACATTTATTCTTTCGGAAGTTATTGTGTTCACATGTACACAGCATTTATTTTTTTCATATTTGGAATCTAGAGGTCCGAAAACATGAAATTCCGTTGAAACTCTGCATTGAATTTTTGACCGATTAAATAACTTCCCCTATACTTACAGCTGGAGAAATAAAAACATTTTATATTTGTCAATAGTGTTTCTATAGTAGGTAGGAATAGAATTTAAAAAAGGTAAACGGTGATGTCACCTGACTCATCCACTTATTAAAATTTTAATCCATTTCCAAAAGTCGAATATAGGTTTTTACAAAGTATAGGGGAAGTTATGTAATCGGTTATGTAATTCAATGTTCAGTTTTCAATGGAATATCATGTTTCCGAATCCCTGATTCCAAAAATGGGAAAAAAGGGTGTTGTCTGTGTTTGTGTGAACACGATGAATCCCAATAGCATTAATATAACAAAAAAAAAAAAAAAAAATTATATGTGTATCCAGAACCCGATATGGACAAAATGTATAGATTTTCAGCCAAATCTTCCAAAGGGAAGGATTGGGAATGGCTGACCACAGAAACCCCAATATCTGCCGATGTGATGAATTTGACATGAAATTTTATTGAATTCAAAACCCCATAAGGATGGCAACATATTAATTTACAGCGAAAACGGCGGATGAGAGGAGGGGCCTCGACTCAAAAACCCTAATAATCGTAGTAATGAATGTATGGACACATTCTTCAGGAGTTACCATAGTGTTCACAGACCCAAACTCACAGAGACAGAAGGGATTTTTTTTTAATTTTTGGAATCAGGGGTCGGAAAACTCGATACAAACTCAATATCGAATTTCTGACCGATTTCATAACTCTTCGTATTTTATTCAGCCCCTGTATATGTCGACTACCACCAGCCAATGTCCGAATAAAATATATTCATACATATATAACTAATATAAAATATATCTTGCACGAGGATACCAAGGGAAGACGTATGCAAAGTTTCAAATCGATACGACAATTAGAAGTGGGTGAAAATTAAGTCGTAAGATTTGCTTACAATGTTAGTTATGCTAAAATTTTTAGAAGTGGAGGTGGTGAGCGAAGAGTCAGGGGTTGATTTGAGCCTAATGGATATTGAGGTTTTCAATTATGCGCCAGTTAGGTACTTCAATTGACGTGGAGCGCTCATTCAGCCGATACAAATTAATTTTGAGACCAGACAGGCGATTCTTATTGTTTGAAAATTTAAAAAAAGTTATTGTGTGTAATTGTAACAGTTTTTTAGACGATTAGGTTTTTCTCTGTTCAAATAATTTTTTATATCACTTCACTATATTTTTACTTTATTTGTTTGCTTATATATTTTTTATTCAATAAATTTTATATCTATAAATATTTTCTATTACTTCTGTAGTTTATTTTATTCTATAGGTACTTTTTTCCTTTGCAGCCTTTCGAATATTTTTAGTTTTTATTTGCATACAAATCACAATCCTAGTTATAACATACTAATATTTTGTGTATGGTACCTCATTGTTAATTATTAAGTTTATTTTATTATTATTATTATTAAGTCTTTATTTATTTCTAAATAAAATACACATATACAAATAATTTGAAAATCAAAAATCTTATACCAAAGACGACCTCTTTGCCTAAGTACATAATACATTTTATTTACGCAAAAGAAAAAATCTTATTAATATAAAAATATACGTATATCTTTGAACTTTAAAGTTAAATACTTAAAAAAGTTAAAGTTAATCTTTAAACTTAAAAAGATTAATAAATGGTAAATAATAATAGGATTAAATAGTAGGTATGTAATAAGTAATATTATATATAATATTAGGAAAAATAGAATAGCATTAGATCACAATAATGTTTTAAATTGTATTCTGGTTAAACTATGATATTTTTGGCTCGTCTACAATAATTAGCAAGAGAGGTCCAACACTGTCCATTCAAGTACCTCATCATTTCATCCCCGGTTAGTTGTTCTCTTGCAAACCATTTCAACCTAATATCACGGAGTCTTGGGAAAGTAGCGAGAAAATGGTATGTACTGTCCCCAGAGAATAATGTTAGCTACGCCAATGGTACTCATACGACTTGTGAACTTGAATGATTACAATAATTCGAGGTGGAGAAATAGATTGAAGGTCCGGTGACGTTTTTCATTTTTCAGTGAAATCATGTGCTGGTTGGCGATAAGTTGGGGTGAGAGTTAGGGATGGGGTGCCTTGAGTGGTCCCACTGGATATCGAGCGGCTGGGATACATGTGGGGAGGCTTACTAGATGCCTAAGACACTTTATCACGGGAGACTGAGTGTCAGTCAAGTGGACCACGTGAGGTAACTCTTGTTTCATCTTTGTGCACACTTAACACCCTTCCCTCCAATTTACCTGGCTAGACCGCACTGGCCCATGGTGGCACGAAACATGGACATGGACAAATAGCATGTAAAAGACGTCAGAAGAACTTGATATTACATGGAAAAAAAGTGTATATAGTGAAACCTCCACTAATGGACACTTCTCAATACCAGTTGCCCCAGCATTGAGATAGAATTTTTAACCCATTTCACACTCTCAATTTAGCGGAACCTCTGAATAACGGACGCGGACACTATTAAATTGCTGTTTTTGTAAAAATAACATTTAAAATGTATTTTTATAAACAAAAAAAATGCAACAAAAACACGTTTTAGAAATTAATGTATTTTTTTTTTTTTTTTTTAGTGCTGCTGAATGATAATTAAAAGTTGGAAAATCTTGAAGAGGGAAAAACTATCAACTACCTGAACCAAACAATTTGACAAAACCTGAAAATCATCAAATTCCACAAAATTACCAGATTTCCAGTTGAACTATTGAAGGAAAATGATGGAAATTGTACTTTCGTCTCATTCACTGATTTCTCAGGGTATAAAACAGTTTATTTAGTTTTTTGATCCATAAAACAAAATTTGAATTTGGGTAGATATCGTACTTTTGGCCCTTTTCGTCCGACTCAGCAGACCAAGCCTTTTTCACGTTGGGAGGTTCTCATTAGGGGCCATTCATAAATTATGTAAGGCTTTTTTAAAGCTAATTTGACCCCCTCCCCCCATTATAAGTTATCATAAGATTTCAACTACCCCCCCTTGATAAGAAATTTTCGTAAGAAATGATCGTATTGATAAAATAAAAGATAGTTTGAGGAGAAAATAAATAATAATATTATCCGATATCATATTATATATATATATATATATATATATATATATATAGTCCTTTGTATATAACATATGTTCTATAAACAAACATCTCTCTCAGCCCGAAACACATAATGGAAACAAACAACACCAGCTACTCCCTCCTCTTCTTCAGGTGGTAGCTGTTCCTTATGTAAACTCAGTTTATTATGACTCATGCCCGGGCTTTAACTACGAAGTCATATCGCCTACTACCAGAGTGCTCCTTCGCCACTCTGGTGGACATGAGCCCGACTCTACTGTGGGAGTCCTAAATTTTGCCTACCCTAAATTTTTATTCACCTAGGGCAGGGGTCTTTAACGAGTAGGGACCTGACATCGTACAGGCGCGGGACCATCGCTTAACGCCCCATCCGAAGGATGGCGTGCTTAAGTTTATTTTAACTTCCAGATAAAATAAAGGGCCTCGGCCGGGTTTCGAACCCACGACCTTGAGCTCAGAAAGCAAGCACGCATACCACTGAGCCACCGGCGGTTGTGTTTATTGGTGGTAGGTATTGTTCGTCAATATTATTGTTAATAATGTACATTTGTAAAAAGGAAAAGAAATAAAAACTATTATTATTATTATATAAACAATAAAAAAAAAAAAATTCTTTGAAAATAAAATAAATAGGTTTTGACAATTTTCAGTTGACGGGAGTGTTCATTACGGGGAATGGAATAATCTAACTAGAAAAGAAAAAAAAAAAGGAGACTTCATTTCCAATAGGAAACAACAAATTAACTTACAGCTTTCTTGGAACTTGCCTCTCCGGCACAGTATGCTGTTCACCTACTTCCCTATTATTAAAGTTAAAACTATCTTTCTATCAATGATATATATTGAATACATAATATTATTTTTATTATGATATAATATATTTTTATTATTATGATAACACTAGCTGACCCGACAGACGTCGTTCTGTCAAAAGCTATTGGACCAGATTTTTTTTTTTTTGACCACTTGGAACCGCAGCTAGTTCCTACTTAAGGCTAGTACAGACATGCGAGCAACGAACCGAGCACTGTTCGGCTCGTTTTCAGTTTTCAACGAACACACTCATAGCCGAACAGACGCGAGCCGAGCATTTGGATGCTCCACAACCATACTAACGAACATAACCTGCACAAGTTAACCTGCAGATAACAAATTTACGTTTATTTGTATATCATTTTATTACTATTCAAATCTTCAATCAGAAAATGCTCAAGGTAGCTACTTACTTAATTAATTTACATATTTGTAGTACAATTAATACGGATACGAATTTATTATGATACGTAATTTATTTTTACATGTAAAATGTTTAAAATGAACACTTTTTTAGGAAAAGTGTTTGAATAATTCCTCCCAAGCATCCAATCTCTTTATTTTATTAAAATGTAATTTGTGTTTTAAATCCCATATGACTGGGTACTGTCTCATAGCCTGAGCAAACTGAATTTGAAGCTCCTGAGACCAGTCTTCAGAAGCCATAATAAATTATAATTTATTGAATAATATTTAAATATATATTTAATTAAAAAATGTACTTCCAAAAACCTAAATATTTGAGAAGGTTATAATATTGGTTATAAACAACAGGGTCAAGTCGGGACGGTTCGGCTTGGTACCAGTCCACACACACCGCAGCCCGAGCCGAACATTCCTTTGATGGTTCGTCAAAAAACCGACAACAGGTGGAGCAGACCCCGAGCCTCCCTTGTTCGTCGAGCGCCTGCGCACTATTCCCCAGGCATGCGCACTGACTAATGTTCGGCTCGTTGCTCGCGTGTCTATACGCCTCTTTAAGAACGCCGGGCACCTATGCGCCTTGCAACTCCGTGCAACCAGGTATTAAGTTCTTAGGAACGCTGGGCAACACATATAGTATGTGGTTAGGAATGCTGGGCACCGCAGCTAGTATGTGCCTTGCAACAGCGGATGCCCTAGGTATTTTGTGCTTAAGAACGCTGGTGATAGCTATTATTTACCGTGCAACAGTGGACCTCCTAGGTAATACATGCTTGGGAAATCCACCATATTAAAATTAGAGCTATATCCCATCTTTAAGAAAGCTCCATGTGAGATTCATTCTGCATTAATGCAACCCCGCCCCTCCCGTCCGAAGGGTCACAGCCAATTTTTAAATATTCCTTTTGAAACTATCATTTAGGTATATGCTTGCCTCCCCATACCCCCCTCCCGTTGACAATTTTGAGACGTCACATATCCTTTTTTTGTTTTTGTCTTTTAAGAATACTACATGTGAAATTCCATGACATTCCGATCATCCGTTAAAGACCTATCACTATCTTTATATGTAGGCCTACCCCCACAACCCCCCTCCCGTTCACAATTTTGAAATGTCACGTAGCGTATTTTTCAATTTGGCCTTTAAGCATACTACATGTCAAATTCCATGACATTCCGATCAAAAGACCTATCACTATCTTTATATGTAGGCCTACCCCCACAACCCCCCCTCCCGTTCAAAATTTTGAGATGTCACATAGCGTATTTTTCAATTTGCCTTCTAAGAATACTACATATGAAATTCCATGACAATCCGATCATCCGTTAATGCGCTAGGGCAATTTTTGTGCTTAATACCCCCCCCCCCCCTCCAGTTGACCGCTAGGAACTCCCTTCATAAGAACCTTCCTCGGACTTCAACGAATATTTGAAAAAAAAAATTAGCCGAATTGGTCCAGCCGTTCTCAAGTTTTGCGCTTAGCAAAATTTAGCATTCATTTTTATTATATAGATATAACTAGGTGTGCAATACATTGTGCTGTTTGCAAAAACTGAGCTGAGTCAGGCATATCTGTATAAAAAACTCAGTTAATGTTTTAATAATAATTATCAGTAACTTCTCACCTTGTATGTTCTTTATGAATATATTAATACTTAAAATAGATTTCAATGGATTTTTTCTAGCCTTTTTGTAGACAACAGCTGTGAATATTTTTATCGAAAAAAAAGTCGAAGTTTGTACTTAGAAAGAACACTGAAAAAAACGGCTCAAAAGTGGTGTCCGATGGTAACCCAAAAAGGGCTTCGCCCGGATTTTTACATTTGAAATAGGGAAAATTCTATTTTGCGCGAGAATCAAAAATAAATTTAAAAAATAAATAATTAAATCTATTTCACTTTCTTAAAAAATGAACACAGGAACATACATTCTACAGTTTGGAAAAAAATGAATTAAAAAAAAAAGTTTGGAAAACAATACATTAAAACCAAATAATGGTTGATAATAAATAAAGATAAATGTAAACAATAATTAATATTTGAATTAGCCACATGTGTGCCCGTCACACGATCTTAGTTTTATAAAAATATTAACTTACTTGAAATTGTATAAGATGTTTCCAGCTTGACGACAAGAAGTGACTAAAGAAGGTCATTCTTAAATTGTGGAGGTCCCCCCTCTTCCCCAGAGGGCGGGTTCTACTAGCAAATCAAATATCACTACGTTCCTTAAACAATCTCCTTTGGCGGTAAGGGTTGAATTTAATTTAATTTTCTGAAACCATTTTGTATTGATGTTAAAAGATTTGTTAACATTTTTTTATTTTATTATGCATATTTATTTTATTTTACTTGCATATTTCCCAAAATATTATATGCACATATTTAAGTTTTTTTTGTTGTAGGCCATAGTGATTAGAAGCAGATGGCAACTTGTAACAACTAATGACCATAGCAGCTATTGCAACGTAAAATTCCTTTTTTTCCGCAGATTCAAAATATCAAATTTGTTTGTAATGAATGTTTGAAAGATACGAAAAATTCCAAATCTTCTATATAATAAAAATGACTGGCTAATTTTGCTAAGCGCAAAACTCGAGAACGGCTGGACCAATTCGGCTAATTTTTTTTTTCAAATACTCTTTGAAGTCCGAGGAAGGTTCTTATGAAGAGAGTTCCTAGCGGTCAACTAGAGGGGGGGGGGGGGGGATAAGCACAAGAATTGCTCTAACGGATGGACGGATTATCATGAAATTTCACATGTAGTATTTTTAAAGACGAAATAAAAAAATACACTATGTGACATCTCAACAATTTGAACGGGAGGGGGAGGGGGGGGGGGCGCTAAGCATAAAAATAATACTGACTCATTAAAGGTAATCGGATTCTCATGAAATTTCACAAGTAGTAGTAGTAACTACGTACTAGCTGTGGTGCCCAGCGTTCCTAACTACATACTACCTGTGGGGCCCGCCGTTGCAAGGTACATACTTGCTGTGGTGCCCAGCGTTCCTAACTACGTTCTAGCTGTGGGGTCCGCCGTTGCAAAGCGCATACGAGCTGTGGTCACAAGCGTTCTTAAGTACGCACTGGCTAGAACGTCCAGTGACGCTAAGTATTCACTAGCTATGGTTTCCGCCGTTGAATGGCGCGTACTAGCTATGGTGCCCAGGGGTCCTAAAAATTTACTAGCTGGGATGTCTGCCGTTGAAGGACTATAAGCCTTATTCCGTATGAATAATTGAAAATTATAACATCATGAATTTACTGTTGAAAAATTGAATAGGATTCGAAAGAGAGATATTAGGAGAAAAGTCAAAGTCCCCCGGGCAACGCCGGGTATTCTGCTAGTAATGTACTAAAAATGCTCAATGAACAGACAATCACCGCTTTACAATTTATTTTATAAAGTAAACATTGACTGAACTAAACACAGAAAATGGATCATTAAAATGCTTTTTGTAGACAATGTCTTTTGAATTTTTTACAGACTAATGAAATAGAAATGTATAAAATAGCGTGGACTCAGAAGATGAAAAATTATTTTATTTCCCATCTGGGAGTTTTAATTAATTATGAGGATGGCTAAGACCTGCCCCTTGGGTATGCCGTGTGATTTTTATCTGACTACTTTGGTAATGTGTTCACGAAACCTCACCTCACCTCACAACACAAAAAAAACCTTCATCTTTTGTGTCTAGTGGTCAACACAAACCAGTGGCGGACCTATTTTGAAGCTCATGTGGCTTAAGCTTCAGGCCCTCGAAGTCAAGGGGGCCCCGCTTTCTTGGTCATCCTTTATTGCACTAAGTGTTAAAGGGGCATTCATAAATTACGTAAGGCTTTTTTAAAGCTAATTTGACCCCCTAATTACATATTTGCTAATTTTACATATTTGTCGATCATTTTCAGGTATGGCAATGTCGACGAATTTTCTTAAGGACCACCCTAATATATATATTTTGGAATTTTTAATAATAATAATAATAATCTTTATTCCATTTGAAATCAACTACATTTCATTGGAAGGAGTTCAGCCAGCCTTCTTAAATAAAATTGAAAGATATAAAAAAGAATATAGAAGTGAGAATAAGAAAAAAAAAATAAGCTAAGAATAAGCTACAGTGAAAAAAAGAAATGAAAATTGACATATATATATATTTTGGAATTATGAGGTCAGAAAACATAAAATCCGTCGAAAACACCGCATCGAATTTCTGACCGATTGCATAACAACTAACAACTAATATACATGAATAAATAAAATGGATATTGAAATAGAAATCATTCATTAATGACACTCCATTATCTTTTGTATCAGTTGATGAGATAAATAGAAAAGAGAATAAGGTAAAAAATACTTAAATAGATCTTCAATGAACTAGTCCTCCGAACACGAACCTTCTATATTTGAAGGGCTCTCTCTAAAAAGGTTCTATCTTGGTAACAAAATTTGGTAAACCGACTTTTTAGTGTAAAAAGGTGCTTCTAGACTTCTGTCTAGTGGTGTTATCTATAGGTCGATATTTGAATTATTATGGCTCTAGTCAACACATGAAGTAAGAGATATTGTAAAAAGGTTCTTTCTGGTTATACTTTTTATCACCATGGCGGCCATTTAACCTGTTTCTTCTATAATAAAAAAATTTAATGGAACTAAATGGAACGTATCCAATAAATGTATTGACACGAAATTTCATATGTAAATTTAAAGCCCATAAGGATGTCAACTATTGGTGGGGAAGGGGGTCTCGACTCAAATATTCTAGTAATTGCCAACTTCATGAATGTATCTACACAAAATTAGTTTGTTACAGCGATAGGTACGAAGTGCATCTCTGCGAACATTGGAAGGTACAGAATGATATGAGGTACCGTGGATGCTCCTGGAAGAACCTTGATGTCTGATCGCATGATAATGCCCTAATTGGGTTTATCTAACACTTGGCAGAAATTAATAAGGAAAGTTATAGCGTGTTTAATACTCAAACTCACCATCTCATCCTTTCTTAGTTTTATTAAAAGATCTGTCTATATTAAACAAGAAACATTTTTAAAAAAGTTCATCCCAACTTATATTTTTCTGGAATAAAAAAAAAAAGTCATCGGTAAATCACCGACAATGTACTTCCCCAGAACGAATTAAAAAATTAAATTTTGAGAAGGGGATGGGGGAGAGCGAGTGATCTGTAAGCGTGGTTGGTATAATTAGTTATTGTGACTCATGCTCTGGCTTTTAACTTCGACTTCATATCGCCTACTACCAGAGAGCGAAGGACGACATGCTCAAAGTTTTCATTCCTCAGAAAAAATACCTATAAGCCTCGGCTAGACAAAATATGTAAAGATAAAATAAATATTTTTATTGCATCTAACCAAAATTGTTGAATAATATATGAAATATAGAATATAGGTTGGCTTTGTGGTACCGTTTCGAAATAATTTCTGAGAAACACATCGTCGGTCTAAACGTGATACCTCGTAAGCGACATTTTTCCGAAAATCTTTTTTTTTCCGAAAAAAAAAAAAATAAACTAAAAAAAACTCTATTGATCTAGTGGGATCTCGTGTATGACATAAAACGAAAAAGCCCATTAAATACGGTTTGAAGAACCTTACCTTGCAAGAGAAATGTGAACGAAATTCTGGGAAACTAGCTCAATTGCAAGAGAAATGTGAACGAAATTCTGGGAAACTAGCTCAAACACAATTCATGGCAGCATATATTGCATTTTGCACTAAATTCAATTGAATCTGTTGTTTTTATATCGCTATCTCTGGAAAAGTATGTTTCCCGCAAACATTTTCACAGAAACCTACAAAAAATAAAAAAAAATACTTACCGATTTGACAGTAACACCTTGCTGACGTTGGCAAAGACGCTTTCTTTATGAACGTTGAAAATTGTCACCGCCTGCATAATATTTGAGACACACAGATGAGGAAGGGGGGCCTTCTACCACAAAATATATGAATTTCCCCAAAATTTGGAGTCATTATCTCAAAAACTGCACTTTCCAGAACCGATTTTATGAAATTGGCCTATTTTAAAAACCGGTTATTACTTGTAAAAAATATTTTTTTTAACTGAAACAAAATTTTAAAAGACACTAATCGAGGGAAAATTTTTCGAAGAATTTAATGCCGCAAAAATTTTTTTGCCATGTTGCTACGCAGTAAATACAAAAAACTAATTTTCGTATTCTGGAATCTCCCCTCCCGCCTGAAATTAGCAACAGAAATGAAACCTTCTCCCCTAAATAATATTTTCCCTTATCAGTAACCCTGTTAATTTAAAAATAATTAAACTGTTAGCAGTTTTATTTTTTACTTTTGTTTATACAGGAACTTGGTTCAAGAAGTTACAAAAGCTACACAGAAGGTACTCTACGCTATTGAGGAGATAAGGACAAGTAAACTCTCGCTCCAAAAGTTGCTTATAAGTATTCATTACAACACGTTATGGACAAAACTAAATGGAATACACTCTCTCTGACTTCACCATCCCTTATGAAGAATCTGACAACGATTTCCATCTTTCAAATGAGGATTCGGATTTGAAGAACCCACAAACATTCGAGGCACATTTTAGGTAGAGGAACTCATTTAGTTTCAAATAGGTAATTGAACCCCGTGACACTACGGGGACTACCAAATGATCACACTGTAAACACTTTTACTAATCACACAGTTACTAATCAACTAGGAAGAGATTTTATGGCAGGAGAATACGTCGTAGTGAACTCTACCCAGGACAAATTACAGCCATCAAGCCGAAGGCATTGATAGTCAATGCTATGGGAAGGAAGAAAAGGCCAACAAGAGTTGATGGACTGGAGTACTCTATGGAATAAGTTGTTCTAAAAATTTCGAAGCCAAGACAGAAGAGCAGTTGAAGAGACATTTATGATTGCCAGAACTAGAAAAATGCTCTTGTGATTTGTGAAGTTTTTTTCAATTTTCTATTTCCTTTTTAATTACCTATTTGAGACTAAATGAGTTCCTCTACCTAAAATGTGCCTTATTGAAGTTGCTTTTGAAGCTAAATAAAGTAAGTATATTGTTCGTTAAACTTGACTTTATTAATAACAACCAACTATCTTGAGTTTTCAGTGTTTTTTGTTGTTGTTTTAAAAACTGGTTTTTATTGTTTAAAAGAGGTGTCAAATGTCGAGTAACTACACTCTTCAAAATTCTCATATTTTTAATTGGTACATTTTATTCACAAACGAATTCACTTTTACTTCATTATTACAATAATTTTGAAAACAAAAACAAAAGGTAATACTGCTAGTATATATTATTTTTGTCGAAATATTCATTCTTTCTAAATTTCTGACCGTTTACATAACTTCCCCAATATTTCGTATATCTGGGAAACTAGAAGGGTATATATATGGTGGGCTGGTGTTTTACACCTTATCCCTTCCCTGCAAGCGCTGGGCTTCTCCCTTATTTTGTTACCTGAATGCTGTCCCGAGTGTCCGGGAATCTAGTAGGATCTGGAGAGATCCTGTCTGCCCGTGTTTGGTGTTACAAGAATATAAAACAACTTAATAATAATAATAATTAAAAATGTTGATTTTTAACTGAGTTCTTATGTCAAGATTTAATCAGTATGTCCATCTTAAAATTGCACTTATGTCCGACATGTTGTTCTTTCAATTTCCCGACGGGACCGGACAGGGTTAATTCCCTAAGCCTCCTAACTAAGAAGGATTGAATGTAATTAAATGAATGCGGGAGACAGAATTTTATTGGACTAAGTGAACGATGTCTAATTAGAAGGTTATTTGGGATGAGGAGATGAGATTCAGGACTTGTGAGGTTGGACACTGTTAATTAGCAAGGGGCCTCACCCCCACCAATCCTATGAATGTTGCCCAAATTGTATTCATAATAACGATTAATGAATAAACTGTTATTTCATTCATGGTTTATTACATATTTATTCAATTAATAAAAATATTTGTTATTAACGCCCTTTTGGCTAACATTTTTTTTTTTTTTTATATATATATTTTTTTCTTTCTTTTATTTGGTATGTTTACAATCAGTTAAAATAGAACCATAAGTAAATTTGAAACAGTAAATCAGCCCCTTGTAATTGTCGTATCGATTTGAAACTATGCAAACTAATGCAATTCTTGGGACAACACAATAATATTGTACCATGTAGCTTGTATGATAATGGGGTGGGAGTTGGTCATGCGAACTTCTTAATTGATAACAAACAGTAAATCAGCCCCTTAATGATAAAACCGAGTTTTTTGGTGTAGAATCTGAAAATCAAAACCTAGGTTGTTATTATAGCATTGGTTCTTTGGGTAGATGAGAGAATAAATAAAGATTTTTAGAGGCCACCATTTCGAAATAACGAGAGATATAGAATAAATATTTTGAAAAGTTATTGCTTTTTGAGAGACGAATACAGTAGACACCGTTTAATGTGATCGTTGTTAATGTCATCGATTTATGTGATGGATCGCATTGTACCATCAAAATATGTAGCTAGTAGCAACCGATTCACTTACATGTTTTTACATAGGAATTCGCCCGCAAAGATATCATTATACCGCTAAGTTTTATCACTCATAATCCGAAACATATGTAATTTTAATATTATTTTATTTATTTATTTTTTAAATTACTTTTAGTTATTTTATATAATATGAAAATTTCAGTTAAAAATAGTATTGAATTGGAAAAAATTTAAAAATATATTAGTTCATGAAAACTCCACTCAAATGTCCTTTGATGTTGAAAACCTCTTCTCGAATATCCCCTCAGAAAAAATAGAACATATTATGGAGTTTGAGTATAATTAAGAAGGGATGTAACCCCTGTATCGCCAGTGAGTTGACAATCCTCATTAGGCTTTGTCTAGAACAAAATTATTTAAAATTTTTCAATTTATTCCAGCAGCAAAGGATGGGAAGGAACACCCATGGGTTCCCCTCGTGGGTTCCCCCTTTAGTCCTCTAGCAGCGGAGGTCTACATGGATTGGTTGAGAGGAAGTTTAGTATGAACCCCAGAAACCCACATTTACTCACAATAGCGCTCTGGACGAGGTACGTCGATGACATTTTGGTGGATTTTTTAAAATTTTTAAATATTTCTTAATATTATTTTTTAAAATATGTATATATTTGTTGTTCAACATTTCTATGTTGAACAACAAATATATACATGCAGTTAAAAAACGTTAACAATAAGAATAATTAAATAAATGTAAAAAAAAAAAATTTTCATGGCAAAAAAAGTATTCGTACACTTAGGTAGTTGATGGGAAATTATATTTAAATGGATCTAATATTTGGTTTGGAGTCCCCTTGCACTTATGACCGCATGAAGTCTTCTCGGCATTGACTCTGCGAGGTTCTTAGTGAACTCAGGATCAATATCTGCCCAAGCAGATATTGATCCTGGTATTTGATATTCTCTTGACTAAATCTTGTTTAGTCTGAATTTTTTTTTAGATAATATTTTTCCTAAATGAGCCTACAAATGCTCTATGGGGTTAAGGTCCGGAGACTGAGGAGGAGTTTCTAGCAGTTTACGGGCGTTATAGAGCAACCAAAGTCTGGTTTTATGGGCAGTGTGTTTGGGATCATTGTCTTGCTGGAACAAATAACAATCTTTGATCCTCAATCTCTCAACACTTTTTTTTTTAATTGCCGCGCAATACATCAACGTACCTTTCGCTGTTCATAATTCCATCGATTATGGCGAGTTAACCCACTCCAGCCGAACTCATACAGCCCCAAACCATTATATGACCTCCCCCATGTTTCACTGTTGGAACTATGTTTTCTCTATTCATCGCCTTGCCCTTCTTTCTCCAAATGAACTTGTGGCACTCAGAACTGAATATCTGGAACTTGCTTTCATCACTGAATAAAACAGATTTCCAGAATTCTACCGGTTCATCCTTATATCTAAGGGCAAACTCGAGCCTCTTCACTCTGTTTCTCTCGGAGATGAGAGGTTTCTTCCTGGCTGCTCTGCTCCTAAAGCCGACTTCATGGAGGCGGTTCCTCACTGTCTGGGCTGTAACCACTGTCCCTGAGGATGAAGCGATGTCTGCGGCTAGTGCTGGAGCGCTAATAGATGGGTTTTTTCTTACTTCTCTAACAAGATGTCTGTCGGGTGGAGAGGGCCTT
This sequence comes from Aradus depressus, assembly GCA_963662175.1. Taxonomy (NCBI): domain Eukaryota; kingdom Metazoa; phylum Arthropoda; class Insecta; order Hemiptera; family Aradidae; genus Aradus; species Aradus depressus. The sequence goes on from OY759218.1 coordinate 35,185,443, forward strand.
CGGTATTCCTGAACGCTTCTTATTGTCCGTAGTACCCATTTTAAACTTTTTCACAATATACTGCACTGTCGAGTGAGAACGATTTATTATTGTACCTTATCACGATAACTCATACCTTGCTTAAACAATTCTACTATACGATCTTTTGTAGAAGAATCTAATTCTTGTGATTTTCGACCCATCTCTCATTACTAGATGAACTAAACTGATGAAATCTACATATTTTTATAGAAACAATGTTCTTAATCCTCAACCTCATATTCAATCATCTCTTTTTTATATATTTATTTATAATTGATTAATCTATATATATATATATGTTTTTTTTTCTATATTTCGCACATTGGGACCTGATGATTGGACGCAAGAACTTCCCGAAACATCGTTGGGATAAAGACACTTCCGAAGAGTTTTTTTGAAAAATAGTTATCTTAATTTTTATTAAATTGAAAAATGTCTCTATTTATTATAAACGTATCTTGTATTAATCTGTTTTTACACTCATATATTTTTAAGTATTTATTAGATCAGTTTTTATTAATTTCATTTTACTTTTTTTAATAGTTTTGTTGTTACTACTAATCATAGGTGTTTTAGACTCAATTAGTTATAAATCTACATCTTAATGTATACATTCTTTTGAAGTATCCTATTACCATGTATTGGTCTAACGGAAATAAATTTATTATTATTATATAAATCTGCAGCGTATCCAATACTGACCTGAACATTTCCTACGTCACTGAACTAGCTAAATCCAGATACAAAAAGTTATTTTCCTCTCCTGAGTTCTCACAGTAAACCTCTAGTCCGTGCCCTCCATTCTGTCACACTTCCTCAACGATGCGCCAATGGCCTAGAGACTCCTCAGTGGCAGGAGTGAAAAATGACTACAACTCAGCCTAGGCAGTGTCACCACTGGGTGATATCTTCCCTCTTGACATTTTGACAATGCCATATTTTACTCTTTTAGCAAAATTGCTTGTATATATTATTTATACAGTTGTGAATATTTATTTGTAAATAAAAAACAAAAAAATCGTCTTTCTGAAGGGATATTGACCAAATGAATAAGTTCAATACGTGTTCTGTGGAGAAAGTTCAATATTGAGGCATAGCCACGCTATCGGAAGAGTGGGGTAGGGTGGTTAGCGGACAGCGACCAGAGGGAGGTTGCGTGACAGCGAAGACCAAATCTATGTGTGGAATCTAATGACAGGGAAGCCGATCACTCAGCAACAAGTGATCGATATAGTGACAGTTCTTAACACAACTACCAAAATAACAGCATAAAAGAACATTAATACAAATACAAAATAAACCCAACCTATGCCCTTAGACTTCTTACTTCCCCAGCTATACAAAGTATAATAGAAGTTATGAAATCAATCTGAAATTTGATGAGTTTTCTCCTAAATTCTATGTTTTCCGACCTCTGACCCCGACCGATACCTGAATCAGTGTATGAGTGATGGTCACTGCCGCGGGATTAAGTTTCCTCAAAACCTGAGTGTTGTTATGTTGCCCAAGTTGGAAAGTGATGGTTTTGTATTTCGGGGTTGTGTGCTCGACGGGTTGGGGGCCCTGGTGGGTCGCGGCCGGTTTGGTGTCTCCGCTTCTCTGCTGTGTGGTCTTCTGGCGGCCGGGTCGACTCGCTCGCCGCTCGCCTTCATGACTGTGCGTGGCCCCAGTCCTCTTCAGGAGCATTGCACGTCCACATCTCTCTTTTTTGCATAATTATTGCTATAAATTTTACTTTGAATTAATTTCAGCTACTTCATTACATAATTGTTTTCTGTAGTTGCTTTTTCCTTAAACCAATGTGCCTGTGAAAAATTCCAATATCATCATCGTGATAGCTCGCCGATATGCCTCAGCATAAGGTCATAACTCGAAAAAATAAATATATATATTAAAAAATCCAAATTTGAAGAAAGAAAAGTCGTCGGTGAATCACCAATCCGCTGAATACGAGGTAAATGTATAGATGCCATCCTTATGGGGGGTTTGAATTTAAATATAAAATTTCATGACGATATATTAATTACATCGGAAGTTACTAAGGTTTTTGAGTGAAGCTCCCTCTCTGATCCCTCCCTTAAAAAAAATTAATGATGTTCTTATGGGGTTTTGAAATTCCGTGTCAATACATGTCAATACCGCAGTTATTAGAGTTTTTGTGAGCCCCCTCTCCACCGCTAATCCTCTTCTTCCCTTTTGCCGACCTGACTGAAAATTAATAGGTGTCCTTAGAAATTCGATGTTGAGTTTTCACCGGAATTTCATGTTTTCCGATCACAAGTGAAAAAAAAGCTGTCCTGTCTGTGTCTGTGTGATAACTCCCCATAGGATGAATATATCGACAAAAAATATTACATATTTATCCAGAACCCGCTAAGGATGACAACTATTTCAGACAAATCGACAAAGAGGGAGGGAAATAGGGGAGGCATAACTCAAAAACTCAAATAACTGCCGATGTAATGAATATATTGAAACAAAATTTTATATGTAAATGTAAAACCCCAGGACGACACATACTGATTTTCCGCGTAATCGGCCAAAAGGAAGGGGACACATTAGCGATTGGAAATTCAATAACGAATATCTTTGGTAAGAACCAATTTTTCAATATGATTAATCTTTTTCGGGTAAATCAAGGAAATGTCTACACGTACGTGTTAAAAACATTTTAGCACGGTTTGCACGTATCTCGAAAACCTGGCGACCAGAAAATAATCGTATTTAATATTAAAAGTGTTTTTCAGTTTTCTATAAAAAAATGTATTTGAAAAGATCGGTATCTTGTAAAATGCACTTAGCCCCGAAGTAAATTGGACCCAATGTTTTTCTGTTTTCTGTCAAAATTTAATCAGATCTAAAATAGCACATTTGACTTCTTCATTCCATATTTCGAGTTAATAGCTACAATCATTTTTGAGTTACAGCGCTGATAAAGTTACTCTAACATATACACAGACAGACATAACGCAAAAATGGTCAAAACGTATCCAGAAGATGTTAAAACGTAAAAATCCTTTGAAAACTCGATCTCGGATTTTTGATCGATAGTATAACTTCCCCAATACTTGGAATATCTGGATGTAAAATACCTAAATGGAGTGTGGAGTGGCTAGTTAGATGGTGTTTTGCGTGTCCCATCTCTCCAATTCCCTAATAGGGTAGCTGTAGGCTGCAGGTTAGCTACGAACGAGTATGAGTCCCAGCTAAAAGATTACATCTTACATCTTAGCCCCCTTTCGGTTTTCTCTCTACTTTATCATTCCCCGTTCTCCTAAATGTCCTCTTTCCTTAATGTTCTACCCTATTTAAGCCCTTCCTTTCTCACGTTACCTCTAAATGATATTTGGTTTTACTTCTCCAGCTATACAAAGTATGAGGGAAGTTATGAAATCGATAAGAAATTGGGTGTGGTGTTTTCAACGAAATTTAAAATTTCTCAACATCCTGTTCCAAAAATGAAAAAAAAAAAAAAAGAAAAGTCTTTGGGGAATCACAGAGTATATACTTCCTACGCACGAATTAACCAATAACGTTTTCGCAAAAAATATATAAATAAAGGAGTATTTTCGATATTACTATCGTCCTTAGCCAGGACGCACAGTAGGCGGAAACGGGGTAAAAAGCGCGCATGTAATGTTGTATTTGTAGGTTCCTAGACAGAGTATACCGAAGCAGATGTTTTTTGGGTCTCTGATTTCAAATTTGAGGTCAAAAATGATGTTTGAATCTTGTAGGTGGCGCCTCTGTCGAAAAATTTGGAAAATCAGTGAGATTAAGGTATTTTATATACAAATATAGGTTTTTCAGGTCGCTGAATTCGAATTTGAGGTCCAAAATAAGTTTTGCTCATTTATAGATGGAGCCAAAGTGAAAAAAATAAAAATTCGAAGACTAAAATTGATTTTGGCACATTTAAAACTCCACAAACTGAATATTTCTCTTGATATTCGAGTTTATCTTAGGTTTTTCTATGTTAACAAAGCTTTTAAAGTAACAAATTTTGAATTAATAGTCCGAAATATGTATTTTTTGATATATAATTTCATTAAAAAAATTGTGAAACTTGATATTTTCATCATAAATTATCTGTATAAAATTAAAATAACGAAAATAAAAGTACTTTCTCACTGAAAAATTGAAACAAGTAATCAAAATTACAAAATTTGTCGAAATAATTAAACAACAAAAATAGAAACGAGTACAATAAATAACTCGGAAGGAAAACTTCGTTTCTTGATCCTTATTCGTCATCTGAGCTCTCGTCATCTGAGTCGGGGTTTCGAGAAATCAACATTTCCTGCACTTCTGCAGCAAATCTCGCTTTTTTTTAGACATTTTAGCGGAAGCTCGGAGCTGAGATATCAGCGGATCGGAAGTTAACAAAAAGCGATTAAACATCTTACCGATGTAAGATTGTCCTTCCTTGACATATTTTTGGCAAATTTGCCGCGGAAAATTTTAGCATCCTTATTCCGATGTTCTAATGATGTGGATCTGTGAATATATAAATGAACAGGCGCATATATATTCATGTTTTTATAAAACTAAAATAATAGTTAAAAAAAAGGCGTTTTTTTTTTTGTTTTAAAATTTTTACAGCAAATTGGACAGTTTTCAAGTATTGAAATTGAATTCTGACATCAAATTCTGATTCAGTGACCCAAAAAACATATAAATAGATTTATATATATAGATATCGATATTTAATTATTGATGTAAATAACGAAAAATTAAAAAGTATGCGGGTTTTTAATCAATTTCAACAATATGACAGCAAATCTGGCAGTTGTAACGTGTCAAAAGTGAGTTTTGACCTCAAATTTCGAATCAGCGACCCAAAAAACTCCTATAATCAATAAATTACAGAATTTTTATCGAATTTTTTAGAAGTTATGTGATCTCAATTTAAAAATAAGGGCTATAAACAGAAAAAAATTATCGGTTTAAAATTATCATATCTCTCTTAGTAGCAGCTCAAATGGGTTTATTTAATAAGGTAATTTTTTTCAATTTTTGAATAGTACTTCTCATTGCGTCTTACAAGGTATATGGTTCAAATTTCCCCCCTGATTTAGTTAGGTCCTGAGCATGAAATTAAAGCTGTAACAAGTCATTATTGTTGAAAGTCGACTTTTCTTACCATGCCAACCATTTACAGCCCACTGTGGGACGTAACAAACACAGTATTTTAATTTTTTAATTTTTTTTTTATTGAAAACAGCTCAATAACAAACTATACTGTCAAGTAAAAACAAAAAACAAGATGTCAGCAATATAGTAAGCTAATAAAGATTATAAGTAAAGTAATGAAGTATAGAAAAAAGAAGATTTGTAAAATATTCACAGATTCTGAATAAATTAAATGACTACTGCAATGTCTTTAAGAAAGTTCATTATTTGTTTATATTTTTCTTTAACGGGGTTCTTGAGCCAATCTTGCAGGGTGTCCCTCCGCATACTTTCGTCTTGTCTCTTCGTATTTCAGACACTTCAGTAGCACGTGGTCCATATCCTCTGTACTGCCGCACCGGTCGCACTGACAACTATTAGTCACCTTGATGATATGTAGGTTTCTGTTGACACGCCCGTGGTTCGTCCGGAGCCTGCTCAACTGAACTACCTCCCGACTTCCATGTCCTGGAACCAAAAAAAACAGTATTTGTTAAGTAGTGGCTGAAAATAGTAACAATTCCAAAAGTACTCCTATTTTTTTTTTTTAATATATACATTTTGACACATATAAAATGTTCTGTCGATAAATGTATTCTATCGGAATTGATCGTGTTCAGAGGCACAGACAGACAGAACTGTTACTTTCCCAGCTAAACGAAGTTAAGAAATCTGTTGGAAATTCGATCTTGAGTTTTCACCGGAATTTCATGTTTTCCAACCTCCTGACTCCAATGAAAAAAAAAAAAAAAATGTGTCTGTCTGTGAACACGATAAGTCTCAATATAAAGAATGTATCGACAAGAAATTTCAAAAAATTCATTTTTCGGACTCAGCCCAAACGCTGCTCCGCGACTAAAAACCTTGTCCACACCAAGATTCATGTTGCGATTCAGTCCTTTGCGAAAAATGACGCAGGAAGTTGCTTTCTCGGAAATATCCCTAGCTCCTTTTTGTATAATTAATAATAAGCGCAATAAAAAACGACAAAAAAGATGGCGGGTTTGCAAATTATTTCATGACGGGAATAATCTTTTGCACACTTTAAAAATGGAAGATGGCATGGGGTTTAGACATTTTTTGAGAACGTCCCCATCCGATTTTTAAACCATTTTAACCAAAGTTGGTAATCTTGTCATATTTTTTATATTTTTGTGTTCGCGCCGAAATTGTCTTTTCAATGTATGCATTTTTTTTTTCAATTTTCGCCACGAACACACACTATTTACCGGCCAAAGCCGCCAATGTTTTGCTTTTTACTTCACGATTTCCATAGTCCGTGAAGGACTCATCCCCCAACCTTCGATGGGAATGCATCTCATCTATAAACGGTTAAGTTAAATCAATATTCCACAACATAATTGCAAAAAACAATCACCGAAACGAAACGAATAACAAGTGCGTAGCGATGAGAGTCGCTAGCTTGTTCGGATTCACGTCTACGCACTGACCAATGTTGCGCAACATTGAGTCTGTGAATCCCTAAACGGATGGGATTCAAAATATTAACCCGCAACACACCTAGTTAGTTATTATGACTCATGCCTGGGCTTCAACTACGAGGATATCGCCTACTTCCAGAAAGCTCTTTCGTCACTCTGGTGGACATGAGCCCGACTCTACTCTGGGAGTCCTAAATTTTGCCTACTCTAAAATTTTATTCACCTAGGACAGGGGTCTTTAGCGAGTACCTGACATCGTACAGGCGTGGGACCATCGCTTAATATCCCATCCGAAGGAAGGCGTGCTTAAAGTTTATTTTACCTCCCAGATAAAATAAACTAAGGGCCTCGGCCGGGTTTCGAACCCACGATCTTGAGCTCAGAAGGCTAAAAAAAAAAATCTAACTTACAATAAAAAAAAAAAAATGAAATTAAAATTAAGAATAGAGGACAAAAAAATAATAAAGATAATGGGAAATGAATTAAAACTGAGATTTTCATATTAAGTTTTTGTTAAATATTTGTTATTTACAGTTTAAGTACAAAGTGGTTTGACTTAATGTTTTTTACTTTGGTTTTTTATTTAAAGTTATTATCATATGTATATGTGTATGTATGTATATAAAAGTATATATTTTTCTGTTTTGCATATATAATTAAATGTGCGCATTTATTTTAATATTTAGAAATTTATTAAGTTCTGCAATTCTTACTTTATTATTATATAAAATGTATATTCAAATTGTACCCCAACGCTCTACAATAAGCCTTAATAGGCTTCAATGTAGTAATAAATAAATAAAATATAGGGCCTATACTTCGTATAGCTGGAGACGTAAAATAGCCAACTTGCATTGGTAAAAATTGGGGCAAGTGAAATGAGCCCATTTGTCAAAGCAGACTAGGAAGTTGGCCCATGATAAGTTAGAGTGTATATCAGAAATACATAAGTCCAGTGGAAAGCTATTGTAAGTTGGCAAGCTTATTTCTCAACTTTTCTCGTAATTATGATCGAACTTTTTAAATACCCCTTTCCCAAATTACCCACCCAACTTAGTTATTTATGTATTTAAGTTACAGAAAGTCTGTGGTCAAGCCTTCCACCTCCCCCTCCGACAAAGCCTGGACTTCTTCAACTTGAAACTCAATCGTGTTTAACTTAAATACATTTTCCAAGACTTAAACTTTACTTTGTTTGTGTTACATACGTTACTTTTCCTCATACAAAATCAATATTACATTACTGCTAGTCCAGTCCCCACATATAAAGTTCCGCAACAATTTTCGTTATGGTACATATGGACAACTTAGGTAGTTATCACCATCGGCCGCAAGAAGTTTTTAGACACCATACTAAATATACAATTTTAAAGAATATTTATATCAATAGAAAATAAAAGAGCCCAATTAGTACTCTCATAGTTATGTGTAAACATTGTGTATGTTAGCTCTTTCGTCACTCTGTTGGGGATGAGCCCAACTCTACTGCCGGAGTTCTAAATTTTGTCTACACAGGTTTATTCATCAGGGATCTTGATATGAAAGGATACCTGACATTGTACAGGTTCGGGAGAATGTTTTTTTCACCCCTTGGCCGGGTTTCGAACCTGCGATCTTGAGCTCAATTATCAAGCACTCTGAGCTAGCGGAGTCTTCATGTGTGTGTTCTCTTATCACTGGAAAAGAAGGAAGGGGAATGAAATTTCAGTAGCAAAATTTTTAATGTAACCATGTTTTTTTTCTTCATTATCAATCAAGACATATATAAAAATAATTCTATGTACATATTTATTAATTAATTTAAGTAACTTATATCATGTACATCCTGTATATTCACATATCTATAATCTGATAATATCACTAAGTATAATTTTGTTAGTTATTGTGACCCATGCCCGGGCTTTAACTACAAGGTCATATCGCCTACTACCAGAGCTTTCGCTCATCCTGGTGGACAAGAGCCCGACTCTACTATGGGAATCCTAAATTTTGCAAACCCAGGTTTATTCATTCATAGGAGGGTCTTTAACGAGTACTTGACATCGTACAGGATCGGGACCATCGCTTAACGTCCCATCCGAAGAATGGTATGCTTAGTTTTTTTTCACCTCGCAGATGAAAAAAACGTAAGTGCCTCGGCCAGATTTCGAACCCGCGATCTTGAGCTCAATAGCAAAGCACACTACCTCTGAGTTACCGGCGCCTTCTGTGTAATTTTGTGTTCTGTTGAATATGTCTCCAAATCGAGGATTTATTAATTTGTTACAATGTCGATATTCGTATAGTTACTATATAATCACAATTAGAAAATCAGGTCTAATTTTGGAAATTTTAATTTTTTTACGGCTCAATTATTACTTAAAAATTGTTGACAATAAGTTTCACATTTGCTAGAATAGCTCATAGATTGGTATAAATAACTTAACGCGACAACGAAGAAGAAAAGCTAGAGCGAGTCATGACCGCTCTACACAGAAATTCGCCTATCTCCTCCACAACTTAGTTCGGGTGCGCACTTGCTTTGCTGCGCATGATATTCGTGTCGCTTTTTCGTCACAGTTCCATGAGATTACTGTACGAATTGACACACGCACATGATCGCGAAAATAGTCAAAGCGTATTCAAGGGATTTTGAAACGTTAAAATTCGTTAAAAACCCATTCTCGGAAGTTTGCACGATTACAATACATTCTTATACTGTTGTTATAAGAAAGTAAAATTAAATGATGACCATAACAGTACATTCTTATTGTGATGTAAACTACGGAACATTTTTTTTATGAATAAAAAGTAATTTTTTTTATTATAATATTATATATATATATATATATATATATATATATATATATATATAATATTATAATATAATATATATATATATCAAGGTCTTGAAAAAAACAAGGGACATAATAAAAAGAAAACAGCTGTGAAACAAATGGAGAGATTAGAGTCGTGAGCTAGCTCTGGAACGGTGCACCGTGAATTGATATGTTTTAAATATAGTGAAGTTGAACAATTAGATGAAAGTTGACTGGGGTGGAATTGAAGTGTGAAGAGTTCTCGGGGTCTGGTTTGTGTGGTAGAGGCGTCGAGAAGGTACAATTAATAATATATATTTTTCAAAATGCCCAAACAAAAAGAAAAAAAAATAGTTTTTAAGTATTTAGTTTAATGATTTTGTTTTTCGTTTTATTTTTGTTTTGTTCAATGTTCAGATTTTTGATTATAATGTGTAAATAAAGAAAATAACCCAATTATTTGTCCTCTTAAAATCCTATTCTATTCATCTTCCCTGTTGGCCCAGTAATATCATTTGAAAAACCTTGGATTAGAAATTAATATTATTTAAAATTATTAAAAAATTGGTATCTCTTTGTAAATCCAAGTGTAAAGTTTGTTAAATGGAATTTTTTTGTTGTATACGTGTACTTTCTTAACAATTGAACGTCTTAAATTATTGATAATATTTTTTTAGGGCCTTTTTCGAAAAACTACTGTAGAAATCAAAATTTAAATAAAGAAAAGAGATCAAATTTCTACAGGAAATGTGGTAGCAAAACAAACTATTATCACACTTATACCAACCACCTTTGTACAGATCACTCTCCCTTCTCAAATTAATTTCCCACTGGCATTAGTAATGTGATGGCGTCAGAGACTTTCTTTGTTTCAATGTACTGCATAATTCTGAGAGTGTCTTTCTCATACCAGCTAACACCAGAGGAGGCATGGGGATTGATCACTACAAAAGTGGTTTATATATGGTTACAGAAAATATATTTTATTATATCTATATTTTTTATCTTTTTAAATAAAAAAACTACCAATAATAAAAACATATTTTAAAATTGCTGTGCGTTACTTACCCTATGGACATTTATTGAACAATTTTTGGGGCGCTGTGACTTCAATCATATTCCCCTTCTCCAATCAGAGTGCACATTTAATTAGAAACATTTTTGGTGGGAACTAATGTTTCTTTAGGATTAACCGTTTTCCCGTAAATCAAGCAAACATCTAAAACAAATGGGTTTGGAAATGTCATTTTGAGACGGCTTTCGGCGTGCATCTCGTGAATCATCGAAAAACAGTTTTTTTAAGTTAAGTTTTAAGTGTGTCATTTAATTTTCTCTAGAACGTTTATTAGAAGAGAGTTTTGATTAAGTTATAAATATAAGCGGTGTCTTGTAAAATGTACTTAAAATGGTTTTAATTTCCATCCGATTTCTGCCAAAATCTATCTGTTCTAAGTTAGCACATGTACTGAGAAACATATATTCTTGCGCCAAAAAAGTTTTATTCTGTATTTTGTATCGGTGATAGAGAATAGTAGACACCACTAGAGGTGATATGGAATAGTAGAGATAGAGAATTGTGGTAGACACCAGTCGGTGACAGGGTATACTAGACACCACTAGGTGATTCTCTCAATGAGAATAGAGTTTTACAACCCAAGCTATACAATGTTTTTTAATTTAATTCTGTATGAAGATAATGTCAAGAAGATATCTTCTTGTCGCAAGAATATAGTTTTCTCCGTGTGTGGCATCTTCATTTCAAATTTCAAGATCATTGGTACTATCGTATTTGTATTAGAACGCTCACAGCGTTTCTATCACATCCACACACATATAGAGACATCAAAGTGTTCAGAGAACCTTGAATCGTGAAATTCTGTTGAAAACTCGCTCTCGGATTTCCTCACGATTACCATGGGTACTTCCTTATAATAAAGGCTTAAGAAAATAAAAAAAATTAGTCGAAAATGCTGAAACAAGTTTCTGGCTACGCCACTGATAATTATGTCAGTTTCACCGCGTTCGTGTCACGTGGGGCGAATCCAGCCCACACCCTTTAGACCTTATCTCACAGATAAGCTACAAGTATTGATGTGTTGTCCCTCTGAGGACTTAATAGTCACTTATCAACCACTAACTTATCAAGAAACTTATCATTGATGATTCTTCCAGTATTAACATTATGAGCAAAAATTTTAGTCATAATGGAAGAAAGATGTGAGATGGAAAAAATCATTGGAGTAAAAAGAGGTATCAATGTACCACTGAAGTTGATACACTAATCTTCGAAAAAGAGCAGTAAAAAGACAACTTATTTTTTATTCCTTTGAAAATATTAGTGTTTATTTTAATGAATAAAGGGTTAAGTATATTTAATAGCCCCGAAGGTGCACCCAAAAAAAACAATAAAAGGAAGGTCCAGGGCTGTACGATGTCAGGCACTCGAAAGACACCACTAGGTAACAAAACCTGAGAGCGAGGAAAGAGCGCTCTGGTAGTAGGTGATAGGACCTCGTAGTTAAAGCTTGGGCATGAGTCACAATTGAAGGGTTTGCCGCAAAAAGGAGGTAGCTCCAATTTTTCCAGTTGTTGGGAAACCAAAAAGAACATCTAAAACGTTCAAATTTTAAGTTATGTAAAAATATTGTTGTTGCTTACTTTGAAAGTATTTTCATTTAAAAAATATCGTCCAGATGACGGTGGTACGTGGGTGATTCTTGGAGGTACCTCTTTCTCGTCCAAAAGCGTATGTTATGTCTAGGAAAAAGCTGTAAAAATAAATACATAAATACTATTATTATGTATTTTTATTCAAAGAAAACTGAAAATAAAGTACAGCAAAACTATTGGCTTTACAAACAGAAAATAACACATCGTTTCAATAGTAACATTCTCCTTCTGTAACATCTTGATATATCATCGGATACTTGATGTATCAATACATTGGGGGGAGGGGGGGAGATGCTAATATGGTTATCGAGTTTTGAAATAAGTATTGAGTAGAACATCGTTTTAAAGATCTTACGTAGACCGCGAGATAGGGGCGCCGGTAGCTCAGAGGTATGCGTGCTTGCCTTCTGAGCTCAAGATCGTGGGTTCGAAACCCGGCCGAGGCCCTTAGTTTATTTTATCTGGGAGGTAAAATAAACTTTAAGCACGCCTTCCTTCGGATGGGATATTAAGCGATGGTCCCACGCCTGTACGATGTCAGGTACTCGCTAAAGACCCCTGTCCTAGGTGAATAAAAATTTAGGGTAGGCAAAATTTAGGACTCCCACAATAGAGTCGGGCTCATGTCCACCAGAGTGACGGAAGAGCTTTCTGGAAGTAGGCGATATCCTCGTAGTTGAAGCCCAGGCGTAAGTCATAATAACTAACTAGAACGCGAGATAACAGAAATTTCTATTTATGCTAAGGGAGCGGGTAACGGAGAAACCACCCGCCTCAAAATCATAGAAAAATTCAAATTATATTATCAGGTAACTTAAGGTTACTAGCCGGGAAGATCATGTTACTAACCTGATTAAAGCTACTAATCTGCTAAAAGTTACTCCGGGCAAAAGCGGGTATCCTACTAGTATATGTAAGTTTATCATATAATTTCCAATATTGTTAAGTCTGTCCTTTGAAATAATCCATATTGCGTGTTGCCTAATCGGGTTATACCAAACAAATGTGTTTTATCTTGGTAAATTTCCTTAGAAGTCCAAATAACCTATGTGTTGTATCTGTGTCATTAATCTTGGGGCACATTTGTACCCTAATGTATCCTGGCTCATCAGTTAAGTGAGCTACACACTTGGGAGTGATCTACCAAGGATAAACTGCCTCATAGTACATATTATCCTATGGGAATAGTATCAATTTCTTATGAATAATTCCTAGACGTACCAAGGGCTTTTTTGGGAATATCATTTCCTAGACGGGACAGTTTAAGAGGTAGAGACTAATTCCTAGACGTTCCGAGGCTGATTCACCTATTCCTACACATGTCATCTATATAAATAAAATTGTTGGGTTCTCTCTGTTTAGAATTTCCTTCTTAAAATCTGTACTAGCAGGTTACCCAGCTTCGTTAGGAGTATCTTTAAGCAGGTTAGTAACATTAATCAGGTTAGTAACGTCATCTGCTCGACTAAAATATACCATCGCGATGAGGCCATCCTCATTCCTTTAACTAATACCACGGTAGCCCGGGTGATCCCCCAAACCACTTCACTCGGCCAGCCTCTGACCAGCAGTGGTGGCAGACCGACAGGGACAGGAAGAGCTTAATATATACATGAGGGGAGAAACTCGAAAGTGCCGGCACTGCCTAACTAGTAGCTACTTAAATAATAATAAGTAGATGTGAAAAATGAGTTGAAATTTTCAATGGTTTTAAGGCTTTGTCACTTACCCACCTCCCTTAGCATAAATGGAAATTTCTGTTACCTCTCTGCCTATATAAGACCTTTAAAATGATGTTATACTCAATTTTCCATTCAAAACTAGAAAGCCATATTAGGAACTCTTTCCCCCCTCTCCTCCCTCCAATATATTGATATTAATATCCATAAATGTTTTGCCCCCTCGAATCCCCCCCCCCTCCCCTCGGCCTCCGGTTCAAATATTTGTGACGCCTATGATTCCATCAGGTTCATAAGGATGCACTGTCAGGAAAAAGAACAAAACGTTCAAACCCCCTTCTCCAAAAAAAACTATTTATTTGTTTGTCGGTGAAACCTTTGAAATGATGTGTCACACATGACCACGTCCCTCATCACCACCCCCTCCCCTCAATTAAAATGTTTGTCACATAGCCAATATGCTACGTTGTGCCCACCTTCAGAAATACCTGTCCCGAACCTGGAGGCGGATCCATTTTCACATCTTTTTTTGGTCGACCTTGACCAATAAAAAAAAAAAAATTTACTTCCCCCAATTAACTTTTTGCTTCCCCTCCAGAACCAGACGACAGTTTGCGCTAATAATCAGCAGTTGACTTACATAGGGGCTCCTAAATTCTCATACTAAATCTTGTGTCGATCAATTAATTACATTGGCAGTTATTAGGGTTTTTGAATTGAGCCCACCCCCCTGAATCCTCCTTTCCCTTCACCCGATATCAATGAAATTCGACAGGTTTTGACTTTAAATAAGACATTCCATGTCAATACATTAATTACATCGGCACTGTCGATTCGGCCGTTATTGGGGTTTTTGCGTTGAGACCCCCCTCTGATCCGCCCTTCCCTTCTGCCGATTCCGCTCAAAACCAATAAGGGTATATATATGTGTATAATTCATGTATACTTGTATATATATATGTGTATAGTTTTATATAAAAAAATATATATATATATAATTCATACATATTTTTATATATTTCTTGGTGGTAGGCGGATGTAGTGGACTTACCTGTTAAATAATTAATACTGGTCACATATCAATCAGGGACCAACAGTCAGTATCCAACTAGTCCCTTATTGTCCAGTTCTTTGACCCGTTCTCTAATAAGGTTCACCACCTGAAGACGGCAAATTGCAAAAAAAATAGTTGTGGTAAAAATAATATATAAGTTGGATTAATACAAATGAATTAGTTATTTAGGTGGCCTTATATTTCTTGGTGGTAGGCGGATGTAGTGGACTTACCTGTTAAATAAGTAATACTGGTCACATATCAATCAGGGACCAACAGTCAGTATCCAACTAGTCCCTAATTGATATGTGTCCATTTTTTTGACCTCTTCTCTAATTAAAGCCGAAACTAGTGGTAAAAAATAAAATATAAGTTGGACTGATACCTCTGTATTACTTATTCATTGAATGTCTTCCTTATGGGGTTTTGAATTCACATATCACATTTTGTGTCGACTCATTCATTCTATCGCCCATTATTATATTTTTTATGTTGTGTCCTCACTAATCCTTCTTTCCCTTTGGTCGTATTGCCTGAAAAACGGTGTCATCATAAGAGGCTTTTGGATTCACATATAAAATTTCGTGTCGATACATTCATTCTATAGACACACAGACAGTCATTTTTTTTTTTCATATTTGAAATATAGGGGTCGGAAAACATGAAATTCCGTTGAAATGTCAGCTTTTTGTTCGATTGCATAACTTCTTCTATACCTCGTAAAGCTGGTGAAGTAAAACATCCGTTGGAAACGCTTAGAGTAGGGGTCTTCAATCTTTCACGCCCGAGGGCCACATCAGTAAAGTCACAAAGATCCTCGGGCCACACATCTGTCAAAAACATAGTGGTCAGAAAATTTATATAAAAAAGGAAGGTTTGTTTTACATATTACAATACTACAATTTATTCTAAGCCTTAGATTGTAAGGGAAGAGATGGTGTTGCAGATTTGTATATATATATTTTTTTTTTGGAACCAATATATATATATACATTGGTTCCAAAAAAATTAAATGGAAGTCGAATTAAAATACTTTGTAATTTTTTTTAAATTATGAAAATAATGAAGGTGATTGTACAGAACGATGTTACAAAATGGCTTTGCCTTGTGGGTATTATCAATGTAATGTAATATGTATTTTCTATTTTTATATTGATATATATATTTTATTTCATATTTTTTCCTTTTTATATATGCATATATTCTAGTTATAGAGTTTAAGTTTTATGTTACTTCTACTTTTAATTACATGTAAATTTTCTTTTGTTTTTTGTGTATTAAGTTCCTATTTGTAGATATTGATAATAAATGGTTTAAATTAAAATAAAAAGAAACATGTCATAATATGTCACATGAAACATGAAATGTTTTAAATATCAAGAATAACAGAAAAAAAGTTGTTTTACGACAAAAAGCTGACAAGGCAATTTTTCTTGAAATTGCCTCAAATTCAAATGTGGGGGCCACTAAAATGCCGGCGGGCCACACGTGGCCCGCGGGCCGCAGGTTGAATACGCCTAGCTTAGAGGGTTTGTAGGCTGTTGATGACATTAAGATGAGAACTGCATACAACTAACACGATCGATACGTGAATAAGTAACTGTTTGGAGTAGGCAAGCCCGTAGTTGAGGAATGACTGAGGGGGGAGGAGGGTTCAATTTAGCAGTTTGATAAGAGGGTTTGTAATTACTTGAAGAAAATATAAGGTTTAATTAGTGCTGGGAGGCTATGAGAGAGAATTGCAGAGCACGCAGACGAGATACTGGTTCGGTACCACTTGGTGTCTACTTCCCATGTCTTTCAAGACCTTTTCACCCTTCCAACCCTTCGATAGCCCTACGGGGTTAGCCAATTTATATGTCGGGAAAATGTCTTAACTCTCCCTCAGTAAGGTTACTTGCTTACTGCAACAGTGGCGTAGCTTAGGCGCCCGGGGCAGAAGCTAAATTTGCCGCCCCTTCCTCCCTACACTAAGAGAAAATATGATTATTATAAAGATACAATTTTCTAAAACGAAGAAAATATAAATTGTTTTCTCCAAAATTTATCTTAAATCAATGTTTAAATCAAAATGGGGTGATTTCATCAGTTATTTTGTACGTAGCAATCCTTCGTTAGGTATCTCTAGATACAATATCCCCGAATCCCCGGTAAAAATAAATTAAGTTGTCTATCAAAAAATTTCTCCACATTCTATGGAAATTATAATTATAAAACAAGATTTAGATCGACAACAACAAACTTTAAAAATCGGGATGTTTTCATAGTGTAAGTGTGTAGAGCCAGACCGCTTTAGACCTTGAAAATTTGGATAAATACGGACAAATCCATATATATGGCAATACTGCCTCATTTATAAAAATACGTACCTAGGCTGTTGAAAGAACGAGATTATCATACTCACATAAATAGGGAATTCCCCCTGTCAACGAAAAACTTTGAAGAAATAATATTCATTGTTGATTAGGATCACGAAATTATTTATTGGTCAGATTAAAACGAAAAAAAAAAAAAAGTGTGACGGTTTTCTCATATGACAATCAGTCTGTATTCATCCTATTATACATACCTATCTACTCGATTTTTTTAAATTTCTATACCGCCACCTTTCCACAAATTCTTTATTGTCATCTTGCCGTGGCCGGGAATGGAACCCTAACCGTCTGCGTAGAAAGTAAGATCGTTAACAACTATGCCAGCGGACCGGTTCAAATTTTTATTTAATAATTTTTTTTTTCAAAATTTGCCGCCTCTAACAAAGTGACACCCTCCCCAATGCTCCCCCCCACGCTATGCTCCTGTACTGGAATGAGAGATGAGGTTTGTCGTTGATAAAAAAAAAATTTATTTCAAACCATAATTTTTTACTTCCGAAGTAAAAGGGAAAGTAATCAGTCAAAAATTCGATGCCGAGTTTTCAACGGAATTTCATGTTTTTCGACCCGTAGATTCCAAATAAGAAAAAAATAATGCCTGTGTGTCTGTGAACTCGGATAACTCCCTACAAACACTTATTAATTTTCAGCGGAATTGACCTAACAGAGTGGAGGACAGAAGGGGACTGAATGTATCGATATGAAATTTCATTCTATTTAAAATCAAAAACCAATGAGGACATAAGGTGTCAAATTTCAGCAATATCGACTGAAGGAAAGGGAGGGTTCAGAGCGAGAGGGGTTCAAATCAAATACCCTAATAACTGCCAATGTAATAAATTTATCGACACAAAATTCAGTATGAGGATTTAGCAGCCCCTACGTAAGTCAACTATTGAATATTAGCCCAAACGGTCCACTGGTTTTAAATTCGTTCTGGGGAAGTACATTGTTGGTGACTCAACGACGACTTTTTTATTTGTTATTTTCTAGAATTATAATTTTTATTTATTTTTTTTATATAAGTTATTATTGTACATATTGCCATTTATTCTTTTACTTTGGCCTATTATCCATAATTGTCAACTTTACTTATGGTTTTTACCAATTGTGAATACACACACAGAACACCTGAGAACACCTGTTGTGAGACGAAAGTTACAAAAGAAAAATAGATCTTTCTGAAAATTGGACTTTTGTTTTTATAGAGGACATGAAGAGAGGTGAGTTTTATTAAGCCATTTTGTTTTGGTTTAATGTTGGTGGTGTGTCGACTTGTACATGAGACAGGCGAATAAAGAATCTGTCCCTTCATCTCGTAAAAGAGAAGCGAGGGGAGTATTCTGCATCGAACTCCAAGACCATAACAAAAACTGATTTAGAACATCGACATGATGTGTAGTGGTTAGGATAGTTGGCTGGATCTCTAAAGGTGGATTGGTTAAATCTTAAAATGGTAATTGTATACGTCATATGATTTTGTGTATCAAAATATATATATATACGAGGTGTATACAAAAAGTTACCGGAATTTTGTAATTTTGCGGGTTGTATTAGACCGATTCGCGAGATTTTATTGTTGTTGTGTTGCTAAACATGTCTGAAATGTAGCTATGTTATTATTAGCAGGTTCTTGTAAAGGAGGGGTGGAAAACTCAAAAAATGCGTTAATTTCTTATTTTTTTCAGTCTTGTGTCCTCGTCGTTTGTCAAAGATGTGGCCTAGGTAGCTAACTTCGTTTTTTGAAGATACTGGATTGCTATTAAGAAAGACGGTAGGGTAAGTATATTTTTGTCGAAGGGTGAATACTATGTGAACGGACTTTTTGTAATGATTAATAAAGTCGACAGTATCTTTTTAATGTAGAAGGAATTCGAGGTTCTGTCGTGTAAAAGAAAATCCAAAATTTGGCCAACGTTTCGAAAACTATTTATTTTCTTCTTCAAGGCCTACAGAATATTAACAAACAAATTATACATTATGGACAATGATATAAAGATCACATATATGGACAAAGATAATTTATAATAATTTGAAAAAGAGACACAATAGTTTTTGAAACGTTGGCCAAATTTTGAATTTTCTTTTAAACGACAGAACTTCGAATTCCTTCTAGATTGGACTTTTTGTACTTTTCAATTCTCCACTTTTACCTAGTAATAAAAATAAAAAAAAATAAAAAAATGGGGTATTGAGGGTGCGGTGATCGATAATAACAGGCATTAGCTGTCTTGCAGGTCATATGGCATCCCCTGTCCCTGGTCTCTGCATTGAATTATTAAACAGATAATGTACTATATTCGTGGTGAGAGTCGAGTCGCATGCTTCAGTCTACCTACCAGGGTTATCTCTGATTTCAAAAAGATATCTCTCCCTTCGTCCTTCGCTCTTTCTAGTTCCATTACATATCCTACCAACCTAAATATTATGAGTAGAGTCCGAATTTGTTTGCACTAAAAAGTGACAAAATATATCATATAATATGAAATAAACATGGCTGAAATATGCAGTAAAAATATATATGTATAAAAAAATCGTAGGTGAATCACTCAATTAATTGTTGCTCTTCCTTTAAAATCAATTGACATTTTGGGATAAAAATCAATAGTTAACTAACAGAATCGTTATACTAAATTTTGTATCGATACATTCATTAAGGCTGTTATTGAGGTCTTGGGGTTGAGCCCCCTCTGATCCTCCCTTCCCTTGGTTCGATTCCACGGAAAATTAATAATTTTGTTCTTATGGGGGTTTTGAATATACATATGAAATTTTCTATCGACACATTCATTACAACGGTAGTTATTATAGTTTTTATGTTTAGCCTCCCCTCTGGTTCCCCCTTTCCCTTTGACCGATTTGGATGAAATAGAATAGGTGTCGCCCTAATGGGATTCTGAATACACATAAAGTTTCCGTCCACAGACACACAAAAACATACATTTTTTTCTCTTCATTTTTGGAAACAGGGGGTCAGAAAACATGAAATTCCGAAGAAAACTCGACATCAAAATTACCGATTACGTAACTTCCCCCTAAACTTTGTACTGGGAAAGTAAATTATACTCCAAAATTACAGTTTATATTAAAAATGGCAAACTAAGGAAGAAATGTCAATTTGGTAAAATATTAATTGGTAGGTATTATTTATTATCGAAATTCATAAATTTTGTCCTGATATATTCGTTATATAGGTAATTTTTGCATTATTAGGGTTTTTGAGTACAACCCTTAACTGGTACCTTATGGGTTTCTGGATATACGTATAAAATTTCGTTTCGATATATTTATTCTTTCTGGAGTTATAGTGTTCTCAGACACAAAGACAAAATATTTTTTTTTTAAATTTTTGGAAGGCTATCAAAATAAATTCCCATAAAAACTCAACTTTTTGTTGTGAAAATTTCTGACATAATTGCCCTGCTGGCATACTTCGTACTGCTTGGAATGTAAAATTAATCATTAATCACAAAGTATTACGACAACCTGATTCCAAAAAGGGGGGGAAATGTCTGTCTGTCTGTCTGTTTGTCTGTGTGTCTGTGAACACGATTTCCCGGTAGAATTTTCAGTGAAATCACCCTAAGGGGAGGTAGGATAAGACTCAGCTCAAAAATCCCAATAACTGCCGATGTAATGAATCTATCGACATGAAATTTTATATTTAAATTCAAAGATGTAATATGCTCTTTGTTGGAACTTTCTGTGAAAATTTGAGCAATGCGGCCAATTCGACTATTTATATTCTAGTACAGTAAAACATTAGTTGGCTAAAAAAAATAAATAAAATAAGGATGGATAAATAGGAGTTGTTTGTCTGTTTATCTAGTTGCCATGGTAACAGTGCTGTTTACTTATTTATTTATTTTTTTTTTCCCAGCGAACTGGAAAACCAACTTCAACCAAAACTGGAGGATATGTAAAGGGAACCTTCTCCTTCAGTATATAAAAATATAACAACTTCTCATAAAGCCTGCTTAGGACCAGTCCACATCTCTGCCAGAGCACTTACACCTTCTAGAGTGTTGGTTGCGTCGGTGGAAGGTAAAAATAAAATTATATCAAATCCCTTCATGTTACATTCGGCTTGAGGCGCGGTGACTGCCCAACTGTACGGCTGAATGATGTCCCTCTGAAACATGAAAAAGACATACGATAATTAGGACTCTACCTTGTCAGACGACTGACTTGAAACAAACATGTTACGCAGACTCGTCATAAAATGAAAAGTCTATTTGGACTCCTCAAAAGACTATTAGACAAGCGATCTCAACTTCGCCTCAACCATAAACTGAGTGTCTACAAGACCGTTATTAGATCTATCTGGGCATATGATGTTCAGCTAAACCATCTCACACCAAATGAATTCAAGCCATTCAAAACAAAATTCTTGGAACAATCACACAATGCCCATATTACGTATCAAACTTAACATTACACCCAGATCTCAACATACCATTTTTATACGAAGTCACACAACAGTTATGCACTAACTTGCACATAAAGTTCACACTTGATCCGAACACACTGGTGGAAGCAATGTCGGTCCGGTCCTTGCCAGGCAGCCCACCTCGACGACTCAATCGTCTTTGGCCGCTTGACCTCCTGCCTGAGGAATAACCCTGAGGAGGAGGTGGTGCTGACCAGGCGTCTCATCAAGTGACCCAAATGTTTTTGACTACTCTTCTTGTGAAAATTTTTTCTTATTGTGTTCTCACAGTTAAAAATTGTCCATTAAATTGTGAAAAAAAAAAATTAAAACCCAATAAGGAGGGCAGGGGGACCAGAGTAAAATAAACCGACTTAAATACTAATATAATTTGGAGCGAAAACGTAATTGATTAACTCGTACTGAGGAAGTACAATGCCGGTGTTTGACCGACTACATTTTCATATATTGTCTTTAGATGATATAGAAAGAGTATCAAGCTAATGGTGGGTTTTGTAATCAAGCCGTCGCACAATGGGACGAAACAGGCGATGGACATGGCTTTTTCACCCAGTTATTCCTTTACAAAAATTTCAATTTGGGTCATACTCAATGTATTTTTTCGTGCTGAATCGAATGGTCAAGTCAGTTTGGCGATAGGAATGATACAAAAGAAGCTAGAGCACGTAAATAGAACAATGATCTTTGATTTTTTATTTTTACATAAATAGGTTTATGTTTACTTAAATAGGTAGGTACCTAAGAATTAATAAAAACTTAAACAATGAAATAAGTAAAATAAGGTATCTATCATCAGATCAGGGGGCTGAAGAAATCCCTCGGGATACTCAAAGGCTCTGTTAAGATAACCTTCATTTTTTGAGAGAACCAATTCTTTCCTATATCCACAATCCACCCACTTTTTTTTTAAATGTCCACAAAATATTTTTAGTTTATTTTCGAGGAGTAATATGTTACGCCTAGAAACATTCGTAGGAGAGATGGTGCGTAAAATCTCCTCTCTTAAAATTACACAATTTCGTGAATCACCAGGATGTTCTAATAAGTTATATAACTCACGGTTTGTCGCGAACATGGTGGTGTGCCAGGACCAAGAACGGATACTGAACGATAAGAGCAAAATTAAGAATAAATAGACAACAAACACTGCGTTTTGCTGGACTTTGACCCTAGAAACCACTGGTTCAAACATGATTTCCGGGAAAAATGGGACGAAGTGGGATATGATTTTTGCGTATTTCTCTCATTAGATATGTACCTAAGGTAAACACTGGTGGAGTCCGTTTTTCGGAACAACTCGGAACTTTTTTGTAACGCGAGAAAATGTACGCAAAATGCCCGCAACGTTACTAAACATCAAGTGTTAAACATTAATACAGCCATTTTTTATTTAATTTATATTTTTCTCAGCTTGAATACACCTCATAAGTAGGAAAAAATTATAAAACAACATTACCAAAAGAACGAAACTCTTAGAAACAATTAAATAGAAAGATACGGTTTCATGCAAATTCAAGTCTAGAGCTCTCGATTTTAGATACATATGCCGGAAACAAGGCCTTATCACTGCATGTCTCTGGAATGTCCCCACATTTTCTTATTCCAGAAAGGCTAGAAAACGATCCTATGAGCTTGCTTACTGGAAAACATTTTTTAAAATTATTCATCCATGTCGGGGAATTTACCTGAGTCGTCCCACTGTGCGTCGTCTCCCAGCTTGAAAGTCGTTGGCGTAGCTAGGGTGGGGCAGGGGTGGGCCCCAGAATGCCCGGTGCCCCCCCCCCCAGAAATGTGCGATATAATGTACCTAAAAAAAAAAATATAGAAATTATAATATATATAGACAACTCCACCACAGACAAACATTACAGTCAAGACATTAGAAGGATATATAAAACTTCAGTTCCCAGTCAAAAGTTATTCGGATTCAAATTATGCTTTCTTATAGTATAAGAGTTAAGCGAACGCATTGTCGTGCGTGTCAAAACAAAGTTGCAATAGCACTTCCAGTAAGTTCAGCTAGTTGTAAAAGAAGTTTCTCTACCATGAGTCTGATAAAAACGCGGCTTAGAAACACAATGCATCAGAAACGATTCTCTCTTGTGTCACTGCTGCACATAGAGAATAAAATAGTAAAAAATAAAATTTCAGCTGAAAAAGTGATGAACCGATTGTGATGATTATTTTGTTATAACATACTAATATTTTGTGTATGGTACCTGATTGTTAATTATTAACTTTAATTAAATTTAGACTAAAATTATGATTGTGAAATGTTAACTATTGTTTTATTATCTCCGCCGGTTGACCGGCAGCCCCCCCCCCCCTCCCCCCCCCCAAGTCCCCACAGAGAATAATGCTAGCTACGCTAATGTTGAAGGTGTGGTGGTTTCTCTCTTGGCCGTTAGGCCTGTATCCCGGGGTACTCTTCACAACCTGGGCTCTTAGTTATTATGACTCATTATGCCTACTACCAAAGCGCGAGGACTAAAGTTTGGCTACTTAGGTTTATTTATCTAGGCTAGGGGTATTTAACGAGTACCTGACAGCATCATCTGTTAACGTCACATCCGAAGGACGGCGTGCTCAAGGTTTTTTCACTTCTCAAAGAAAAAGGCCTTGGCCGGGTTTTGAACCCGTGATCTCGAGCTCAATCAGCTAGCATGCTACCTCTGAGCTACCGGAGGCACCCTTTTTGTGTGTCATGAACTATTAAGCCGGGTCCACAGTTGTAAAAGTTTGCGCCGAACCCGTGCGGCACAAATATTTTCGCCGCCAAATATTTCCTTTGGATGGGACGTTAAGCGATGATCCCGAGCCTGTGTGAATAAAAATTTAGGGTAGGCAAAATTTAGGACTCCCAGAGTAGAGTCGGGCTCATGTCCACTAGAGTGAAGAAAGAGTGCTCTGGTAGTAGGCGATATGACCTCGTAGTTAAAGCCCGGGCATGAGTCATAAAACCTAACCTAACTCAAAATTATTATGAAAAATTAAATAATAAATAGAATATCAAACAGAATTAAGAAAAAACAATTAATTGATTACTTACAATATCATCTGTTTCTCCTTTAAACTGCGGGATACACATCAATTATGTTTTTAGCATAATTTATATAATCATTTCTACTTGGTTCTCCATTCATTTTTTCACGTATTTTACATAATTCTTCCTACAATATTAATGTATTCGATATTATCACATTGTTGTAGCGATTGTAAACGTTAATAAGTTATTAATCATTAAAAAAACAAAAGAGTTATTCACCTTATAAAGATCTTCTGTAATTACTGGAATTTCCATTGTCACTAAATCGCTGGCTGATAACACTTCTTGTATAAAAGTAGGATAATTTTGTGGTTGATCTATATTAATGAACAATACATTAATTTATTCCTTAAGGCTAACTTTCACACTTCATATAATTCACAAGAACAGATGAAGTTCAAACATCAGTGTTATTATCGTATTGAATTTCACACACTTCTTTTAATTCACACAGAATAAATTCGTATGATGTATGAAATTCAAATATGTGTGAATTGTGTTAGATTTGCAGTGTAGTTGTATTTTACATACATTTAAGTTGTATTGATCATGTCTGAGTTAATGAGAAAAAAAAGTGCTGCTTTTATTGTTAGGATAATAATAACCTTAAGGTGGCAACACTGTTATATACCTAAAGGGAGGTTGCAGTTGTGTGCTGTTATTGTAAAGGAGTCCACGAGGCATAATTTTAAATTATATAGTTATATTATAGTTATATTTCAACTTAACTTTATCCGCTTATAGTTATATTTTAACTGATTGTAAATATACCGAATAAACACAATGAAATCTTATCTGACTACTAGCGCCACGGGTGTGTCGATAATGAACTACTACTGATAAGGATTGTTTGTGGCGCTACCTTAGCAGAAAAATCTATATTTTCACTGATTTGAACAACGAGAGGGTCAGGCTATATTTTCTGCGGGCGGGACGCCCGCTATGATACCCCTGTGAATTATTACAGGGTAAATCGTAAAAGTAATTCTAATGATCAGGAACCAGAGAAAATAGAGTTTGAGGTTTTTCCGCTTAGGTAGCGCCACAAACAATCCTTATCAGTAGTAGTTCATTATCGACACAGCGCTAGTAGTCAGATTGATAAGATTTCATTGGAATTTAAAAATATGCGGCCACGAGTTATAATTAGTTATCATGTTATTAATAAATATGATTATCTCAAAACAGTCTTATTTTATTGATAAAAGGTATAGGAGAAATTCTAGGTTCATTAGGAAATTTAAGGAACCACTAATGTCTGAAGCAGATTTAAATAGGCATAATGCATATTGTAAACCCCAGTTTGCTGAATATAATGATGATGATTTAGAGTGTAATGGTAATTGTGACAACGAATTAAATGAAACAATTAATAATGAAAATAAAATAAATAGTGTACCTAACACTAGTGGTAATAATTTTGTGAATAGTCCTGAGGGTTACCAAACTAGAGCAGGACGAATGGTAAGACGGCCTTAAGGTTGCAACACTGTTATATATCTAAAGGGAGGTTGCAGTTGTGTGCTGTTATTGTCAAGGAGTCCACGAGTTGTGATTAGTTATCATGTTATTAATAAATATGATTATCTCAAAACAGTTTTATTTTATTGATAAAAGTCCAACATAAAACATTTTTTGTTTTGTGCCATTTGCTTAAGCAAAAGAAATCAAAAAAAGGAAGACGCTACTGGATGAAAGATTTGTACCAACACAGAAACCATGAAAGTGGAGATCGCTTGTTGACTATTTTAAGTCTAGATGAAACTAACGGTAATTTCAAAAAAATTTTACGTGTTTCTGTAGAAGATTTTGTACTATTTATTAACTTGATTGGATCAAAAGTTGAAAAACAAAACTCTAAATTTAGAGTTTTTCTCCCGTCTGAAAGAACCTAGCAGACTTGCCATTTTCTTTTAAGCTACTACAATTTCTATACCAGCTGAATCTCCAATTTCTTGCCAATCATGTTGTTTTTTATTTTATGGAAGTGCCACTTGTGTTCCATATAATTGGTTGGTTTACATAACACTGGATGAGCCAAATTATAAATGTTAAATATTTTTAATTTTATAAATACTTAAATTAATAATAATTAATTTAACTTTAATATTTATTAATTAATTAATAGAAATACTGGAGAAAAGCAAAACAGATGATGATAACAGTGATGTAACCTCCGCACGTTTTCCACGTATGGCTAGTGCAGGGCACACAACAAAAATATTTATTGACTTATTAAATTGGGGGAGGAGAGAGAGAGTGGTAAAAGCGTGGTTGGTATAATGAAGATCTGTTATGGCTACATCAGATATTTTTTTGTTTTTTGTATAAAGATTATCTTGAACTGAAGAGACATATGCGGGCGGAAAGGAAAAATCGATATAACTAAGCCATATGTCGGTAAACACAAGGCTGGGGCTTTATCGTGTTGACTCCCAGTCGTTATCAGGTCTAAGATAATGAAAAATCAGGGGGAACCACAGCTAGTAAAAGCAAAAGGGATTAGAGAGAGGGACTGTCTGAAATCCTTGGATATAGCTGGGAGGTTGTAAATCTGAACCTTTGATGGGACATTAGTGTCTTATGAACTGACGTAAATCTGACGAATCTACCATAGGTGTGCCCGCGGACCTACGGGGTCATCGGTATGGTTGGCAGCATTAGTTGTTGTGACTCTTCCTGAGCTCAGCTGTTTTTGTAGTTTCTCTACAACCTACTTTGTAGTGAAGTAACAGACGTTTTTGTGAAACACGTTTTTCGTGTTTGGCTAGTTTGTGATCTTATGTCAAATGAATCAAAAAGAAAAACAACGCATTTGTGTTAAGTTTTGTGTGAAGTTTGGTAAAATATTTACGGAAACTTTTCAGATGTTGCAAGAGGCTTCAAGGGTTGATCACGGTGTCATGAGTGGTACAAGAGGTTCAAAGAAGGCCGTACATCGTCAGAAGACAATCCTCGTTCAGGACGCCCATCAACTTCGACTGATGACGAACATGCCAGAGTGAACTCGTGCGATCAAATCGTCGACTAACCATCCGTGTAATGGCAGAGGAATGCAACATGAGGCATTTGCGCAAGGCTGGAAGAGGCCTGAAATGAAATGGGGAGTGTGTGGTGCACCATGACAACTAGCCTGTTCATTCTGCGTTGCTCATTTGCGATTATTTCACAAAAAACGCCATGGCCGTCATCTCCCAGCCTCCGTACTCACCAGACCTGGCCCCTGCGGACTTTTTCCTGTTTCTGAAACTGAAGAGACCCTTAAAAGGGCAGAAATTTCACTCAACTGACGAAATCAAAGAAAAATCGCTGGAGGAGCTGAACAGCATTCCAGAAGATGAGTTCTCAAGGTCTTTCCAGCCGGAAACGGCGGTGGGAAAAATATATAGCTTCCCAAGGGGAGTACTTTGAAGGGGACAATGTCCAATAACTTGTACATTTTTTAAATAAATTTAAAAAAATGAGTCCCGGTTCTTTTTCATCACTTCTCATACTTGGGACAAAACGAGCCTTTATTTTGATATTTTCACTTTCTTATATCTATAGTAATGTATCTATACGAAAATCCGAGATCGAGTTTCCAATGGGTTTTCACGTTTCAAGGTCCCCTGAATATGTTCTGACCATTTTCAACATGATGTTTGTGCGTCTGTGTGTATATGTTTGGTACTTCGTGAGCGCTCTATCCGAAAACGGCTGTAGCCATTGACTAAAAATTTGGAATGAAGTAGTCTTTGGCCGAAATTTTACAAGACACCACTTATATTTATAACCCACTCAAAAATAGTTCTAAATGAAATTTGTAGAGAAAACTAAAACGCACATTTTATATAGGTATATAAAATATATATTTATATATATACTCGTATGTGGTTTTTTTTGTAGGTTGCACAGTTTGCGAGATACATACCGAAAGAGTTCGAAAAAGCGGTTCTTACCAGAAATGTTTCTATATAAATTTCCAAAAGTTGTATGACCTCAGATTTGAGATCATACCAATACTTGTCTGTACATTAAATGTCTAATCACAGACACACACAGACAAATTTTGTGAGCGCTCTAACTCAGGAACGATGAACGATTGTAGCTATGAACTTGAAATTTAGGATGAAGATATCTCGCGGACTAACTTAAATCTGATTAGGATTTAGGTTTGGACCTTTTTACCTCGGGGCCTAAGTTCATATTACAAGATACCGCTTATGTTTATATCTTAATCAAAACTTTCTTCAAGTAAAAGTGGAAGAAAAAACTGCCATAAATGACAAAAACCATCCTGAAAACCATTTTATTGGACTTTTACTTCATTTACGCAAAAACGGTTAATCCCTTTGCAAAAGTAATTCTTACCAAAAATGTTCCTTGTTAAATTTTCAATCGTTTACATATCCTCAGAAATTGAGATGACCAATATATAAAACGTAGGTTTTTTAAAAAAAATATTGTCTTTTTCACAAAATGTATATGAAATGAAATGATCAAATTAGTATTTGTTAAGTCGGGGCTGAAGATGGTGGCAATACCGAAAATACTCCCATATTATATATATTTTGTGAAATAGACAATATTTTTTGAAAAACCTACGTTTTTTCTTCATTTTTTAAAATTCCTAATACCAACACATTATATTCGTTTACACAGTAATGCCAGTATGAAATGGAATTGAGAGGAGGCAAGTGGAGGGAGAATGATCTGTACAAAATTGTAATAAGGCAATGAATCAGAGAAAAAATGTGGTTTTATTAAGAATCATTTGAAATACTTTCTTTAAACTTTTTGCTGAAGGGTTGTCAACACTAAGTATATAGTATATATATTTTTAAAAATTTTTTTTTTGTCTTTACTCATTGCGAGATGGAGAAAACACTAATTGACAAACGATAAAAATGATAAAACATTAAAAACAAGTGTTCTTCTTTTAGAATTTTCTTAAATTCGGGCGAGTGAGCGCCTAATTAGGAGGGGACTCAAAGCACTTAATACTTTGTGAGACTTGCAATTAGAAGACCCAAGACCTGTTTTTAATTGGCAAACTTGGACCATACCTTCCCCACACTCTAGCTTTCCTATTACATAATTAATGCATCTTTGAATCGGTTCATTTAAAAAAAAAAATCATCAGTGAATCACAGACTATGTACATCAACAACTCAAATTAATCAGTTATGACTCTCTCTTCAAAGTCAATCGACCGTTTGAGCTAAAAATCAATATTTGACTTACATAGCCCTCTTCTCGTATCTTCCTTTTACACGATTTGACTGAAAATCGTTGTTGTTCTCAGAGGATTCTGCATATACATATAATATTTCGTGCGGATGCATGCATGCTGTCGGGAGTTATCGTGTTCACAGACACAAATACACACACACGTAGCTATACGAATTATAAGGAAAGTTATGAAATCGGTTTCTGTGTATGTTCGTCTGTGTGTGTCTGTCAACACTCCCGATAGAATAAATGTATCGACATGAAATTTTTCATGTATACCTAGAACCCCAAAAGGACCACGATCCCGAACCATATGTCTCCCTCCTAATCTCCCAAAGAGAAGGGGACACATATACTCTAATAATTGCCGTTGTAATGAATGTATTGACAAACAATTTCATATGTATGTTCAAAGCACTATAAGGTCGATATTTATTGATTTCAGGATACAGGACAGGCGAGACCGGAGCGCCTGAGGGGCATTGTCCAGGAATGGATTGTGGAAAGATGGCAACAGCGTTGGGCGCAATTGACAGATGGCCGAACCACCTTCGATGCCCCCGGCTCCGGGAGGTAGGCAGAACAGAACCCCCCGAAGGATCTCGAGCTCGGCACAAAGAGGCGTCAAGAAACCAAAGACGACTGCGGACCGTAGACATTGAGCCGGTCCACTGTCGTCCACAGCACCACAATTGTTTTTGTGAATTCAACGGGGAAAGGTGAAAGGTAACCCATTTCCCCGCTGATCAAATCAGGGTGATGTGACCGACCCCCCTTCAGGGGGTCAGGAGCACCCAAAAAAAAAACCTATTGAAATCAGCCAAAGAGGAATGAGAAATCAGAAGAGGGGCTCAACTGGAAAATCCCAATAACTGCCGATGTAATGAATGTATCGTAATGAAATTTTATATTTAAATTAAAAACCCTATAGGAATGGCACCTATTAATTTTCTACAAAATCGGTCGAATGGAAGGAGGACCAAAGGAGGAGGCTCGACTCAATTACCTTTATAACTTCCGATGTAATGAATGAATCGACACACAATTTAGTATGCGGATTCAGAAGCCACAAAGTAAGTCAAAGATTAGCTTTGGTGGGAGAGCGAAAACGTTATTGATTATATTCGTGCTGGGGCCATTATAGCCGGTGATTTCTGGGATCAGGGGGCAACTTAACTTCTCCTAAGCTTCGTATAACTGAGGAAAGAAATGTGGTCGCAGGACTTTTTTTATAGCAACTACGTTTTTATAGAACACTTTCTCCCCCCTCCCCCGCCCCCCCCCCCTTCCCGTATTATGACATATTTTCTTGTTTTTTTTTAGTGCATATAAATCCAGTCTCTACTAATTAGGAATGGGGAATAGAAGGGCCCTTCTGGTTAATGGAGTTGTGTGTCTGATTTCTTGACAATAAAGACACATAGTGTTGTATGGAGGGACGAACAGGGTACAATGGACGGTGGGACATCCTAATAGATTTAAGGGTGACCAGAAGGGAGTGGGGGGCACTTGTAATGGGCTTAGACTGACCTCAACACGTCCTATAGACCAGTATATCACTAGTGAAGGGACCCAGGGAGAACCAACACAAAAGACACCTCGGCCCTTGTCCTAGGGCTATCTAGGGAGTGTCCGACTCTATTAGGGCTACTTCTTAACACTCAGATACTCGAACTTGAGTAGGGATGGTATCTGGTACAAAAAGTTGAGAGTGAAGGTGAACGACAAGAAGTCAGTATCCCTTAAAAAACGATGTCCGCCTTCTACTTGACAATCAACTAATATTCAACCCTCACACAAGACTAAAAGACAAGAAATTAACAGACGCTACAAACTGTTACTTAGACTTCTTAGACAAAAGAACTAAATTAATTTTGAAACCAAGCAGGTTCTCGGATGTGTGTGTTTCGCCTCTCTGCACCCTAAATCAGAGGAAATTACTGGGCCGTGTATTAGGACTCTACAAAGTTGGCATTTGTAACTAAGTGCGGCCTCTGAGGTCCACACGACAAACATCCCAGCATGATATCAATATCAATAATAATAATAACACAAGAAAGTAGGCATTTTAATCAGTACAGAATTATTTATTCATTTAACTGAATTTAATCTATTTTTAATTGATATGCGAATGATGCACATATGTAGGCGTAAATGAAAAATTAAAAGATTTTTATATTTTTACTGCACAAAATGAACTTGGAAATTGCGTACGGACTCTCCGGTAGGAAGAAATTCCCGTAACTAACTGTGAAATCAACCTTTGAATGGCCAAAAATTTAAATAACTGGGGAAGTAAAAATGTGATTTTTATAGGTTTTGGGGCTTTTGATAGGTTTTGGGGCTTTAATTTTTTATGGAAGCATTTTTGAATCGATTTGTTAAATAGGTAACGTTTTGTTTAGAATTAAATTTCCTATAAGATCTTCAGGTATCGACGTTTCAACTTTTCAACAACCTGTATAAGTATTAGGTCGTTAGTTAGTTCTTGTGACTCATGCCTGGTTTATAACTACGAGGTCATATCGCCTACTACCAAAGTGCTCTTTAGTCTCTACGGTGGACATGAGCCCGACTCTACTGTCGAGGTTGTAAACGTTGCCAACTCATGTTGATTCATCTAGGGTAGGGGTCCTTAACTTTTCTAACGGTTTCTAACGCTTAACGTACCTTCCGAAGGACGGCGTGCTCGGCCGGGTAGTAATCAAGCAAGCTACTTTCCTTATGGTCGTGTCGACCTTGCTTTAGGGTTTATAAGAATCTCCAAGAATATTTTCTAATAAAGTGTTATGATTGAGAAAGAAGATTATAAGTGGTTGCGTGAGTGCCTGTAAACAAAATAAGAGTTAATAAAGAATTTACACCTTAGTCGTAACACGTTTCTGGGCGGAGACATCTGGGTTTATGTGTGTCGTTAGCTGGGCAAGCAATCCTTGGAGCTCAAGGAAGCTCCGAGGTCCCTCAAATAAAGACGCTCCAATAAAGAGTTTTATTAATTCGGCCGTAACAATGTGTTCCTCCACATCCAAAGTGCCAGTCCAACAGTGTACCTCGTCCTATATTAGCCCATAGCCCTCAGCCTATAACCATAGCCCTCAGCCCCATAGCCCCTCTCTCTAGACACCTCTTAAAGATCAGATTTAACACCTTGTTCAACCACACCACATCTCATCTCTAGCTTGTCGGCTTCCATGGGATGATCAGGGAACGTTTTGAGGGGAGAAAAAATTTAAAAAATCTTTATTACATAAATAATCACAGTCAATGTACTTCCCCAGCACGAATTAATCAGGATTCAGGATAGCTGAATTACAGAGGGGCTTCTGAAACCTCATACTAAATTGCGTATATTGGCAGTTATTAGAGTTTTTGTGTTAAGCCCCACGCTAAGCCCCCCCCCCCCCCCCCCCCCCCCCCCCCCCATTTCCCTGGGAGACAGAAAGGATTTTGGATTTTTTTTTTTCAATGTTATATTAATTTTTATTCTTTGACCACTTATTAGCTTCATATGTACATATTGTATATAGATTGCGATTATTTTAAATTTTTTTATTCTACAATTTGTACAAAATATACAATGGGTAGTAGTGAACAATGAATAAAAATGTACAATTGATGAGAGAAGCCAGCCATTGCTGACACTCCCTTAGATAGTCTCGTTATTTATTCAAAGAAGATCGCGAGACCAGCGTCGTCTTAGGCGTCGGGATGGGACTGAGAGGACATGCACTGAGCGACAGAATTGGGATGGATATTCAACTTAGAATGGAATTTCATGAAGCGGAGTTGGATTAGGACTTGGACATAAGGAATGTTGAGGTCTTTGTGTAGGACTTTGTTGGTGACATTAAAGAGAACATTGACAGGTAGGACTGACTGAAAAGATTGTATTCTGTTAGTGTACTCTTGGCTGAGCCCCATAGTTCCAATATCCTGATCTTGAGCTGAGTAGATAAGTACGGTGAAAATATAGAAAACTGAGAAAATGTTCTGAATACACACCTCAAAACGTGCCTCGTTGGAAAATCAATGAAAGAGAAGATACCGATAAATCTAAAATATGTTCGATTTCAGATTTTTTTAGTAGTAAACCATCGTCACCGTGTCCACTACCATCGTGGCCATCGCAAATTTCAATATGGTCGGTAAAGTGGTTTAGGAGGAGTACGAGTACAACGAAATACATGAGTCGCCTAAGAAAGAGCTTCGTAAACTCAGCACGAATATATTTTTTTATATTTATTCAATTACTATTTAAGTATATTTTTTCTTCCCCAGCTCTTCGAAGTATAGCAGAAGTTAGTTTAGTTGTAATCAGTCAGAAATTCGATGTTGTGTTTTCACCGGAATTTTATGTTTTTTTTTGTTCCCCAGGAGGCCGCTCTCCTCGCTGTGGACCACTTGGACCACCTCGCCTCTCTCTACCTCGACCTAACTAAGGAAGGTAAAAACAAATTATATCAAATCCCTTCATGTTACATTCACCTTGAGGCGCGGTGACTGCCCAACTGTACGGCTGGATGATATCCCTCTGAAACATGAAAAAGACGTACGATAATTAGGACTCTACCTTGTCAGACGACTGAGTTGCTGGAGCTCAACTGGAAAATCCCAATAACTGCCGATGTAGTGAATGTATCGTAATGACATTTTATATTTAAATTCAAAACCATATAAGAATGGCACCTATTAATTTTCTACAAAATCGGTCGAATGGAAGGAGGACCAGAGGAGGAGGCTCGACTCAATTACCTTTATAACTTCCGATGTAATGAATGAATCGACACACAATTTAGTATGCGGATTCAGAAGCTACAAAGTAAGTCAAATATTGAGTTTTAGCCTAAATCGTTGATTAGCTTTGGTGGGAGAGCGAAAACGTTATTGATTATATTCGTGTTGGGGCCATTATAGCCAGTGATTTCTGGGATCAGGGGGAAAGTTAACTTCTCCTAACCTTCGTATAACTGAGTGGTCGCAGGACGTTTTTATAGCAACCACGTTTTTATAGAACACTTTCACTCCCCCCCTCCCTTCCCTGTATTGTGACATATTTTCTTGTTTAAAAATTTAAAAGCTAATTTTTAAATGCAAAAATTAAAAAAATAAATAGGTAACGTTTTGTTTAGAAGTAAATTTCCTATAAGATCTTCAGGTATCGTTGTTTGAACATTTCAACACCCTGTATAAGTAGAAGGTCGTTAGTTAGTTCTTGCGACTCATGCCTGGTTTATAACTACGAGGTCATATCGCCTAAAAATCAATATTTGACTTACATAGCCCTCTTCTCGTCCCTTCCCTTTCGACGATTTGACTAAAAATCGTTGTTGTCCTCAGAGGATTCTGCATATACATATAAAATTTCATGCCGATGCATGCATGCTATCGGGAGTTATCTTGTTCACAGACACAGACACAAACACACACACACACTTACACATACAGCCAGACATTTTACTTCCTCAGCTATACGAATTGTCAGGAAAGTTATATAATCGGTCTCTGTGTATGTGCGTCTGTGTGTGTCTGTCAACACTCCCGATAGAATAAATGTATCGACACGAATTTTTTTATGTATACCCAGAACCCTAAAAGGACCACGATTCCAAACCATATCACTATAAGTCATATAATACATTTAGTCAATCGACCGTTTGAGCTAAAAATCAATATTTGACTTACAAAGCCCCCTTCTCGTCTCTTCCCTTTAGACGATTTGACTGAAAATCTGACACAAACACACACACACACACGTAGCTATACGAATTATAAGGACAGTTTTCGTCTCTGTGTATGTGCGTCTGTGTGTGTCTGTCAACACTCCCGATAGAATAAATGTATCGACACGAAATTTTTTATGTATACCTAGAACCCCAAAAGGACCACTATCCCAAACCATATGTCTCCCTCCTAATCTCCCAAAGAGAAGGGGACACATATAATCTAATGAATGTATTGACACGAAATTTCATATGTATGTTCAAAGCACTATAAGGTCGATATTTATTGATTTCAGGATCCAGGACACGCGAGACCGGAGCGCCTAAGGGCATTGTCCAGGAATGGATTGTGGAAAGATGGCAACAGCGTTGGGCGCAATCGACAGATGGCCGAACCACCTTCGCTGCCCCCGGCTCCGGGAAGTAGGCAGAACAGAACCCCTCGAAGAATCTCGAGCTCACTCGGCACAAAGAGGCGTCAAGAAACCAAAGAGGACTGCGGACCGTTGACATTGAGCCGGTCCACAGTCGTCACAATTGTTTTTGTAAATTGAACGGGGAAAGGTGAAAGGTAACCCATTTCCCCGCCGATCAAATCAGGGTGATGTGACCGACCATCCTTCAGGGGGTCAGGAGCACCAAAAAAAAAAAAAAAATAAACCTATTGATTTCAGTGAAATCAGCCAAAGAGGAATGAGGGATCAGAAGGGGCTCAACTGGAAAATCCCAATAACTGCCGATGTAGTGAATGTATCGTAATGACATTTTATATTTAAATTCAAAACCATATAAGAATGGCACCTATTAATTTTCTACAAAATCGGTCGAATGGAAGGAGGACCAGAGGAGGAGGCTCGACTCAATTACCTTTATAACTTCCGATGTAATGAATGAATCGACACACAATTTAGTATGCGGATTCAGAAGCTACAAAGTAAGTCAAATATTGAGTTTTAGCCTAAATCGTTGATTAGCTTTGGTGGGAGAGCGAAAACGTTATTGATTATATTCGTGTTGGGGCCATTATAGCCAGTGATTTCTGGGATCAGGGGGAAAGTTAACTTCTCCTAACCTTCGTATAACTGAGTGGTCGCAGGACGTTTTTATAGCAACCACGTTTTTATAGAACACTTTCACTCCACCCCTCCCTTCCCTGTATTGTGACATATTTTCTTGTTTTAAAAATTTAAAAGCTAATTTTTAAATGCAAAAATTAAAAAAATAAATAGGTAACGTTTTGTTTAGAAGTAAATTTCCTATAAGATCTTCAGGTATCGTTGTTTCAACATTTCAACACCCTGTATAAGTAGAAGGTCGTTAGTTAGTTCTTGCGACTCATGCCTGGTTTATAACTACGAGGTCATATCGCCTAAAAATCAATATTTGACTTACATAGCCCTCTTCTCGTCCCTTCCCTTTCGACGATTTGACTAAAAATCGTTGTTGTCCTCAGAGGATTCTGCATATACATATAAAATTTCATGCCGATGCATGCATGCTATCGGGAGTTATCTTGTTCACAGACACAAACACACACACACACACACTTACACATACAGCCAGACATTTTACTTCCTCAGCTATACGAATTGTCAGGAAAGTTATATAATCGGTCTCTGTGTATGTGCGTCTGTGTGTGTCTGTCAACACTCCCGATAGAATA
Source organism: Aradus depressus (assembly GCA_963662175.1). Lineage (NCBI taxonomy): Eukaryota > Metazoa > Arthropoda > Insecta > Hemiptera > Aradidae > Aradus > Aradus depressus. The sequence continues at coordinate 35,222,744 of OY759218.1, forward strand.
AATGTATCGACACGAATTTTTTTATGTATACCCAGAACCCTAAAAGGACCACGATTCCAAACCATATCACTATGTCATATAATACATTTAGTCAATCGACCGTTTGAGCTAAAAATCAATATTTGACTTACAAAGCCCCCTTCTCGTCTCTTCCCTTTAGACGATTTGACTGAAAATCTGACACAAACACACACACACACACGTAGCTATACGAATTATAAGGACAGTTTTCGTCTCTGTGTATGTGCGTCTGTGTGTGTCTGTCAACACTCCCGATAGAATAAATGTATCGACACGAAATTTTTTATGTATACCTAGAACCCCAAAAGGACCACTATCCCAAACCATATGTCTCCCTCCTAATCTCCCAAAGAGAAGGGGACACATATAATCTAATGAATGTATTGACACGAAATTTCATATGTATGTTCAAAGCACTATAAGGTCGATATTTATTGATTTCAGGATCCAGGACACGCGAGACCGGAGCGCCTGAAGGGCATTGTCCAGGAATGGATTGTGGAAAGATGGCAACAGCGTTGGGCGCAATCGACAGATGGCCGAACCACCTTCGCTGCCCCCGGCTCCGGGAAGTAGGAAGAACAGAACCCCCCGAAGAATCTCGAGCTCACTCGGCACAAAGAGGCGTCAAGAAACCAAAGAGGACTGCGGACCGTTGACATTGAGCCGGTCCACAGTCGTCACAATTGTTTTTGTAAATTGAACGGGGAAAGGTGAAAGGTAACCCATTTCCCCGCCGATCAAATCAGGGTGATGTGACCGACCATCCTTCAGGGGGTCAGGAGCACCAAAAAAAAAAAAAAATAAACCTATTGATTTCAGTGAAATCAGCCAAAGAGGAATGAGGGATCAGAAGGGGCTCAACTGGAAAATCCCAATAACTGCCGATGTAGTGAATGTATCGTAATGACATTTTATATTTAAATTCAAAACCATATAAGAATGGCACCTATTAATTTTCTACAAAATCGGTCGAATGGAAGGAGGACCAGAGGAGGAGGCTCGACTCAATTACCTTTATAACTTCCGATGTAATGAATGAATCGACACACAATTTAGTATGCGGATTCAGAAGCTACAAAGTAAGTCAAATATTGAGTTTTAGCCTAAATCGTTGATTAGCTTTGGTGGGAGAGCGAAAACGTTATTGATTATATTCGTGTTGGGGCCATTATAGCCAGTGATTTCTGGGATCAGAGGGAAAGTTAACTTCTCCTAACCTTCGTATAACTGAGTGGTCGCAGGACGTTTTTATAGCAACCACGTTTTTATAGAACACTTTCACTCCACCCCTCCCTTCCCTGTATTGTGACATATTTTCTTGTTTTAAAAATTTAAAAGCTAATTTTTAAATGCAAAAATTAAAAAAATAAATAGGTAACGTTTTGTTTAGAAGTAAATTCCTATAAGATCTTCAGGTATCGTTGTTTCAACATTTCAACACCCTGTATAAGTAGAAGGTCGTTAGTTAGTTCTTGCGACTCATGCCTGGTTTATAACTACGAGGTCATATCGCCTAAAAATCAATATTTGACTTACATAGCCCTCTTCTCGTCCCTTCCCTTTCGACGATTTGACTAAAAATCGTTGTTGTCCTCAGAGGATTCTGCATATACATATAAAATTTCATGCCGATGCATGCATGCTATCGGGAGTTATCTTGTTCACAGACACAGACACAAACACACACACACACACTTACACATACAGACAGACATTTTACTTCCTCAGCTATACGAATTGTCAGGAAAGTTATATAATCGGTCTCTGTGTATGTGCGTCTGTGTGTGTCTGTCAACACTCCCGATAGAATAAATGTATCGACACGAATTTTTTTATGTATACCCAGAACCCTAAAAGGACCACGATTCCAAACCATATCACTATAAGTCATATAATACATTTAGTCAATCGACCGTTTGAGCTAAAAATCAATATTTGACTTACAAAGCCCCCTTCTCGTCTCTTCCCTTTAGACGATTTGACTGAAAATCTGACACAAACACACACACACACACGTAGCTATACGAATTATAAGGACAGTTTTCGTCTCTGTGTATGTGCGTCTGTGTGTGTCTGTCAACACTCCCGATAGAATAAATGTATCGACACGAAATTTTTTATGTATACCTAGAACCCCAAAAGGACCACTATCCCAAACCATATGTCTCCCTCCTAATCTCCCAAAGAGAAGGTCACACATATAATCTAATGAATGTATTGACACGAAATTTCATATGTATGTTCAAAGCACTATAAGGTCGATATTTATTGATTTCAGGATCCAGGACACGCGAGACCGGAGCGCCTGAAAGGCATTGTCCAGGAATGGATTGTGGAAAGATGGCAACAGCGTTGGGCGCAATCGACAGATGGCCGAACCACCTTCGCTGCCCCCGGCTCCGGGAAGTAGGCAGAACAGAACCCCCCGAAGAATCTCGAGCTCACTCGGCACAAAGAGGCGTCAAGAAACCAAAGAGGACTGCGGACCGTTGACATTGAGCCGGTCCACAGTCGTCACAATTGTTTTTGTAAATTGAACGGGGAAAGGTGAAAGGTAACCCATTTCCCCGCCGATCAAATCAGGGTGATGTGACCGACCATCCTTCAGGGGGTCAGGAGCACCCAAAAAAAAAAAAAATAAACCTATTGATTTCAGTGAAATCAGCCAAAGAGGAATGAGGGATCAGAAGGGGCTCAACTGGAAAATCCCAATAACTGCCGATGTAGTGAATGTATCGTAATGACATTTTATATTTAAATTCAAAACCATATAAGAATGGCACCTATTAATTTTCTACAAAATCGGTCGAATGGAAGGAGGACCAGAGGAGGAGGCTCGACTCAATTACCTTTATAACTTCCGATGTAATGAATGAATCGACACACAATTTAGTATGCGGATTCAGAAGCTACAAAGTAAGTCAAATATTGAGTTTTAGCCTAAATCGTTGATTAGCTTTGGTGGGAGAGCGAAAACGTTATTGATTATATTCGTGTTGGGGCCATTATAGCCAGTGATTTCTGGGATCAGGGGGAAAGTTAACTTCTCCTAACCTTCGTATAACTGAGTGGTCGCAGGACGTTTTTATAGCAACCACGTTTTTATAGAACACTTTCACTCCCCCCCTCCCTTCCCTGTATTGTGACATATTTTCTTGTTTTAAAAATTTAAATGCTAATTTTAAATGCAAAAATTAAAAAAATAAATAGGTAACGTTTTGTTTAGAAGTAAATTTCCTATAAGATCTTCAGGTATCGTTGTTTCAACATTTCAACACCCTGTATAAGTAGAAGGTCGTTAGTTAGTTCTTGCGACTCATGCCTGGTTTATAACTACGAGGTCATATCGCCTAAAAATCAATATTTGACTTACATAGCCCTCTTCTCGTCCCTTCCCTTTCGACGATTTGACTAAAAATCGTTGTTGTCCTCAGAGGATTCTGCATATACATATAAAATTTCATGCCGATGCATGCATGCTATCGGGAGTTATCTTGTTCACAGACACAGACACAAACACACACACACACACTTACACATACAGCCAGACATTTTACTTCCTCAGCTATACGAATTGTCAGGAAAGTTATATAATCGGTCTCTGTGTATGTGCGTCTGTGTGTGTCTGTCAACACTCCCGATAGAATAAATGTATCGACACGAATTTTTTTATGTATACCCAGAACCCTAAAAGGACCACGATTCCAAACCATATCACTATAAGTCATATAATACATTTAGTCAATCGACCGTTTGAGCTAAAAATCAATATTTGACTTACAAAGCCCCCTTCTCGTCTCTTCCCTTTAGACGATTTGACTGAAAATCTGACACAAACACACACACACACACGTAGCTATACGAATTATAAGGACAGTTTTCGTCTCTGTGTATGTGCGTCTGTGTGTGTCTGTCAACACTCCCGATAGAATAAATGTATCGACACGAAATTTTTTATGTATACCTAGAACCCTAAAAGGACCACTATCCCAAACCATATGTCTCCCTCCTAATCTCCCAAAGAGAAGGGGACACATATAATCTAATGAATGTATTGACACGAAATTTCATATGTATGTTCAAAGCACTATAAGGTCGATATTTATTGATTTCAGGATCCAGGACACGCGAGACCGGAGCGCCTGAAAGGCATTGTCCAGGAATGGATTGTGGAAAGATGGCAACAGCGTTGGGCGCAATCGACAGATGGCCGAACCACCTTCGCTGCCCCCGGCTCCGGGAAGTAGGCAGAACAGAACCCCCCGAAGAATCTCGAGCTCACTCGGCACAAAGAGGCGTCAAGAAACCAAAGAGGACTGCGGACCGTTGACATTGAGCCGGTCCACAGTCGTCACAATTGTTTTTGTAAATTGAACGGGGAAAGGTGAAAGGTAACCCATTTCCCCGCCGATCAAATCAGGGTGATGTGACCGACCATCCTTCAGGGGGTCAGGAGCACCAAAAAAAAAAAAAAAATAAACCTATTGATTTCAGTGAAATCAGCCAAAGAGGAATGAGGGATCAGAAGGGGCTCAACTGGAAAATCCCAATAACTGCCGATGTAGTGAATGTATCGTAATGACATTTTATATTTAAATTCAAAACCATATAAGAATGGCACCTATTAATTTTCTACAAAATCGGTCGAATGGAAGGAGGACCAGAGGAGGAGGCTCGACTCAATTACCTTTATAACTTCCGATGTAATGAATGAATCGACACACAATTTAGTATGCGGATTCAGAAGCTACAAAGTAAGTCAAATATTGAGTTTTAGCCTAAATCGTTGATTAGCTTTGGTGGGAGAGCGAAAACGTTATTGATTATATTCGTGTTGGGGCCATTATAGCCAGTGATTTCTGGGATCAGGGGGAAAGTTAACTTCTCCTAACCTTCGTATAACTGAGTGGTCGCAGGACGTTTTTATAGCAACCACGTTTTTATAGAACACTTTCACTCCACCCCTCCCTTCCCTGTATTGTGACATATTTTCTTGTTTTAAAAATTTAAAAGCTAATTTTAAATGCAAAAATTAAAAAAATAAATAGGTAACGTTTTGTTTAGAAGTAAATTTCCTATAAGATCTTCAGGTATCGTTGTTTCAACATTTCAACACCCTGTATAAGTAGAAGGTCGTTAGTTAGTTCTTGCGACTCATGCCTGGTTTATAACTACGAGGTCATATCGCCTAAAAATCAATATTTGACTTACATAGCCCTCTTCTCGTCCCTTCCCTTTCGACGATTTGACTAAAAATCGTTGTTGTCCTCAGAGGATTCTGCATATACATATAAAATTTCATGCCGATGCATGCATGCTATCGGGAGTTATCTTGTTCACAGACACAGACACAAACACACACACACACACTTACACATACAGCCAGACATTTTACTTCCTCAGCTATACGAATTGTCAGGAAAGTTATATAATCGGTCTCTGTGTATGTGCGTCTGTGTGTGTCTGTCAACACTCCCGATAGAATAAATGTATCGACACGAATTTTTTTATGTATACCCAGAACCCTAAAAGGACCACGATTCCAAACCATATCACTATAAGTCATATAATACATTTAGTCAATCGACCGTTTGAGCTAAAAATCAATATTTGACTTACAAAGCCCCCTTCTCGTCTCTTCCCTTTAGACGATTTGACTGAAAATCTGACACAAACACACACACACACACACACACGTAGCTATACGAATTATAAGGACAGTTTTCGTCTCTGTGTATGTGCGTCTGTGTGTGTCTGTCAACACTCCCGATAGAATAAATGTATCGACACGAAATTTTTTATGTATACCTAGAACCCCAAAAGGACCACTATCCCAAACCATATGTCTCCCTCCTAATCTCCCATAGAGAAGGGGACACATATAATCTAATGAATGTATTGACACGAAATTTCATATGTATGTTCAAAGCACTATAAGGTCGATATTTATTGATTTCAGGATCCAGGACACGCGAGACCGGAGCGCCTGAAGGGCATTGTCCAGGAATGGATTGTGGAAAGATGGCAACAGCGTTGGGCGCAATCGACAGATGGCCGAACCACCTTCGCTGCCCCCGGCTCCGGGAAGTAGGCAGAACAGAACCCCCCGAAGAATCTCGAGCTCACTCGGCACAAAGAGGCGTCAAGAAACCAAAGAGGACTGCGGACCGTTGACATTGAGCCGGTCCACAGTCGTCACAATTGTTTTTGTAAATTGAACGGGGAAAGGTGAAAGGTAACCCATTTCCCCGCCGATCAAATCAGGGTGATGTGACCGACCATCCTTCAGGGGGTCAGGAGCACCCAAAAAAAAAAAAATAAACCTATTGATTTCAGTGAAATCAGCCAAAGAGGAATGAGGGATCAGAAGGGGCTCAACTGGAAAATCCCAATAACTGCCGATATAGAGAATGTATCGTAATGACATTTTATATTTAAATTCAAAACCATATAAGAATGGCACCTATTAATTTTCTACAAAATCGGTCGAATGGAAGGAGGACCAGAGGAGGAGGCTCGACTCAATTACCTTTATAACTTCCGATGTAATGAATGAATCGACACACAATTTAGTATGCGGATTCAGAAGCTACAAAGTAAGTCAAATATTGAGTTTTAGCCTAAATCGTTGATTAGCTTTGGTGGGAGAGCGAAAACGTTATTGATTATATTCGTGTTGGGGCCATTATAGCCAGTGATTTCTGGGATCAGGGGGAAAGTTAACTTCTCCTAACCTTCGTATAACTGAGTGGTCGCAGGACGTTTTTATAGCAACCACGTTTTTATAGAACACTTTCACTCCCCCCCTCCCTTCCCTGTATTGTGACATATTTTCTTGTTTTAAAAATTTAAATGCTAATTTTTAAATGCAAAAATTAAAAAAATAAATAGGTAACGTTTTGTTTAGAAGTAAATTTCCTATAAGATCTTCAGGTATCGTTGTTTCAACATTTCAACACCATGTATAAGTAGAAGGTCGTTAGTTAGTTCTTGCGACTCATGCCTGGTTTATAACTACGAGGTCATATCGCCTAAAAATCAATATTTGACTTACATAGCCCTCTTCTCGTCCCTTCCCTTTCGACGATTTGACTAAAAATCGTTGTTGTCCTCAGAGGATTCTGCATATACATATAAAATTTCATGCCGATGCATGCATGCTATCGGGAGTTATCTTGTTCACAGACACAGACACAAACACACACACACACACTTACACATACAGCCAGACATTTTACTTCCTCAGCTATACGAATTGTCAGGAAAGTTATATAATCGGTCTCTGTGTATGTGCGTCTGTGTGTGTCTGTCAACACTCCCGATAGAATAAATGTATCGACACGAATTTTTTTATGTATACCCAGAACCCTAAAAGGACCACGATTCCAAACCATATCACTATAAGTCATATAATACATTTAGTCAATCGACCGTTTGAGCTAAAAATCAATATTTGACTTACAAAGCCCCCTTCTCGTCTCTTCCCTTTAGACGATTTGACTGAAAATCTGACACAAACACACACACACACACACACACGTAGCTATACGAATTATAAGGACAGTTTTCGTCTCTGTGTATGTGCGTCTGTGTGTGTCTGTCAACACTCCCGATAGAATAAATGTATCGACACGAAATTTTTTATGTATACCTAGAACCCCAAAAGGACCACTATCCCAAACCATATGTCTCCCTCCTAATCTCCCATAGAGAAGGGGACACATATAATCTAATGAATGTATTGACACGAAATTTCATATGTATGTTCAAAGCACTATAAGGTCGATATTTATTGATTTCAGGATCCAGGACACGCGAGACCGGAGCGCCTGAAGGGCATTGTCCAGGAATGGATTGTGGAAAGATGGCAACAGCGTTGGGCGCAATCGACAGATGGCCGAACCACCTTCGCTGCCCCCGGCTCCGGGAAGTAGGCAGAACAGAACCCCCCGAAGAATCTCGAGCTCACTCGGCACAAAGAGGCGTCAAGAAACCAAAGAGGACTGCGGACCGTTGACATTGAGCCGGTCCACAGTCGTCACAATTGTTTTTGTAAATTGAACGGGGAAAGGTGAAAGGTAACCCATTTCCCCGCCGATCAAATCAGGGTGATGTGACCGACCATCCTTCAGGGGGTCAGGAGCACCCAAAAAAAAAAAAATAAACCTATTGATTTCAGTGAAATCAGCCAAAGAGGAATGAGGGATCAGAAGGGGCTCAACTGGAAAATCCCAATAACTGCCGATGTAGTGAATGTATCGTAATGACATTTTATATTTAAATTCAAAACCATATAAGAATGGCACCTATTAATTTTCTACAAAATCGGTCGAATGGAAGGAGGACCAGAGGAGGAGGCTCGACTCAATTACCTTTATAACTTCCGATGTAATGAATGAATCGACACACAATTTAGTATGCGGATTCAGAAGCTACAAAGTAAGTCAAATATTGAGTTTTAGCCTAAATCGTTGATTAGCTTTGGTGGGAGAGCGAAAACGTTATTGATTATATTCGTGTTGGGGCCATTATAGCCAGTGATTTCTGGGATCAGGGGGAAAGTTAACTTCTCCTAACCTTCGTATAACTGAGTGGTCGCAGGACGTTTTTATAGCAACCACGTTTTTATAGAACACTTTCACTCCCCCCCTCCCTTCCCTGTATTGTGACATATTTTCTTGTTTTAAAAATTTAAATGCTAATTTTTAAATGCAAAAATTAAAAAAATAAATAGGTAACGTTTTGTTTAGAAGTAAATTTCCTATAAGATCTTCAGGTATCGTTGTTTGAACATTTCAACACCCTGTATAAGTAGAAGGTCGTTAGTTAGTTCTTGCGACTCATGCCTGGTTTATAACTACGAGGTCATATCGCCTAAAAATCAATATTTGACTTACATAGCCCTCTTCTCGTCCCTTCCCTTTCGACGATTTGACTAAAAATCGTTGTTGTCCTCAGAGGATTCTGCATATACATATAAAATTTCATGCCGATGCATGCATGCTATCGGGAGTTATCTTGTTCACAGACACAGACACAAACACACACACACACTTACACATACAGCCAGACATTTTACTTCCTCAGCTATACGAATTGTCAGGAAAGTTATATAATCGGTCTCTGTGTATGTGCGTCTGTGTGTGTCTGTCAACACTCCCGATAGAATAAATGTATCGACACGAATTTTTTTATGTATACCCAGAACCCTAAAAGGACCACGATTCCAAACCATATCACTATAAGTCATATAATACATTTAGTCAATCGACCGTTTGAGCTAAAAATCAATATTTGACTTACAAAGCCCCCTTCTCGTCTCTTCCCTTTAGACGATTTGACTGAAAATCTGACACAAACACACACACACACACACGTAGCTATACGAATTATAAGGACAGTTTTCGTCTCTGTGTATGTGCGTCTGTGTGTGTCTGTCAACACTCCCGATAGAATAAATGTATCGACACGAAATTTTTTATGTATACCTAGAACCCCAAAAGGACCACTATCCCAAACCATATGTCTCCCTCCTAATCTCCCAAAGAGAAGGGGACACATATAATCTAATGAATGTATTGACACGAAATTTCATATGTATGTTCAAAGCACTATAAGGTCGATATTTATTGATTTCAGGATCCAGGACACGCGAGACCGGAGCGCCTGAAGGGCATTGTCCAGGAATGGATTGTGGAAAGATGGCAACAGCGTTGGGCGCAATCGACAGATGGCCGAACCACCTTCGCTGCCCCCGGCTCCGGGAAGTAGGCAGAACAGAACCCCCCGAAGAATCTCGAGCTCACTCGGCACAAAGAGGCGTCAAGAAACCAAAGAGGACTGCGGACCGTTGACATTGAGCCGGTCCACAGTCGTCACAATTGTTTTTGTAAATTGAACGGGGAACGGTGAAAGGTAACCCATTTCCCCGCCGATCAAATCAGGGTGATGTGACCGACCATCCTTCAGGGGGTCAGGAGCACCCAAAAAAAAAAAAAATAAACCTATTGATTTCAGTGAAATCAGCCAAAGAGGAATGAGGGATCAGAAGGGGCTCAACTGGAAAATCCCAATAACTGCCGATGTAGTGAATGTATCGTAATGACATTTTATATTTAAATTCAAAACCATATAAGAATGGCACCTATTAATTTTCTACAAAATCGGTCGAATGGAAGGAGGACCAGAGGAGGAGGCTCGACTCAATTACCTTTATAACTTCCGATGTAATGAATGAATCGACACACAATTTAGTATGCGGATTCAGAAGCTACAAAGTAAGTCAAATATTGAGTTTTAGCCTAAATCGTTGATTAGCTTTGGTGGGAGAGCGAAAACGTTATTGATTATATTCGTGTTGGGGCCATTATAGCCAGTGATTTCTGGGATCAGGGGGAAAGTTAACTTCTCCTAACCTTCGTATAACTGAGTGGTCGCAGGACGTTTTTATAGCAACCACGTTTTTATAGAACACTTTCACTCCACCCCTCCCTTCCCTGTATTGTGACATATTTTCTTGTTTTAAAAATTTAAAAGCTAATTTTTAAATGCAAAAATTAAAAAAATAAATAGGTAACGTTTTGTTTAGAAGTAAATTTCCTATAAGATCTTCAGGTATCGTTGTTTCAACATTTCAACACCCTGTATAAGTAGATGGTCGTTAGTTAGTTCTTGCGACTCATGCCTGGTTTATAACTACGAGGTCATATCGCCTAAAAATCAATATTTGACTTACATAGCCCTCTTCTCGTCCCTTCCCTTTCGACGATTTGACTAAAAATCGTTGTTGTCCTCAGAGGATTCTGCATATACATATAAAATTTCATGCCGATGCATGCATGCTATCGGGAGTTATCTTGTTCACAGACACAGACACAAACACACACACACACACACTTACACATACAGCCAGACATTTTACTTCCTCAGCTATACGAATTGTCAGGAAAGTTATATAATCGGTCTCTGTGTATGTGCGTCTGTGTGTGTGCGTCTGTGTGTCTGTCAACACTCCCGATAGAATAAATGTATCGACACGAATTTTTTTATGTATACCCAGAACCCTAAAAGGACCACGATTCCAAACCATATCACTATAAGTCATATAATACATTTAGTCAATCGACCGTTTGAGCTAAAAATCAATATTTGACTTACAAAGCCCCCTTCTCGTCTCTTCCCTTTAGACGATTTGACTGAAAATCTGACACAAACACACACACACACACACACACGTAGCTATACGAATTATAAGGACAGTTTTCGTCTCTGTGTATGTGCGTCTGTGTGTGTCTGTCAACACTCCCGATAGAATAAATGTATCGACACGAAATTTTTTATGTATACCTAGAACCCCAAAAGGACCACTATCCCAAACCATATGTCTCCCTCCTAATCTCCCATAGAGAAGGGGACACATATAATCTAATGAATGTATTGACACGAAATTTCATATGTATGTTCAAAGCACTATAAGGTCGATATTTATTGATTTCAGGATCCAGGACACGCGAGACCGGAGCGCCTGAAGGGCATTGTCCAGGAATGGATTGTGGAAAGATGGCAACAGCGTTGGGCGCAATCGACAGATGGCCGAACCACCTTCGCTGCCCCCGGCTCCGGGAAGTAGGCAGAACAGAACCCCCCGAAGAATCTCGAGCTCACTCGGCACAAAGAGGCGTCAAGAAACCAAAGAGGACTGCGGACCGTTGACATTGAGCCGGTCCACAGTCGTCACAATTGTTTTTGTAAATTGAACGGGGAAAGGTGAAAGGTAACCCATTTCCCCGCCGATCAAATCAGGGTGATGTGACCGACCATCCTTCAGGGGGTCAGGAGCACCCAAAAAAAAAAAAAATAAACCTATTGATTTCAGTGAAATCAGCCAAAGAGGAATGAGGGATCAGAAGGGGCTCAACTGGAAAATCCCAATAACTGCCGATGTAGTGAATGTATCGTAATGACATTTTATATTTAAATTCAAAACCATATAAGAATGGCACCTATTAATTTTCTACAAAATCGGTCGAATGGAAGGAGGACCAGAGGAGGAGGCTCGACTCAATTACCTTTATAACTTCCGATGTAATGAATGAATCGACACACAATTTAGTATGCGGATTCAGAAGCTACAAAGTAAGTCAAATATTGAGTTTTAGCCTAAATCGTTGATTAGCTTTGGTGGGAGAGCGAAAACGTTATTGATTATATTCGTGTTGGGGCCATTATAGCCAGTGATTTCTGGGATCAGGGGGAAAGTTAACTTCTCCTAACCTTCGTATAACTGAGTGGTCGCAGGACGTTTTTATAGCAACCACGTTTTTATAGAACACTTTCACTCCCCCCCTCCCTTCCCTGTATTGTGACATATTTTCTTGTTTTAAAAATTTAAATGCTAATTTTTAAATGCAAAAATTAAAAAAATAAATAGGTAACGTTTTGTTTAGAAGTAAATTTCCTATAAGATCTTCAGGTATCGTTGTTTCAACATTTCAACACCCTGTATAAGTAGAAGGTCGTTAGTTAGTTCTTGCGACTCATGCCTGGTTTATAACTACGAGGTCATATCGCCTAAAAATCAATATTTGACTTACATAGCCCTCTTCTCGTCCCTTCCCTTTCGACGATTTGACTAAAAATCGTTGTTGTCCTCAGAGGATTCTGCATATACATATAAAATTTCATGCCGATGCATGCATGCTATCGGGAGTTATCTTGTTCACAGACACAGACACAAACACACACACACACACTTACACATACAGCCAGACATTTTACTTCCTCAGCTATACGAATTGTCAGGAAAGTTATATAATCGGTCTCTGTGTATGTGCGTCTGTGTGTGTCTGTCAACACTCCCGATAGAATAAATGTATCGACACGAATTTTTTTATGTATACCCAGAACCCTAAAAGGACCACGATTCCAAACCATATCACTATAAGTCATATAATACATTTAGTCAATCGACCGTTTGAGCTAAAAATCAATATTTGACTTACAAAGCCCCCTTCTCGTCTCTTCCCTTTAGACGATTTGACTGAAAATCTGACACAAACACACACACACACACGTAGCTATACGAATTATAAGGACAGTTTTCGTCTCTGTGTATGTGCGTCTGTGTGTGTCTGTCAACACTCCCGATAGAATAAATGTATCGACACGAAATTTTTTATGTATACCTAGAACCCCAAAAGGACCACTATCCCAAACCATATGTCTCCCTCCTAATCTCCCAAAGAGAAGGGGACACATATAATCTAATGAATGTATTGACACGAAATTTCATATGTATGTTCAAAGCACTATAAGGTCGATATTTATTGATTTCAGGATCCAGGACACGCGAGACCGGAGCGCCTGAAAGGCATTGTCCAGGAATGGATTGTGGAAAGATGGCAACAGCGTTGGGCGCAATCGACAGATGGCCGAACCACCTTCGCTGCCCCCGGCTCCGGGAAGTAGGCAGAACAGAACCCCCCGAAGAATCTCGAGCTCACTCGGCACAAAGAGGCGTCAAGAAACCAAAGAGGACTGCGGACCGTTGACATTGAGCCGGTCCACAGTCGTCACAATTGTTTTTGTAAATTGAACGGGGAAAGGTGAAAGGTAACCCATTTCCCCGCCGATCAAATCAGGGTGATGTGACCGACCATCCTTCAGGGGGTCAGGAGCACCCAAAAAAAAAAAAAATAAACCTATTGATTTCAGTGAAATCAGCCAAAGAGGAATGAGGGATCAGAAGGGGCTCAACTGGAAAATCCCAATAACTGCCGATGTAGTGAATGTATCGTAATGACATTTTATATTTAAATTCAAAACCATATAAGAATGGCACCTATTAATTTTCTACAAAATCGGTCGAATGGAAGGAGGACCAGAGGAGGAGGCTCGACTCAATTACCTTTATAACGTCCGATGTAATGAATGAATCGACACACAATTTAGTATGCGGATTCAGAAGCTACAAAGTAAGTCAAATATTGAGTTTTAGCCTAAATCGTTGATTAGCTTTGGTGGGAGAGCGAAAACGTTATTGATTATATTCGTGTTGGGGCCATTATAGCCAGTGATTTCTGGGATCAGGGGGAAAGTTAACTTCTCCTAACCTTCGTATAACTGAGTGGTCGCAGGACGTTTTTATAGCAACCACGTTTTTATAGAACACTTTCACTCCCCCCCTCCCTTCCCTGTATTGTGACATATTTTCTTGTTTTAAAAATTTAAATGCTAATTTTTAAATGCAAAAATTAAAAAAATAAATAGGTAACGTTTTGTTTAGAAGTAAATTTCCTATAAGATCTTCAGGTATCGTTGTTTCAACATTTCAACACCCTGTATAAGTAGAAGGTCGTTAGTTAGTTCTTGCGACTCATGCCTGGTTTATAACTACGAGGTCATATCGCCTAAAAATCAATATTTGACTTACATAGCCCTCTTCTCGTCCCTTCCCTTTCGACGATTTGACTAAAAATCGTTGTTGTCCTCAGAGGATTCTGCATATACATATAAAATTTCATGCCGATGCATGCATGCTATCGGGAGTTATCTTGTTCACAGACACAGACACAAACACACACACACACACTTACACATACAGCCAGACATTTTACTTCCTCAGCTATACGAATTGTCAGGAAAGTTATATAATCGGTCTCTGTGTATGTGCGTCTGTGTGTGTCTGTCAACACTCCCGATAGAATAAATGTATCGACACGAATTTTTTTATGTATACCCAGAACCCTAAAAGGACCACGATTCCAAACCATATCACTATAAGTCATATAATACATTTAGTCAATCGACCGTTTGAGCTAAAAATCAATATTTGACTTACAAAGCCCCCTTCTCGTCTCTTCCCTTTAGACGATTTGACTGAAAATCTGACACAAACACACACACACACACGTAGCTATACGAATTATAAGGACAGTTTTCGTCTCTGTGTATGTGCGTCTGTGTGTGTCTGTCAACACTCCCGATAGAATAAATGTATCGACACGAAATTTTTTATGTATACCTAGAACCCCAAAAGGACCACTATCCCAAACCATATGTCTCCCTCCTAATCTCCCAAAGAGAAGGGGACACATATAATCTAATGAATGTATTGACACGAAATTTCATATGTATGTTCAAAGCACTATAAGGTCGATATTTATTGATTTCAGGATCCAGGACACGCGAGACCGGAGCGCCTGAAAGGCATTGTCCAGGAATGGATTGTGGAAAGATGGCAACAGCGTTGGGCGCAATCGACAGATGGCCGAACCACCTTCGCTGCCCCCGGCTCCGGGAAGTAGGCAGAACAGAACCCCCCGAAGAATCTCGAGCTCACTCGGCACAAAGAGGCGTCAAGAAACCAAAGAGGACTGCGGACCGTTGACATTGAGCCGGTCCACAGTCGTCACAATTGTTTTTGTAAATTGAACGGGGAAAGGTGAAAGGTAACCCATTTCCCCGCCGATCAAATCAGGGTGATGTGACCGACCATCCTTCAGGGGGTCAGGAGCACCCAAAAAAAAAAAAAATAAACCTATTGATTTCAGTGAAATCAGCCAAAGAGGAATGAGGGATCAGAAGGGGCTCAACTGGAAAATCCCAATAACTGCCGATGTAGTGAATGTATCGTAATGACATTTTATATTTAAATTCAAAACCATATAAGAATGGCACCTATTAATTTTCTACAAAATCGGTCGAATGGAAGGAGGACCAGAGGAGGAGGCTCGACTCAATTACCTTTATAACGTCCGATGTAATGAATGAATCGACACACAATTTAGTATGCGGATTCAGAAGCTACAAAGTAAGTCAAATATTGAGTTTTAGCCTAAATCGTTGATTAGCTTTGGTGGGAGAGCGAAAACGTTATTGATTATATTCGTGTTGGGGCCATTATAGCCAGTGATTTCTGGGATCAGGGGGAAAGTTAACTTCTCCTAACCTTCGTATAACTGAGTGGTCGCAGGACGTTTTTATAGCAACCACGTTTTTATAGAACACTTTCACTCCCCCCCTCCCTTCCCTGTATTGTGACATATTTTCTTGTTTTAAAAATTTAAATGCTAATTTTTAAATGCAAAAATTAAAAAAATAAATAGGTAACGTTTTGTTTAGAAGTAAATTTCCTATAAGATCTTCAGGTATCGTTGTTTCAACATTTCAACACCCTGTATAAGTAGAAGGTCGTTAGTTAGTTCTTGCGACTCATGCCTGGTTTATAACTACGAGGTCATATCGCCTAAAAATCAATATTTGACTTACATAGCCCTCTTCTCGTCCCTTCCCTTTCGACGATTTGACTAAAAATCGTTGTTGTCCTCAGAGGATTCTGCATATACATATAAAATTTCATGCCGATGCATGCATGCTATCGGGAGTTATCTTGTTCACAGACACAGACACAAACACACACACACACACTTACACATACAGCCAGACATTTTACTTCCTCAGCTATACGAATTGTCAGGAAAGTTATATAATCGGTCTCTGTGTATGTGCGTCTGTGTGTGTCTGTCAACACTCCCGATAGAATAAATGTATCGACACGAATTTTTTTATGTATACCCAGAACCCTAAAAGGACCACGATTCCAAACCATATCACTATAAGTCATATAATACATTTAGTCAATCGACCGTTTGAGCTAAAAATCAATATTTGACTTACAAAGCCCCCTTCTCGTCTCTTCCCTTTAGACGATTTGACTGAAAATCTGACACAAACACACACACACACACGTAGCTATACGAATTATAAGGACAGTTTTCGTCTCTGTGTATGTGCGTCTGTGTGTGTCTGTCAACACTCCCGATAGAATAAATGTATCGACACGAAATTTTTTATGTATACCTAGAACCCCAAAAGGACCACTATCCCAAACCATATGTCTCCCTCCTAATCTCCCAAAGAGAAGGGGACACATATAATCTAATGAATGTATTGACACGAAATTTCATATGTATGTTCAAAGCACTATAAGGTCGATATTTATTGATTTCAGGATCCAGGACACGCGAGACCGGAGCGCCTGAAAGGCATTGTCCAGGAATGGATTGTGGAAAGATGGCAACAGCGTTGGGCGCAATCGACAGATGGCCGAACCACCTTCGCTGCCCCCGGCTCCGGGAAGTAGGCAGAACAGAACCCCCCGAAGAATCTCGAGCTCACTCGGCACAAAGAGGCGTCAAGAAACCAAAGAGGACTGCGGACCGTTGACATTGAGCCGGTCCACAGTCGTCACAATTGTTTTTGTAAATTGAACGGGGAAAGGTGAAAGGTAACCCATTTCCCCGCCGATCAAATCAGGGTGATGTGACCGACCATCCTTCAGAGGGTCAGGAGCACCCAAAGAAAAAAAAATAAACCTATTGATTTCAGTGAAATCAGCCAAAGAGGAATGAGGGATCAGAAGGGGCTCAACTGGAAAATCCCAATAACTGCCGATGTAGTGAATGTATCGTAATGACATTTTATATTTAAATTCAAAACCATATAAGAATGGCACCTATTAATTTTCTACAAAATCGGTCGAATGGAAGGAGGACCAGAGGAGGAGGCTCGACTCAATTACCTTTATAACTTCCGATGTAATGAGTGAATCGACACACAATTTAGTATGCGGATTCAGAAGCTACAAAGTAAGTCAAATATTGAGTTTTAGCCTAAATCGTTGATTAGCTTTGGTGGGAGAGCGAAAACGTTATTGATTATATTCGTGTTGGGGCCATTATAGCCAGTGATTTCTGGGATCAGGGGGAAAGTTAACTTCTCCTAACCTTCGTATAACTGAGTGGTCGCAGGACGTTTTTATAGCAACCACGTTTTTATAGAACACTTTCACTCCACCCCTCCCTTCCCTGTATTGTGACATATTTTCTTGTTTTAAAAATTTAAAAGCTAATTTTAAATGCAAAAATTAAAAAAATAAATAGGTAACGTTTTGTTTAGAAGTAAATTTCCTATAAGATCTTCAGGTATCGTTGTTTCAACATTTCAACACCCTGTATAAGTAGAAGGTCGTTAGTTAGTTCTTGCGACTCATGCCTGGTTTATAACTACGAGGTCATATCGCCTAAAAATCAATATTTGACTTACATAGCCCTCTTCTCGTCCCTTCCCTTTCGACGATTTGACTAAAAATCGTTGTTGTCCTCAGAGGATTCTGCATATACATATAAAATTTCATGCCGATGCATGCATGCTATCGGGAGTTATCTTGTTCACAGACACAGACACAAACACACACACACACACTTACACATACAGCCAGACATTTTACTTCCTCAGCTATACGAATTGTCAGGAAAGTTATATAATCGGTCTCGGTGTATGTGCGTCTGTGTGTGTCTGTCAACACTCCCGATAGAATAAATGTATCGACACGAATTTTTTTATGTATACCCAGAACCCTAAAAGGACCACGATTCCAAACCATATCACTATAAGTCATATAATACATTTAGTCAATCGACCGTTTGAGCTAAAAATCAATATTTGACTTACAAAGCCCCCTTCTCGTCTCTTCCCTTTAGACGATTTGACTGAAAATCTGACACAAACACACACACACACACACACACGTAGCTATACGAATTATAAGGACAGTTTTCGTCTCTGTGTATGTGCGTCTGTGTGTGTCTGTCAACACTCCCGATAGAATAAATGTATCGGCACGAAATTTTTTATGTATACCTAGAACCCCAAAAGGACCACTATCCCAAACCATATGTCTCCCTCCTAATCTCCCATAGAGAAGGGGACACATATAATCTAATGAATGTATTGACACGAAATTTCATATGTATGTTCAAAGCACTATAAGGTCGATATTTATTGATTTCAGGATCCAGGACACGCGAGACCGGAGCGCCTGAAGGGCATTGTCCAGGAATGGATTGTGGAAAGATGGCAACAGCGTTGGGCGCAATCGACAGATGGCCGAACCACCTTCGCTGCCCCCGGCTCCGGGAAGTAGGCAGAACAGAACCCCCCGAAGAATCTCGAGCTCACTCGGCACAAAGAGGCGTCAAGAAACCAAAGAGGACTGCGGACCGTTGACATTGAGCCGGTCCACAGTCGTCACAATTGTTTTTGTAAATTGAACGGGGATAGGTGAAAGGTAACCCATTTCCCCGCCGATCAAATCAGGGTGATGTGACCGACCATCCTTCAGGGGGTCAGGAGCACCCAAAAAAAAAAAAATAAACCTATTGATTTCAGTGAAATCAGCCAAAGAGGAATGAGGGATCAGAAGGGGCTCAACTGGAAAATCCCAATAACTGCCGATATAGAGAATGTATCGTAATGACATTTTATATTTAAATTCAAAACCATATAAGAATGGCACCTATTAATTTTCTACAAAATCGGTCGAATGGAAGGAGGACCAGAGGAGGAGGCTCGACTCAATTACCTTTATAACTTCCGATGTAATGAATGAATCGACACACAATTTAGTATGCGGATTCAGAAGCTACAAAGTAAGTCAAATATTGAGTTTTAGCCTAAATCGTTGATTAGCTTTGGTGGGAGAGCGAAAACGTTATTGATTATATTCGTGTTGGGGCCATTATAGCCAGTGATTTCTGGGATCAGGGGGAAAGTTAACTTCTCCTAACCTTCGTATAACTGAGTGGTCGCAGGACGTTTTTATAGCAACCACGTTTTTATAGAAAACTTTCACTCCCCCCCTCCCTTCCCTGTATTGTGACATATTTTCTTGTTTTAAAAATTTAAATGCTAATTTTTAAATGCAAAAATTAAAAAAATAAATAGGTAACGTTTTGTTTAGAAGTAAATTTCCTATAAGATCTTCAGGTATCGTTGTTTCAACATTTCAACACCCTGTATAAGTAGAAGGTCGTTAGTTAGTTCTTGCGACTCATGCCTGGTTTATAACTACGAGGTCATATCGCCTAAAAATCAATATTTGACTTACATAGCCCTCTTCTCGTCCCTTCCCTTTCGACGATTTGACTAAAAATCGTTGTTGTCCTCAGAGGATTCTGCATATACATATAAAATTTCATGCCGATGCATGCATGCTATCGGGAGTTATCTTGTTCACAGACACAGACACAAACACACACACACACACTTACACATACAGCCAGACATTTTACTTCCTCAGCTATACGAATTGTCAGGAAAGTTATATAATCGGTCTCTGTGTATGTGCGTCTGTGTGTGTCTGTCAACACTCCCGATAGAATAAATGTATCGACACGAATTTTTTTATGTATACCCAGAACCCTAAAAGGACCACGATTCCAAACCATATCACTATAAGTCATATAATACATTTAGTCAATCGACCGTTTGAGCTAAAAATCAATATTTGACTTACAAAGCCCCCTTCTCGTCTCTTCCCTTTAGACGATTTGACTGAAAATCTGACACAAACACACACACACACACACACACACGTAGCTATACGAATTATAAGGACAGTTTTCGTCTCTGTGTATGTGCGTCTGTGTGTGTCTGTCAACACTCCCGATAGAATAAATGTATCGACACGAAATTTTTTATGTATACCTAGAACCCCAAAAGGACCACTATCCCAAACCATATGTCTCCCTCCTAATCTCCCATAGAGAAGGGGACACATATAATCTAATGAATGTATTGACACGAAATTTCATATGTATGTTCAAAGCACTATAAGGTCGATATTTATTGATTTCAGGATCCAGGACACGCGAGACCGGAGCGCCTGAAGGGCATTGTCCAGGAATGGATTGTGGAAAGATGGCAACAGCGTTGGGCGCAATCGACAGATGGCCGAACCACCTTCGCTGCCCCCGGCTCCGGGAAGTAGGCAGAACAGAACCCCCCGAAGAATCTCGAGCTCACTCGGCACAAAGAGGCGTCAAGAAACCAAAGAGGACTGCGGACCGTTGACATTGAGCCGGTCCACAGTCGTCACAATTGTTTTTGTAAATTGAACGGGGAAAGGTGAAAGGTAACCCATTTCCCCGCCGATCAAATCAGGGTGATGTGACCGACCATCCTTCAGGGGGTCAGGAGCACCCAAAAAAAAAAAAAATAAACCTATTGATTTCAGTGAAATCAGCCAAAGAGGAATGAGGGATCAGAAGGGGCTCAACTGGAAAATCCCAATAACTGCCGATGTAGTGAATGTATCGTAATGACATTTTATATTTAAATTCAAAACCATATAAGAATGGCACCTATTAATTTTCTACAAAATCGGTCGAATGGAAGGAGGACCAGAGGAGGAGGCTCGACTCAATTACCTTTATAACTTCCGATGTAATGAATGAATCGACACACAATTTAGTATGCGGATTCGGAAGCTACAAAGTAAGTCAAATATTGAGTTTTAGCCTAAATCGTTGATTAGCTTTGGTGGGAGAGCGAAAACGTTATTGATTATATTCGTGTTGGGGCCATTATAGCCAGTGATTTCTGGGATCAGGGGGAAAGTTAACTTCTCCTAACCTTCGTATAACTGAGTGGTCGCAGGACGTTTTTATAGCAACCACGTTTTTATAGAACACTTTCACTCCCCCCCTCCCTTCCCTGTATTGTGACATATTTTCTTGTTTTAAAAATTTAAATGCTAATTTTTAAATGCAAAAATTAAAAAAATAAATAGGTAACGTTTTGTTTAGAAGTAAATTTCCTATAAGATCTTCAGGTATCGTTGTTTCAACATTTCAACACCCTGTATAAGTAGAAGGTCGTTAGTTAGTTCTTGCGACTCATGCCTGGTTTATAACTACGAGGTCATATCGCCTAAAAATCAATATTTGACTTACAAAGCCCCCTTCTCGTCTCTTCCCTTTAGACGATTTGACTGAAAATCTGACACAAACACACACACACACACACACACGTAGCTATACGAATTATAAGGACAGTTTTCGTCTCTGTGTATGTGCGTCTGTGTGTGTCTGTCAACACTCCCGATAGAATAAATGTATCGACACGAAATTTTTTATGTATACCTAGAACCCCAAAAGGACCACTATCCCAAACCATATGTCTCCCTCCTAATCTCCCATAGAGAAGGGGACACATATAATCTAATGAATGTATTGACACGAAATTTCATATGTATGTTCAAAGCACTATAAGGTCGATATTTATTGATTTCAGGATCCAGGACACGCGAGACCGGAGCGCCTGAAGGGCATTGTCCAGGAATGGATTGTGGAAAGATGGCAACAGCGTTGGGCGCAATCGACAGATGGCCGAACCACCTTCGCTGCCCCCGGCTCCGGGAAGTAGGCAGAACAGAACCCCCCGAAGAATCTCGAGCTCACTCGGCACAAAGAGGCGTCAAGAAACCAAAGAGGACTGCGGACCGTTGACATTGAGCCGGTCCACAGTCGTCACAATTGTTTTTGTAAATTGAACGGGGAAAGGTGAAAGGTAACCCATTTCCCCGCCGATCAAATCAGGGTGATGTGACCGACCATCCTTCAGGGGGTCAGGAGCACCCAAAAAAAAAAAAATAAACCTATTGATTTCAGTGAAATCAGCCAAAGAGGAATGAGGGATCAGAAGGGGCTCAACTGGAAAATCCCAATAACTGCCGATGTAGTGAATGTATCGTAATGACATTTTATATTTAAATTCAAAACCATATAAGAATGGCACCTATTAATTTTCTACAAAATCGGTCGAATGGAAGGAGGACCAGAGGAGGAGGCTCGACTCAATTACCTTTATAACTTCCGATGTAATGAATGAATCGACACACAATTTAGTATGCGGATTCAGAAGCTACAAAGTAAGTCAAATATTGAGTTTTAGCCTAAATCGTTGATTAGCTTTGGTGGGAGAGCGAAAACGTTATTGATTATATTCGTGTTGGGGCCTTTATAGCCAGTGATTTCTGGGATCAGGGGGAAAGTTAACTTCTCCTAACCTTCGTATAACTGAGTGGTCGCAGGACGTTTTTATAGCAACCACGTTTTTATAGAACACTTTCACTCCCCCCCTCCCTTCCCTGTATTGTGACATATTTTCTTGTTTTAAAAATTTAAATGCTAATTTTTAAATGCAAAAATTAAAAAAATAAATAGGTAACGTTTTGTTTAGAAGTAAATTTCCTATAAGATCTTCAGGTATCGTTGTTTCAACATTTCAACACCCTGTATAAGTAGAAGGTCGTTAGTTAGTTCTTGCGACTCATGCCTGGTTTATAACTACGAGGTCATATCGCCTAAAAATCAATATTTGACTTACATAGCCCTCTTCTCGTCCCTTCCCTTTCGACGATTTGACTAAAAATCGTTGTTGTCCTCAGAGGATTCTGCATATACATATAAAATTTCATGCCGATGCATGCATGCTATCGGGAGTTATCTTGTTCACAGACACAGACACAAACACACACACACACACTTACACATACAGCCAGACATTTTACTTCCTCAGCTATACGAATTGTCAGGAAAGTTATATAATCGGTCTCTGTGTATGTGCGTCTGTGTGTGTCTGTCAACACTCCCGATAGAATAAATGTATCGACACGAATTTTTTTATGTATACCCAGAACCCTAAAAGGACCACGATTCCAAACCATATCACTATAAGTCATATAATACATTTAGTCAATCGACCGTTTGAGCTAAAAATCAATATTTGACTTACAAAGCCCCCTTCTCGTCTCTTCCCTTTAGACGATTTGACTGAAAATCTGACACAAACACACACACACACACGTAGCTATAAGAATTATAAGGACAGTTTTCGTCTCTGTGTATGTGCGTCTGTGTGTGTCTGTCAACACTCCCGATAGAATAAATGTATCGACACGAAATTTTTTATGTATACCTAGAACCCCAAAAGGACCACTATCCCAAACCATATGTCTCCCTCCTAATCTCCCAAAGAGAAGGGGACACATATAATCTAATGAATGTATTGACACGAAATTTCATATGTATGTTCAAGGCACTATAAGGTCGATATTTATTGATTTCAGGATCCAGGACACGCGAGACCGGAGCGCCTGAAGGGCATTGTCCAGGAATGGATTGTGGAAAGATGGCAACAGCGTTGGGCGCAATCGACAGTTGGCCGAACCACCTTCGCTGCCCCCGGCTCCGGGAAGTAGGCAGAACAGAACCCCCCGAAGAATCTCGAGCTCACTCGGCACAAAGAGGCGTCAAGAAACCAAAGAGGACTGCGGACCGTTGACATTGAGCCGGTCCACAGTCGTCACAATTGTTTTTGTAAATTGAACGGGGAAAGGTGAAAGGTAACCCATTTCCCCGCCGATCAAATCAGGGTAATGTGACCGACCATCCTTCAGGGGGTCAGGAGCACCAAAAAAAAAAAAAAAATAAACCTATTGATTTCAGTGAAATCAGCCAAAGAGGAATGAGGGATCAGAAGGGGCTCAACTGGAAAATCCCAATAACTGCCGATGTAGTGAATGTATCGTAATGACATTTTATATTTAAATTCAAAACCATATAAGAATGGCACCTATTAATTTTCTACAAAATCGGTCGAATGGAAGGAGGACCAGAGGAGGAGGCTCGACTCAATTACCTTTATAACTTCCGATGTAATGAATGAATCGACACACAATTTAGTATGCGGATTCAGAAGCTACAAAGTAAGTCAAATATTGAGTTTTAGCCTAAATCGTTGATTAGCTTTGGTGGGAGAGCGAAAACGTTATTGATTATATTCGTGTTGGGGCCATTATAGCCAGTGATTTCTGGGATCAGGGGGAAAGTTAACTTCTCCTAACCTTCGTATAACTGAGTGGTCGCAGGACGTTTTTATAGCAACCACGTTTTTATAGAACACTTTCACTCCACCCCTCCCTTCCCTGTATTGTGACATATTTTCTTGTTTTAAAAATTTAAAAGCTAATTTTTAAATGCAAAAATTAAAAAAATAAATAGGTAACGTTTTGTTTAGAAGTAAATTTCCTATAAGATCTTCAGGTATCGTTGTTTCATGCCGATGCATGCATGCTATCGGGAGTTATCTTGTTCACAGACACAGACACAAACACACACACACACTTACACATACAGCCAGACATTTTACTTCCTCAGCTATACGAATTGTCAGGAAAGTTATATAATCGGTCTCTGTGTATGTGCGTCTGTGTGTGTCTGTCAACACTCCCGATAGAATAAATGTATCGACACGAATTTTTTTATGTATACCCAGAACCCTAAAAGGACCACGATTCCAAACCATATCACTATAAGTCATATAATACATTTAGTCAATCGACCGTTTGAGCTAAAAATCAATATTTGACTTACAAAGCCCCCTTCTCGTCTCTTCCCTTTAGACGATTTGACTGAAAATCTGACACAAACACACACACACACACGTAGCTATACGAATTATAAGGACAGTTTTCGTCTCTGTGTATGTGCGTCTGTGTGTGTCTGTCAACACTCCCGATAGAATAAATGTATCGGCACGAAATTTTTTATGTATACCTAGAACCCCAAAAGGACCACTATCCCAAACCATATGTCTCCCTCCTAATCTCCCAAAGAGAAGGGGACACATATAATCTAATGAATGTATTGACACGAAATTTCATATGTATGTTCAAAGCACTATAAGGTCGATATTTATTGATTTCAGGATCCAGGACACGCGAGACCGGAGCGCCTGAAGGGCATTGTCCAGGAATGGATTGTGGAAAGATGGCAACAGCGTTGGGCGCAATCGACAGATGGCCGAACCACCTTCGCTGCCCCCGGCTCCGGGAAGTAGGCAGAACAGAACCCCCCGAAGAATCTCGAGCTCACTCGGCACAAAGAGGCGTCAAGAAACCAAAGAGGACTGCGGACCGTTGACATTGAGCCGGTCCACAGTCGTCACAATTGTTTTTGTAAATTGAACGGGGAAAGGTGAAAGGTAACCCATTTCCCCGCCGATCAAATCAGGGTGATGTGACCGACCATCCTTCAGGGGGTCAGGAGCACCCAAAAAAAAAAAAATAAACCTATTGATTTCAGTGAAATCAGCCAAAGAGGAATGAGGGATCAGAAGGGGCTCAACTGGAAAATCCCAATAACTGCCGATGTAGTGAATGTATCGTAATGACATTTTATATTTAAATTCAAAACCATATAAGAATGGCACCTATTAATTTTCTACAAAATCGGTCGAATGGAAGGAGGACCAGAGGAGGAGGCTCGACTCAATTACCTTTATAACTTCCGATGTAATGAATGAATCGACACACAATTTAGTATGCGGATTCAGAAGCTACAAAGTAAGTCAAATATTGAGTTTTAGCCTAAATCGTTGATTAGCTTTGGTGGGAGAGCGAAAACGTTATTGATTATATTCGTGTTGGGGCCATTATAGCCAGTGATTTCTGGGATCAGGGGGAAAGTTAACTTCTCCTAACCTTCGTATAACTGAGTGGTCGCAGGACGTTTTTATAGCAACCACGTTTTTATAGAACACTTTCACTCCCCCCCTCCCTTCCCTGTATTGTGACATATTTTCTTGTTTTAAAAATTTAAATGCTAATTTTTAAATGCAAAAATTAAAAAAATAAATAGGTAACGTTTTGTTTAGAAGTAAATTTCCTATAAGATCTTCAGGTATCGTTGTTTCAACATTTCAACACCCTGTATAAGTAGAAGGTCGTTAGTTAGTTCTTGCGACTCATGCCTGGTTTATAACTACGAGGTCATATCGCCTAAAAATCAATATTTGACTTACATAGCCCTCTTCTCGTCCCTTCCCTTTCGACGATTTGACTAAAAATCGTTGTTGTCCTCAGAGGATTCTGCATATACATATAAAATTTCATGCCGATGCATGCATGCTATCGGGAGTTATCTTGTTCACAGACACAGACACAAACACACACACACACACTTACACATACAGCCAGACATTTTACTTCCTCAGCTATACGAATTGTCAGGAAAGTTATATAATCGGTCTCTGTGTATGTGCGTCTGTGTGTGTCTGTCAACACTCCCGATAGAATAAATGTATCGACACGAATTTTTTTATGTATACCCAGAACCCTAAAAGGACCACGATTCCAAACCATACTATAAGTCATATAATACATTTAGTCAATCGACCGTTTGAGCTAAAAATCAATATTTGACTTACAAAGCCCCCTTCTCGTCTCTTCCCTTTAGACGATTTGACTGAAAATCTGACACAAACACACACACACACACGTAGCTATACGAATTATAAGGACAGTTTTCGTCTCTGTGTATGTGCGTCTGTGTGTGTCTGTCAACACTCCCGATAGAATAAATGTATCGGCACGAAATTTTTTATGTATACCTAGAACCCCAAAAGGACCACTATCCCAAACCATATGTCTCCCTCCTAATCTCCCAAAGAGAAGGGGACACATATAATCTAATGAATGTATTGACACGAAATTTCATATGTATGTTCAAAGCACTATAAGGTCGATATTTATTGATTTCAGGATCCAGGACACGCGAGACCGGAGCGCCTGAAGGGCATTGTCCAGGAATGGATTGTGGAAAGATGGCAACAGCGTTGGGCGCAATCGACAGATGGCCGAACCACCTTCGCTGCCCCCGGCTCCGGGAAGTAGGCAGAACAGAACCCCCCGAAGAATCTCGAGCTCACTCGGCACAAAGAGGCGTCAAGAAACCAAAGAGGACTGCGGACCGTTGACATTGAGCCGGTCCACAGTCGTCACAATTGTTTTTGTAAATTGAACGGGGAAAGGTGAAAGGTAACCCATTTCCCCGCCGATCAAATCAGGGTGATGTGACCGACCATCCTTCAGGGGGTCAGGAGCACCCAAAAAAAAAAAAAATAAACCTATTGATTTCAGTGAAATCAGCCAAAGAGGAATGAGGGATCAGAAGGGGCTCAACTGGAAAATCCCAATAACTGCGGATATAGAGAATGTATCGTAATGACATTTTATATTTAAATTCAAAACCATATAAGAATGGCACCTATTAATTTTCTACAAAATCGGTCGAATGGAAGGAGGACCAGAGGAGGAGGCTCGACTCAATTACCTTTATAACTTCCGATGTAATGAATGAATCGACACACAATTTAGTATGCGGATTCAGAAGCTACAAAGTAAGTCAAATATTGAGTTTTAGCCTAAATCGTTGATTAGCTTTGGTGGGAGAGCGAAAACGTTATTGATTATATTCGTGTTGGGGCCATTATAGCCAGTGATTTCTGGGATCAGGGGGAAAGTTAACTTCTCCTAACCTTCGTATAACTGAGTGGTCGCAGGACGTTTTTATAGCAACCACGTTTTTATAGAACACTTTCACTCCCTCCCTCCCTTCCCTGTATTGTGACATATTTTCTTGTTTTAAAAATTTAAAAGCTAATTTTTAAATGCAAAAATTAAAAAAATAAATAGGTAACGTTTTGTTTAGAAGTAAATTTCCTATAAGACCTTCAGGTATCGTTGTTTCAACATTTCAACACCCTGTATAAGTAGAAGGTCGTTAGTTAGTTCTTGCGACTCATGCCTGGTTTATAACTACGAGGTCATATCGCCTAAAAATCAATATTTGACTTACATAGCCCTCTTCTCGTCCCTTCCCTTTCGACGATTTGACTAAAAATCGTTGTTGTCCTCAGAGGATTCTGCATATACATATAAAATTTCATGCCGATGCATGCATGCTATCGGGAGTTATCTTGTTCACAGACACAGACACAAACACACACACACACACTTACACATACAGCCAGACATTTTACTTCCTCAGCTATACGAATTGTCAGGAAAGTTATATAATCGGTCTCTGTGTATGTGCGTCTGTGTGTGTCTGTCAACACTCCAGATAGAATAAATGTATCGACACGAATTTTTTTATGTATACCCAGAACCCTAAAAGGACCACGATTCCAAACCATATCACTATAAGTCATATAATACATTTAGTCAATCGACCGTTTGAGCTAAAAATCAATATTTGACTTACAAAGCCCCCTTCTCGTCTCTTCCCTTTAGACGATTTGACTGAAAATCTGACACAAACACACACACACACACGTAGCTATACGAATTATAAGGACAGTTTTCGTCTCTGTGTATGTGCGTCTGTGTGTGTCTGTCAACACTCCCGATAGAATAAATGTATCGACACGAAATTTTTTATGTATACCTAGAACCCCAAAAGGACCACTATCCCAAACCATATGTCTCCCTCCTAATCTCCCAAAGAGAAGGGGACACATATAATCTAATGAATGTATTGACACGAAATTTCATATGTATGTTCAAGGCACTATAAGGTCGATATTTATTGATTTCAGGATCCAGGACACGCGAGACCGGAGCGCCTGAAGGGCATTGTCCAGGAATGGATTGTGGAAAGATGGCAACAGCGTTGGGCGCAATCGACAGATGGCCGAACCACCTTCGCTGCCCCCGGCTCCGGGAAGTAGGCAGAACAGAACCCCCCGAAGAATCTCGAGCTCACTCGGCACAAAGAGGCGTCAAGAAACCAAAGAGGACTGCGGACCGTTGACATTGAGCCGGTCCACAGTCGTCACAATTGTTTTTGTAAATTGAACGGGGAAAGGTGAAAGGTAACCCATTTCCCCGCCGATCAAATCAGGGTGATGTGACCGACCATCCTTCAGGGGGTCAGGAGCACCCAAAAAAAAAAAAATAAACCTATTGATTTCAGTGAAATCAGCCAAAGAGGAATGAGGGATCAGAAGGGGCTCAACTGGAAAATCCCAATAACTGCGGATATAGAGAATGTATCGTAATGACATTTTATATTTAAATTCAAAACCATATAAGAATGGCACCTATTAATTTTCTACAAAATCGGTCGAATGGAAGGAGGACCAGAGGAGGAGGCTCGACTCAATTACCTTTATAACTTCCGATGTAATGAATGAATCGACACACAATTTAGTATGCGGATTCAGAAGCTACAAAGTAAGTCAAATATTGAGTTTTAGCCTAAATCGTTGATTAGCTTTGGTGGGAGAGCGAAAACGTTATTGATTATATTCGTGTTGGGGCCATTATAGCCAGTGATTTCTGGGATCAGGGGGAAAGTTAACTTCTCCTAACCTTCGTATAACTGAGTGGTCGCAGGACGTTTTTATAGCAACCACGTTTTTATAGAACACTTTCACTCCCTCCCTCCCTTCCCTGTATTGTGACATATTTTCTTCTTTTAAAAATTTAAAAGCTAATTTTTAAATGCAAAAATTAAAAAAATAAATAGGTAACGTTTTGTTTAGAAGTAAATTTCCTATAAGATCTTCAGGTATCGTTGTTTCAACATTTCAACACCCTGTATAAGTAGAAGGTCGTTAGTTAGTTCTTGCGACTCATGCCTGGTTTATAACTACGAGGTCATATCGCCTAAAAATCAATATTTGACTTACATAGCCCTCTTCTCGTCCCTTCCCTTTCGACGATTTGACTAAAAATCGTTGTTGTCCTCAGAGGATTCTGCATATACATATAAAATTTCATGCCGATGCATGCATGCTATCGGGAGTTATCTTGTTCACAGACACAGACACAAACACACACACACACACTTACACATACAGCCAGACATTTTACTTCCTCAGCTATACGAATTGTCAGGAAAGTTATATAATCGGTCTCTGTGTATGTGCGTCTGTGTGTGTCTGTCAACACTCCCGATAGAATAAATGTATCGACACGAATTTTTTTATGTATACCCAGAACCCTAAAAGGACCACGATTCCAAACCATATCACTATAAGTCATATAATACATTTAGTCAATCGACCGTTTGAGCTAAAAATCAATATTTGACTTACAAAGCCCCCTTCTCGTCTCTTCCCTTTAGACGATTTGACTGAAAATCTGACACAAACACACACACACACACGTAGCTATACGAATTATAAGGACAGTTTTCGTCTCTGTGTATGTGCGTCTGTGTGTGTCTGTCAACACTCCCGAA
The DNA here is from genome assembly GCA_963662175.1 of Aradus depressus. Classification (NCBI taxonomy): domain Eukaryota; kingdom Metazoa; phylum Arthropoda; class Insecta; order Hemiptera; family Aradidae; genus Aradus; species Aradus depressus. Next base: position 35,253,700 of record OY759218.1, read on the forward strand.
AGAATAAATGTATCGGCACGAAATTTTTTATGTATACCTAGAACCCCAAAAGGACCACTATCCCAAACCATATGTCTCCCTCCTAATCTCCCAAAGAGAAGGGGACACATATAATCTAATGAATGTATTGACACGAAATTTCATATGTATGTTCAAAGCACTATAAGGTCGATATTTATTGATTTCAGGATCCAGGACACGCGAGACCGGAGCGCCTGAAGGGCATTGTCCAGGAATGGATTGTGGAAAGATGGCAACAGCGTTGGGCGCAATCGACAGATGGCCGAACCACCTTCGCTGCCCCCGGCTCCGGGAAGTAGGCAGAACAGAACCCCCCGAAGAATCTCGAGCTCACTCGGCACAAAGAGGCGTCAAGAAACCAAAGAGGACTGCGGACCGTTGACATTGAGCCGGTCCACAGTCGTCACAATTGTTTTTGTAAATTGAACGGGGAAAGGTGAAAGGTAACCCATTTCCCCGCCGATCAAATCAGGGTGATGTGACCGACCATCCTTCAGGGGGTCAGTAGCACCCAAAAAAAAAAAAATAAACCTATTGATTTCAGTGAAATCAGCCAAAGAGGAATGAGGGATCAGAAGGGGCTCAACTGGAAAATCCCAATAACTGCCGATGTAGTGAATGTATCGTAATGACATTTTATATTTAAATTCAAAACCATATAAGAATGGCACCTATTAATTTTCTACAAAATCAGTCGAATGGAAGGAGGACCAGAGGAGGAGGCTCGACTCAATTACCTTTATAACTTCCGATGTAATGAATGAATCGACACACAATTTAGTATGAGGATTCAGAAGCTACAAAGTAAGTCAAATATTGAGTTTTAGCCTAAATCGTTGATTAGCTTTGGTGGGAGAGCGAAAACGTTATTGATTATATTCGTGTTGGGGCCATTATAGCCAGTGATTTCTGGGATCAGGGGGAAAGTTAACTTCTCCTAACCTTCGTATAACTGAGTGGTCGCAGGACGTTTTTATAGCAACCACGTTTTTATAGAACACTTTCACTCCCCCCCTACCTTCCCTGTATTGTGACATATTTTCTTGTTTTAAAAATTTAGAAGCTAATTTTTAAATGCAAAAATTAAAAAAATAAATAGGTAACGTTTTGTTTAGAAGTAAATTTCCTTTAAGATCTTCAGGTATCGTTGTTTCAACACTTCAACACCCTGTATAAGTAGAAGGTCGTTAGTTCTTGCGACTCATGTCTGGTTTTGTAACTACGAGGTCATATCGCCTTAAAATCAATATTTGACTTACATAGCCCTCTTCTCGTCCCTTCCCTTTCGACGATTTGACTAAAAATCGTTGTTGTCCTCAGAGGATTCTGCATATACATATAAAATTTCATGCCGATGCATGCATGCTATCGGGAGTTATCTTGTTCACAGACACAGACACAAACACACACACACTTACACATACAGCCAGACATTTTACTTCCTCAGCTATACGAATTGTCAGGAAAGTTATATAATCGGTCTCTGTGTATGTGCGTCTGTGTGTGTCTGTCAACACTCCCGATAGAATAAATGTATCGACACGAATTTTTTTTATGTATACCCAGAACCCTAAAAGGACCACGATTCCAAACCATATCACTATAAGTCATATAATACATTTAGTCAATCGACCGTTTGAGCTAAAAATCAATATTTGACTTACAAAGCCCCCTTCTCGTCTCTTCCCTTTAGACGATTTGACTGAAAATCTGACACAAACACACACACACACACGTAGCTATACGAATTATAAGGACAGTTTTCGTCTCTGTGTATGTGCGTCTGTGTGTGTCTGTCAACACTCCCGATAGAATAAATGTATCGACACGAAATTTTTTATGTATACCTAGAACCAAAAGGACCACTATCCCAAACCATATGTCTCCCTCCTAATCTCCCAAAGAGAAGGGGACACATATAATCTAATGAATGTATTGACACGAAATTTCATATGTATGTTCAAAGCACTATAAGGTCGATATTTATTGATTTCAGGATCCAGGACACGCGAGACCGGAGCGCCTGAAGGGCATTGTCCAGGAATGGATTGTGGAAAGATGGCAACAGCGTTGGGCGCAATCGACAGATGGCCGAACCACCTTCGCTGCCCCCGGCTCCGGGAAGTAGGCAGAACAGAACCCCCCGAAGAATCTCGAGCTCACTCGGCACAAAGAGGCGTCAAGAAACCAAAGAGGACTGCGGACCGTTGACATTGAGCCGGTCCACAGTCGTCACAATTGTTTTTGTAAATTGAACGGGGAAAGGTGAAAGGTAACCCATTTCCCCGCCGATCAAATCAGGGTGATGTGACCGACCATCCTTCAGGGGGTCAGGAGCACCCAAAAAAAAAAAAATAAACCTATTGATTTCAGTGAAATCAGCCAAAGAGGAATGAGGGATCAGAAGGGGCTCAACTGGAAAATCCCAATAACTGCCGATGTAGTGAATGTATCGTAATGACATTTTATATTTAAATTCAAAACCATATAAGAATGGCACCTATTAATTTTCTACAAAATCGGTCGATTGGAAGGAGGACCAGAGGAGGAGGCTCGACTCAATTACCTTTATAACTTCCGATGTAATGAATGAATCGACACACAATTTAGTATGAGGATTCAGAAGCTACAAAGTAAGTCAAATATTGAGTTTTAGCCTAAATCGTTGATTAGCTTTGGTGGGAGAGCGAAAACGTTATTGATTATATTCGTGTTGGGGCCATTATAGCCAGTGATTTCTGGGATCAGGGGGAAAGTTAACTTCTCCTAACCTTCGTATAACTGAGGGGTCGCAGGACGTTTGTATAGCAACCACGTTTTTATAGAACACTTTCACTCCCCCCCTCCCTTCCCTGTATTGTGACATATTTTCTTGTTTTAAAAATTTAAAAGCTAATTTTTAAATGCAAAAATTAAAAAAATAAATAGGTAACGTTTTGTTTAGAAGTAAATTTCCTTTAAGATCTTCAGGTATCGTTGTTTCAACACTTCAACACCCTGTATAAGTAGAAGGTCGTTAGTTCTTGCGACTCATGCCTGGTTTATAACTACGAGGTCATATCGCCTAAAAATCAATATTTGACTTACATAGCCCTCTTCTCGTCCCTTCCCTTTCGACGATTTGACTAAAAATCGTTGTTGTCCTCAGAGGATTCTGCATATACATATAAAATTTCATGCCGATGCATGCATGCTATCGGGAGTTATCTTGTTCACAGACACAGACACAAACACACACACACTTACACATACAGCCAGACATTTTACTTCCTCAGCTATACGAATTGTCAGGAAAGTTATATAATCGGTCTCTGTGTATGTGCGTCTGTGTGTGTCTGTCAACACTCCCGATAGAATAAATGTATCGACACGAATTTTTTTATGTATACCCAGAACCCTAAAAGGACCACGATTCCAAACCATATCACTATAAGTCATATAATACATTTAGTCAATCGACCGTTTGAGCTAAAAATCAATATTTGACTTACAAAGCCCCCTTCTCGTCTCTTCCCTTTAGACGATTTGACTGAAAATCTGACACAAACACACACACACACACGTAGCTATACGAATTATAAGGACAGTTTTCGTCTCTGTGTATGTGCGTCTGTGTGTGTCTGTCAACACTCCCGATAGAATAAATGTATCGGCACGAAATTTTTTATGTATACCTAGAACCCCAAAAGGACCACTATCCCAAACCATATGTCTCCCTCCTAATCTCCCAAAGAGAAGGGGACACATATAATCTAATGAATGTATTGACACGAAATTTCATATGTATGTTCAAAGCACTATAAGGTCGATATTTATTGATTTCAGGATCCAGGACACGCGAGACCGGAGCGCCTGAAGGGCATTGTCCAGGAATGGATTGTGGAAAGATGGCAACAGCGTTGGGCGCAATCGACAGATGGCCGAACCACCTTCGCTGCCCCCGGCTCCGGGAAGTAGGCAGAACAGAACCCCCCGAAGAATCTCGAGCTCACTCGGCACAAAGAGGCGTCAAGAAACCAAAGAGGACTGCGGACCGTTGACATTGAGCCGGTCCACAGTCGTCACAATTGTTTTTGTAAATTGAACGGGGAAAGGTGAAAGGTAACCCATTTCCCCGCCGATCAAATCAGGGTGATGTGACCGACCATCCTTCAGGGGGTCAGGAGCACCCAAAAAAAAAAAAATAAACCTATTGATTTCAGTGAAATCAGCCAAAGAGGAATGAGGGATCAGAAGGGGCTCAACTGGAAAATCCCAATAACTGCCGATGTAGTGAATGTATCGTAATGACATTTTATATTTAAATTCAAAACCATATAAGAATGGCACCTATTAATTTTCTACAAAATCGGTCGAATGGAAGGAGGACCAGAGGAGGAGGCTCGACTCAATTACCTTTATAACTTCCGATGTAATGAATGAATCGACACACAATTTAGTATGCGGATTCAGAAGCTACAAAGTAAGTCAAATATTGAGTTTTAGCCTAAATCGTTGATTAGCTTTGGTGGGAGAGCGAAAACGTTATTGATTATATTCGTGTTGGGGCCATTATAGCCAGTGATTTCTGGGATCAGGGGGATAGTTAACTTCTCCTAACCTTCGTATAACTGAGTGGTCGCAGGACGTTTTTATAGCAACCACGTTTTTATAGAACACTTTCACTCCCCCCCTCCCTTCCCTGTATTGTGACATATTTTCTTGTTTTAAAAATTTAAAAGCTAATTTTTAAATGCAAAAATTAAAAAAATAAATAGGTAAAGTTTTGTTTAGAAGTAAATTTCCTTTAAGATCTTCAGGTATCGTTGTTTCAACACTTCAACACCCTGTATAAGTAGAAGGTCGTTAGTTCTTGCGACTCATGTCTGGTTTTGTAACTACGAGGTCATATCGCCTAAAAATCAATATTTGACTTACATAGCCCTCTTCTCGTCCCTTCCCTTCCGACGATTTGACTAAAAATCGTTGTTGTCCTCAGAGGATTCTGCATATACATATAAAATTTCATGCCGATGCATGCATGCTATCGGGAGTTATCTTGTTCACAGACACAGACACAAACACACACACACACACACTTACACATACAGCCAGACATTTTACTTCCTCAGCTATACGAATTGTCAGGAAAGTTATATAATCGGTCTCTGTGTATGTGCGTCTGTGTGTGTCTGTCAACACTCCCGATAGAATAAATGTATCGACACGAATTTTTTTATGTATACCCAGAACCCTAAAAGGACCACGATTCCAAACCATATGTCTCCCTCCTAATCTCCCAAAGAGAAGGGGACACATATAATCTAATGAATGTATTGACACGAAATTTCATATGTATGTTCAAAGCACTATAAGGTCGATATTTATTGATTTCAGGATCCAGGACACGCGAGACCGGAGCGCCTGAAGGGCATTGTCCAGGAATGGATTGTGGAAAGATGGCAACAGCGTTGGGCGCAATCGACAGATGGCCGAACCACCTTCGCTGCCCCCGGCTCCGGGAAGTAGGCAGAACAGAACCCCCCGAAGAATCTCGAGCTCACTCGGCACAAAGAGGCGTCAAGAAACCAAAGAGGACTGCGGACCGTTGACATTGAGCCGGTCCACAGTCGTCACAATTGTTTTTGTAAATTGAACGGGGAAAGGTGAAAGGTAACCCATTTCCCCGCCGATTAAATTAGGGTGATGTGACCGACCATCCTTCAGGGGGTCAGGAGCACCCAAAAAAAAAAAAAATAAACCTATTGATTTCAGTGAAATCAGCCAAAGAGGAATGAGGGATCAGAAGGGGCTCAACTGGAAAATCCCAATAACTGCCGATGTAGTGAATGTATCGTAATGACATTTTATATTTAAATTCAAAACCATATAAGAATGGCACCTATTAATTTTCTACAAAATCGGTCGAATGGAAGGAGGACCAGAGGAGGAGGCTCGACTCAATTACCTTTATAACTTCCGATGTAATGAATGAATCGACACACAATTTAGTATGCGGATTCAGAAGCTACAAAGTAAGTCAAATATTGAGTTTTAGCCTAAATCTTGATTAGCTTTGGTGGGAGAGCGAAAACGTTATTGATTATATTCGTGTTGGGGCCATTATAGCCAGTGATTTCTGGGATCAGGGGGAAAGTTAACTTCTCCTAACCTTCGTATAACTGAGTGGTCGCAGGACGTTTTTATAGCAACCACGTTTTTATAGAACACTTTCACTCCACCCCTCCCTTCCCTGTATTGTGACATATTTTCTTGTTTTAAAAATTTAAAAGCTAATTTTTAAATGCAAAAATTAAAAAAATAAATAGGTAACGTTTTGTTTAGAAGTAAATTTCCTATAAGATCTTCAGGTATCGTTGTTTCAACATTTCAACACCCTGTATAAGTAGAAGGTCGTTAGTTAGTTCTTGCGACTCATGCCTGGTTTATAACTACGAGGTCATATCGCCTAAAAATCAATATTTGACTTACATAGCCCTCTTCTCGTCCCTTCCCTTTCGACGATTTGACTAAAAATCGTTGTTGTCCTCAGAGGATTCTGCATATACATATAAAATTTCATGCCGATGCATGCATGCTATCGGGAGTTATCTTGTTCACAGACACAGACACAAACACACACACACACACTTACACATACAGCCAGACATTTTACTTCCTCAGCTATACGAATTGTCAGGAAAGTTATATAATCGGTCTCTGTGTATGTGCGTCTGTGTGTGTCTGTCAACACTCCCGATAGAATAAATGTATCGACACGAATTTTTTTATGTATACCCAGAACCCTAAAAGGACCACGATTCCAAACCATATCACTATAAGTCATATAATACATTTAGTCAATCGACCGTTTGAGCTAAAAATCAATATTTGACTTACAAAGCCCCCTTCTCGTCTCTTCCCTTTAGACGATTTGACTGAAAATCTGACACAAACACACACACACACACGTAGCTATACGAATTATAAGGACAGTTTTCGTCTCTGTGTATGTGCGTCTGTGTGTGTCTGTCAACACTCCCGATAGAATAAATGTATCGACACGAATTTTTTTATGTATACCCAGGACCCTAAAAGGACCACGATTCCAAACCATATGTCTCCCTCCTAATCTCCCAAAGAGAAGGGGACACATATAATCTAATGAATGTATTGACACGAAATTTCATATGTATGTTCAAAGCACTATAAGGTCGATATTTATTGATTTCAGGATCCAGGACACGCGAGACCGGAGCGCCTGAAGGGCATTGTCCAGGAATGGATTGTGGAAAGATGGCAACAGCGTTGGGCGCAATCGACAGATGGCCGAACCACCTTCGCTGCCCCCGGCTCCGGGAAGTAGGCAGAACAGAACCCCCCGAAGAATCTCGAGCTCACTCGGCACAAAGAGGCGTCAAGAAACCAAAGAGGACTGCGGACCGTTGACATTGAGCCGGTCCACAGTCGTCACAATTGTTTTTGTAAATTGAACGGGGAAAGGTGAAAGGTAACCCATTTCCCCGCCGATCAAATCAGGGTGATGTGACCGACCATCCTTCAGGGGGTCAGGAGCACCCAAAAAAAAAAAATAAACCTATTGATTTCAGTGAAATCAGCCAAAGAGGAATGAGGGATCAGAAGGGGCTCAACTGGAAAATCCCAATAACTGCCGATGTAGTGAATGTATCGTAATGACATTTTATATTTAAATTCTAAACCATATAAGAATGGCACCTATTAATTTTCTACAAAATCGGTCGAATGGAAGGAGGACCAGAGGAGGAGGCTCGACTCAATTACCTTTATAACTTCCGATGTAATGAATGAATCGACACACAATTTAGTATGCGGATTCAGAAGCTACAAAGTAAGTCAAATATTGAGTTTTAGCCTAAATCGTTGATTAGCTTTGGTGGGAGAGCGAAAACGTTATTGATTATATTCGTGTTGGGGCCATTATAGCCAGTGATTTCTGGGATCAGGGGGAAAGTTAACTTCTCCTAACCTTCGTATAACTGAGTGGTCGCAGGACGTTTTTATAGCAACCACGTTTTTATAGAACACTTTCACTCCACCCCTCCCTTCCCTGTATTGTGACATATTTTCTTGTTTTAAAAATTTAAAAGCTAATTTTTAAATGCAAAAATTAAAAAAATAAATAGGTAACGTTTTGTTTAGAAGTAAATTTCCTATAAGATCTTCAGGTATCGTTGTTTCAACATTTCAACACCCTGTATAAGTAGAAGGTCGTTAGTTAGTTCTTGCGACTCATGCCTGGTTTATAACTACGAGGTCATATCGCCTAAAAATCAATAATTGACTTACATAGCCCTCTTCTCGTCCCTTCCCTTTCGACGATTTGACTAAAAATCGTTGTTGTCCTCAGAGGATTCTGCATATACATATAAAATTTCATGCCGATGCATGCATGCTATCGGGAGTTATCTTGTTCACAGACACAGACACAAACACACACACACACTTACACATACAGCCAGACATTTTACTTCCTCAGCTATACGAATTGTCAGGAAAGTTATATAATCGGTCTCTGTGTATGTGCGTCTGTGTGTGTCTGTCAACACTCCCGATAGAATAAATGTATCGACACGAAATTTTTTATGTATACCTAGAACCCCAAAAGGACCACTATCCGAAACCATATGTCTCCCTCCTAATCTCCCAAAGAGAAGGGGACACATATAATCTAATGAATGTATTGACACGAAATTTCATATGTATGTTCAAAGCACTATAAGGTCGATATTTATTGATTTCAGGATCCAGGACACGCGAGACCGGAGCGCCTGAAGGGCATTGTCCAGGAATGGATTGTGGAAAGATGGCAACAGCGTTGGGCGCAATCGACAGATGGCCGAACCACCTTCGCTGCCCCCGGCTCCGGGAAGTAGGCAGAACAGAACCCCCCGAAGAATCTCGAGCTCACTCGGCACAAAGAGGCGTCAAGAAACCAAAGAGGACTGCGGACCGTTGACATTGAGCCGGTCCACAGTCGTCACAATTGTTTTTGTAAATTGAACGGGGAAAGGTGAAAGGTAACCCATTTCCCCGCCGATCAAATCAGGGTGATGTGACCGACCATCCTTCAGGGGGTCAGGAGCACCCAAAAAAAAAAAAATAAACCTATTGATTTCAGTGAAATCAGCCAAAGAGGAATGAGGGATCAGAAGGGGCTCAACTGGAAAATCCCAATAACTGCCGATGTAGTGAATGTATCGTAATGACATTTTATATTTAAATTCAAAACCATATAAGAATGGCACCTATTAATTTTCTACAAAATCGGTCGAATGGAAGGAGGACCAGAGGAGGAGGCTCGACTCAATTACCTTTATAACTTCCGATGTAATGAATGAATCGACACACAATTTAGTATGCGGATTCAGAAGCTACAAAGTAAGTCAAATATTGAGTTTTAGCCTAAATCGTTGATTAGCTTTGGTGGGAGAGCGAAAACGTTATTGATTATATTCGTGTTGGGGCCATTATAGCCAGTGATTTCTGGGATCAGGGGGAAAGTTAACTTCTCCTAACCTTCGTATAACTGAGTGGTCGCAGGACGTTTTTATAGCAACCACGTTTTTATAGAACACTTTCACTCCCCCCCTCCCTTCCCTGTATTGTGACATATTTTCTTGTTTTAAAAATTTAAAAGCTAACTTTTAAATGCAAAAATTAAAAAAATAAATAGGTAACGTTTTGTTTAGAAGTAAATTTCCTATAAGATCTTCAGGTATCGTTGTTTGAACATTTCAACACCCTGTATAAGTAGAAGGTCGTTAGTTAGTTCTTGCGACTCATGCCTGGTTTATAACTACGAGGTCATATCGCCTAAAAATCAATATTTGACTTACATAGCCCTCTTCTCGTCCCTTCCCTTTCGACGATTTGACTAAAAATCGTTGTTGTCCTCAGAGGATTCTGCATATACATATAAAATTTCATGCCGATGCATGCATGCTATCGGGAGTTATCTTGTTCACAGACACAGACACAAACACACACACACACACTTACACATACAGCCAGACATTTTACTTCCTCAGCTATACGAATTGTCAGGAAAGTTATATAATCGGTCTCTGTGTATGTGCGTCTGTGTGTGTGCGTCTGTGTGTCTGTCAACACTCCCGATAGAATAAATGTATCGACACGAATTTTTTTATGTATACCCAGAACCCTAAAAGGACCACGATTCCAAACCATATCACTATAAGTCATATAATACATTTAGTCAATCGACCGTTTGAGCTAAAAATCAATATTTGACTTACAAAGCCCCCTTCTCGTCTCTTCCCTTTAGACGATTTGACTGAAAATCTGACACAAACACACACACACACACGTAGCTATACGAATTATAAGGACAGTTTCCGTCTCTGTGTATGTGCGTCTGTGTGTGTCTGTCAACACTCCCGATAGAATAAATGTATCGACACGAAATTTTTTATGTATACCTAGAACCCCAAAAGGACCACTATCCCAAACCATATGTCTCCCTCCTAATCTCCCAAAGAGAAGGGGACACATATAATCTAATGCATGTATTGACACGAAATTTCATATGTATGTTCAAAGCACTATAAGGTCGATATTTATTGATTTCAGGATCCAGGACACGCGAGACCGGAGCGCCTGAAGGGCATTGTCCAGGAATGGATTGTGGAAAGATGGCAACAGCGTTGGGCGCAATCGACAGATGGCCGAACCACCTTCGCTGCCCCCGGCTCCGGGAAGTAGGCAGAACAGAACCCCCCGAAGAATCTCGAGCTCACTCGGCACAAAGAGGCGTCAAGAAACCAAAGAGGACTGCGGACCGTTGACATTGAGCCGGTCCACAGTCGTCACAATTGTTTTTGTAAATTGAACGGGGAAAGGTGAAAGGTAACCCATTTCCCCGCCGATCAAATCAGGGTGATGTGACCGACCATCCTTCAGGGGGTCAGGAGCACCCAAAAAAAAAAAATAAACCTATTGATTTCAGTGAAATCAGCCAAAGAGGAATGAGGGATCAGAAGGGGCTCAACTGGAAAATCCCAATAACTGCCGATGTAGTGAATGTATCGTAATGACATTTTATATTTAAATTCTAAACCATATAAGAATGGCACCTATTAATTTTCTACAAATTCGGTCGAATGGAAGGAGGACCAGAGGAGGAGGCTCGACTCAATTACCTTTATAACTTCCGATGTAATGAATGAATCGACACACAATTTAGTATGCGGATTCAGAAGCTACAAAGTAAGTCAAATATTGAGTTTTAGCCTAAATCGTTGATTAGCTTTGGTGGGAGAGCGAAAACGTTATTGATTATATTCGTGTTGGGGCCATTATAGCAGTTATATGTAATATTATAGCTATGCTTGTACATTTTATGCTAGCTAGACAGTTCCCACGAAACTGTCTTCCCTACTCTAGGATATAAGGTTCTCATTTTGTAAAATAATAGTTAGTTCATCATTCTGCTGTTAGCCAGTTACTATGCCTGTTCAATATTTGTAATTATTTCATAAATAAAGTTTTTTTTATTAAAACAAGTCGGTTTCCAGTATTATAATTGGCGCCTGAAACCGGGACCTCGTCAGTTTCAAGTTTGAAGACCATTTGTCCTCAGTACCGTGACTTTACCCGGAGCTTGAAGCTTGAAGTCTCTACTTCTTGAACGAGGTATCTACTTAGAAAACTTTCTACAACCTGCAAGCCGCTTACTCGAGGTGAAGAAGAAGTCAAAACTGGCATCTTATAGGCAGAGACGACTTTCGGACTCATCATTCTCAGAGGAAGAAGAACCTTACAGCGAAGAAGAAAACAACGAATTAACTGTAAGTTCCTTCTCTAATATTAAGTTGAAACCATCCAAGATAGAAATAAGTAATTTACCTAGCATAAATATGTCTAACCCAGTGGCAATTTCAAAACCTATCCCATTAGATATTATAAAATTCATAATCCCATATGATGGCAATTCATATGAATTAGCATCATTCTTAAAAAATTTAGAAATCTTGTACACTGATTATTGTGATGAAGCAATATTGGAAAGGGACAATAATCACTACCTAATTTTTAGCGGGACTAAAAGCAAATTACAAGGCTCTGCCCGGATAGCGTGTGCCGATGCAGGACACCTATCCGAAATTGTAGAAACGCTCAAACGAAATTTTGCCGATAACAGACCCGCTAGGATAATTAGGAGAGAATTAATGTCTATGACATCTCATAGAGGAGAACATCCAATGTCCTTTATTACTCGGTTGGAAGAAAAACGAGCACAAATTAGGACACAATATAAACTAGGCGGTAAATCAGAAATATCTTTGAGAGAGTTAGATGATCAATTAGATGAGGATCTAATTGATGTATTCTGCTCAGGGGTTCACCCACGTTTAGGGGAAATGGTTGAAAACCTGCAGCCTCAAAGTCTGACCGATATTAGGAATAAACTAATCTCCTCATGTCAAATTGTCATGAGAAACCTGGGCTATGAGAATGCCATAAACGTTGTAAATGGTATAACTGGCCATTACCAAACAAACTCTTTCTTTCATGGGAAAGAAGATTATAATAAAAAAACTGTCAAACCAAAAGTAGGTCCAAATTTCTTTCAAAAACAAAAACCACAATGGACCCAACAACAATACCAAAGACCATGGCCTTCCCCACAAACGAACCAGCAACAATTCAATTCGCGAAGTTTCCCACAAACTAACTGGCAACAGTTCAATCCGCGGACTTTTGGTGAAAATAACATTAGGCCTCAACAAACGTTTCAAAATTTTGACAAAAGGGACAATTTTGGTTCCCAAAACACAGTCTCAATGAGAACCGCTCAGAAACCAATTGATACCAGAAAAATGATTTCCCCTTATGAAATAACCCACGTAGAACAGGGTTCCCCACTTGAAAAAAAGGTAGACAGACTAACGGACTTGACCACAAAATTAACCGACCATTTTTTTAGATTTAAGTCTAGGAAAGAAGAAACCTCCAGACCAGTTTCAGTGTTAGATTTAAATCTCCTGAACAAATCACTTCCGTATTTTGTTGATACCTTTCGACATAAGTGGATGATCGACACGGGATCACAAAAAAATTATATTTGTAATAGAGCAGTAGGCCCAAATGTTAACAGATATGTAGAAAATTTTACAGTAAAAACCCCCAACGGAGAGACATCAGGTAATCAATATGTGAATTTTAACTTACATTCCATATTTCCAAATTTTACACAATCAGTTAAATTTTATATTTTTGATTTTAGTGATAAATATGATATTCTGTTAGGGCACGAAACCTTAACCGCTTTAGATAGTAGCGTAGATTTTAAAAACAAAATACTAAATAATAAATATGAAAACAAACCACTATTATTTCTAATTGAAACTCCGGAAATAAATATAAGGCCAGGAAAACAAATTGTCAGAGTAAAGGTAAATAAAGAAGAAGGGATAGGAGTAATAAAAAATCAAAAATTCGAGAATTGCTTCATTGAAGAAGGTCTCGTAAACATAAAAAATAATGAATGCTTGGTGACACTTCACTCTAATCATCCTGAGTTGATGACCATTTGTCCTCAACCAATGGAAATTGATGAAGTGGAATCAATTATTGATATCCATTCCTATAGGTCGACCTTTTGCCCTTCTAGTAGAGATGAGATTATCCAAGACATTCCAAATCTGTTAAGAACAGACCATCTCAATGATGAGGAAAAAAGATTTATTCTTAATTTAGTAAAAAAATACCCTGAAATCATAAAACGTGAACAGGACCCACTAACATGTACAGGACTACTGAAACATACTATTAGAACAGTTAATGAAAACCCTGTATATACGAGGAATTATAGATATCCTCAAATATTTAAAAAAGACATAGAACTGGAAATAGATAAGCTATTAAAAAATAAAATTATACAACAAAGCCACTCCCCATATAACAGTCCCATATGGGTCGTACCAAAAAAAATGGACGCTTCAGGAAAACGTAAAATCCGTATGGTCATAGACTATAGAAAACTTAATGAAAAAACAGTGAATGATAAATTCCCACTTCCCAATATAGAGGATCTTTTTGGGAAAATAGGTCGCTCTATGTATTTTTCAACTATAGACCTAGCGTCCGGTTTTCACCAAATCGAAATGTCTCCAGAATCTGTTCCCAAAACGGCCTTTTCAACAGAAAAGGGTCATTTCGAATTTCTGAGAATGCCTTTCGGTTTGAAAAATGCACCTCCAAGCTTCCAACGCGCTATGAATTTAATTTTTTCGGACATGGAAAATGTTTTAATTTACATGGACGATATCATTATATTTAGCGACACTCTGTTCGAACATCTAAAACATCTACAGAGAGTTTTTGAGCGCTTAAAACGATATAAGCTAAAAATTCAGTTAGACAAGACGGAGTTCTGCAAAAAAGAGCTACTGTATCTAGGTCATATTATTTCAGAGAAAGGGATTTCCCCTAATCCTTCAAAATTAGAAGCTATATCAAAATTTCCTCGACCAAAAACTACGAAGGAAATAAAACAATTCTTGGGATTGACAGGCTATTATCGCAAGATGATAAAAGATTATGCAAAGATTGCAAAACCTTTAACAATAGCCTTACGTACAGACATGAAATTAAATCCTAACGATCCCTCATTTATTAACTCTTTTGAAACACTCATAAATCTTTTAATTTCTAGTCCAATACTTCAGTTACCAGACTTTGACAAACACTTCACACTGACTACAGACGCCTCAAATTTGGCATTAGGAGCCGTGCTATCACAAAATATTAACGGAAAAGACTTACCGGTTTGTTTTGCATCAAGAACATTAAACAAACAAGAAGAAAGATTAAGCACGATCGAAAAAGAATGCTTAGGAATAGTCTGGTCTTGTAAATATTTTCGACCATATCTTTACGGACGACACTTTACACTAAAAACTGACCATAAGCCACTCCAATGGCTACACAACATGAAAGAGCCCAACGCTAAATTATTACGTTGGAAAACGCAACTCGCTGACTATGATTTCGAAATTCAGTACATAGAGGGAAAATCTAACAAAGTCGCTGACGCCCTATCTCGAATTCAACTTTGCAATGCTATAGATTCAGATAATCCTGAAACCTCTAATTGCACCAATTCAAATTTGCAATCTCCTCCTGTAGTGAATGAAGATGACATACAAAAGGAACTAGACAATTTTATTAAGGAATTCCCCCTAACTTCTCCTGACGAATTATTGGACAACGATAACAACCAAGAAATGACTGACGATAGCTCCTTAGTAACATTACATTCCCAACTTAGTTCGGATGAAACGCAGGGCATTGCTGATCCTGATAAAGCTATCAACATAGAATCCAACCAAATCATTTTGGAACGTCTTAATAAAACACATAAAGCCATTAAACTTTTTGGTAAAAACAGAATATATTGCTATTTTCTAGATCCAAAAGACACTTCTCACTTTAAAAAATTCTTAATTGAGTATTTGAAGCCTAACACAAAATATGGCATATATTTTAAAACTGACGGCATTCTTACTCAAAATTACCAACAAGCATTTCTAACGCTTTCCTCCCTTATTGAAACAAATTTTAGAACAAATCGCCTTATCCGATATTCTAAATTCTTGATAGATATCTTAACGGAAAATGAACAAATGGAAATTGTGGCTAACTACCACGTTGGTAAAAGTTGTCATAGAGGCATATCAGAAACAATAAATCAACTAAAAAGACGATATTATTGGCCTTCAATGATTAAAACAGTTACCGAATTTATAAACAATTGTCCCATATGTTTAAAAGTCAAGTATGACAGACGACCCTTTAAGGTTCAATATAATGTCACCCCTACTCCTGATAAACCATTCATGAAAATACAAATTGACGTTTTTCAGTATGACAAACAGAAATTTTTAACTATAATTGACTGTTTCTCAAAATTACTAACATTATACCCTCTACTTAGCTTGAATCAACCCCACATACAAGACAGTCTTCGAGAATACTTGAGACATTACCCTATACCTCAAACCATACAAATGGATAACGGTCCCGAATTTTCCAACCATAGTCTTCAAAACTTTTTAAGACTATATAACATTGAGCCCTATTATGTAACCCCAAACCATCCAGATTCTATGGGAACCATAGAACGTGCGCATTCCACTTTGATAGAAATGGCCAATGCATTAAAATTAAAATCTCCAAACATGAGTTCAGTGGAATTATTGAAATTAGCAAACATAACTTTTAATAATACCTTACAAACAACTACTCAATTGTCTCCCTTCGAAATGACATTTGGTTACACTAACAACCTGTACAACTCGAATGCACAAGACATAATTCTTGACCAACAAATAAATAAATACCACCAAAATCTAGAACTACTAAGAAACGAAATAAAAAGAATGCTTACTACAGAAAAAGAGAAACGAACTGAACGACTAAACGAAAACAGAGAACCTGAACCTGAACTTCCCGAAGGCCTATACCAGAAAGTAGGAAAAGACAAAGACAAACCCAAATTTAAGAAAATTCTTTATAATCCCCACACTAAACTAGCAATCAATCCGAATTCAAAAGCAATTGGTAAAAATCTAAAACCCTTTAAAATTCATCCACAACAAATTAAAAGACCAAGAAAAGTCATTCAGAAACAGACAGATCTTCCTTCTGTTTCAGGACTTCAAAAGAAGCCCCCTGGCAAAGATCAGAATTAAACTCAAGTATAGAATTTTGTAAGTTAGGAATATTGCATTCCACAATTTTTAGTTTTCAAGATTTAAGGTAGGTGATTGAAAAACATAATTTAGTTTCGAAAGACCCATTTATTTTATGGAAATTGGCGAAGGTAAATTGTCACTTCACCAACAACATTGTAACTTATTTTATTTCACTACCTCTAGCTAGTAAGTCTTATGATACATATTTTTTAGTATGCTGTCCTACTTTTAAGGAAGACGTATTATATACTACTTATGTACACCCTTCATTTATATTGTATGATTTGTATAACATATTTAGCTCTAACTGTACACTTATTAGGAATAATTACTATTGTAATAAGAATATTGTAACTTTAAATGACACTTGTATCAAATCTCTAATCAGTCATAAACAACTTAATAATTGTAACCACACTCAAGTACTTCCAACGAATGTTTGTAAATATATACCCATCATTAATCAAGTTTTAATCTTCAATCAATCTTATATCATTAAATTAAAAAACAAGAATGTTACTCTATATGCTCCATTTAGTCAATTATTATATTTAGAAAATAATGAAACTTTAATACCTAATGTAAGACCCCATGAATATTGGGACACTATTAATCACATTATATATCCTTCTGATTTTTTTTCTCCAAACCTTAAAACAACTATATCTTTTGAAGATGTACATAATGCTAATATCCAGCAAGAACCTCTATTATTATTAACTGACCATGAACCAAATCATGCATATATATTGTATTCCCTTCTAGGATGTTTAACATTATGTATTTGTATATATTTATTGAAATTGTATCACAAACATTGTACTCCTTCTTGTATAAAGACTCCACAATCTAATAGCAATGCCACACCTGGTGCAGAAAGGACCCCTCAATATCCCAGCCTATCTACGGTGAGGACACCTTAATTTAGGGGTGGAGGAGTTATATGTAATATTATAGCTATGCTTGTACATTTTATGCTAGCTAGACAGTTCCCACGAAACTGTCTTCCCTACTCTAGGATATAAGGTTCTCATTTTGTAAAATAATAGTTAGTTCATCATTCTGCTGTTAGCCAGTTACTATGCCTGTTCAATATTTGTAATTATTTCATAAATAAAGTTTTTTTTATTAAAACAAGTCGGTTTCCAGTATTATAATTTAGCCAGTGATTTCTGGGATCAGGGGGAAAGTTAACTTCTCCTAACCTTCGTATAACTGAGTGGTCGCAGGACGTTTTTATAGCAACCACGTTTTTATAGAACACTTTCACTCCACCCCTCCCTTCCCTGTATTGTGACATATTTTCTTGTTTTAAAAATTTAAAAGCTAATTTTTAAATGCAAAAATTAAAAAAATAAATAGGTAACGTTTTGTTTAGAAGTAAATTTCCTATAAGATCTTCAGGTATCGTTGTTTCAACATTTCAACACCCTGTATAAGTAGAAGGTCGTTAGTTAGTTCTTGCGACTCATGCCTGGTTTATAACTACGAGGTCATATCGCCTAAAAATCAATATTTGACTTACATAGCCCTCTTCTCGTCCCGTTCCCTTTCGACGATTTGACTAAAAATCGTTGTTGTCCTCAGAGGATTCTGCATATACATATAAAATTTCATGCCGATGCATGCATGCTATCGGGAGTTATCTTGTTCACAGACACAGACACAAACACACACACACACACTTACACATACAGCCAGACATTTTACTTCCTCAGCTATACGAATTGTCAGGAAAGTTATATAATCGGTCTCTGAGTATGTGCGTCTGTGTGTGTGCGTCTGTGTGTGTCTGTCAACACTCCCGATAGAATAAATGTATCGACACGAATTTTTTTATGTATACCCAGAACCCTAAAAGGACCACGATTCCAAACCATATCACTATAAGTCATATAATACATTTAGTCAATCGACCGTTTGAGCTAAAAATCAATATTTGACTTACAAAGCCCCCTTCTCGTCTCTTCCCTTTAGACGATTTGACTGAAAATCTGACACAAACACACACACACACACACACGTAGCTATACGAATTATAAGGACAGTTTTCGTCTCTGTGTATGTGCGTCTGTGTGTGTCTGTCAACACTCCCGATAGAATAAATGTATCGACACGAAATTTTTTATGTATACCTAGAACCCCAAAAGGACCACTATCCCAAACCATATGTCTCCCTCCTAATCTCCCAAAGAAAAGGGGACACATATAATCTAATGAATGTATTGACACGAAATTTCATATGTATGTTCAAAGCACTATAAGGTCGATATTTATTGATTTCAGGATCCAGGACACGCGAGACCGGAGCGCCTGAAGGGCATTGTCCAGGAATGGATTGTGGAAAGATGGCAACAGCGTTGGGCGCAATCGACAGATGGCCGAACCACCTTCGCTGCCCCCGGCTCCGGGAAGTAGGCAGAACAGAACCCCCCGAAGAATCTCGAGCTCACTCGGCACAAAGAGGCGTCAAGAAACCAAAGAGGACTGCGGACCGTTGACATTGAGCCGGTCCACAGTCGTCACAATTGTTTTTGTTAATTGAACGGGGAAAGGTGAAAGGTAACCCATTTCCCCGCCGATCAAATCAGGGTGATGTGACCGACCATCCTTCAGGGGGTCAGGAGCACCCAAAAAAAAAAAATAAACCTATTGATTTCAGTGAAATCAGCCAAAGAGGAATGAGGGATCAGAAGGGGCTCAACTGGAGAATCCCAATAACTGCCGATGTAGTGAATGTATCGTAATGACATTTTATATTTAAATTCTAAACCATATAAGAATGGCACCTATTAATTTTCTACAAAATCGGTCGAATGGAAGGAGGACCAGAGGAGGAGGCTCGACTCAATTACCTTTATAACTTCCGATGTAATGAATGAATCGACACACAATTTAGTATGCGGATTCAGAAGCTACAAAGTAAGTCAAATATTGAGTTTTAGCCTAAATCTTGATTAGCTTTGGTGGGAGAGCGAAAACGTTATTGATTATATTCGTGTTGGGGCCATTATAGCCAGTGATTTCTGGGATCAGGGGGAAAGTTAACTTCTCCTAACCTTCGTATAACTGAGTGGTCGCAGGACGTTTTTATAGCAACCACGTTTTTATAGAACACTTTCACTCCACCCCTCCCTTCCCTGTATTGTGACATATTTTCTTGTTTTAAAAATTTAAAAGCTAATTTTTAAATGCAAAAATTAAAAAAATAAATAGGTAACGTTTTGTTTAGAAGTAAATTTCCTATAAGATCTTCAGGTATCGTTGTTTCAACATTTCAACACCCTGTATAAGTAGAAGGTCGTTAGTTAGTTCTTGCGACTCATGCCTGGTTTATAACTACGAGGTCATATCGCCTAAAAATCAATATTTGACTTACATAGCCCTCTTCTCGTCCCTTCCCTTTCGACGATTTGACTAAAAATCGTTGTTGTCCTCAGAGGATTCTGCATATACATATAAAATTTCATGCCGATGCATGCATGCTATCGGGAGTTATCTTGTTCACAGACACAGACACAAACACACACACACACACACACACTTACACATACAGCCAGACATTTTACTTCCTCAGCTATACGAATTGTCAGGAAAGTTATATAATCGGTCTCTGTGTATGTGCGTCTGTGTGTGTCTGTCAACACTCCCGATAGAATAAATGTATCGACACGAATTTTTTTATGTATACCCAGAACCCTAAAAGGACCACGATTCCAAACCATATCACTATAAGTCATATAATACATTTAGTCAATCGACCGTTTGAGCTAAAAATCAATATTTGACTTACAAAGCCCCCTTCTCGTCTCTTCCCTTTAGACGATTTGACTGAAAATCTGACACAAACACACACACACACACGTAGCTATACGAATTATAAGGACAGTTTTCGTCTCTGTGTATGTGCGTCTGTGTGTGTCTGTCAACACTCCCGATAGAATAAATGTATCGACACGAAATTTTTTATGTATACCTAGAACCCCAAAAGGACCACTATCCCAAACCATATGTCTCCCTCCTAATCTCCCAAAGAGAAGGGGACACATATAATCTAATGAATGTATTGACACGAAATTTCATATGTATGTTCAAAGCACTATAAGGTCGATATTTATTGATTTCAGGATCCAGGACACGCGAGACCGGAGCGCCTGAAGGGCATTGTCCAGGAATGGATTGTGGAAAGATGGCAACAGCGTTGGGCGCAATCGACAGATGGCCGAACCACCTTCGCTGCCCCCGGCTCCGGGAAGTAGGCAGAACAGAACCCCCCGAAGAATCTCGAGCTCACTCGGCACAAAGAGGCGTCAAGAAACCAAAGAGGACTGCGGACCGTTGACATTGAGCCGGTCCACAGTCGTCACAATTGTTTTTGTAAATTGAACGGGGAAAGGTGAAAGGTAACCCATTTCCCCGCCGATCAAATCAGGGTGATGTGACCGACCATCCTTCAGGGGGTCAGGAGCACCCAAAAAAAAATAATAAACCTATTGATTTCAGTGAAATCAGCCAAAGAGGAATGAGGGATCAGAAGGGGCTCAACTGGAAAATCCCAATAACTGCCGATGTAGTGAATGTATCGTAATGACATTTTATATTTAAATTCAAAACCATATAAGAATGGCACCTATTAATTTTCTACAAAATCGGTCGAATGGAAGGAGGACCAGAGGAGGAGGCTCGACTCAATTACCTTTATAACTTCCGATGTAATGAATGAATCGACACACAATTTAGTATGCGGATTCAGAAGCTACAAAGTAAGTCAAATATAGAGTTTTAGCCTAAATCGTTGATTAGCTTTGGTGGGAGAGCGAAAACGTTATTGATTATATTCGTGTTGGGGCCATTATAGCCAGTGATTTCTGGGATCAGGGGGATAGTTAACTTCTCCTAACCTTCGTATAACTGAGTGGTCGCAGGACGTTTTTATAGCAACCACGTTTTTATAGAACACTTTCACTCCACCCCTCCCTTCCCTGTATTGTGACATATTTTCTTGTTTTAAAAATTTAAAAGCTAATTTTTAAATGCAAAAATTAAAAAAATAAATAGGTAACGTTTTGTTTAGAAGTAAATTTCCTATAAGATCTTCAGGTATCGTTGTTTCAACATTTCAACACCCTGTATAAGTAGAAGGTCGTTAGTTAGTTCTTGCGACTCATGCCTGGTTTATAACTACGAGGTCATATCGCCTAAAAATCAATATTTGACTTACATAGCCCTCTTCTCGTCCCTTCCCTTTCGACGATTTGACTAAAAATCGTTGTTGTCCTCAGAGGATTCTGCATATACATATAAAATTTCATGCCGATGCATGCATGCTATCGGGAGTTATCTTGTTCACAGACACAGACACAAACACACACACACTTACACATACAGCCAGACATTTTACTTCCTCAGCTATACGAATTGTCAGGAAAGTTATATAATCGGTCTCTGTGTATGTGCGTCTGTGTGTGTCTGTCAACACTCCCGATAGAATAAATGTATCGACACGAAATTCTTTATGTATACCTAGAACCCCAAAAGGACCACGATCCCTAACCATATGTCTCCCTCCTAATCTCCCAAAGAGACGGGGACACATATAATCTAATGAATGTATTGACACGAAATTTCATATGTATGTTCAAAGCACTATAAGGTCGATATTTATTGATTTCAGGATCCAGGACACGCGAGACCGGAGCGCCTGAAGGGCATTGTCCAGGAATGGATTGTGGAAAGATGGCAACAGCGTTGGGCGCAATCGACAGATGGCCGAACCACCTTCGCTGCCCCCGGCTCGGGGAAGTAGGCAGAACAGAACCCCCCGAAGAATCTCGAGCTCACTCGGTACAAAGAGGCGTCAAGAAACCAAAGACGACTGCGGACCGTAGACATTGAGGCGGATTTGGATTTTTTTTTTTTCAATGATATATTAATTTTTCATTATTTTGACTACTTATTCGCTTCATATGTACATATTGTATATGGATTGCGATTTTTTTTTGTTCCCCAGGAGGCCGCTCTCCTCGCTGTGGACCACTTGGACCACCTCGCCTCTCTCTACCTCTACCTAACTAAGGAAGGTAAAAATAAATTATATAAATCCCTTCAAGTTACATTCACTTTGAGGCGCGGTGACTGCCCAACTGTACGGCTGAATGATATCCCTCTGAAACATGAAAAAGACGTACGATAATTAGGACTCTACCTTGTCAGACGACTGACTTGAAACAAACATGTTACGCAGACTCGTCATAAAATGAAAAGTCGATTTGGTCTCCTCAAAAGACTATTAGACAAGCGACCTCAACTTCGCCTCAACCATAAACTGAGTGTCTACAAGTCCGTTATCAGATCTATCTGGGCATATGATGTTCAGCTAAACCATCTCACACCAAATGAATTCAAGCCATTCGAAACAAAATTCATGGAACAATCACACAATGCCCATATTACGTATCAAACTTAACATTACACCCCGATCTCAACATACCATTTTTATACGAAGTCACACAACAGTTATGCACTAATTTGCAGATACAGTTCACACTTTATCCGAACACACTGGTGGAAGCAATGTCGGTCCAGTCCTTGCCAGGCAGCCCACCTCGACGACTCAATCGTCTTTGGCCGCTTGACCTCCTGCCTGAGGAATAACCCTGAGGAGGAGGTGGTGCTGACCAGGCGTCTCATCAAGTAACCCAAATGTTTTTTGTTTTTCAAAGGGGTTTTTAAGGAGTACCTGACAGCATCATCTGTTAACGTCACATCCGAAGGACGGCGTGCTCAAGGTTTTTCCACTTCTCAAAGAAAAAGGCCTTGGCCGGGTTTCGAACCCGTGATCTCGAGCTCAATTTGCTAGCATGCTACCTCTGAGCTACCGGAGGCGCCCTTTTTGTGGGTCATGAACTATTAAGCCGGGTCCACAGTTGTAAAAGTTTGCGCCGAACCCGTGCGGCACAATAATTTTCGCCACAATGCAGGTAGTGTGGTCGTATGTGGCGCACGAAAAGAACACAAGAATTTTTGTCACATTCAACGCACACGATCCGTCGGTTGTCGGTTTTTTGACGAACATCAAAGAGATTTGCGCCGCATGCTGTTCAAGTGTGGTCGCTTCCAAACAATTTCAAATTTTTTTTTTTTATAACCCACACCCCAAACTTTTCTCTCTATTTTTTTTACATTAGTCATTTATACACTGCAAACCCAAATGTGTGACATTCAAACGAAATTTGTGTGTGAATGCTTGTAGACACATTTTACACACATAAAAATGAATGAAATATTCACACATCGAATTCATATGAATTTCAGTACTATAGAGTGTGAACTTCAGTCATACCATGGATGAAATTCAGGTACTTAAAAAGTATTACCCTAACCGTATATTTTATGGTAACAATATAAATTTGACTATAAAAATTGCACGTACACTTCCATTTTATTGCAAAATACCCTGAATACAGTAATATAGACATTTAAAACGTTGATAGAAAAGCTCTAATAACTGCATTTATTCAGATTTTTAACTTTTCAAAAATAAGTCTTTGACGAAATATAAATTTTTTAAGAACATTATTTTTTTAAATTGTTGTATCAAGTATTCGGCCGTCCAAAAATTCTAGTATATTTAAGTATGCAGCAGGATAAGCTATATCCCACACATAAGAACCTAATATACCCAGAACAACTTTTAGGTTTAATGGTTCATCGATTTTAATTTTAAAACATCCTAATGTAATGTCGTGATCGGTCATGTAAATAACTACCCTCGCTGAATCAACTTCTTGTGTTAAATTTTTCACTTGCCATAGTCTAAAACAATAAAAAAGTATTAGAAATCATTGATAACTAATGAATTGCATAGAATATACTATTCTCATTATTATCATATGTCAATTACTTTAACCTGAAAGTCTTATAAACATTGTCAATATAAACTAATCTTGCAATTATATAATACATTTAGTCAATCGACCGTTTGAGCTAAAAATCAATATTTGACTTACAAAGCCCCCTTCTCGTCTCTTCCCTTTAGACGATTTGACTGAAAATCGTTGTTGTCCTCAGAGGATTCTGTATATACATATAATATTTCGTGCCGATGCATGCATGCTATCGGGAGTTATCGTGTTCACAGACACAGACACAAACACACACGTAGCTATACGAATTATAAGGACAGTTTTCGTCTCTGTGTATGTGCGTCTGTGTGTGTCTGTCAACACTCCCGATAGAATAAATGTATCGACACGAAATTCTTTATGTATACCTAGAACCCCAAAAGGACCACGATCCCTAACCATATGTCTCCCTCCTAATCTCCCAAAGAGACGGGGACACATATAATCTAATGAATGTATTGACACGAAATTTCATATGTATGTTCAAAGCACTATAAGGTCGATATTTATTGATTTCAGGATACAGGACAGGCGAGACCGGAGCGCCTGAAGGGCATTGTCCAGGAATGGATTGTGGAAAGATGGCAACAGCGTTGGGCGCAATTGACAGATGGCCGAGCCACCTTCGCTGCCCCCGGCTCGGGGAAGTAGGCAGAACAGAACCCCCCGAAGAATCTCGAGCTCACTCGGCACAAAGAGGCGTCAAGAAACCAAAGACGACTGCGGACCGTAGACATTGAGCCGGTCCACAGTCGTCACAATTGTTTTTGTAAATTGAACGGGGAAAGGTGAAAGGTAACCCATTTCCCCGCCGATCAAATCAGGGTGATGTGACCGACCATCCTTCAGGGGGTCAGGAGCACCCAAAAAAAAAAAAAATAAACCTATTGATTTCAGTGAAATCAGCCAAAGAGGAATGAGGGATCAGAAGGGGCTCAGCTGGAAAATCCCAATAACTGCCGATGTAGTGAATGAATCGTAATGACATTTTATATTTAAATTCAAAACCCTATAAGAATGGCACCTATTAATTTTCTACAAAATCGGTCGAATGGAAGGAGGACCAGAGGAGGAGGCTCGACTCAATTACCTTTATAACTTCCGATGTAATGAATGAATCGACACACAATTTAGTATGCGGATTCAGAAGCTACAAAGTAAGTCAAATATTGAGTTTTAGCCTAAATCGTTGATTAGCTTTGGTGGGAGAGCGAAAACGTTATTGATTATATTCGTGTTGGGGCCATTATAGCCAGTGATTTCTGGGATCAGGGGGAAAGTTAACTTCTCCTAACCTTCGTATAACTGAGTGGTCGCAGGACGTTTTTATAGCAACCACGTTTTTATAGAACACTTTCACTCCCCCCCTCCCTTCCCCGTATTGTGACATATTTCCTTGTTTTAAAAATTTAAAAGCTAATTTTTAAATGCAAAAATTAAAAAAATAAATAGGTAACGTTTTGTTTAGAAGTAAATTTCCTATAAGATCTTCAGGTATCGTTGTTTCAACTTTTCAATACCCTGTATAGGTAGAAGGTCGTTAGTTAGGTCTTGTGACTCATGCCTGGTTTATAACTACGAGGTCATATCGCCTACTACCAAAGTACTCTTAAGTCGCCCGACTCTACTGTCGAGGTTGTAAACGTTGCCAACCCATGTTTATTCATCTAGGGTAGGGGTCTTTAACGAGTTTCTAACGCTTAACGTACCTTCCGAAGGAGGGCGTGCTCGGCCGGGTAGTAATCAAGTAGTAGTCCATGTTGGTTGTACAGATTACAAATAAAAAAATGTTTAAAAAAAATGATTTTACATTCAATTACCTTTGTTTATTTACAAACCATCTATAGGATATTGTTTTTTTAGTTCCAATTGCCTGATCTTGAGCTGAGTAGATATGTACGGTGAAAAAATAGAAAACTGAGAAAATGTACTGAATACACACCTCAAAACGTGCCTCGTTGGAAAATCAATGAAAGAGAAGATACCGATAAATCGATAGATAGGGTTTATGTGCCAAAGGGGGGTTAAAATTAAATGCCTTCGTTTCATGAGAAACGAAATGATTTTATCTGTATTCGTAATAATTGTTTGGCCATCATACGAAAAGAAGTCATACCGTTCTGTCACGGCATCTATCCACACTGACAAAAAAAATAGATATTTAAAAAAGATAATAGATTAACAAATAAATTACTTCAAAATATATTTCTAAAAACGTATATTACTTATGTTGTACTACAAAACCAATCGATCGTTTGGGATAAATGTCTATAGTTGACTTACATAGGGACTTCTAAATCCTCATACTAAATTTTATGTCGATATATTCATTACATCGACAGTAATAGGCATAGACCTAATCCAACTCTGCTTTAAAAAATTGCATTCTACGCTGAATTCCCTTCCCAATCCTATCGCTCAGCTCATGTCCTCTCAGTCCCATCCCGACAACCCTTTTTCGCCCCCTAAGAAGACGCTGGCCTCGCGATCTTCTGTGAGACTATCTAGGGGAGTCTTCTCCCATTAATTGTACATTTAATTTTATTTTATGTTCATTTCTACCCATTGTATATATTTTGTACACACTGTAAAATAAAAAATATTTATAATAAAAAAAAAATTTGGGTTTTTGAATTGAGCCCTCCCTCTGATCCCCTTCTTCCCTTTGACTGAATCAGCTGAAAATTATTTGGTGTCGTCGTTATGGGGTTCTGTATATACATATGAAATTATTTTTAGGTGTGATCATGTTCAGTCACGTATAAACGCAGACCGATTTTTTTTTTAAATTTTGGAATAGGGGGTTGGAAATTATGAAACTCAGCATCGAATTTCTGACCGATTACATAATTTCCCCTACTTCGTATATCTGGGGCAACAATAACACATATAAACAATTATAATAATAAAAAATATGCCACGTATAGCTGAGGAAGAAAAATCAGAAAGAATTCTGGAGAACCTCCCCATGGATATGAGGTTCATCAGTAATTTTCTTTGATACTTTAAATGGTGAAAAGTGAAAATTAGCTGAGGTGAGGATTCTCGTATTATGAAAAGAAGACAAACGGTCCAGAATTGAAGGGACATCCATATTTAATTTATGGCTTCGTTGACGGCCAAAACCTCTGATGGAGGCCTTTAAATGAATAACGGCCCCAAATGCAGGCCCACTATCAAATGCAAGTTGCCAACTTTTTATTCAGTTGGATTCATTATTTAATCAAAGGTTTTTGCCCGATGCAAAAGCCAAGCGTGCACCAGGTCACCCCTCGCCAATAATGCATTTTTCTCTTTCGAAATACCCCTCATGGCATGCATTTATAACATGTTGACTTCCAAAGCCCACTTTTTTTTTTTTGCACTAGCAGGCTACCCGGCGTTGCCCGGGCATAATTCTTCGTCTTACTACTTCGATAGTTCTATCAAAAATCTGTACTGAACCTGATAATTTCAGGTTTTATCCAATAAATAAGTGGTAAAACATTTAAGGGGGGCGCCTCTGAATTTTTCCAACACCTACAATGCTCGAGGGCGCCGGTAGCTCAGTGGTATGCGTGCTTGACTTCTGAGCTCAAGGTTGTGGGTTCGTAGCCCGACCGAGGCCCTTAGTTTATTTTATCTGGGAGGTAAAATAAACTTAAGCACGCCGTCCTTCGGATGGGACGTTAAGCGATGGTCCCGAGCCTGTACGATGTCAGGTACTCGTTGAAGACCCCTACACTAGATGAATAAAAAATTTAGGGTAGGCAAAATTTAGGACTCCCACAGTAGAGTCGGGCTCATGTCCACCAGAGTGACGAAAGAGCGCTCTGGTAGTAGGCGATATGACCTCGTAGTTAAAGCCCGGGCATGAGTCATAAAACCTAAACCTAAACCTAAACCTAAACCTACAATGCTCAGGAGTAACAGTAAAGGAGAGTTCCGCATTAGTTCTAGGAATGCGATAAGCTTGTCCACCCTCATGCACTCCGTTCTGCCAATTGTGACAGATGAGGAACAGGAATAACGTATCTGTCCCCATCCATAAAATATATTTTTTTATATTTATTCAATTACTATTTAAGTATATTTTTTCTTCCCCAGCTCTTCGAAGTATAGCAGAAGTTAGTTTAGTTGTAATCAGTCAGAAATTGGATTATGTGTTTAACCGGAGTTTCATGTTTTTCGACCCTCTGATTCCAAAAAAAAAAAATTGTTGTCTGTTTGTGTATGTCTGTGATAACGAAAACTCCCGATAGAATGAACATGTCGACACGAACTATTGTATGTGTCCAGGACTCCAAAAAGACAACACCTATTAATTTTCAGCTAAAAAAAATTGTCAAAGTAATTTTTTTTTTTTTATACTGTTTTATCTAGTTTTTATCGTCACACATGTATGTTGTATAAAATATTTATTATTATTTATGTTAGAATATAAAAGTATATTTCTTATTTTTAATGTTCAATCGGATATGCCTCGTGCGTGCTGATGAGGCTGTTAGAGATTGTCACCCTACCCTTCTCAAGGTTTTGCCCTTGGAGTGGAATCAGGGTAGGAAACAAGAAAGGGAAGAAACATACAACCAGATTGACAAATAATTAATTATATTTTAGTAAAAGACACATATAAACAATTGCTCCCAGGAAATAATTATTACTATGGATACTTAGATGGTTTGGCACGAGCCGCCTCCCAACGTCCGTCCAGCATGAGACCTCAAGCGTTCCTACCCCCCACCAGATATCACCGCCCATACCCTCTCTCTGTCCTCTCAAGTGAGAGGGGGAACAGAGGCCGTGTTCACGGAAGTCTTATGATCCGTGACAAGATGACCTGGCCCATTTGCTCCTCCACTTTCCTGCCTACTCTCTACTCAGTGATACTCTCCAGGCTAGGTACTTGCCCCCTTCCCAGGAGGCCGCCCCTCATAAGATGGCCGCCCTCCTCACTGTGGACCACTTGGACCAACTCGCCTCTCTCTATCCCTACCTAACTAAGGCTCTCCTCCACTGTCCTGCCTACTCTCCACTCTGACGTATGCTCCTAGCTAGGTACTTGCCCCCTCCCCAGGAGGCCGCCCTCCTCGATGTGGACCACTTGGACCAGCTTGCCTCTCTCTATCTCTACCTAACTAAGGCTCTCCTCCACTGTGCTGCCTGATCTCCACTCTGAGATGTGCTCCTAGCTAGGTACTTGCCCCCTCCCCAGGAGGCCGCCCCTCATAGGATGGCCGCCCTCCTCGCTGTGGACCACTTGGACCACCTCGCCTCTCTCTATGTCTACCTAACTGAGGCTCTCCTCCACTGTCCTGCCTACTCTCCACTCTAAGATATGCTCCTAGCATGGTACTTGCCCCCTCCCCAGGAGGCCGCCCTCCTCGCTGTGGTCCACTTGGAGCACCTCGCCTCTCTCTATCCCTACCTAACTGAGGCTCTCCTCCACTGTCCTCCTACTCTCCACTCTGAAATATGCTCCTAGCTAGGTACTTGCCCCCTCCCCAGGAGGCCGCCCTCCTCGCTGTGGACCACTTGGACCACCTCGCCTCTCTCTATCTCTACCTAACTAAGGCTCTCCTCCACTGTGCTGCCTACTCTCCACTCTGAGATATGCTCCTAGCTAGGTACTTGCCCCCTCCCCAGGAGGCCGCCCCTCATAGGATGGCCGCCCTCTTCGCTGTGACCACTTGGACCACCTCGCCTCTCTCTATCTCTACCTAACTAAGGCTCTCCTCCACTGTGCTGCCTACTCTTCACTCTGAGGTATGCTCCTAGCTAGGTACTTGCCCCCTCCCCAGGAGGCCGCCCCTCATAGGATGGCCGCCCTCTTCGCTGTGACCACTTGGACCACCTCGCCTCTCTCTATCCCTACCTAACTTAGGCTCTCCTCCGCTGTCCTGCCTACTCTCCACTCTGAGATATGCTCCTAGCTAGGTACTTGCCCCCTCCCCAGGAGGCCGCCCCTCATAGGATGGCCGCCCTCTTCGCTGTGACCACTTGGACCACCTCGCCTCTCTCTATCTCTACCTAACTAAGGCTCTCCTCCACTGTGCTGCCTACTCTTCACTCTGAGGTATGCTCCTAGCTAGGTACTTGCCCCCTCCCCAGGAGGCCGCCCCTCATAGGATGGCCGCCCTCTTCGCTGTGACCACTTGGACCACCTCGCCTCTCTCTATCTCTACCTAACTAAGGCTCTCCTCCACTGTGCTGCCTACTCTTCACTCTGAGGTATGCTCCTAGCTAGGTACTTGCCCCCTCCCCAGGAGGCCGCCCCTCATAGGATGGCCGCCCTCTTCGCTGTGACCACTTGGACCACCTCGCCTCTCTCTATCCCTACCTAACTTAGGCTCTCCTCCGCTGTCCTGCCTACTCTCCACTCTGAGATATGCTCCTAGCTAGGTACTTGCCCCCTCCCCAGGAGGCCGCCCTCCTCGCTGTGGACCACTTGGACCACCTCGCCTCTCTCTATCCCTACCTAACTAACTCTCCACTCTGAGATATGTTCCTAGCTAGGTAGTTGCCCCCTCTCCAGGAGGCCGCCCCTCATAGGATGGCCGCCCTCCTCGCTGTGGACCACTTGGACCACCTCGCCTCTCTCTATCTCTACCTAACTAAGGCTCTCCTACACTGTCCTGCCTACTCTCCACTCTGAGATATGCTCCTAGCTAGGTACTTGCCCCCTCCCCAGGAGGCCGCCCTCCTCGCTGAGGACCACTTGGACCACCTCGCCTCTCTCTATCCCTACCTAACTAACTCTCCACTCTGAGATATGTTCCTAGCTAGGTAGTTGCCCCCTCTCCAGGAGGCCGCCCCTCATAGGATGGCCGCCCTCCTCGCTGTGACCACTTGGACCACCTCGCCTCTCTCTATGTCTACCTAACTGAGGCTCTCCTCCACTGTCCTGCCTACTCTCCACTCTAAGATATGCTCTTAGCATGGTACTTGCCCCCTCCCCAGGAGGCCGCCCTCCTCGCTGTGGACCACTTGGACCACCTCGCCTCTCTCTATCTCCACCTAACTAAGGCTCTCCTCCACTGTCCTGCCTACTCTCCACTCTGAGATATGCTCCTAGCTAGGTACTTGCCCCCTCCCCAGGAGGCCGCCCCTCATAGGATGGCCGCCCTCCTCGCTGTGACCACTTGGACCACCTCGCCTCTCTCTATCCCTACCTAACTTAGGCTCTCCTCCACTGTCCTGCCTACTCTCCACTCTGAGATATGCTCCTAGCTAGGTACTTGCCCCCTCCCCAGGAGGCCGCCCCTCATAGGATGGCCGCCCTTCCTCGCTGTGACCACTTGGACCACCTCGCCTCTCTCTATCCCCACCTAACTTAGGCTCTCCTCCACTGTACTGCCTACTCTCCACTCTGAGATATGCTCCTAGCTAGGTAGTTGCCCCCTCTCCAGGAGGCCGCCCTCCTCGCTGTGGACCACTTGGACCACCTCGCCTCTCTCTATCTCTTCCTAACTAAGGCTCTCCTCCCCTGTGCTGCCTACTCTCCACTCTGAGATATGCTCCTAGCTAGGTACTTGCCCCCTCCCCAGGAGGCCGCCCCTCATAGGATGGCCGCCCTCTTCGCTGTGACCATTTGGACCACCTCGCCTCTCTCTATCTCTACCTAACTAAGGCTCTCCTCCACTGTGCTGCCTACTCTTCACTCTGAGGTATGCTCCTAGCTAGGTACTTGCTCCCTCCCTGAGAGGCCGCCCTCCTCGCTGTGGACCACTTGGGCCACCTCGCCTCTCTCTATCCCTACCTAACTCAGGCTCTCCTCCACTGTCCTGCCTACTCTCCACTCTGAGATATGCACCTAGCTAGGTACTTGCCCCCTCCCCAGGAGGCCGCCCCTCATAGGATGGCCGCCCTCCTCGCTGTGGACCACTTGGACCACCTCGCCTCTCTCTATCCCTACCTAACTAACTCTCCACTCTGAGATATGTTCCTAGCTAGGTAGTTGCCCCCTCCCCAGGAGGCCGCCCTCCTCGCTGTGGACCACTTGGACCACCTCGCCTCTCTCTATCCCTACCTAACTAACTCTCCACTCTGAGATATGTTCCTAGCTAGGTAGTTGCCCCCTCTCCAGGAGGCCGCCCCTCATAGGATGGCAGCCCTCCTCGCTGTGGACCACTTGGACCACCTCGCCTCTCTCTATCTCTACCTAACTAAGGCTCTCCTACACTGTCCTGCCTACTCTCCACTCCGAGATATGCTCCTAGCTAGGTACTTGCCCCCTCCCCAGGAGGCCGCCCCTCATAGGATGGCCGCCCTCCTCGCTGTGGACCACTTGGACCACCTCGCCTCTCTCTATCTCTACCTAACTAAGGCTCTCCTCCACTGTCCTGCCTACTCTCCACTCTGAGATATGCTCCTAACTAGGTACTTGCCCCCTCCCCAGGAGGCCGCCCTCCTCGCTGTGGACCACTTGGACCACCTCGCCTCTCTCTATCTCTACCTAACTAAGGCTCTCCTCCACTGTCCTGCCTACTCTCCACTCTGAGATATGCTCCTAACTAGGTACTTGCCCCCTCCCCAGGAAGCCGCCCTCCTCGCTGTGGACCACTTGGACCACCTCGCCTCTCTCTATCCCTACCTAACTAACTCTCCACTCTGAGATATGTTCCTAGCTAGGTAGTTGCCCCCTCTCCAGGAGGCCGCCCCTCATAGGATGGCCGCCCTCCTCGCTGTGGACCACTTGGACCACCTCGCCTCTCTCTATCTCTACCTAACTAAGGCTCTCCTACACTGTCCTGCCTACTCTCCACTCCGAGATATGCTCCTAGCTAGGTACTTGCCCCCTCCCCAGGAGGCCGCCCCTCATAGGATGGCCGCCCTCCTCGCTGTGGACCACTTGGACCACCTCGCCTCTCTCTATCTCTACCTAACTAAGGCTCTCCTCCACTGTCCTGCCTACTCTCCACTCTGAGATATGCTCCTAACTAGGTACTTGCCCCCTCCCCAGGAGGCCGCCCCTCATAGGATGGCCGCCCTTCTCGCTGTGGACCACTTGGACCACCTCGCCTCTCTCTATGTCTACCTAACTGAGGCTCTCCTCCACTGTCCTGCCTACTCTCCACTCTGAGATATGCTCCTAGCTAGGTACTTGCCCCCTCCCCAGGAGGCCGCCCCTCATAGGATGGCCGCCCTCCTCGCTGTGGACCACTTGTACCACCTCGCCTCTCTCTATCTCTACCTAACTAAGGCTCTCGTACAATGTCCTGCCTACTCTCCACTCTGAGATATGCTCTTAGCATGGTAATTGCCCCCTCCCCAGGAGGCCGCCCTCCTCGCTGTGGACCACTTGGACCACCTCGCCTCTCTCTATCTCTACCTAACTAAGGCTCTCCTCCACTGTGCTGCCTACTCTCCACTCTGAGATATGCTCCTAGCTAGGTAGTTGCCCCCTCCCCAGGAAGCTGCCCCTCATAGGATGGCCGCCCTCCTCGCTGTGGACCACTTGGACCACCTCGCCTCTCTCTATGTCTACCTAACTAAGGCTCTCCTCCACTGTGCTGCCTGATCTCCACTCTGAGATGTGCTCCTAGCTAGGTACTTGCCCCCTTCCCTGGAGGCCGCCCTCCTCGCTGTGGACCACTTGGACCTCCTCGCCTCTCTCTATCTCTACCTAACTAAGGCTCTCCTACACTGTCCTGCCTACTCTCCACTCTGAGATATGCTCCTAGCTAGGTACTTGCCCCCTCCCCAGGAGGCCGCCCCTCATAGGATGGCCGCCCTCCTCGCTGTGGACCACTTGGACCACCTCGCCTCTCTCTATGTCTACCTAACTGAGGCTCTCCTCCACTGTCCTGCCTACTCTCCACTCTAAGATATGCTCCTAGCATGGTACTTGCCCCCTCCCCAGGAGGCCGCCCTCCTCGCTGTGGTCCACTTGGAGCCCCTCGCCTCTCTCTATCCCTACCTAACTGAGGCTCTCCTCCACTGTCCTGCCTACTCTCCACTCTGAAATATGCTCCTAGCTAGGTACTTGCCCCCTCCCCAGGAGGCCGCCCTCCTCGCTGTGGACCACTTGGGCCATCTCGCCTCTTGGACCACCTCGCCTCTCTCTATCCCTACCTAACTTAGGCTCTCCTCCACTGTCCTGCCTACTCTCCACTCTGAGATATGCTCCTAGCTAGGTACTTGCCCCCTCCCCAGGAGGCCGCCCTCCTCGCTGTGGACCACTTGGACCACCTCGCCTCTCTCTATCTCTACCTAACTAAGGCTCTCCTCCACTGTGCTGCCTACTCTCCACTCTGAGATATGCTCCTAGCTAGGTACTTGCCCCCTCCCCAGGAGGCCGCCCCTCATAGGATGGCCGCCCTCTTCGCTGTGACCACTTGGACCACCTCGCCTCTCTCTATCTCTACCTAACTAAGGCTCTCCTCCACTGTGCTGCCTACTCTTCACTCTGAGGTATGCTCCTAGCTAGGTACTTGCCCCCTTCCCTGGAGGCCGCCCTCTTCGCTGTGGACCACTTGGACCACCTCGCCTCTCTCTATCTCTACCTAACTAAGGCTCTCCTCCACTGTCCTGCCTACCCTCCACTCTAAGATATGCTCCTAGCATGGTACTTGCCCCCTCCCCAGGAGGCCGCCCTCCTCGCTGTGGTCCACTTGGAGCACCTCGCCTCTCTCTATCCCTACCTAACTGAGGCTCTCCTCCACTGTCCTGCCTACTCTCCACTCTGAAATATGCTCCTAGCTAGGTACTTGCCCCCTCCCCAGGAGGCCGCCCTCCTCGCTGTGGACCACTTGGGCCATCTCGCCTCTTTCTATCCCTACCTAACTCAGGCTCTCCTCCACTGTCCTGCCTACTCTCCACTCTGAGATATGCTCCTAGCTAGGTACTTGCCCCCTCCCCAGGAGGCCGCCCTCTTCGATGTGGACCACTTGGACCAGCTTGCCTCTCTCTATCTCTACCTAACTAAGGCTCTCCTCCACTGTCCTGCCTACTCTCCACTCTGAAATATGCTCCTAGCTAGGTACTTGCCCCCTCCCCAGGAGGCCGCCCTCCTCGCTGTGACCACTTGGACCACCTCGCCTCTCTCTATCCCTACCTAACTTAGGCTCTCCTCCACTGTCCTGCCTACTATCCACTCTGAGATATGCACCTAGCTAGGTACTTGCCCCCTCCCCAGGAGGCCGCCCCTCATAGGATGGCCGCCCTCCTCGCTGTGGACCACTTGGACCACCTCGCCTCTCTCTATCCCTACCTAACTAACTCTCCACTCTGAGATATGTTCCTAGCTAGGTAGTTGCCCCCTCTCCAGGAGGCCGCCCCTCATAGGATGGCCGCCCTCCTCGCTGTGGACCACTTGGACCACCTCGCCTCTCTCTATCTCTACCTAACTAAGGCTCTCCTACACTGTCCTGCCTACTCTCCACTCTGAGATATGCTCCTAGCTGGGTACTTGCCCCCTCCCCAGGAGGCCGCCCTCCTCGCTGAGGACCACTTGGACCACCTCGCCTCTCTCTATCTCTACCTAACTAAGGCTCTCGTACACTGTCCTGCCTACTCTCCACTCTGAGATATGCTCCTAGCTAGGTACTTGCCCCCTCCCCAGGAGGCCGCCCCTCATAGGATGGCCGCCCTCTTCGCTGTGGACCACTTGGACCACCTCGCCTCTCTCTATGTCTACCTAACTGAGGCTCTCCTCCACTGTCCTGCCTACTCTCCACTCTAAGATATGCTCTTAGCATGGTACTTGCTCCCTCCCCAGGAGGCCGCCCTCCTCGCTGTGGACCACTTGGACCACCTCGCCTCTCTCTATCTCTATCTAACTAAGGCTCTCCTCCACTGTGCTGCCTACTCTCCACTCTGAGGTATGCTCCTAGCTAGGTACTTGCCCCCTCCCCAGGAGGCCGCCCTCCTCGCTGTGGACCACTTGGACCACCTCGCCTCTCTCTATCCCTACCTAACTAACTCTCCACTCAGAGATATGCTCCTAGCTAGGTAGTTGCCCCCTCCCCAGGAGGCCGCCCCTCATAGGATGGCCGCCCTTCTCGCTGTGGACCACTTGGACCACCTCGCCTCTCTCTATGTCTACCTAACTGAGGCTCTCCTCCACTGTCCTGCCTACTCTCCACTCTGAGATATGCTCCTAGCTAGGTACTTGCCCCCTCCCCAGGAGGCCGCCCCTCATAGGATGGCCGCCCTCCTCGCTGTGGACCACTTGGACCACCTCGGCTCTCTCTATCTCTACCTAACTAAGGCTCTCGTACAATGTCCTGCCTACTCTCCACTCTGAGATATGCTCTTAGCATGGTAATTGCCCCCTGCCCAGGAGGCCGCCCTCCTCGCTGTGGACCACTTGGACCACCTCGCCTCTCTCTATCTCTACCTAACTAAGGCTCTCCTCCACTGTGCTGCCTACTCTCCACTCTGAGATATGCTCCTAGCTAGGTAGTTGCCCCCTCCCCAGGAAGCTGCCCCTCATAGGATGGCCGCCCTCCTCGCTGTGGACCACTTGGACCACCGCGCCTCTCTCTATGTCTACCTAACTAAGGCTCTCCTCCACTGTGCTGTCTGATCTCCACTCTGAGATGTGCTCCTAGCTAGGTACTTGCCCCCTTCCCTGGAGGCCGCCCTCCTCGCTGTGGACCACTTGGACCACCTCGCCTCTCTCTATCTCTACCTAACTAAGGCTCTCCTCCACTGTGCTGCCTACTCTCCACTCTGAGATATGCTCCTAGCTAGGTAGTTGCCCCCTCCCCAGGAAGCTTCCCCTCATAGGATGGCCGCCCTCCTCGCTGTGGACCAC
Source organism: Aradus depressus (assembly GCA_963662175.1). NCBI lineage: Eukaryota > Metazoa > Arthropoda > Insecta > Hemiptera > Aradidae > Aradus > Aradus depressus. Next base: position 35,291,103 of record OY759218.1, read on the forward strand.
TTGGACCACCTCGCCTCTCTCTATCTCTATCCAACTAAGGCTCTCCTCCACTGTGCTGCCTACTCTCCACTCTGAGGTATGCTCCTAGCTAGGTACTTGCCCCCTCCCCAGGAGGCCGCCCTCCTCGCTGTGGACCACTTGGACCACCTCGCCTCTCTCTATCCCTACCTAACTAACTCTCCACTCAGAGATATGCTCCTAGCTAGGTAGTTGCCCCCTCCCCAAGAGGCCGCCCCTCATAGGATGGCCGCCCTTCTCGCTGTGGACCACTTGGACCACCTCGCCTCTCTTTATGTCTACCTAACTGAGGCTCTCCTCCACTGTCCTGCCTACTCTCCACTCTGAGATATGCTCCTAGCTAGGTACTTGCCCCCTCCCCAGGAGGCCGCCCCTCATAGGATGGCCGCCCTCCTCGCTGTGGACCACTTGGACCACCTCGGCTCTCTCTATCTCTACCTAACTAAGGCTCTCGTACAATGTCCTGCCTACTCTCCACTCTGAGATATGCTCTTAGCATGGTAATTGCCCCCTCCCCAGGAGGCCGCCCTCCTCGCTGTGGACCACTTGGACCACCTCGCCTCTCTCTATCTCTACCTAACTAAGGCTCTCCTCCACTGTGCTGCCTACTCTCCACTCTGAGATATGCTCCTAGCTAGGTAGTTGCCCCCTCCCCAGGAAGCTGCCCCTCATAGGATGGCCGCCCTCCTCGCTGTGGACCACTTGGACCACCTCGCCTCTCTCTATGTCTACCTAACTAAGGCTCTATTCCACTGTGCTGCCTGATCTCCACTCTGAGATGTGCTCCTAGCTAGGTACTTGCCCCCTTCCCTGGAGGCCGCCCTCCTCGCTGTGGACCACTTGGACCACCTCGCCTCTCTCTATCTCTACCTAACTAAGGCTCTCCTACACTGTCCTGCCTACTCTCCACTCTGAGATATGCTCCTAGCTAGGTACTTGCCCCCTCCCCAGGAGGCCGCCCCTCATAGGATGGCCGCCCTCCTCGCTGTGGACCACTTGGACCACCTCGCCTCTCTCTATGTCTACCTAACTGAGGCTCTCCTCCACTGTCCTGCCTACTCTCCACTCTAAGATATGCTCCTAGCATGGTACTTGCCCCCTCCCCAGGAGGCCGCCCTCCTCGCTGTGGTCCACTTGGAGCACCTCGCCTCTCTCTATCCCTACCTAACTGAGGCTCTCCTGCACTGTCCTGCCTACTCTCCACTCTGAAATATGCTCCTAGCTAGGTACTTGCCCCCTCCCCAGGAGGCCGCCCTCCTCGCTGTGGACCACTTGGGCCTTCTCGCCTCTCTCTATCCCTACCTAACTCAGGCTCTCCTCCACTGTCCTGCCTACTGTCCACTCTGAGATATGCTCCTAGCTAGGTACTTGCCCCCTCCCCAGGAGGCCGCCCTCTTCGATGTGGACCACTTGGACCAGCTTGCCTCTCTCTATCTCTACCTAACTAAGGCTCTCCTCCACTGTCCTGCCTACTCTCCACTCTGAAATATGCTCCTAGCTAGGTACTTGCCCCCTCCCCAGGAGGCCGCCCTCCTCGCTGTGGCCACTTGGACCACCTCGCCTCTCTCTATCCCTACCTAACTTAGGCTCTCCTCCACTGTCCTGCCTACTCTCCACTCTGAGATATGCACCTAGCTAGGTACTTGCCCCCTCCCCAGGAGGCCGCCCCTCATAGGATGGCCGCCCTCCTCGCTGTGGACCACATGGACCACCTCGCCTCTCTCTATCCCTACCTAACTAACTCTCCACTCTGAGATATGTTCCTAGCTAGGTAGTTGCCCCCTCTCCAGGAGGCCGCCCCTCATAGGATGGCCGCCCTCCTCGCTGTGGACCACTTGGACCACCTCGCCTCTCTCTATCTCTACCTAACTAAGGCTCTCCTACACTGTCCTGCCTACTCTCCACTCTGAGATTTGCTCCTAGCTAGGTACTTGCCCCCTCCCCAGGAGGCCGCCCTCCTCGCTGAGGACCACTTGGACCACCTCGCCTCTCTCTATCTCTACCTAACTAAGGCTCTCGTACACTGTCCTGCCTACTCTCCACTCTGAGATATGCTCCTAGCTAGGTACTTGCCCCCTCCCCAGGAGGCCGCCCCTCATAGGATGGCCGCCCTCTTCGCTGTGGACCACTTGGACCACCTCGCCTCTCTCTATGTCTACCTAACTGAGGCTCTCCTCCACTGTCCTGCCTACTCTCCACTCTAAGATATGCTCTTAGCATGGTACTTGCTCCCTCCCCAGGAGGCCGCCCTCCTCGCTGTGGACCACTTGGACCACCTCGCCTCTCTCTATCTCTACCTAACTAAGGCTCTCCTCCACTGTCCTGCCTACTCTCCACTCTGAGATATGCTCCTAACTAGGTACTTGCCCCCTCCCCAGGAGGCCGCCCTCCTCGCTGTGGACCACTTGGACCACCTCGCCTCTCTCTATCTCTACCTAACTAAGGCTCTCCTCCACTCTGCTGCCTACTCTCCACTCTGAGGTATGCTCCTACCTAGGTACTTGCCCCCTCCCCAGGAGGCCGCCCTCCTCGCTGTGGACCACTTGGACCACCTCGCCTCTCTCTATCCCTACCTAACTAACTCTCCACTCAGAGATATGCTCCTAGCTAGGTAGTTGCCCCCTCCCCAGGAGGCCGCCCCTCATAGGATGGCCGCCCTCCTCGCTGTGGACCACTTGGACCACCTCGGCTCTCTCTATCTCTACCTAACTAAGGCTCTCGTACAATGTCCTGCCTACTCTCCACTCTGAGATATGCTCTTAGCATGGTAATTGCCCCCTCCCCAGGAGGCCGCCCTCCTCGCTGTGGACCACTTGGACCACCTCGCCTCTCTCTATCTCTACCTAACTAAGGCTCTCCTCCACTGTGCTGCCTACTCTCCACTCTGAGATATGCTCCTAGCTAGGTACTTGCCCCCTCCCCAGGAGGCCGCCCTCCTCGCTGAGGACCACTTGGACCACCTCGCCTCTCTCTATCTCTACCTAACTAAGGCTCTCGTACACTGTCCTGCCTACTCTCCACTCTGAGATATGCTCCTAGCTAGGTACTTGCCCCCTCCCCAGGAGGCCGCCCCTCATAGGATGGCCTCCCTCTTCGCTGTGGACCACTTGGACCACCTCGCCTCTCTCTATGTCTACCTAACTGAGGCTCTCCTCCACTGTCCTGCCTACTCTCCACTCTAAGATATGCTCTTAGCATGGTACTTGCTCCCTCCCCAGGAGGCCGCCCTCCTCGCTGTGGACCACTTGGACCACCTCGCCTCTCTCTATCTCTACCTAACTAAGGCTCTCCTCCACTGTCCTGCCTACTCTCCACTCTGAGATATGTTCCTAACTAGGTACTTGCCCCCTCCCCAGGAGGCCGCCCTCCTCGCTGTGGACCACTTGGACCACCTCGCCTCTCTCTATCTCTACCTAACTAAGGCTCTCCTCCACTCTGCTGCCTACTCTCCACTCTGAGGTATGCTCCTAGCTAGGTACTTGCCCCCTCCCCAGGAGGCCGCCCTCCTCGCTGTGGACCACTTGGACCACCTCGCCTCTCTCTATCCCTACCTAACTAACTCTCCACTCAGAGATATGCTCCTAGCTAGGTAGTTGCCCCCTCCCCAGGAGGCCGCCCCTCATAGGATGGCCGCCCTTCTCGCTGTGGACCACTTGGGCCACCTCGCCTCTCTCTATGTCTACCTAACTGAGGCTCTCCTCCACTGTCCTGCCTACTCTCCACTCTGAGATATGCTCCTAGCTAGGTACTTGCCCCCTCCCCAGGAGGCCGCCCCTCATAGGATGGCCGCCCTCCTCGCTGTGGACCACTTGGACCACCTCGGCTCTCTCTATCTCTACCTAACTAAGGCTCTCGTACAATGTCCTGCCTACTCTCCACTCTGAGATATGCTCTTAGCATGGTAATTGCCCCCTCCCCAGGAGGCCGCCCTCCTCGCTGTGGACCACTTGGACCACCTCGCCTCTCTCTATGTCTACCTAACTAAGGCTCTCCTCCACTGTGCTGCCTACTCTCCACTCTGAGGTATGCTCCTAGCTAGGTACTTGCCCCCTCCCCAGGAGGCCGCCCTCGTCGCTGTGGACCACTTGGACCACCTCGCCTCTCTCTATCCCTACCTAACTAACTCTCCACTCAGAGATATGCTCCTAGCTAGGTAGTTGCCCCCTCCCCAGGAGGCCGCCCCTCATAGGATGGCCGCCCTTCTCGCTGTGGACCACTTGGACCACCTCGCCTCTCTCTATGTCTACCTAACTGAGGCTCTCCTCCACTGTCCTGCCTACTCTCCACTCTGAGATATGCTCCTAGCTAGGTACTTGCCCCCTCCCCAGGAGGCCGCCCCTCATAGGATGGCCGCCCTCCTCGCTGTGGACCACTTGGACCACCTCGGCTCTCTCTATCTCTACCTAACTAAGGCTCTCGTACAATGTCCTGCCTACTCTCCACTCTGAGATATGCTCTTAGCATGGTAATTGCCCCCTGCCCAGGAGGCCGCCCTCCTCGCTGTGGACCACTTGGACCACCTCGCCTCTCTCTATCTCTACCTAACTAAGGCTCTCCTCCACTGTGCTGCCTACTCTCCACTCTGAGATATGCTCCTAGCTAGGTAGTTGCCCCCTCCCCAGGAAGCTGCCCCTCATAGGATGGCCGCCCTCCTCGCTGTGGACCACTTGGACCACCGCGCCTCTCTCTATGTCTACCTAACTAAGGCTCTCCTCCACTGTGCTGTCTGATCTCCACTCTGAGATGTGCTCCTAGCTAGGTACTTGCCCCCTTCCCTGGAGGCCGCCCTCCTCGCTGTGGACCACTTGGACCACCTCGCCTCTCTCTATCTCTACCTAACTAAGGCTCTCCTCCACTGTGCTGCCTACTCTCCACTCTGAGATATGCTCCTAGCTAGGTAGTTGCCCCCTCCCCAGGAAGCTTCCCCTCATAGGATGGCCGCCCTCCTCGCTGTGGACCACTTGGACCACCTCGCCTCTCTCTATCTCTATCCAACTAAGGCTCTCCTCCACTGTGCTGCCTACTCTCCACTCTGAGGTATGCTCCTAGCTAGGTACTTGCCCCCTCCCCAGGAGGCCGCCCTCCTCGCTGTGGACCACTTGGACCACCTCGCCTCTCTCTATCCCTACCTAACTAACTCTCCACTCAGAGATATGCTCCTAGCTAGGTAGTTGCCCCCTCCCCAAGAGGCCGCCCCTCATAGGATGGCCGCCCTTCTCGCTGTGGACCACTTGGACCACCTCGCCTCTCTTTATGTCTACCTAACTGAGGCTCTCCTCCACTGTCCTGCCTACTCTCCACTCTGAGATATGCTCCTAGCTAGGTACTTGCCCCCTCCCCAGGAGGCCGCCCCTCATAGGATGGCCGCCCTCCTCGCTGTGGACCACTTGGACCACCTCGGCTCTCTCTATCTCTACCTAACTAAGGCTCTCGTACAATGTCCTGCCTACTCTCCACTCTGAGATATGCTCTTAGCATGGTAATTGCCCCCTCCCCAGGAGGCCGCCCTCCTCGCTGTGGACCACTTGGACCACCTCGCCTCTCTCTATCTCTACCTAACTAAGGCTCTCCTCCACTGTGCTGCCTACTCTCCACTCTGAGATATGCTCCTAGCTAGGTAGTTGCCCCCTCCCCAGGAAGCTGCCCCTCATAGGATGGCCGCCCTCCTCGCTGTGGACCACTTGGACCACCTCGCCTCTCTCTATGTCTACCTAACTAAGGCTCTATTCCACTGTGCTGCCTGATCTCCACTCTGAGATGTGCTCCTAGCTAGGTACTTGCCCCCTTCCCTGGAGGCCGCCCTCCTCGCTGTGGACCACTTGGACCACCTCGCCTCTCTCTATCTCTACCTAACTAAGGCTCTCCTACACTGTCCTGCCTACTCTCCACTCTGAGATATGCTCCTAGCTAGGTACTTGCCCCCTCCCCAGGAGGCCGCCCCTCATAGGATGGCCGCCCTCCTCGCTGTGGACCACTTGGACCACCTCGCCTCTCTCTATGTCTACCTAACTGAGGCTCTCCTCCACTGTCCTGCCTACTCTCCACTCTAAGATATGCTCCTAGCATGGTACTTGCCCCCTCCCCAGGAGGCCGCCCTCCTCGCTGTGGTCCACTTGGAGCACCTCGCCTCTCTCTATCTCTACCTAACTAAGGCTCTCCTCCACTGTCCTGCCTACTCTCCACTCTGAGATATGCTCCTAACTAGGTACTTGCCCCCTCCCCAGGAGGCCGCCCTCCTCGCTGTGGACCACTTGGACCACCTCGCCTCTCTCTATCTCTACCTAACTAAGGCTCTCCTCCACTCTGCTGCCTACTCTCCACTCTGAGGTATGCTCCTACCTAGGTACTTGCCCCCTCCCCAGGAGGCCGCCCTCCTCGCTGTGGACCACTTGGGCCTTCTCGCCTCTCTCTATCCCTACCTAACTCAGGCTCTCCTCCACTGTCCTGCCTACTGTCCACTCTGAGATATGCTCCTAGCTAGGTACTTGCCCCCTCCCCAGGAGGCCGCCCTCTTCGATGTGGACCACTTGGACCAGCTTGCCTCTCTCTATCTCTACCTAACTAAGGCTCTCCTCCACTGTCCTGCCTACTCTCCACTCTGAAATATGCTCCTAGCTAGGTACTTGCCCCCTCCCCAGGAGGCCGCCCTCCTCGCTGTGGCCACTTGGACCACCTCGCCTCTCTCTATCCCTACCTAACTTAGGCTCTCCTCCACTGTCCTGCCTACTCTCCACTCTGAGATATGCACCTAGCTAGGTACTTGCCCCCTCCCCAGGAGGCCGCCCCTCATAGGATGGCCGCCCTCCTCGCTGTGGACCACTTGGACCACCTCGCCTCTCTCTATCCCTACCTAACTAACTCTCCACTCTGAGATATGTTCCTAGCTAGGTAGTTGCCTCCTCTCCAGGAGGCCGCCCCTCATAGGATGGCCGCCCTCCTCGCTGTGGACCACTTGGACCACCTCGCCTCTCTCTATCTCTACCTAACTAAGGCTCTCCTACACTGTCCTGCCTACTCTCCACTCTGAGATTTGCTCCTAGCTAGGTACTTGCCCCCTCCCCAGGAGGCCGCCCTCCTCGCTGAGGACCACTTGGACCACCTCGCCTCTCTCTATCTCTACCTAACTAAGGCTCTCGTACACTGTCCTGCCTACTCTCCACTCTGAGATATGCTCCTAGCTAGGTACTTGCCCCCTCCCCAGGAGGCCGCCCCTCATAGGATGGCCGCCCTCTTCGCTGTGGACCACTTGGACCACCTCGCCTCTCTCTATGTCTACCTAACTGAGGCTCTCCTCCACTGTCCTGCCTACTCTCCACTCTAAGATATGCTCTTAGCATGGTACTTGCTCCCTCCCCAGGAGGCCGCCCTCCTCGCTGTGGACCACTTGGACCACCTCGCCTCTCTCTATCTCTACCTAACTAAGGCTCTCCTCCACTGTCCTGCCTACTCTCCACTCTGAGATATGCTCCTAACTAGGTACTTGCCCCCTCCCCAGGAGGCCGCCCTCCTCGCTGTGGACCACTTGGACCACCTCGCCTCTCTCTATCTCTACCTAACTAAGGCTCTCCTCCACTCTGCTGCCTACTCTCCACTCTGAGGTATGCTCCTACCTAGGTACTTGCCCCCTCCCCAGGAGGCCGCCCTCCTCGCTGTGGACCACTTGGACCACCTCGCCTCTCTCTATCCCTACCTAACTAACTCTCCACTCAGAGATATGCTCCTAGCTAGGTAGTTGCCCCCTCCCCAGGAGGCCGCCCCTCATAGGATGGCCGCCCTCCTCGCTGTGGACCACTTGGACCACCTCGGCTCTCTCTATCTCTACCTAACTAAGGCTCTCGTACAATGTCCTGCCTACTCTCCACTCTGAGATATGCTCTTAGCATGGTAATTGCCCCCTCCCCAGGAGGCCGCCCTCCTCGCTGTGGACCACTTGGACCACCTCGCCTCTCTCTATCTCTACCTAACTAAGGCTCTCCTCCACTGTGCTGCCTACTCTCCACTCTGAGATATGCTCCTAGCTAGGTACTTGCCCCCTCCCCAGGAGGCCGCCCTCCTCGCTGAGGACCACTTGGACCACCTCGCCTCTCTCTATCTCTACCTAACTAAGGCTCTCGTACACTGTCCTGCCTACTCTCCACTCTGAGATATGCTCCTAGCTAGGTACTTGCCCCCTCCCCAGGAGGCCGCCCCTCATAGGATGGCCTCCCTCTTCGCTGTGGACCACTTGGACCACCTCGCCTCTCTCTATGTCTACCTAACTGAGGCTCTCCTCCACTGTCCTGCCTACTCTCCACTCTAAGATATGCTCTTAGCATGGTACTTGCTCCCTCCCCAGGAGGCCGCCCTCCTCGCTGTGGACCACTTGGACCACCTCGCCTCTCTCTATCTCTACCTAACTAAGGCTCTCCTCCACTGTCCTGCCTACTCTCCACTCTGAGATATGTTCCTAACTAGGTACTTGCCCCCTCCCCAGGAGGCCGCCCTCCTCGCTGTGGACCACTTGGACCACCTCGCCTCTCTCTATCTCTACCTAACTAAGGCTCTCCTCCACTCTGCTGCCTACTCTCCACTCTGAGGTATGCTCCTAGCTAGGTACTTGCCCCCTCCCCAGGAGGCCGCCCTCCTCGCTGTGGACCACTTGGACCACCTCGCCTCTCTCTATCCCTACCTAACTAACTCTCCACTCAGAGATATGCTCCTAGCTAGGTAGTTGCCCCCTCCCCAGGAGGCCGCCCCTCATAGGATGGCCGCCCTTCTCGCTGTGGACCACTTGGACCACCTCGCCTCTCTCTATGTCTACCTAACTGAGGCTCTCCTCCACTGTCCTGCCTACTCTCCACTCTGAGATATGCTCCTAGCTAGGTACTTGCCCCCTCCCCAGGAGGCCGCCCCTCATAGGATGGCCGCCCTCCTCGCTGTGGACCACTTGGACCACCTCGGCTCTCTCTATCTCTACCTAACTAAGGCTCTCGTACAATGTCCTGCCTACTCTCCACTCTGAGATATGCTCTTAGCATGGTAATTGCCCCCTCCCCAGGAGGCCGCCCTCCTCGCTGTGGACCACTTGGACCACCTCGCCTCTCTCTATGTCTACCTAACTGAGGCTCTCCTCCACTGTCCTGCCTACTCTCCACTCTAAGATATGCTCCTAGCATGGTACTTGCCCCCTCCCCAGGAGGCCGCCCTCATCGCTGTGGTCCACTTGGAGCACCTCGCCTCTCTCTATCCCTACCTAACTGAGGCTCTCCTCCACTGTCCTGCCTACTCTCCACTCTGAAATATGCTCCTAGCTAGGTACTTGCCCCCTCCCCAGGAGGCCGCCCTCCTCGCTGTGGACCACTTGGGCCATCTCGCCTCTCTCTATCCCTACCTAACTCAGGCTCTCCTCCACTGTCCTGCGTACTCTCCACTCTGAGATATGCTCCTAGCTAGGTACTTGCCCCCTCCCCAGGAGGCCACCCCTCATAGGATGGCCGCCCTCCTCGCTGTGACCACTTGGACCATCTCGCCTCTCTCTATCCCTACCTAACTTAGGCTCTCCTCCACTGTCCTGCCTACTCTCCACTCTGAGATATGCTCCTAGCTAGGTACTTGCCCCCTCCCCAGGAGGCCGCCCTCCTCGCTGTGGACCACTTGGACCACCTCGCCTCTCTCTCTCTCTACCTAACTAAGGCTCTCCTCCACTGTGCTGCCTACTCTCCACTCTGAGATATGCTCCTAGCTAGGTACTTGCCCCCTCCCCAGGAGGCCGCCCCTCATAGGATGGCCGCCCTCTTCGCTGTGACCACTTGGACCACCTCGCCTCTCTCTATCTCTACCTAACTAAGGCTCTCCTCCACTGTGCTGCCTACTCTTCACTCTGAGGTATGCTCCTAGCTAGGTACTTGCCCCCTCCCCAAGAGGCCGCCCTCCTCGCTGTGGACCACTTGGGCCACCTCGCCTCTCTCTATCCCTACCTAACTCAGGCTCTCCTCCACTGTCCTGCCTACTCTCCACTCTGAGATATGCACCTAGCTAGGTACTTGCCCCCTCCCCAGGAGGCCGCCCCTCATAGGATGGCCGCCCTACTCGCTGTGGACCACTTGGACCACCTCGCCTCTCTCTATCCCTACCTAACTAACTCTCCACTCTGAGATATGTTCCTAGCTAGGTAGTTGCCCCCTCTCTAGGAGGCCGCCCCTCATAGGATGGCCGCCCTCCTCGCTGTGGACCACTTGGACCACCTCGCCTCTCTCTATCTCTACCTAACTAAGGCTCTCCTACACTGTCCTGCCTACTCTCCACTCTGAGATATGCTCCTAGCTAGGTACTTGCCCCCTCCCCAGGAGGCCGCCCCTCATAGGATGGCCGCCTTCTTCGCTGTGGACCACTTGGACCACCTCGCCTCTCTCTATCTCTATCTAACTAAGGCTCTCCTCCACTGTGCTGCCTACTCTCCACTCTGAGGTATGCTCCTAGCTAGGTACTTGCCCCCTCCCCAGGAGGCCGCCCTCCTCGCTGTGGACCACTTGGACCACCTCGCCTCTCTCTATCCCTACCTAACTAACTCTCCACTCAGAGATATGCTCCTAGCTAGGTAGTTGCCCCCTCCCCAGGAGGCCGCCCCTCATAGGATGGCCGCCCTTCTCGCTGTGGTCCACTTGGACCACCTCGCCTCTCTCTATGTCTACCTAACTGATGCTCTCCTCCACTGTCCTGCCTACTCTCCACTCTGAGATATGCTCCTAGCTAGGTACTTGCCCCCTACCCAGGAGGCCGCCCTCCTCGCTCTGGACCACTTGGACCACCTCGCCTCTCTCTATCTCTACCTAACTACGGCTCTCCTACACTGTCCTGCCTACTCTCCACTCTGAGATATGCTCCTAGCTAGGTACTTGCCCCCTCCGCAAGAGGCCTCCCTCCTCGCTGTGGACCACTTGGACCACCTCGTCTCTCTCTCTATCCCCACCTAACTAAGGCTCTCCTCCACTGTCCTGCCTACTCTCCACTCTGAGATATGCTCCTAACTAGGTACTTGCCCCCTCCCCAGGAGGCCGCCCTCCTCGCTGTGGACCACTTGGACCACCTCGCCTCTCTCTATCTCTACCTAACTAAGGCTCTCCTCCACTGTGCTGCCTACTCTCCACTCTGAGATATGCTCCTAGCTAGGTATTTGCCCCCTCCCCGGGAAGCCGCCTCTCATAGGATGGCCGCCCTCCTCGCTGGGGACCACTTGGACCACCTCGCCTCTCTCTATCTCTACCTAACTAAGGCTCTCCTCCACTGTGCTGCCTACTCTCCACTCTGAGATATGCTCCTAGCTAGGTACTTGCCCCCTCCCCAGGAGGCCGCCCTCCTCGCTGTGGACCACTTGGACCACCTCGCCTCTCTCTATCTCTACCTAACTAAGGCTCTCGTACACTGTCCTGCCTACTCTCCACTCTGAGATATGCTCCTAGCTAGGTACTTGCCCCCTCCCCAGGAGGCCCCCCCTCATACGATGGCCGCCTTCTTCGCTGTGGACCACTTGGACCACCTCGCCTCTCTCTATGTCTACCTAACTGAGGCTCTCCTCCACTGTCCTGCCTACTCTCCACTCTAAGATATGCTCTTAGCATGGTACTTGCTCCCTCCCCAGGAGGCCGCCCTCCTCGCTGTGGACCACTTGGACCACCTCGCCTCTCTCTATCTCTACCTAACTAAGGCTCTCCTCCACTGTCCTGCCTACTCTCCACTCTGAGATATGCTCCTAACTAGGTACTTGCCCCCTCCCCAGGAGGCCGCCCTCCTCGCTGTGGACCACTTGGACCACCTCGCCTCTCTCTATCTCTACCTAACTAAGGCTCTCCTCCACTGTGCTGCCTACTCTCCACTCTGAGATATGCTCCTAGCTAGGTATTTGCCCCCTCCCCGGGAAGCCGCCTCTCATAGGATGGCCGCCCTCCTCGCTGTGGACCACTTGGACCACCTCGCCTCTCTCTATCTCTACCTAACTAAGGCTCTCGTACACTGTCCTGCCTACTCTCCACTCTGAGATATGCTCCTAGCTAGGTACTTGCCCCCTCCCCAGGAGGCCGCCCCTCATAGGATGGCCGCCTTCTTCGCTGTGGACCACTTGGACCACCTCGCCTCTCTCTATGTCTACCTAACTGAGGCTCTCCTCCACTGTCCTGCCTACTCTCCACTCTAAGATATGCTCCTAGCTAGGTACTTGCCCCCTCCCCAGGAGGCCGCCCTCCTCGCTGTGGACCACTTGGACCACCTCGCCTCTCTCTATCCCTACCTAACTAACTCTCCACTCAGAGATATGCTCCTAGCTAGGTAGTTGCCCCCTCCCCAGGAGGCCGCCCCTCATAGGATGGCCGCCCTTCTCGCTGTGGTCCACTTGGACCACCTCGCCTCTCTCTATGTCTACCTAACTGATGCTCTCCTCCACTGTCCTGCCTACTCTCCACTCTGAGATATGCTCCTAGCTAGGTACTTGCCCCCTACCCAGGAGGCCGCCCTCCTCGCTCTGGACCACTTGGACCACCTCGCCTCTCTCTATCTCTACCTAACTACGGCTCTCCTACACTGTCCTGCCTACTCTCCACTCTGAGATATGCTCCTAGCTAGGTACTTGCCCCCTCCGCAAGAGGCCTCCCTCCTCGCTGTGGACCACTTGGACCACCTCGTCTCTCTCTCTATCCCCACCTAACTAAGGCTCTCCTCCACTGTCCTGCCTACTCTCCACTCTGAGATATGCTCCTAACTAGGTACTTGCCCCCTCCCCAGGAGGCCGCCCTCCTCGCTGTGGACCACTTGGACCACCTCGCCTCTCTCTATCTCTACCTAACTAAGGCTCTCCTCCACTGTGCTGCCTACTCTCCACTCTGAGATATGCTCCTAGCTAGGTATTTGCCCCCTCCCCGGGAAGCCGCCTCTCATAGGATGGCCGCCCTCCTCGCTGGGGACCACTTGGACCACCTCGCCTCTCTCTATCTCTACCTAACTAAGGCTCTCCTCCACTGTGCTGCCTACTCTCCACTCTGAGATATGCTCCTAGCTAGGTACTTGCCCCCTCCCCAGGAGGCCGCCCTCCTCGCTGTGGACCACTTGGACCACCTCGCCTCTCTCTATCTCTACCTAACTAAGGCTCTCGTACACTGTCCTGCCTACTCTCCACTCTGAGATATGCTCCTAGCTAGGTACTTGCCCCCTCCCCAGGAGGCCGCCCCTCATAGGATGGCCGCCTTCTTCGCTGTGGACCACTTGGACCACCTCGCCTCTCTCTATGTCTACCTAACTGAGGCTCTCCTCCACTGTCCTGCCTACTCTCCACTCTAAGATATGCTCTTAGCATGGTACTTGCCCCCTCCCCAGGAGGCCGCCCTCCTCGCTGTGGACCACTTGGACCACCTCGCCTCTCTCTATCTCTACCTAACTAAGGCTCTCCTCCACTGTCCTGCCTACTCTCCACTCTGAGATATGCTCCTAACTAGGTACTTGCCCCCTCCCCAGGAGGCCGCCCTCCTCGCTGTGGACCACTTGGACCACCTCGCCTCTCTCTATCTCTACCTAACTAAGGCTCTCCTCCACTGTGCTGCCTACACTCCACTCTGAGATATGCTCCTAGCTAGGTAGTTGCCCCCTCCCCAGGAAGCTGCCCCTCATAGGATGGCCGCCCTCCTCGCTGTGGACCACTTGGACCACCTCGCCTCTCTCTATCTCTACCTAACTGAGGCTCTCCTCCACTGTCCTGCCTACTCTCCACTCTGAGATATGCTCCTAGCTAGGTACTTGCCCCCTACCCAGGAGGCCGCCCTCCTCGCTCTGGACCACTTGGACCACCTCGCCTCTCTCTATCTCTACCTAACTAAGGCTCTCCTCCACTGTGCTGCCTACTCTCCACTCTGAGATATGCTCCTAGCTAGGTGGTTGCCCCCTCCCCAGGAAGCTGCCCCTCATAGGATGGCCGCCCTCCTCGCTGTGGACCACTTGGACCACCTCGCCTCTCTCTATCTCTATCTAACTAAGGCTCTCCTCCACTGTGCTGCCTACTCTCCACTCTGAGGTATGCTCCTAGCTAGGTACTTGCCCCCTCCCCAGGAGACCGCCCTCCTCGCTGTGGACCACTTGGACCACCTCGCCTCTCTCTATCCCTACCTAACTACGGCTCTCCTACACTGTCCTGCCTACTCTCCACTCTGAAATATGCTCCTAGCTAGGTACTTGCCCCCTCCCCAAGAGGCCTCCCTCCTCGCTGTGGACCACTTGGACCACCTCGTCTCTCTCTCTATCCCCACCTAACTAAGGCTCTCCTCCACTGTCCTGCCTACTCTCCACTCTGAGATATGCTCCTAACTAGGTACTTGCCCCCTCCCCAGGAGGCCGCCCTCCTCGCTGTGGACCACTTGAACCACCTCGCCTCTCTCTATCTCTACCTAACTAAGGCTCTCCTCCACTGTGCTGCCTACTCTCCACTCTGAGATATGCTCCTAGCTAGGTATTTGCCCCCTCCCCGGGAAGCCGCCTCTCATAGGATGGCCGCCCTCCTCGCTGGGAGTCACTTGGACCACCTCGCCTCTCTCTATCTCTACCTAACTAAGGCTCTCCTCCACTGTGCTGCCTACTCTCCACTCTGAGATATGCTCCTAGCTAGGTACTTGCCCCCTCCCCAGGAGGCCGTCCTCCTGGCTGTGGACCACTTGGACCACCTCGCCTCTCTCTATCTCTACCTAACTAAGGCTCTCCTCCACTGTGCTGCCTACTCGCCACTCTGAGGTATGCTCCTAGCTAGGTACTTGCCCCCTCCCCAGGAGACCGCCCTCCTCGCTGTGGACCACTTGGACCACCTCGCCTCTCTCTATCCCTACCTAACTACGGCTCTCCTACACTGTCCTGCCTACTCTCCACTCTGAAATATGCTCCTAGCTAGGTACTTGCCCCCTCCCCAAGAGGCCTCCCTCCTCGCTGTGGACCACTTGGACCACCTCGTCTCTCTCTCTATCCCCACCTAACTAAGGCTCTCCTCCACTGTCCTGCCTACTCTCCACTCTGAGATATGCTCCTAACTAGGTACTTGCCCCCTCCCCAGGAGGCCGCCCTCCTCGCTGTGGACCACTTGAACCACCTCGCCTCTCTCTATCTCTACCTAACTAAGGCTCTCCTCCACTGTGCTGCCTACTCTCCACTCTGAGATATGCTCCTAGCTAGGTATTTGCCCCCTCCCCGGGAAGCCGCCTCTCATAGGATGGCCGCCCTCCTCGCTGGGAGTCACTTGGACCACCTCGCCTCTCTCTATCTCTACCTAACTAAGGCTCTCCTCCACTGTGCTGCCTACTCTCCACTCTGAGATATGCTCCTAGCTAGGTACTTGCCCCCTCCCCAGGAGGCCGTCCTCCTGGCTGTGGACCACTTGGACCACCTCGCCTCTCTCTATCTCTACCTAACTAAGGCTCTCCTCCACTGTGCTGCCTACTCGCCACTCTGAGATTTGCTCCTAGCTAGGTACTTGCCCCCTCCCCAGGAGGCCGCCCTCCTCGCTGTGGACCACTTGGACCACCTCGCCTCTCTCTATCCCTACCTAACTAAGGCTCTCCTCCACTTTCCTGCCTACTCTCCACTCTGAGATATGCACCTAGCTAGGTACTTGCCGCCTCCCTAGGAGGCCGCCCTCCTCGCTGTGGACCACTTGGACCACCTCGCCTCTCTCTATCCCTACCTAACTAAGGCTCTCCTCCACTGTCCTGCCTACTCTCCACTCTGAGATATGCTCCTAGCTAGGTACTTGCCCCCTCCCTAGGAGGCCGCCCTCCTTGCTGTGGACCACTTGGACCACCTCGCCTCTCTCTATCTCTACCTAACTAAGGCTCTCCTCCACTGTCCTGCCTACTCTCCACTCTGAGATATGCTCCTAGCTAGGTACTTGCCCCCTCCCTATGAGGCCGCCCTCCTCGCTGTGGACCACTTGGACCACCTCGCCTCTCTCTATCCCTACCTAACTGAGACTCTCCAACATAGAAAAGCAATACTGGGTAGATATAAATATTTTTGACTGTTCTGTATATTTTCATATATATATTTTTCTTTTGATATATAAACTTTTATACATTATGTTATCTATCTCTATACATGTATATGTGTATGTATGTATATATATATATATGTGTATGTATATTAGGGTGGTCCTTAAATATGCCATTTCGCGATTTTGAAACGTGCGCACCCTAGAACATTTCTTCAACCCGAAACAAAATTTTTAAAAATACCATTAAAAAACCCATGCCCCACAAGGGTTGAAATTTTAATGGAATTTAACATAGGATTCAACGACTATTGCTTTCGTGCATGCTTAGCTCCATAGGTTTTCATTGCTATTCTTAAAACTTATGGTATTTAGTGGTTTTCGAGGTCGCTGAATAAGATTCCGTTGTCAAAAAGTCTTTTGTCAAAAATATTTTGACAGTTGACAGCTGTCAGTTGACAAGGCTCCAATTTTGAAAAAACCGGATAAGAACGCTTTTTCTATGTTTTCGCGGTCACTGAGCTCTAATTTTGGGTCGAAATTCAATTTCAACACATCACAGCTATCAACGTTGATCTTAACAAAACTTTATTTAGCAAATTATGCTAAATTTTTTTAATCAATAACTAATTATATACTTAAAATTTATAATATTAATATACTTTAACAAAAAATTAATTTAAATTTATAAACAAAAAAAAAAACATTCTTAATTTTAATTTGTAAACTCAAGAAAAACATTCTTAATTTAAATTCCGATCAAAAAAAAAATGTAAATTAAGATTTATTCTGAGTCTAGAATTTTATGGTTGTTTATGTGAAAAATAAAGTTTTAAATTAATACTAACTTTTTTTTTTTTTGTTCGATCGTTCTTATTCGAACAAAGGGATAATGTTTCAACATGATTTGTTGTAATAAATATTATTTTTTTAAACTCAATTACTATGTGATATTTGCATTATGTGCCTTTAAAAACTACCCCAAGGCATGATTTAAATGAAATTCAAAATTTCTCTTACAACTCTTTTTAAAACTGGGATGTGTTGAAATTGAATTTCGACCCGAAATTTGAGCTCAGTGATGCGAAAACATACAACTCTTTTTAAAACTGGGATGTGTTGAAATTGAATTTCGACCCGAAATTTGAGCTCAGTGATGCGAAAACATATAAAAAGCGTTCTTATACGGCTTTTCTGAAAATTGGAGCCTTGTTGATAGCGTTTTGACAGCTGTCAACTGTCATAATCGACTTTTCGACCACGGCATCTTATTCAGCGACCTCGAAAACATCTAAATACCATAATTTTTAAGAATACCAATGAAAACCTATGGAGCTAAGCATGCGCGAAAGCAATAGTCGATGAATCCTATGTTAAATTCCATTAAAATTTCAACCCTTGTTGGTCACGGGTTCTTTAATGGTATTTTTAATTTTTTTAGCGCCAAAAATTTTGTTTCGGGTTGAAGAAAATTTCAAGGGTGCGCACGTTTCAAAATCGCGAAATGGCATATTTAAGGACCACCCTAATGTATATGTATATTACATTTATGTGTGAACCAGTAAGGTCAACCCTTGCTAAGAGATTGGTATCTGTATAAGCAATAATGTTTCATTCTTTGTTTTTCGATTTTTAGTTTTTTCTAATCTCAGGATTAATTCTGTACCATTTGGGAAAAACTAGGCAAGTCCAAAATCACAGGTTTTCAGGGCAGCGCTTTGAAGTTTTCTGTTTTCAGTGTAAATCGAATTTTTTTGATAAATTATTTTTCCAACCGCCATTATTCAACAATTTCTCCATATTTTATTATGGAATTCATATATATTTAATTTTGTAATTTTATCATTCATTTTTAGGACTTATCTAAAATTGCACCCCCACTTATCTAGTAAATCACCCGAAATCAAACGAATTGTCTATTTTACATCATCACTTACCTAGTTATTCACGATCTTATCTAGTTCTTGCCAATGAAAGAAGCGTTTCAGAACTGCATAACGGTAATTATCTCTTCACCGCATCTGGGCAAATGTTTGTATAAGCAAGATAAATACGTTTAACCAATTTTAGGGCACGAACGCGGTTTTGATAAAAATAGATAAATGCAATTGTATAAATCCATAAGTAAATTTCCGAGTTGTCTAAAAATGCCCAATGCGTTTTCAAGGATACCATTGACATTACGACTTGCATACTTTTACACGATGTGTAGGACACCAATATGGGTTGCCCAGAGTATTTATCCCATTTTGAACACAAATCGACTTACTACTTCTTCCCAAATGGTACAGAATTGTAATATTGTTTTTAATATTATTATTGATTGGCTTATTTCAAAATTCAAGAGGAAGCAATTTATTAATTTGTATTTCCATATTTATTTATTTTTTTTTCACTGTAGCTGATACACTTTATATATATTATTTTTTATATTTTTCAGTTTTATTTAAGAAGGCTGACTGAACACCTTCCAATGAAATGTATTTTATTTCAAATGGAATAAAGATAGTTATTATTATTTTTAATGTTCAATATATTTTTCACCCAGAACATTTCGTAACCATCTGTTTTAAATAAATGTCTAGAGAAAAATCTCGATATTCAAACCAAAATCAATACATAAAATATAAAATAAAGATTAATCATTTTAAAAACATTAAATATTGTTTTTCTTTTAACAATTTATATATATATATATATATATATATATATATATATATATATATATATATATATATATATTTTAGAGGTATAGAATTAAATAAAACACATAAAAATCGTGGTAATGGTCATGGTATTGGCTTTATAAGAATAATTTTATGCCATTAGTGTTTAAACATGATTTCGGGCATATTGCCGCCGCGGCTGGCTCGAGTAAAGCGCAAAGTCCAATTTTCGACAACTTTTTCGAGTAACTGAGGCCGTACATCGGCAATAACGCGGCGAATGTTGGCTTCCAAGTCGTCCATTGTCTCTGGTTTATCGGCGTAGATTAACGACTTCACATATCCCCACCGAAAATAATCCAAAGGTGTTAAATCACACGATTTTGGAGGCCAATTCACAGGTCGATTACTCAAATATATATATATATATGCTCATCGAATGTTTCCTTCAATAAATCGATTGTGGCGTGCGCTGTGTGGCATGTTGCGCCTTCTTGTTGAAACCACAACTCTTCCACATTAATGTCGTTCAATTTGGGAACAAAAAATTTAGTAACCATGGCTCTATAGCCTATAACGTTCTGACCGGCATCATTTTTGAAGAAATTTGGACCAATGATGCCATCAGCCCATAAAGCACACCAAACAGTGACTTTTTGTGGATGTAAAGGCGTCTCAACAATGGCTTGTGAATTTTCTTGACTCCAAATGCAGCAATTTTGCTTGTTGACGTAGCCATTCAACCGAAAATGAGCCTCATCGCTGAACAAAATTGTGTGATGAAAATAAGGATCAAGAGCAATCTCATTTTTGGCCCATTCACCAAACGTACGACGCAACTAATTTCGATGATCAAGCGGCTTCAATTGTTGCACGTAATGTTAGCTCGTAAACCAAGATCTTTCCGCATAATTTTCAGAGACAACTCTAATTGCTGTACACGATGGCGAATCGACTCATTCGGGTCCTTCTCAACTCTACGTTCTACAGCAGCAATGGCTAGTTATACAGTCTACAAAACCTAATAGATTATTTATTTAGCCAGTGACGACGATATCCACCAAAAGGTATGACAACAGATTATTTATTTATTTTATTCATATTTGAGAAGATCTAACTTCAGAAAATTAAGTACTGCCGCTTAAAGAAGGAGTACCTTAAACATCAACTAATTTCGGTTAAAATGTGGCGAAGAAGAATGGCTTGGAAATCCATGTTCTTTAATTAATTTTTTTAGTGAATTATTATAAATTAAATTTCTTTAGAATATGGAATATGTGAATAGGTCTTTAGAAATTGGAACATTCATAGAATATTGATAATAAAAAAAAAAACGTAACGATGACAAAGATAAAATGAACATGTGGTTATCATATGCGTTAATCTTCTTATAATTGGAATAACTTCCTGTCCATTTCATCTCTTGGTCATTGTAGTAATACACAGGAAATACACGCATGTCACGATCTCATAGGGGGAGTTTCTTGAGTGAAATCAATGCGATAAGATATTAAAAAATCTGTACACGCAGAACCTGCGTAAAGTTAGACAATTTCATTGATATAATAATATTTATTTACGTTAAATTATAACATGATTGGTTATATGATACGTAATAAAAATGTATAGATATAGTTAGTGTGATTCATTCCCGGGCTTTAAATACGAGTACATATCGCCTATTACTTGACAGCTCTTTTGTTGCTGTGGTGGACATAAGCCCGACTCTATTACCCATAGTCCTAAATTTGGCTTAATCTAAATTTTTATTTACCTAGGATAGGGAGGCGTATAAGGATTACCTAATATCGTACAATCTCGGGACAATCTTTTAACGTAGGACGACGTGCTCAAGGTTTTATATGATAATAAAAATAAATAAATAAAATAAATAAGTAAATAACTTATACAAAAGTATTGATATAAGCGGTGCAAATATGAAACATTAATTAATTTTAGAAGACCTGTATTAAAAACTACTATTATATCACGGTTATTTTATTCTGCAAAATTGATTAAAACAACGAGACAAAAATACAAAGGGCACAGGTAAGACCGCAACCGATGACGTAGAACTACTACGTCTAGTATATATATGAATATATTCAGTTTTTCAAATTAAAACAAAAGAAATTCATGGTAACTGTCATAATCGATTATTAATTAATTTCACTAGAAGTTGAATGAGCTGTATTATTGTTATCAATTGTGTAGTACGATTTAGTTTCAGCCTTCATCTTTCATAAATAATACATATTACAAATAAAATAAATACATAACTCATCCTTCTCTTTCAAGAGAAGGATGCCTGTACAGACTCCCGGGGGCATAGCCCGCAGTTTCCGTGGTTAGCGTGGCAGACTTTTCGTTATTAATTTGGGAGACTCGGACCTTTAGAAGCTCCCCCTGAGGTAACCACTGACTGTAATACTTGAGTTGACTTTACATGAGCAGCAAACATGCAAAGCGCAGTAGCAGCAAATGCACGCTCTGGTTTCTGTGCTTTTAGAATTAAATGACTCACATCTAATAGCGTGCTGCTGCGCTTTGCATTATTACTGCGCATGTAAAATCAGCTTTAAGAGTATAAAATATAACATAAATGACGATTTCGAACGAGGAAATGAAATGATCGAATTCATATATGTTTAAATAAATGTAATATGACTTGTTTTGTGCATGTACATTTATGTAACAGCTGATTGCTGATTTAGGAATCAGACGCACGGGAAATTTGAAGAACCTATTGGTAACTTGCAAGCAATCCATTTTTAATAAAAACAATTTTTTTAGTTTATTTAATTTGTATCCTAGTGTTTTGCTCTGGCCAGGTGGGGGGCGCCCTCCCCCCCTGGCTACGCCCTTGCCTGTCGGTAAAAATTTTTGTATATTACGGACAAATGGCGGTTCGAGACGCTTCTACTTTGAGACAGAATCATTCGGAATTTCGTCTAATTTTTTGTTTTTATGCTGCCTTAATTAAGGTATGAAAGATGAAGGATTGAAACTTGTTTTATAATAAATCGTACTACACAAACTTTCTATCGGCGTTTGGTTCATTATTCTGCGATTATTATTTTAGGAGATATAAGCTCTCAAAGTGTGAAACATTTTGTGACGCACTTTAACCCCCCATACCGCCGGAAAAGACGTCGTTCTACGTCAGAAATTCAGTTTCTGAGTAGAGGGTTTGTTGCTTGTTTATGGTTTTAATGAATCTATGAGCTGACTTTAACTAAAAGGTCTACCAACTATTGACTACTCAGATTTATTTACCAAGGTTCTTTACCTCCTAGATATAAAAAAAAACCTAAGGGCCTCGGTCGAGTTTTGCACCCAGTAGGCAATTTCGCTACCTCTTCCTCTAAGGTTTAATTTCTGTCAAAATTCGATTTAGAGCGCATTGTACAGCTTAGCACAACTCCATGAATAAAATAGCAACCCATTGAGAGAATAAAATAAAGACAACTAACTATTCATTATTAGCGCAATTGGTCAACTTCGGGGGAGGGGGGGGCGAAAAGTTCTGGGGAAGTACTTTGCCGGTGATTCACCAACTTGTCCCCATCCCTATTTCCTTGTACAGGTGTAGTCAGTATGATAGTAAACGATGCTTACTATACAAAGATATTTATTTAGGAAGGGTCGACTACAATACAGAGTCAACCCCGTTTCAAAAAGTAAGGTTAGGCTCCAAGAAGGAACCTTAAGCAAAGCTTGCCTTGTTTCATTAGTTCATTTATGATCCCGGCCAAACGCTCGTAGCTCGAACACGGCTGAGAACCTGAGGTCGGGATAACTAACTCGATCTCAAGTGCAAAAGAGTATATATAACACTGTTGTAAATGAATCCGAGAGGTCACCTTAGTAATGGCTCTTGCAATGATTATTTCACCTGTTTAACAATTGTTTAGATCCACCATTAATTACCAATTCGTCTCCGCCACTAATAAAAAAACTTTTAATAATTAAATTCACATGCGTTTATAAATTATATTGAAATAACTTCTAAGTTGAGAAACGCGGACATATTGTGGAAACTTGTAATAAATAAATAAAACAAACTTATTTTTGAAATATTGTCTATTCCACTAAAGATATATATACATATATAACTACCGGTTTCGGGTTTATACCATCGTCAGGTCTAGTTATGGCTAGACTTGACGATGGTATAAAGCCGAAACCGGTAGTTATATATGTATATATATCTTTAGTGGAATAGACAATATTTCAAAAATAAGTTTGTTTTATTTATTTATATTGAAATAAACACAAAAGTTACAAAATTATAACAGTTCTATTATTTCCCACCACGCGGCGCCAATGTCACTACAGCCGAAGAGAAAGGCGGGTCAATTCAAACTCCCAATAACTTTAATCAAGATCTCAGAGCCGCTTGGCAGAGTATATAATGCAAGCGATAAGAGATTATATTATGAGGCAGTCAATCCACATGTAGGAATACCATCCTGGACCACCCTTCTGGTCAGAGGAGGGCTCAACTCAAAAACCCCAATAACTGCCGATGTAACGAATGTATCGACCCAAAATTTAGTATGAGTACAAAAGTAATTACCTTCTATATAACTGGTTTAGTAGACAATTTTTTTTTTCTTTCTCCTGAAAAATGTGTGTTGTGGCATATGTAACGTTTTGAAAATCCAAACTGTATTTATATTAAATTATTATATATAACACTTGTACATACTATGAAAACAATAAGAATGTCTTCTTCTTCTATATGCTAGTTAGTTATTACAACTCATGCCCGGGCTTTGACTACGAGGTCATATCGCCTACTACCAGAGCGCTCTTTTGTCTCTCTGGTGGTCATGAGCACACCTCTACTGTGGGAGTCCAAAATGTTGCCTAGCCAGGTTTTATTCACTTAGGATAGGGTTCTTTAACGAGTTTCTAACGCTAGATCTGTAATCATGACTACAGAAATATCAGTAAAATTAGTTGAATATAGTGATGGTGGAAATTGGCTTAACATCAGATGAATAATGTTGGACAAAAACAATAATCCTTTCAAAATATTTATAAAATATTCTTTGTATGTAAATGAATTAATAGAAATCAATGTTAGAAAAACTGTAGGTAGACCTGTGTAACTATCTATAAATAAATCAGGATTTATTATATCCAACGTCTCGAACTATATCACACGAGAAAAAAAAATCACATGTTAGATTTGCTTAAATATATTCCACTTATTTACCATAAATATTATCATACTTTAAAAACAAGGGGATCAAGTGAGTAGGTGATTTCCAAAACCAGCCATCGGACCATTTTTTTGATTTTCTGTTCTCTGTGGTTCTGGATTCTCTGGAGTATCAGCTACACAGTAGTTATATATTTAGTGTCCAAATCTAGCCAAAACCCTTTTAAAAGTCTATGTAAAAAAGGCGAGGGTTTCCAAAACCAGCCATATCAACAATACAGCGAGTGTCAAAAGCAGCTATATATTGGTTGTTTCCAAACCAAGCCATTTCGTGGCAAAAGTTACCCAAGGCTACTTTAAATGTCAAAACAAGCTATTTTATTAGAGGTTTACTACAAACGTCAGTTATACCTATAAAACTTTACAATTTGTGAAGGAATTTCCACTGATCCTCAAACCAAAGAAAATACAGTCTGTTATACTTGGGCAGAAGAGGAATACAAAAAGGGATCCAATCAAATCGGTTCGGCAATATTCCACAAATTACATAACACCAATTTTGAAAATATCACCACACTACGGCTATTTTCAGACGGATGTGGAGGCCAAAACAAGGACAAAGCTATACTATTCATGCTTCAATACTGGTTGCTATTAAAAGCCCCTCCTCAACTGAAAGAAATTGTAATATATTTCCCTGTAGTCGGGAACTCATTTATGCCACCTGACCGAGTTTTTGGCAACCTGGAACGACAGTTCAAGTCAAATAATGAGATCGCAATTCCAGATGAGTATCTAGAAGTGATTGCGGATTTTGATGAGGTGATTCATCTCGGAACTGATTTCATCGTCGCCGACTGGAAGAATGCTGCAGAAGAGGTGCTGAAACAACCAGGAAGTTGGCACTTTCAATTTCAAAAGGCAAAGAAGGTTATTTTGAAACCCATTCCTACAAGAAAAGCTGTGTTAGTTCAGGGCGAGGCATTTTACAACTTCGAGTCAGGGGAGCCAAAATCGATAGTAAAGAGAGGAAAAAGTATTAAGAATGTCATTATGGATGTAATCCCACGAGGTGTTATCGTCAAGCCAAAAAAACTTTCAGATGTCAGACGTATTCTTTCACTTCACTTCGGAGACAACTGGGAAGAACTACCTAAATTAAAATATTTTGTAGAGGTATTTGCTGAGCAAGCAATGCATAATAGTAATGTACGAGTAGTAATACCACCAGTACCAGCAGGAGCTAATGTGGGTGGTGAACAAAATGTCGAAATGGATATCCATCGACTCGAAGATGCCCAAGAGGATACTTACGAAGAAGTTGATATAGATTTTGATTTACTTGAAGGTGATATTCAGCTGCCCGTATAATATAAAGAGGATTTTTACTAATTTTTAATTACGAGTATAAAGTATAAAAAGTTACTTTTTTTTCATGTTTTACAACGTTTTTACATAATTTTTCAACTTTTTCACTGTACATTATTTTTATAACTTTTTAATAAAAATAATATAAACATTAAATTTTTCAATAAAGATATTTTTCTTGCAGTAAAATGTTGAGCTTCACAGTCAGCATGTACCTATTTCTCATGCAAAGGCAATTTTAGCTGGTTTTGGCACTCAACACAAAATTTAGCTAGTTTTGAAACTCAATTCAATTTCAATATGGCCGACGAATCAGAATCAAAACCAGCCATTTCTCATGTTGAGTGCCAAAAGTAGCTATTAGAAAATTTAAATAAAAAATAGCAAATTTTCTAGCCACAATATATTTGGCAACGTTTGCAAAATGAGAGATAAAGTTATTACCCATCCATGAAAAAAAAATCGGAACTTCAACTTAAAACGGTTAATTTTTATCAGTTTTTGGTGATTATCCCAAAAGTTGTTTAGGGACAAATGGCTGGTTTTGGAAATCACCTACCTACTCAAGTGAAGAATATGATGATGTTTTGTATTGTAAAAATATTGTATTGTTTTTTTTTCGTTTCGTTTAATAAATCATTTTTTGTTTAATATATTTATTTTGTTTGAACATCCGACATGATAAAAAAAAAAAAAAAATTAGGATGAAATTGTTTCATTTACTAAACGAAAAATTTGTTTCATCTTTCAGTTGACAAAGAGACTAACTCCATAAAATTACTGTCTTTGTCTTTTCAATATTGATTATATAACAATTTAATATTGAATAAATGGTTAAAAGCAGAATGTAAATTTTAGTAAACTGTTATTATATTATTTTAATATTTCTGCCATACTTTTGCAAAAGAAAAAAGGTAAGAATTTTCCAACGAGAAATATTATTAAAATTACTTTCCAGAAAAATGTTGAAATTGGAGTTAGTCATCTCTTGTCTCTAATATACTCCAGTTAAATATCCTATCTTTAAGAATCATTTACCTTGATGTATTTCTTCTGTAAAAATTGAGGAACAATTGTGTTTATTTGAAGAATAAAATGACTAATACTATTAAAATGGTTTTTACTTTTTCCCACAAATTCACAAAGTTACTTAGCAAAGTAATATTTTTTTATTTATTTTTGTCTTATAAAATTTGTTACAACTATTGCTTTAACGAACAACCAGTTACCAAGAGGACGTAGTGGATTGTGAGGCCTGAGAGAAGAAGCAGCGGTATTTACTCAGGACGAAATTTAAAAAAAACAATGAATGGGGTGTCATAATGTTTAATATCAAGAACTTGGGGGTAGTGATTTGGGATTTGACTGAAAATCAATAAGTGCCGTCCTTAGAGGGCTTTGAATTTATATATGAAATTGCGTGTCAAAACATTCATTTATTGAGATATTAGAGTTTTTGTGTTAAGCCTCTCCCGCCTTCACTTTGGCCGATTCGACTGAAAATGAATAGGTGTCGTCCTTATAACTGTTTCAATATATGTTTATCAAAATGTTTATTTAATTAATGTAACGTATGACAACAAATTTTAAATAATTTTCTTATAATTGTTATTTTTTTATTAAAAATATTTTTAAATAAGTCTATGAGATGTGACATTAACAGAATTTTTTATAGAAACTTTTTGCACAGGTTACACTTCCTCCCCCTCTCATATTCATTTGGAAGTGGCGTTGATCGGTATAAGGAACTCACTCTTAGAATTACGCTGTAAAACAAAGAAAACCCCTATTGCCAACACATTACATTCTTACAGAGTAATGCCAATTTGAAATGAATTTGAATGGGGGAGGGAAATCTGTAAAAACGTGATTGATATAAGAAAGTTCCTTTATGGCCATATCATATTTTTACATTGATTTTAGATTGTATTACATATTTGTATGACTAAATATTACCAGTCTGTTTAATCCGAACCATACTCCCGGTAACGTAATCATCCTCCTGGTAACGGAGCCATCTTCCCGGTAACGCAATCATCCTCCCGGTAACACAATCATCCTCCTGGTAACGGAGCCATCCTCCCGGTTACGCAATCATCCTCCTGGTAACGGAGCCATCCTCCCGGTTACGCAATCATCCTCCTGGTAACGGAGCCATCCTCCTGCTAACGGAGCCATCCTCCCGTTAACGCAATCATCCTCCTGGTAACGGAGCCATCCTCCCGGTTACGCAATCATCCTCCTGGTAACGGAGCCATCCTCCTGCTAACGGAGCCATCCTCCCGGTAACACAATCATCCTCCTGATAACGGAGCCATCCTCCCGGTAACGCAATCATCCTCCCGGTAACGGAATCATCCTCCCGGTAACGGAACCATCCTACTGGTAACGCAATCATCCTCCTGGTAACGGAGCCATCCTCCTCAACACTTAGAATAAAAAAAATTGTCGGTGAATCACCGGCAATGTACCCCCCCCCCCCCCCCCCCCCCACCCCCCCACATCAGAATTTCTGAGTGTGTAACCCAATGTAACTATAATGTGGAAAATAAGCAACATATTTCAGAAGTTAACTGAGAATCACTAACCTACAAGGAACGCAACATATTCAGGGACGGCGCGCGTTCATAGAAGCGAACTAGGTGGCTAAATCTGTTCACGGCAATGCGGCAGATGATTTTGCTGCGAGTAAGTTTAGAGTTATTGAGTAACAGGACATCTTACTTCCCCAGCAATGGGGAGTATAGGGAAAGTTAAGTAATCTGCCAAAATGCGATGCGGAGTTTTCAACAGAATTTCATGTTTTCCGACCTGCGGATTCCAAATATGATAGAAAAAACATTATGCCTATCTGTGCGCCTGTGTGTGAGAAAATAGGATAACTTGCGATAGAATGAATGTATCGACACGAAATTTTATATGTGAATCCAGAACCCTCTAACGAAAACACTTATACCAATTGTTTTACAGCCAAATCTGCCAAATGGAAAGGAGGGAATAGAGGAGTCGCTTTAATCAAAAAATTCTAATAACTGCCATGTAATGAATTTGTCAACACAAAATTTCATATGTGAATTCAAAACTCCTTAAAGACAACACTTATTAATTTTCAGTGGAATCCGCAGAGGGGAAGTTAGGGATCAGAGGGAGTATCAACACAAAAACCCCAATAACTGCCGATGTAATGAAAGATGAAATTTCATATTTGAAGTCATAACCCAATAAGGACATAACCTGTCAAATTTAAGCGATATTGGCTAAAGAGAACGAGGGGTTCAGGGCTGGGGGCTAAACTCAAAAACCGTAATAATTGCCGTTGTAATGAATTTATCGACACAAAATTTAGTATGAGAATTTAGGAGCCCTTTCGTAAGTCTATAATTTTATATATACTGTAGTCGGAAACAAATGTCATTAGTAATCTATATTAATAAAGCTGAAACGGGGTGTGTTTGTGGGTTTATGTGTTTGTGTGTTTGTTTGTTCCACCATCACGTCCAAACCGCTGGACGGATCTTCATGAAACATCACATGTAGCATTCTTTTGAGCCCTACTGAATAATAGGCTATGTGGCGTCCCAAAATTTTGAACGGGAGGGGGGGTTGTAGGGGGGGCCTAAGTATATAAATAGTGCTAACTCATTAACTAATGGTTGGATTGTAAGGAAATTACGCATGTAGTATGCTTAAAGGCCAAATAGAAAAATGAGGTGTGTGGCGTCAGTTTTGAACGGGCGGGGGGATTGTGAGGGGATCTAAGTATAAATATAGAGCTAGCTCATTAACGGTTGGTCACATTGTCACGAAGTTTCACATGTAGTATTCCTGAAGGCCGAATAGAAAAAAAAGGTGTGTGGCGTCCCAAAGTTTTGAACGAGAGGGGGGGTTGTGGGGGGCCTAAGTATAAATATAGAGCTAGCTCATTAACGGTTGGTCACATTGTCACGAAGTTTCACATGTAGTATTCCTGAAGGCCAAATAGAAAAAAAAGGTGTGTGGCGTCCCAAAGTTTTGAACGAGAGGGGGGGTTGTGGGGGGCCTAAGTATAAATATAGAGCTAGCTCATTAACGGTTGGTCGTACTGTCACGAAATTTCACATGTAGTATTCCTGAAGGCCAAGTAGAAACATAAGGTGTGTGGCGTCCCAAAAATTTCAACGGGTGGGGGGGTTCTGGGGGTAGACCAAAGTGTAAATATAGTGCTAACTCTTTAACGGTTGGTCGGATTGTGAAGAAATTTCACATGTAGTATTCTTGATGGCCAAATAGAAAAATACACTATGTGACATTTTAAAAATTTTAACGGGTGGGAGGCTAAGCATAAAAATAATGCTGACTAATTAAAGGGTAATCGGATTGTCATGAATTTCACATGTAGTAGTAGTAACTATGTATTCGCTGTGATGTCCGCTGTTGCAAGGCACTTACTAGCTGTGATACCCAACGTTCCTAACTACGTACCAGCTGAAGCGTCCGCCGTTGCAAGACACTTACTAGCTGTGATGCCCAGCGTTCTTAACTAGGTACTAGCTGTGGGGTCCGCCGTTGCAAAAACATACTAGCTGTGATGCCCAGCGTTTCTAACTAGGTACTAGCGGTGGGGTCCGCCGTTGCAGAACACATACTAGCTGTGATGCTCAGCGTTTCTAACTACGTACTAGCTGTGGGGTCCGCTGTTGCAAGGCACTTAATAGCTGTAGGGCCCAACGTTCCTAAAAACGTACTATCTGTGGGGTCCGCTGCTGCAAGGCACTTAATAGCTGTAGGGCCCAGCGTTCCTAAAAACGTACTATCTGTGGGGTCCGCTGTTGCAAGGCAGTTAATAGCTGTAGGGCCCAGCGTTCCTAAAAACGTACTATCTGTGGGGTCCGATGTTGCAAGGCACTTACTAGCTGTGATGCCCAGGATTCCCAACTACGTACTAGGTGTGGGGTCCACCGTTCCAAGGCATATACTACCTGTAGATGTGGTGCCCAGCGTTGCAAGGCACATACTAGCTGTGGTCACAAACGTTCTTAAGTACGCACTGGCTAGGACGTCCAGCGATGCCAAGTATTCACTAGCTGTGGTTTCCGCCGTTGAAAGGCGCATACTAGCGCCTGTGGTGCCCAGGGGTCCTAAAAACTTACTAGCGTTACTACAGTTGAAGGACTATAAGCCTTATTCCGTATGAATAATTGAAAATTATAACATCATGAATGTACTGTCGAGGAATTGAATAGCCTTATAGGAGATATTGGGAGAAAAGTCAAAGTTCCCCGGGCAACGCCGGGTATTACTGCTAGTAACAATATATTTTTTTATATATATATTTTTTTTATTCTATTTGCAATCTATATTTATACAATATATACATAATATATACAATATATACATAATAAGCAAATGTGTGG
This sequence comes from Aradus depressus, assembly GCA_963662175.1. Taxonomy (NCBI): domain Eukaryota; kingdom Metazoa; phylum Arthropoda; class Insecta; order Hemiptera; family Aradidae; genus Aradus; species Aradus depressus. Next base: position 35,321,703 of record OY759218.1, read on the forward strand.
TAAAAGAAAAATATAACGTCACTTGATGGGAGAAGCCAGCCAGCGTTGACACTCCCTCGAAAGTTAATTGCCATTATTCACTATCCTCCGAGAGAAGATCGCGAGGCCACCTCCTGTTCAAGCGGCGGGGAGGATTGTCAGAATGGGAATGAGAGGAAAGGTCTTGTGCGAAAGGATTTGAATGGGAAGAAAGGTTTCTGTGAAATGTTTGGAATCGGGATTTGATTAATTCATTTACAGTGGGAATACTGAGATCTCTGTGTAGGACTTTATTGATGACAAAGAAAGGAGCGTTGACAATTCGTAGGAGGAGTTTGGACTGGAATGCTTGGATACGATTGATGTGGGATTGTTTAACTGTACCCCAAAGTTCGAGTCCGTAAATCCAAATTGGACGTATAATGGTCTTGTAAATCGTAAGTTTGTTGTTAGTCATCAGTTTCGATTTTGGTCCAAGTAGTCGACGTAACAGTCCGTATCTTCGATTCAGTTCTTGTCGTTTAAGTCGTGTATGTGGGTTCCACGTAAGTCTACTGTCTAGGTAAAACCCGAGATAGCGAACTTGGTTTGAAGAGGGAATGAGGATGTTGTTAATGATGACGGGAGGACAGGATTGACGGCGTAGGGTAAATGTGACTTGAACACACAAATATATATATAAGAGTATTATTTATAAATAATGGACTCTAATACCGTTAATATCCAGTTTTTGTAGTCACTCAACCACTGAAGACTCTATAGGTTAGTAGCCACTGAGGCTAAACCCTCAATCATCCAGGTCTTCTCTCAGTTCAACCCCGTTTAGGATAGTAGCCAGCCTAGCCACTCAACCATCGAGGACCACTCTTAAGAGTAAACAGTTATGTCAGCATTTTTTATAAAATAAAATACACAAAAATTGGAAAGAAATATTTTGGAAAAATGTAAAATTCAGTACAACTGAAAATCACGGCCAAGTACGAAACAATGTCTGCCTATGTAAATAATAAACGTAAGTTTGACTCATGAAGTTGTGATATAAATCCAATACAATGGTATTCCGAACCATTAGATTATAACACAATAACAAAGAGTTTTATTTTAAATACTACGTAAACAATTAATTAGCAGTTTGTAAACTGGAATTGGTTAGAAAACTGGGACAGGTTTGAACACGTAACAATAACAAACACAAACTTTTTCCTGAATGTATTTTATCGTTGCTGTTTTTTTTTTTCGTTATTGTTATAATATTGGGTTATTTTTTATTATATATACAGTAGGCAAAAAAAGTATTTGCACAGCATGAAATTTTTTATTTAACGACAATAAGTAATTGTAAATAACACAATAAAAATGTTTTTCTTGTCTAAATGTAAGAAGGTTCAAGAATTTGTCCTTAAAAATTTAATAATAACTAACTTAACTTTAACAGTAACAGAATTAACAAAATTTAACCCAAAATACGTATTTGCACAGCCTGAAAATTACAATGTCTTTCTTTTGAGGGCGCCTTCCTTTTATTCCCTCATTATGGAGAACGTTCCTTACTGTTTGTGAAGTAACAGCATTCCGCGATGTTGTCGTCAAGTCATCAGCAATTTTTTGCGCTCTAGATTTTGGATTTTTAAGAGCATTTCGCATTATTTCACGTTTTTGTCGATGCGTGAGTTTGTATGGTCGTCCTTTCCGGGGTTTGTTTTCAACACTACCAGTCAATTCTTTTTTTTTTAACAATATATCGAACTGTTGAAAACTCGATTTTCATACATTTTCCGATTTCACGGTAACTTTTGCCTAACTCACGCAAAAAAATGATTTTTTCACGATCAGAACGCGATATTTCGTTTTTCTTCGGCATGTTAATCAATTCAAACACAAAGTTCAACTGAATCATAGTGCGTATTAATCCTTATTTGTTTGTAAACAACGAAACAAACTACCGAACGAATTACCTCTACCGAACCAAACTAATAATTGTAATATGTATAATAATATGAGCGTGCAAATACTTTTTTTGCGTGAAATTCTGTTAATTGTGTTGATATAATTATTAAATGATTTTTTTTTAGACAACTGCTATTATATTTTTGAATCTAAGCAATTATAGAATAAAACAAATTAATTTCATGTTATTCTCTGTTAGTAGTTAAAAATAAATCCAAATTTTTATGGTGTGCAAATACTTTTTTTGCCTACGTATATTTTTATCTTTATCTTTGCATATGTAGACCACATGATATTTATCATACTTTTTAAAAAATTCATATACATATTAACATTGATGACGTCATCCGGACGCCTGGACACTGAAAAAGGAAAAAAAGTTATTTTTTGCCAATTTTGACCCGTCGAAACTTGGTCAAAAATGATTCTTTTTGGCTAGTTTTATTAAAAATTTTGTTCAGCTCGGAGTTTGCAAGACGGCTATGTCGGAAAAAACAAAATTTTTTTAATGAATAATATACTTTTTTCGATGCAAAAAGTGGCATTTGGTGTCACGAGAAAAGTAACACAGCAGTGTCTTTCGACATTTTTTTCGGACTTGACCAGAGACACTGCCGTGTCTCGTGATAATAGCAAAAAATAAATAAAAATTATATAAATAAAAAAAAGCTTAAATAAATACTGGAAAATAAATTAGTTTAAAAATAATAATATACAGTATCTACTGTTTTTAAATATAATCTCAACTATGATAAATATTTTTCATCATTCTTTTTCACGCAATATTTCGGGACGTTTTTATGTCGTCAGATCACAATGTGTAAAATATAGAAAAGAAAAAAAGTAATTGCAATTTGAAAAATAATAATGATATACCTACATACATAATAAATAGATAAATAAACTAGTAAAAAAACAGATTTTACTAATAAAAATATGTGTATATCTAAGGAACTCTGCCAAGAAAATAAAAAGGAAATCTAGGTGCGAAATAATGTTACTGTATGTGAAACACGTCTTTTTTATCATGGTAATTTTATTCAAACAACATAAACATTATTAGTTGAAGTTTAAATTTTTTTTATTGTATCGTATATGTTGCAACCGAGGTTTGCGCTATACCACGTTTACTATTTAAAGATATTTGTATATTTTACTATAGGTAACGTTTAAATGCTTTTTTAGATGTTTTTCAAAATTTTCACAAAAAAAACGTTTTTTATAAAGAAAGATCGTATGCTAAAAAAAATCGAACCAACGGGAAAGGCTTTCTAGAAGCATTACTTGATTCAGAGACACCCACCCATTCCTAAAGAGGGTTGAATTCTCAGTCCATTCCAGAGAGAGGAGTTTGATGGGCAGCACGGTCTAGCGGATTTCAAAGTAAGCTTCAGATTGGACTCTGACCTGTATTGTAGCGCTGCCAACGACCAACATATTAACTACACTTCTCCAAGGTACCCAATCACATTATTCCTCTGAGATTTTCAGAACTAGAGCTGCCTGATCAGAAACATTTTTATTGAACTATTTCTTGGTATTTCTTCTTTTTGACAATATTTCGGGACACTTCCACGTCCCTTCTTCTGGTCACTATGAACCATAGTTATACCATTAGTTGATAGTGACCAGAAGAAGGGACATGGAAGTGACCCGAAGTATTGTCAAAAAGAAAAAAAAGGCACCTCTGGAAAAAAATTCAACATATTAACATTCCAGAGAAGTTTCAGAAACATATAGGGGAAGTTACGTAATCAGCCAGAAATTCGAAGTTGAGGTTTTAACGACATTTCCCGAGTTAATGGATCGACACGAAATTCTATATGTTTATCCAGACCCCCTTAAGGACGGCACATATTGATTTTCAGTCAAATTGGCCTAAGATAAGGGTGGGGGATTAGAGGGGATATTTAACATAAAAACTCTGATAACTGGCGTTGTAATAAATGTATCGACATAAAATCTCATATGTTAATGCAAAACCCCATGAGGACGACACCTATTAATTTTCAGCGGAATCCCCTGAATAGACTCAACTCAGAAACCCAATAACTGCCGATGTAAGGAATGTATAAACAAGAAATTTCATATTTAAAGTCAAAACCCAATGAGGACATGATGGACACAACATCACACACAACAAACCCCGATGTAAGTCAACATTCATTTATAGCCCAAACGGTTGATTGGATTTCGAGAGAAACCGAAAACTTTATTGATTAATTCGTTCTGGGGAAGTACATTGCCGATAAATCAAGGACGACTTTTTTTTTGTATCTTTTTCCTATGGAGGGGGCAGAAGTTCTTTTATCCGGACGAGAATACAGAGTTCTTTTGGGAATAACCTGCAATGTATGAGGTGTATTCAAAAAGTAACGGGAATTTTTTTATTTAGCGGGTTGTATTAGTCCGATTCGCGCCATTTTTTCGTTGTTGTGTTGCTAAACATGTCTGTAAAGTATCTGTTCATTGTTAACCAAACCGCATGTTTAGTCTGCTGTGAGCTGTCAAAGAGGTTACATGTGTTTTGGTACGATCGGCGAATATTTATTTGTTTACAAAATTGGATCAGAGAATTTACATTAAATTTTGCTATAAGAATGGAATAAAGTGCAGCAAAGTTTTATAAATGTTAAATATTGCTTTTAGTGAGTCTGCTATGAGTAAAACTAGAGTTTACGAGTGAAGGCGTTGAAGATGACGAGCGCCCTGTACGCCCCAGCACATCAACAAGCGATGAAAACGTGGAAAAAGTGAACGAAATAATTATGAACGATCGCCGAATCACAATCAGATAAGTCGCTAAAGATGATGGCATATCAATTGACTCAAGCCATGAAATTTCGGGTATGAAAAGTGTGGCAGCAAAACTTGTTACAAAACAGTTGAATTTCGAACAAAAACAGCGGCAAATGGAAGTTGCTCAGGAGTCTCTAAATGTAGTCAATAACGATGCAGAACTACGAAAACTAATGTTCAATCGTACATCCCCAGGTCGAATTATATTTAATAAACTAAATTACCACTCTTCCTCTAAACTTTCCTGAAGTCAGTGTTTATCTTCTCTAAGCCTCTCCTTCTCTTTGACTGAAAGTTTACTAGTCGAGATTTCTGGCTCCACATATTAAATTTCATATAAAAAAGTTTATTCCATCGAATTTTTCCTATAAGCCTCTCCTTTTTTTTTTGGTTGATTTGACTGAAAGTCTACAGGTGTATTATTTGTGGATTTCTGAATTCAAATATAAAATTTCGTGCCGATATATTCAGTCTATCGGGAGCTATCGTGTTCAAAGTTACATCGAAAGATCTTAATTTTTTTTTTTTTTTAACTTTTGGTTTAAAGGAGTCGAAAAAATGAAATTCCGAAACACAACATGATTATATTATTCTTTTTGAACAGTGAGAATAAAATATAGCTGGAGGATGAAAAATATTGACCCCCAAAATTTTTCACTGCCATTTGGTCGACAGGGCCGTACACAGGGGGATGGGTGGGAGGGGTTTGCAGGATTTCTGGGGGGGGGGGGGGGGGGTTCTCAGGACTTGTGCATTTGCAGGATTTCTGCATTGTAAGGAGGGGTTTCAAAAATCTATATTTGTGCTTCAACGTCCTACGTAAGCCATCTATCTATTACTTGTGATACATTTAAATGTATCTTTATTATAATAATATATTTTTCAGCAGTTATATCTCTCTATAATTTTTATTTTTCTAACTCAATAAAGTATAGAAATTGTGTAATCGATCAGAAATTCGATGTTGAGTTTTCACCGGAATTTCATTTTTTCCGATCCGTCTGAATGCAGAGATGGGCATAATCATAATCAATGATTAAGATTACGATTATAATCAAAAAAATTGTGTGATTACTTGATTACACGATTGTAATCGTAATCACGGCCATGATTATGATTGAAATCGAGTAATCATGTAATCGTAATCATGTAATCATAATCATGAAATCATAATCACAATGTACACTTGATTACACAGCGCAAACCATTGCCTTCGATTTCCTTTCATTTTAAATTGTTTTATTTTTTACACTAATAAGTAATTTTTTTTAAAGTTTATTACGTAACCAAAGTGCTATTACCATTTTTTTAAAATTTGATACCCACGAAATCCCCCGATTACAGTAATTGTGATTACATGATTACTTGATTATGATTTTATGATTACATGATTGCAATAGTAATCACGATTTCTGATCACGATTATAATCATGTAATCATGTTTCATTTTAGCTAGATTCACAGTGCGATAGTATCAAGTATAAAATAGCAATGATGATTAAGTTTTATTTTCTCTGTAATCATGTAATCATTGATTACGATTATGCCCATCTCTGTCTGAATGTATGTGCTATATCCAGAAACCCATAAGAACGACACTTATGAATTTTCAGACAAATCGTCCAAAAGAAAAGTGGGAATTAGGAAGATTAGCAACACAAAAACTCTAATAACTGCAATGATAATAAATGTATTTACACTTGAAATTTCATATGTATATTCAAAAACCTACAACAACACCTATTATTTTTCACCAGAATCGGCCGAAGGAAAAATGGGGGGACTTAACACTAGAATGACACCCTGAATTTTTTCACCACTATTGACATCGTGGGGTGTCTGACACCCCAAGCCCTTTATATAATTTTTTTGTAATTTATTTTTCACATTAATCCAAAATTAATGGGGATTTAATATTTTAGAATGTATGTAATAAATATAAAATAAACAAACAAAATTAGAAAGTTATTTTAATTGAATAGGAAAAAAACCAAATAAGGATGTAACATGTTGAAAAAGTTAAAAGGTAGATTAGATAAAAATACTGCACGAAATTTTATTTGTAAGAAAGGTAAAAACTATTATTTTTTTTTAAAACTCAAGTATAGTGTCTATGTAAAAAAAATCACTTTAACAAAAAATATATACAATTTGCACAGTTACACTCAGTCACAATCGGTGCCCTTCATTAGAGGATGATCGTTGCACATCGGCCTCTGGCAGCTCATGATAACCATTTTGGATTTTCTTCATTTCTTTTTCTTCGCCGGATTTCTTCATTTGTATGTTTGACAATCATATCGATAATATTTCTATCAAATAACAGCCGCCATCCGTCAACTACTTCCCGAATGTCTTTTGCTTGCCCTTGTGGATCTGGTTGACCAGATACTACATTTCTTGCTTTTAGAGGGAATGTCTTTTTTCCAACAATAACCATTCTTTCCCACAAATATATTAAGTTTTCCTACCTTCTCGGGGACATCGTCTTGGCACAATGTGGTCGAAGAGTCTGCACATGTGCTGGGCTCCTCATGTCTCACGAATGTGTCATCTAATTCCTCTTCAGAGTCTAAATGAACATGGGTTTCTTCATATTCTTCTTCAGAAGAACTGCCTTCCAGTTCCTCAATATCCTCTCTCCTCAATTCTTCGTGATACACCAACAGTTCCTCATCAGTCCACTGACTCTTTTGAGATGCCATAACGTTCCTAAAATATATAAATATTCGTTATGAAGAAACCTATTGGCGCAAAACCCACTTCTAACTCCACAGTAAACACTAACTATAACGATTTAACACATAAACTATAAACAAAGCCATACAAAAAAGAACTTACCTGTAATAGGTAAAAAAAAAAGAATGACGTCAATAAACACGGTGGGGTGTGAGAAACCCCAAGATCACTTCAATGTTGATTCCTAAAGTCACAAGGGCCTACTAAAGGTGTTAGAAGTCCCAGTAAGGTAAAGTAGGAGATGACTGTGATTTACATAGGGCCCCACGGTGTCAGTATGAGGATGTATGAGGATTCAGAAGCCCGATAAGTTTTTGAGGGAGAGCAAAAACGTAATTGATTAACCCTAATCCCTCCCTTCTCTTTACCCTATATCTAATTTATATATATTTATACATATACATACATATATTTTAATCTGAGGGCGCCGAAAGATCAGAGGTAGCCTGCTAGCTTACTGAGCTCAAAATCTTTCGAAACTTGGCCGAGGCCCTTATTTTTTCTATCTGAAAGGTGAAAAAATCTTGAGCACGCCGTCTTTTGAAAAGGACGTTAAGTGATGGTACCGAGCTTGTACAATGTCAGGTACTCGTTAAAGACCCCTACCCTAAGTGAATAAAAATTTAGGGCTTCCATATTAGAGTATGAAAACTGACATTATTGCAGAGATATTGTGAAATAATTCAAATGAACTTGAAAGAAATAAAACTTGTTTATTTATGATATTGTCTAATTTCACCAACTATATTTACATGGGAGTACTTTCGGTATTTCTACCATCCTCAGCCAAAAGCATAAGAGATAAGACAGTCTTATCTCTTATGCTTTTGGCTGAGGATGGTAGAAATACCGAAAGTACTCAAATGTAAATATATATATATATATATTATGTGAAATTAGACAATATCATAAATAAACAAGTTTTATTTCTTTCAAGTTCATTCCATATTAGAGTCGGGCTCATGTCCAACAGAGCGACAAAAGAGTGCTCTGATAGTAGATGACATGACCTCGAAGTTAAAAGCCCGGGCATGAGTGACAATAGCTAACTAACTATAACTAAACAAAACATGAGGAAACAAGCATTTTTGAATATTTAAAATAAAATAACGTATGTCATTAATATGATTAAAAATTGAGTACACTCACTTCATTCCGTCAAGAAGTAATTTATCTCAATTTTTAATCATACTAGTGATGTTTGTTATTTTATTTTAAAATTTTTATCAGCTTATGATATAAGTTGATATTACGTTGTCTGTGTGTCTGTCTGTGAACACGATAACTGCGGATAAAATGAATATATCGATACAAAATTTTTTATCTGTGACCACAACGCCATGACACCACATCGATTTTCAACCAATTTGGCCAAAGGGGAAGGGGTATTAAGGTTGAGGGCGCCGGTGCTCAGTGGTATGCGTGCATGCTTACTGAGCTCAATATTGTGGATTGTGAAACCAGGCCGAGACCCTTAGTTTATTTTATCTGGGAGGTGAAATAAACTTAAGTACGCCGTCCTTCGGATGGGACGTTAAGCGATGGTCCCGAGCCTGTAAGATGTCAGGTACTCGTTAAAGACCCCCATCCTAGGTGGATAAAAGTTTAGGATAGGCAAAATTTAGGACTTCCATAGTAGACTCGGGCTCATGTCCACCAGAGTTACGAAGGAGCGCTCTGGTAGTAGGCGATATGACCTAGTAGTTGAAGCCCGGGCATGAGCCATAATAACTAACTAATAAGGATGTAACCTGTCAAATTTCAGCGATATCGGATAAAGAGAATGAGGTGTATTGGTTGACCGAATAATTGTAAATTATTTACTAACAAAATTTAGTATGAGGATTCAGGAGCCCTTTCGTAAGTCAACAAGCGCGACTGGATTGGGAGGGGGAGCGAAAAATTCATTGATTATTTCGTTCTGGGGAAGTACATTGCAGGTGATTCACCTTTTTTTATTTTATTATTACAACCTAGCAAATATAGGTTTCGGGAAAAACTCCTATCGTAAGTAACTAAAACATACTTTTTGTAGAATTATTAAATAACGTCGTATTCTTATTCTTCAACAGATCAATACCCAAACAATATCTTCATCATTTAAACAATTTTTAATTTTAGATACAAAAATGCTATCCAACCTCAAATTTGTTTGTGTACAGGTTACACTGACACTTCCCCAAAAAACTTAACCTCTCGACAACATCAACTATGATCTAAGTGCTTCCTTGAACCAGGTACGTTCCCTCGGGTCCTGCTAATATAGCTGACTGACGTGGAACCCGCATACACATTTAAAGGACAAGAGTTGAATCGTTACGGACTACTGCCTAGATTACTTGAACCAAAATCGAAACTTTCCACTGCTAACGAACATTTACACTGAAGATTATACTATAATACGCCCAGTATGAACATATTTCGAAGCGATTAAGCGCACCTTCCGTAGATCACAAAGAGAAAAATATAGAGAAAAAAATTGTATATAAATAAATGAACAAATAACAATAAAATTAGTGATAATAATAAAAATAAGTTAGCACTTTTGACCTCTTCATTCCAAATTTTAAGTTCATAGCTACAATCTTTTTTGCGGAGCGCTCACAACTTTTCAATCTCACAGACACACAAACGCACAGACAGACATCATCACGAAAATGGTCAAAACGTATTCAGGGGACCTTGAAAATCCTTTGAAACATCGATGTTGGATTTTCGTGATGATGTCTGTCTGTGCGTTTCTGTGGGATTGGAAAGTTGTGAGTGTTCTTCTACCTCTAAAACGATTGTAGCTGCGAACTTCAAATTTGAAATGTTGATGATTTGATCGACTAAACTCGAAATAGATCACGAAAATGGTCAAAACGTTTTAAAAAGCGAAAATCTTTTGAAACCTCTATCCCGGATTTTTGCACGATTACAGTATTTCCTTTCACTGTACGTATAAGAAAGTAGGAAATATTAAAAGAAATTTCAATGGAAATAACAAAAACAAAATTAAGAATTAAACCTTTTTTATAGGACACAAATCTTTTTTATGATAGTTATTACCTAATACGTAAGGTAACATCTCTTTGGGAAATTGGAAATTTTTGCTCATAACTTGCTTACATGGGGCAAACTTGATATTGGTTGATGCGATGGGCCTATTAGTAGTTTTAGCTGTGATTAATCCGCTATAACGTGTAAACCATCGGTTGTTGGTCGTATACTGATAGTCGTAAAAGTGTAAAATAGTGCAGTAGTAGTCATAAAAAAGTTGAAATTTTGGTGACATAAATTATGGAAAATCTTATTTTATGGTTCAAATTTAGTTTGACAGAAAAGCGGCTGACTGGAAGAAAGTATCTATCTATCCGGCGCTACAACCCTAGTGGGTCCTGGCCTCCTCAATGAGCCTCCGCCATTTGGCTCTGTCCTGTGCAGCTGCTTTCCAATTTCGCTGACCAAGAAGCTCTCTCGCGTCAGCTGCCACACCAGCCGGTCTGCCTGCTCTTCTTGATCGGTACAAAGGCTCCTCAAGGACTGTTCTTGGCACTTCGCCCTCTTCCGTTCGGGCTACATGGCCTGCCCAACTCAGCCTTCCCAACTTCACCACCCTCACTACATCAGCCTCACCAAACAGCTCATAAATTTCCCTATTCTTGCGAATTCTCCAAACCAGTCCGTCCTTCACAGGGCCGAAAACCCTTCGAAGAATTTTCCTTTCAAATATCAACAGGTCCTTCTCGTCAGACTTGGATAGGGTCCATGTTTGACTGGCGTAGATAAGGACTGGACGGATCAGGGTCTTATAGAGCCGGAGTTTGGTATGCCTGCTCAGTAGAGAGCTTCGCATATGCCTCAGCAATCCAAAATAGCATCGATTCGCTGCCGTAAGTCTTTTCTTAATTTAGGAAGAAAGTATAAAATGTGGAAACTTGAGGAAATAATATACGTAGTAGCGCCGGTAGCTCAGTGGTATGCGTGCTTGCTTATAGAGTTCCAGATCGCAGGTTCGAAACCCTGCCGAGGCCTTTAGTTTATTTTATCTGGGAAGTAAAAAAAACAACATAAGGATGCCGTCCTTCGGAAGGGAAGTTAAGGGATGGTCCCGAGCCTGTACGATGTCAGGTACTTGTTAAGACAGACGTCTGTCCAGAGTAAGTCCCAAATATCTTAAGGTGTTAGTCTGAAGGAGGGGCTTGTAGATGAAAACGGCGGGACATGTATCTCGTCTTAGTTTAAATGTTATATGTTGTGATTTGTTCGTGTTGAGTTTAATTTTCCAAATGTTGCGCCAGTTCTCAATTTGAGTAATATGGTGTTGTAATGTGAACGATATTTAAAAAAAATATTTTGAAATAAGCTATCTGTATTTATATATTTTTAAAAAATATATATGGTTCGTTAAAATCAGAAAGCACAATAATATTTGTGTATATAGACATTGAATTATAATTTATTTAATATACATTATCTAGAATGCTTAAACTGTAAGTGCGAAAATAAAAATATATTTACCAGCTGTTTTAGCTGATCTTCTGCACAATAAATGTGACTTCTATTTCACCTATCCAAAAAAAAAAAATTGTATTTTAGAGAATTGTATTTTATTTAAAGAACACCGGGTTCACACTAAAGTGAAGATATTCAGCAGGATGTTGGGCTGGTGGCAGCAACTCCTGGCCATGTCGGAGGACCGTCTCCCCAGACTCTGTTACCTTCGCCTTGCCCAACTCAGCCGAAACTTTGTTTTGCCCTTCCACTGGGACACCCAACTCAGGTGTTACCTGGCCTTGATCGGGGCTGACCACCTTCTGGACGGCCCCTCTATTTCTGATATCCGACCCCTCCATGGTGATTTGGTAGCAGCCATGAGGAATCATCTGGATATAAATACAATATTAAATTCGAAATACAACTCCCTCTACCGATTGGTCAGTGCTTTAGGGTCTCAGGAAAGCTATCTTTCATTAAACTGTCATATTGAAAAACTCCGACTTCTAGCTTAAATTCGTCTCCACAATAGCAATAGAAATTTTAGAATATTACTTGGAGGGCTTAGGTATGAGATTTGTCCTGAAAGTGTCTGCAGGCTCTGCACCTTAGATGAGAAGGACGATCTCATACACGTTTTGTTCAATTGTCCCTTCTTGTGTAACCCCAGGCAAGCATTTCTCCACAATATAAACCAGAATATTACTCAGAAACATTTGTGCATATTTTAAATAATTTAGAAGTTAGAAAAATTAACAATTTATTTTTATTTTTGCTTTTTTTGTCGCTTTGAAAATAAAGAATAATTTAATTTAATTTGTTGCAAGTTGTAAGATGGATATATATATTTTTTATTATTATTATTATATTTTTTTTATTTATTTATTCATGTTCATTTCATATCTTTTTTTATATAATTTTTGAATTGTTTCTTTTATCCTTTTATTATTTATTTGATAAAAAAAAAAAAAAAAAAAAAAAAACCCACTCATTGCCATAAAGGTTGGCTATCTATCTACATTATCTAGAATGCTTAAACTGTGTGTGCAAAAAAAAAAGTGTATATAAATAAATATATATTTACTAGCTGTTCTAGCTGATCTTCTGCACAATAAATGTTACTTCTATTTCACCTAACCAAAAAAAAAAAATATATATATATTTTAAGAGAACTGTATTTTATTTTAAAAACTCTATATAATATTATATTATAGTTCATTCTAGTTTGTCAAACTTGTCTTAGTTTATAACTAAACCTGACGATGTTTTAATGCAGTTTTCAACTGTCTGCGTTTCTCAACTTGAACTCGATCTCGGATTTTAGACAATATTAAAAAAAAAAAAAGTATGTTTTATTTCTTTAGAATTAATACTGTGAACCATATCCGGGCGGCGTGCTTTTCAAAACCGTTTCGCAAGATGACGGATTATGACGCACGCCCGGGATTTAATCACGAGGTCATATCGCCTACTACCAGAGTGCTCTTTCGTCACTCTGGTGGACATTAGCCCGACTCTTCTGGAGTCCAAAATGTTGCCTACCTAGTCGAACCCGCATTCTTGAGCTCAGCACGCTAGGACGCTACATCTGAGCTATCGGCGCTCTCTCCTCTCTCTCTCTCTCTCTTTTTCTCTCTCTCTCTCTCTCTATATATGTATAAATTCAAATTACATTTTTTTTATAGGTGTAATTGTTATCGTTAGACTAAGAATTCACTCATTTGTCCGTAATAAGCTCGAGACTTTGCTACCTGCACTTAATGAAATGTTTTTAGCCTCAATTTTCGGAATTTTGATATCTAGCTTGCCTTTGAGCATACTTAAAACTTCTAACTTTAGGAAAATGAACCAAAAATCGATATTCTGATTCTGAGAATTTACCTACTTAAGACAATGAGACGGAATGCTCTTTATATTGAATAAACATTTAATAATTACAGTGAAGTGTATAAAGAGTGTTAAGTGCTGTCATTTAGGGGGTGTTAACTCCCATAATGAGTATATTAATGAAGGGTTAATATCCGTTTACATTTACCTTTTGCTTTATAATTATGTTTGCAAATTAATATTATTTCCTCTGAGTGTTCACAATGGTTGATTATCATTTTACCTTCAATAGAGGTGATTTTAAGTGTAATTCCTACATCAAAGTACAAAAGTGCTCCTTTCTGGTAATTACTGGTTAGAGTTTGGAACTGGGTTATCCTCATTGGATCCCAAATTGTTATTAAATTGTTGATAGACAAACGTTGTGAAATTCGGGAATTTCCTTATTGAAGTGTGGTTCAATTGTTTGAAACATGCGATAGACAGGAAAACTGGGTTTCCATGAAATGTTAATTCACAAAATGAAGTTTAAAATTGAATGAGTTTCAAAAATGATAAACAAAGCATAATGTGGCTGCGCCGCGGCAAACCTCGGCTTTGCAGATGAGAGGGAGTCAGGCAACGTTCTCGTATCATGGGATGCGGATCGGACCGGGCCTCCAGTAAAGAAAGGACAACCGACACTTTCAACTAATCTGCTTGTAGAACTATCTACACTTGAGTATTTGAAGCTGTTACAAGCAGCGGCGTGTAGCCTCGTACTTCTGTAGACGCAATATTTCTTTATGATACAGATGAGCGTCTAACCCTGGAGAAAGAGATGCGCGGTCGGTCCAGACCAGAGTGTTGCAAGAACATTGTCCAGGAATGGATTGCGAAAAAATGGCAACACCGGATGGCCAAACGACCTATTACGCCTTGACTCTACGTAGGTACTGACTGACCACTGGATGTCTCAGATATCAGGTCACGGAGACTTCAAATTTAAGAGGAAGTTAAGCTAAGATTTTAACTCATTTAATAGAAAGAACAACCCAAACTTTTCCTGCGGCGGCCTCAAGACGAAAAAGTAAAAAAATAAAAATTATATATATATATATATATATATATTTCATTATTATGTGGAAAGAAAAAGAGTAGCGTGACGTATGTCTTTTTAATGAATTGTAGTAACGTTACCAACTCCATTTAAAAATATTCAAGAACAAAAAAATATATATAATATACATTTTTATTAAAATATGAAGAAAAAAAAAATGTAATGTAGAAGGAATTCGAGGTTCTGTCGTGTAAATGGAAAATTCAAAATTTGGCCAACGTTTCGAAAACTATTTATTTCCTTCTTCAGGGCCTTATAATGACTTGAGTGGATGTGTGTGTTGGTGTTGTGATTATAAGGCCCTGAAGAGGAAATAAATAGTTTTCGAAACGTTGGCCAAATTTTGAATTTTTCATTTACACTACAGAACCTCGAATCCCTTCTACATTGAAAATTGATACTGTCGACTCTATTAATCACTAGCAGTAATACCCGGCGTTGCCCGGGGAACTTTGACTTTTCTCCCAATATCTCCTATAAGGCTATTCAGTTCCTCGACAGTACATTCATGATGTTATAATTTTAAATTATTCATACGGAATAAGGCTTATAGTCCTTCAACTGTAGTAACGCTAGCTTTGGAGCTAAAACTAATTTATTCAAAAAGAATTCTCATTAATCATTGCAGTGGTTTTTGAGTTACAAAGATTGCGTGGGTGGATGCTGGGATGGACCAGATATTGAGGTACTAATACGCCTATAACCTTCCACAGACGATGACGAACAAATTAAAAAAAAAATTAATCAAATCCATGAAGCCGTTCGTGAGTTATAGCGGTACAACGCACAGACATTTTCAGCTTTATATATATGATTAAAAATATTTAAAAACTGAAATGTTGAGATTTTTTTATTTAAAAAATGCTAGGGGCTTTATAAAATGCTTACTTTAAAACACTCCTAGTGCACACAGAATTAAGGAGAAATTTCGTTGGTGAATCACCGACAATGTACTTCCCCGGCACGAATTAATCAACAACGTTTTTGTTCACCCTGTGAAACCAATCGATAGTTTGGGTTAAAAATCAATGGTTGACTTGCATAAGCATTTCTGGCTCATACTAACTTTCGTGCCAATAAATTCATTACATCAGCAGTTATTGGGGTTTTTGAATTGACCCCCCCACCAAGCCCCCGAACACCCTTTTCCCTTCGGTCGATTCTGCTGAAAATTAATAAGTCTCGTCCTTAATGGAATTTGAATTTACATACGAAATTTTGTGTCGATATGGATTGTAACGGCAGTTATTAGAGTTTTTGTGTCAAGCCTCCTCCCTAATCTCTTGTCTTCATTGGTCCATTTGGAAAACATGAATTTCCGTTAAAAAATCAAATTCGAATTTCTGACCGATTACATAACTTTTCCTACTCTTTGAATGCCTGTGAAAAAAAATAAATAAAAATTCAAGGTAATTGATTTTAAACTTATTTCAGGCCCCAGTTTACATTAACAACCAGCCCATTCTTGCATCCGACACTGTCCGAACTTGGACAACTCATATCAGACTGAATCGCACAGACCTCAAAAGACGATTTGGACTACTGAAATCAATCATCGGCCGACGATCGACATTATCGCTTGAAAACAAACTTCACATATACAACACTATACTAAAACCCATCTGGACTTACGGCATCCAATTATGGGGATCAGCCAAAAATTCAAAGTCTTCAGTCAATACAATCCATTATACTACGCCACATTGCCAATGTGCCATTTTACGTTTCCAACCTCAACATCCCATTTGTACCTTCTGTTATCAGGACACGATATCAAACTTTTCAAGACAAACTCCATCATCACGCCAATCCACTTATACAAGAATTATCTACAAACACTCTTCCCACAAATCCACCACCTCAAGCGGATATGGCAGAGGGACCTGCTCCAGGACTAGCCTGGACTCCTCTTCGGTTACGTACCTCAGCAGTACAGCCACGCACCTGACACTGCACTATTTATCGCAATTTCTAATGGCAAATGTTATGCCGTTGTAAATATATAAATAAATAAATAAAATTTCAGGCCCTCCAACAAACATTTCCAGCCAAATCCCTGGTCACTTGAAGCTATTCTGTTTTCCAGAAGGTTATTGATACCTTCCAAATAATAGAACCACTGGACTAACTACTAATAACCCAAATTGAAATATAATATTTATCGTTAATAATTAATATTCGGTTCATTGGTTTCTCTACAACGATCCTAACTAAACTAACTAAACAATGATATTACATTTCATGTAAATATCAGATCACCAAAATATTAATATGGATTATTACTTTTTACTTTTCCAGCTATACGAAGTATAGGGGAAGTTATGTAATCGCACAGAAATACCATGTTGTTTTTACCAGAATTTCATGTTTTCCAACCCCTTAAAACCAAAATTGATAAAAAGTAATGTCATAGGTGTGTATATGTGGGTCTGTGTACTATCGGAATTTACAGAATTACCATGGACAACACTTATTGAGTTCAGCTATATCGGCCAAGGGGAAGGGCGGGACTAAGGAGGGGAGCGTAACTAAAAAACCTAAATAAATAGTTTAAAACCCCATAAGGACGACCCTTACTGATTTTCAGCCGAATTGGCCATAGGGTGGGAGTGATCAGAGGAGAGGGGGTTTAACTGAAAAACTCACATAACTGCCAATGTAATAAATGTAGGGAAACAAAATTTTATATGAGGATTGCGGATCCCCTGTGCATGACACCTATTAATTTTTGGACAAATTGACCAAAAAGAAAATGAGAATATGGGGCGAGTGAAAAATTAGTTGATTACAAAGTGTGATTCACCCATTAGTAGAATTTACAAAATTGGTTTGTGGGTTCCTTAAAATTGTGAAAATGAGCTCCACAAAAATTGGTTGCCGTTGATTCACCCACGACTTTTTCTGTATAATTATGTACAGATGGTCATTCAAAATGAGATTTTTCTTTCACTTTTCATCAATGAAAAATATTTCTTAATTAGTAGAATTTGCAGAAGTGTGAAAATGAGCTGCACAAAAATGTAGAGTAACTTCCTTGGTAATAATTTTAATATTTACTTTTCTATATCTATAGTATAAGGAAGTATTGCAATCGTGTGAAATGTTGTACGGCACGACGTCCAAGTTGAGAAACGCAGACATATTGTGAAAAATGTATTACACCATCGGCAGGTTTAGTGGTATATTAAGACAAGTTTGTTGTATGCGAACCGTTCTTATAAATATGTCAGGTAGGTAAGGAAGGGTTTGAAATTTCAACTAGGAAATCCTCTTGGCTTTACATTCAAGAGTTTGTTTGCTCTGAACTATTTACTTCCCACTCTTTTTTTAAAAATAAGAATGGTATAATAATAATAATAGTAGTCTTTTTATTTGCTTCCTTAAGGTTCACAATAATAATAGTAATAAATTTATTTACATCTATACAAATTGGAAACTAGGCCCATCTTTGGGCAAAGCCTCTCCCATTTTATTCCACACACCCCTGTCTCAGACCGACAAATTTGTTGAAGGTAATTAATTTGAGCAAGTTGGAACACGAAAATAATTTCATTCCTATAAAAATTCAAAACTTATAACTAAAATTAAATATAAAATTGTTACATTCTAACTAGATAAACTATGGACATTTATTTTCCATTCTTTGGGGGACTATAACATAAGTCGTATTGGTTCTATCTCAAATTTGTTGAATTTCAGTAATTGGAAAATTAATAAGGAACATTTTTTATTAGAATCAAGTTTTCGATAGGACTGATCGTTTTTGAGTGAATCAAGGAAATATGTAAAAAAAAAATGGGATTCAAAGCGGTATTTTAGAACGGTTTCTCGCAAATGGAGCAACCTGTAAAAAATGTTATACTATATAAAATGTGTCTTTTCATTTTTTCTTCAACTTTTACTTGTAAATATGTTTGATTCATAAACATAAGTGGAATCATATAAACTTTTGCATTTCAAATTTGTTCATAGCTACAATCGTTTCTGTGTCAGAATGTTCCCCACTTTTCAATCACATGGGTACATATACACAAAACAGACATCGCGAAAACTCGATCTCGGATTTTCACACGATTACGAATACTTCCTGATACTTTAGGTATAAGAAAGTAAAAACGAAATGAATATTATAAGGTTTTATGACGCTCGTGAAGATTTTTTAGAGATTTTCATGAAATCGTAAGTTAATAAATTTAATATAAGTTTTTGTTTCAAACTGAATATTCAATGATTGGGAGAGAGCTTTCACACAAGTGGGTTTTTGGCTGGCTTATTCTATTCCACTTCTGGTATAACAGAACGGATTATCAATGTGAAATTGGAAAAAATAATAATAAATATGCAGATCAAGTACACAATTCATGTTTGATATCCTCCAGAATAAACATTTTTGAAAACCATGGAACACCATATGGAAAATATCTTTGATATGGGTCATTTTCATTTCATTTGTCTTTTCCATCTTTTCTGAGAGTCCAATTAAAAAAAAAAAAAAAAATTAAATTATCTAAAAACTTGAAGCAGGTAAAAATTTATAATTTTGAACTTCTAAGTTGAGAAATTCACATATTGTGGAAACTTATAATAAATTAATAAAACAATTCTTTATTTTTTTTTTTAATATTGTCTATTTGACAAGAAAATACAAAAAGTACACGTTTCGGCATTACAGCATGGTCAGGTTTAGTTATGAACTGACCATTGTATCCAATTTGGACGTACGAAGTGGAACTTTGTAGTACAGCTAAACAATCCATCAATCGTATCCAAGCATTCCAGTCAAAACTCCTCCAGCGAATTGTCAACGCTCTTTTCTATTTCAACAATAAAGTCCTACACTGAGATCTCAATATTCCCACTGTCAATGAACTAATCCAATCCCGGTTCCAATCATTCCACCGAGACCTTTCTTCTCATTCAATCCTCTAGCACAAGCACTATCCTACCATTTCCATCCTGACACTCCTCCTCATCGCTAGTTGATTTCTTCCGTCAAGTGACATTGTTATATTTTTGCTATTGTGATCACATATTTGCTTATTATTTATATATAAATATAAGTATATAAACAAAATAAAATGGCCTCCAATAAAATGGAAGGTCAAAAAGTAAAATTAATCATTTGTCGCTTAGTGTAGATTGTTTAGACACAAATATTAAAAACTTTGATGAAAATATTACATTAGATATTACAATAATGACATCATTATTATAAACACATAAATGTAGTATATATATATATATATATATATATATATATATATATATGCTATATACACGTCTATATATATATATATACATATCCCCCACCTGGCCAGAGCAAAAAATTAAGATAAGAATTAAATAAACCAAAAAAATAGTTTTTATTAAAAATGGATTGCTTGCAGGTTACCAATAGAATCTTCAAATTTCCCTTGTCTGCAGCGCTAACCACGGAAACTGCGGGCTGTGCCTCCGGGGGTCTATACTCCCCAACTCTGTAGCCTAACTTTGCCTCCCCCCCCCCCCCCCCCCCCCCTGTTCAAAATCCTGGCTACGCCCCTGGCCCCTGCATATCACTAAGATGTATACTATATGTTATAGGATTGTTTAAAATATAAATATACATTTTTATGTTTTTAAAATAATGATATCATTATTGTAATATTCAATGTAATATTATACATATATATATATATATATATTGTGATGTACACTACGGAACATTTTTTTAATGAAAAGAGGTAATTTTTTTTTATTATAATCTAATATCATATATATATTAGATATATATCAAGGTGTTTGAGAAACAAAACAAAAAAAACATATAAAAAACAGCTGTGAAATAGTGTTAAATGTAATGGAGTCGTGAGCTAGCTCTTAAACGGTGCATGTGGTTTGATATGTTTTAAATAAAATGAAGTTGAACAATTAGTGAAGAGTTGACGGGGTCTGGTTTTTGTGGTAGAGGCGTCGAGAAGGTACAATTAATAATATATATTTTTCAATATGCCCAAATAAAAAAAGAAATAGTTTTTTAAGTATTAATTTAATGTTTTTATGCCATTGTAAATTTTTGTTTTGTTTGTTCAAATAAGTTTTTTTTAAATTTAAATATGTAAATATAGATAATAACCCAATTATTTGTCCTCTTCAAATTCTATCCTATTCATCTTCCCTGTAGTCCCAGGAGTATCATTTAAAAAACCTTTGGATTAGAAATTAATATTATTTAAAATTATTAAAAATTGGTATCTCTTTGTGAATCCAAGTGTAAAGTTTGTTTAATTGAATTTTTTTTTGTATACGTGTACTTTCTTAAAAATTGCACGTCTTAAATTATTGATAATATTTTTTTAGGGAAATTTTCGGCAAACTACTGTAGAAATCAAAATTTAAATAAACAAAAGAGATCAAATTTCTACAGGAAATGTGGTAGCAAACAAGTTTTTATCACAATATATATTTAGTTATTATGACTTATCCCCGGTCTTTAACTACGAGGTCATATCGCCTACTACTAGAGCGTGGACATGAGCCCAACCAAGGGAATCCTCAATTTTGCCTACCCTAAATTCTTATTCACCTAGGATTGGGGTCTTTAACGAGTACCTGACATAACATATATAACATCCCAAATAAAATAAAGCTCTCTTTAGCTCAGTAAGCAAGCACGCATACCACTGAGCTACCAGAGCTCTCTCTCTCAGTATATATATACATATTATTCTAGTTTTAAAGTTACAAAAATGCCGGTACAAGCGAGACGTTAACTGAAATAAAAAAAAATTATAAATATACATATTCAGTTAATAATTTGACTCATGCCCGGACTTCAACTATGAGGTCATATTGCCTACTACCAAAGTGCTCTTTGGTGGACATGAGCCCGACTCAACAATGGGAGTCCTAAATTTTACCAACCCTAAATTTTTATTCATCAATATCTGATCACACGTTTGCTTATCATGTATATTTTGTATATGGGTCATTCTCAAAAAAAGTAGGAATTTCAAGTCCTAAATAAATAAATTATTTTTTTAAATTTTTTCAACTTCTAATCATTCAATTAGTTTCTTCGCACTACCAGAAGAACACATAACAAGCAGCAGCGCACAATATTATTTAAATCATTAATTATTATTAATTTTAATTTTTGGTCAGTCCAGGAAAATGATTCTGTGACCAGGAAAATGACTTTTGCATGTCAGGAAAATGATATAAGGACAGGAAAATTATGTTTACCATTCAAAAAAGTCATAGGTATCTTTTATTATTTAAAAAATTTAAAATTAAATTTTTTTATTATTTAAATAAAATACATATATAAAAATTACTAGTATTGCTTGACTAGTTATATATATAGTCTATATATAGATTGCAAATTAAACAAAAATAAAAAAGTTATAAGCTAAGACAAGATGGTTGACCATTTTTCTAGGTATGTCAGGTAGGTAAGGAAGGGGTTGGACTTTCAATTGGAAAAAACCCTGTGCCTTTATCTTGCTCTATCTTGTACAATTCACTTAGGCAGTTAAGTAGCGTTCTCAATTTTCGTTCAATTACTGCGAAAAACTAATCAGATCTAAATTATTGATGGGGATTTTTGCACTCCAAATATAAAATTTTTAGCTACAATCGCTTTTTCATTCGCTTCACAAATGCAAAAACAGACGTCGCAAAAATGGTCAAAACGCATGATTATTTGTCTTTTTCATTCTTTCTGAGAGTTCAGAAAGTTAGTCTAATAACTTTAGGCAGGTAAAAGCTTATATAGTTTGCAACTTCTAAGTTGAGAAACGCGGACATATTATATAAATTTAAAATAAATAAAACAAATTTATTTTTATCTAATTTTCTATTCTACAAGAAATTCTTACACAAACTACAGGTTTTGGCATTACTCCAATCTCAGGTTTAGTTATAAAGTGAAAAACAAATGGTTTAATGGACCTTTTGTAATGGAAAAATAAAAATATTTTCCCTCTTAACAATACTAGTCATTATTACGACCCCAGAAAGAAAGAAGATTTTATAATAATTAAACATTGCTCCTCTCATTTTGAAAAAAAGTATAACACATAAAGGAACTAATTTCTTTAATGTCCTCTCGGAAACAATAGAACAATAAAACAATTAAAACTTCAACAAAAAATGTTTATTTAAAGGAAACCCTCTTGGGAAGGATTTTTTTTCTCATTGTTCAAAAATAATAAAATACTCATATTAAAAAAATTATGTTTCATATCCAAAGGCATTATTTGGTGCATAGCTTTCATTTTTATTTTTTTGGGAGAGTTCCTCCACTGATATCCGCCTTTAAGGTCTGTTGAATCTACCATTTTGTTTAAACATTATTTTTTATTACTTATATAGTTAGTTGTTATGATTCATGCCCGGGCTTTAACTACGAGGTTATATCGCCTACTACCAGAGCGCTCTTTCGTCAGTCTGGTGGACATGAGTCCGACTCTACTGTGGGAGTCCTAAATTTTGCCTACCCTAAGTTTTTATTCACTTAGGGCAGGGGTCTTTAACGAGTACCTGACATCGTAGAGGCTCGAGACCATCGCTTAACGTTCCATCCGAAAGACGACGTGCTTAAGTTTATTTTACCTCCCAGATAAAATAAACTAAGGGCCTCGGCTGGGTTTCGAACCCACGACCTTGAACTCAGAAGGCAAGCACGCATACCACTGAGCTATCGGCGCCCTCTATATTACTTATATACTAATTTATTTTATTTCCATTGATTTATTTTTTATGTATTTTAATTTTTTTATTAATATTTGTTGTTATTTTGTTTTCTGTCTCTTTTCTATATTTTGCACATTGTGACCTGAAAAAAACACTTCCGGGAAAGTAAAAAATGTATTATCTTAATGAAAAACTGTATCTACTGCATTTATTAATATTATTAATAATTTTTATAATAATTTTCTAGTATTTATAAATATTTTCTAGTATATATAATTTAATAATATCATTTTATTTTGTAATACCTAGCTAGTCTTCTCATTACTAATCACATGTGAGTCAAACTCCGAGTTAATGTTTTATTTGTTTAATTTATATGGTATCTTAACGTATACATATATTTTAACGTATACATACACATGATTATTAAACAGACAAGTTTACTGAATGCAAATCACTTTTACAGGTACATCAGATAGGTTTGGAAGGGGTTGGACTTTCAATTAGGAAAAACAACCCTTGACTTCACAGTGTGTTCTGAAATATTTTTTAAAATTATTTTCTTTTTCAATAACAGTGGTATAACTAAAATTAGTAAATATATGTTAGTTACTGTGACTCATGCCCGAGCTTTAACTAAGAGGTCATATCGCTTACTACCAAGGCGATATTTCATTACTCTGGTGGACATAAACCCGACTCTACTGTGGGAGTCCTAAATGTTGTTTACCTAGGTTTATTCACAAGCTTAGAACCTAAAGGCGTCGGCTGGGTGTCGACCTCAGAGGGCGGCGGTAGCTCAGTGGTATGCGTGCTTGCCTTCTGAGCTCAAGAACGTGGATTCGAAACCCGACCAAGGCCCTTAGTTTATTTTATCTGGGAGGTAAAATAAACTTAAGCACGCCGTCCTTAGGATGGGACGTTAAGCGATGGTCTCGAGCCTGTACGATGTCAGGTACTTGTTAAAGACCCCTGTCCTAGGTGAATAAAAATTTAGGGTAGCCAAAATTTAGGACTCCCACAGTAGAGTTGGGCTCATGTCCACCAGAGTGACGAAAGAGCGCTCTGGTAGTAGGCGATATGACCTCGTGGTAAAAGCCAGGGCATGGTTCATAATAACTAACTGGGTTTCGACCTCGCGATCTTTAACTCAGTAGGCTAACATGCTACCTCATTACACATATGTATGTGTATTCGTGACATGATATTCGTGTCTCACAGGTTGTCAAATAAGATGTAGTCTGACCTCTCGAAGATTTTTATTAGTATTATCTAGCCGCGGTTGCCCTCATCATCAGGCAATCTACAAAAGAAACCATCCTTAAGCAAGCAAAAACAAAAAACACAAAAAAACAGGTTCTGTTGGCAACAATCATAAATTATTATGGTATTTAGAGACGCTATATCACAGTTGTATATATCTCATTTCAGCTATCACAAACCTATAATTTCATGTAGGTATGAAAGAAATTGAAGAACAATAAATTTGAAAGTTTAATTCCTCATAATACTTTTCTTATATTATGAAATAAATATATAAAATAAAAATTATATACAAAATCAGTGCACGACAACGAATTTTCGAAACTAAAGCAGATGTTTACACATCAATTCTCGTGAGTAATCGCGCCGCGAAATTCTGCAATGAGCGAATGCACCATGATATTCTTTTTCACTGATTGTGAGTTAAATTAAGATTGAAATGTTGGTACAGACGTTATCCCTTTCCAAAAGACCCATATACATATCCGTTTTTTTTTTTGTTTTTTTTTGGTGAATTTGCGCCAATGAAAAGTTTTTTTTAGTTCCCAGGGGGCCTATGAAAGAAAGAGTTATAGAACCCTTGGCTAACTTAAGAAACTTGTCCCTAGGGGAGGTGGGTTTCAGACTTCCTATAGTGGTTGGGACAGGGACTATCCCAAGTTATTGTCTGGTCCAAACCGGTCTTTTGCGAGGGTGAGAAGAACCAACGGCAACAGGAGCGTACTCGGTTATATCCCAAACGGTACTTATCCATGAAAATATGTGGAGTTGTCTCTCGCTTGGCCGGCAGTGAGTTGGTAAAAGCGTTAAGCGTTACGACACAGAAATGCGCAACGAAAGTTGCACTCTCCCCTCCCCAACTCCGCCGACCGGCATTAGGAAGGGATGGCTAGTAGGTCCCCCCTCCCCGACTATCAGAAACGAGATTGGAAAATGATACAACAATTGATATTCCTAATTTTTAATTGTTATAGCTATCTAATTATCACCTTCAAACAGCGTAGAGGGTATTATAAAATTTATTCGTTTTTCACTTGAGGTATACTCTGAAGAAGTATCAAAAAACTTTCTAAAGGCAAATTATCATGAACTTCCTTTGATTTTGACTGGAGATTTTAATTATAATTTTGCAGAAGAGAGGGCTAAGGAATTGATTAAGCTTATTTTTGACACATTTAAACTGAGAATGGTTAATGATCGAAAGTTAACTACAATAAGAGATTATCAACATAAAGTGGCAGAACTATAGACGCTGTTTTTGCAAGATACGTAGAAAAGATTGTCTAAAATTGATATTTCTTACTTTAGTGACCATAAACCAATCATTTTGTTTATAGATTTTGAAGAAAATAATGTACATGACTGAAAATAATAAGGCAAAATCCGATGATATGGTTGATAGCTAAGATGTCGATAGATTATGTTGATGAATAATAATTATTGTTATAAACATAATTATTATTATAAACTATGTAACAATATACAATACCGATAAACTTTCTCAAGCAGAATACTTGTGATGAAATGATTCTATGTACATGATTTCATGACAAATTATATACTATATTATATAGTACATTTTACGGTAGAATTGTATATTATACTATTTTAATATTATAATAATATGTAGATAAAATTTTGTTGCTACTCTACAATGTTTCATTCCTGAATACTCTCCTAAGATCGACCACTTTCAACATAATAATCCGTAAGAGCATTTATTCAATTCGATTCCTTTTCCCTAATAAATTTACATGGACAATTTTATAATTTGATAATTTCAATTTGAAATTATTTCAATTTAAAATTACTTTCAGCCAAAAATTATTTTCTACCAAAAACACGGAGTAGCACACCGCACACCGTTTTTTGCATTTCTTGTCTCCTAAGATTTGTTAGAGTTGTCTCCGCAATATTGCATGAGTTGTCTCCTGAATGATCACTATGTTATAAAAGATGCTATGGGTGTCACATTATCAAGAAAGTTAGTAACATTAACTAGCTTTGTTACGTTATCACTACAGTTCATGCGGTGGCATCGAAACTGCAGAACAGGTACTGCTGTGCCAGCATGGATTTGAGACCAGCTACCCAGTAGCCGGTTTGTTGTGGGCACTGAAAGCAGTGTGACGGGCTGGAGACGGCCACTAATCGCAGCAGATTGATCTGTCGGTGGTCGCCCCCAACCCGACATAGCCTCACTTATTAAGCCCTATCCTGATCTTAAGCTCCCTCAACGTTCGACCGACTCATGTACAAAGTGCAACCTAAAATATTAGTTACTTTGAGCTAGATGATTCTAGAAAATAAATTAAAAGGTTCAAAGACTGAAGAAGTTATATCGCCCTCCTCGAGGTAAATAGAAACTTCGGGTGTTCGGAATAATTTGGTTTTAAAGTAGGACGCGGGATACAAGGTTTTATTAGATTTTATATATACCTATATATTTTTTCTTTCTTCTTTTTATTTTATATTTATTATTATCTTGTAAATATCTGTTTATTGGAATGTATAGAGTAACAAAAACAAGGGATTCCCCGTCATTACCTAAAAACCCCCTCCATAACTGTACCTTCTACCCTGTCAACCAATTCTGTCAGTTTGTAAGTGACTCTTGATAATGCCTTAACACGGCGAAAATAGTTGAGTATTTGAGAATATATAGTGAAGTTTGACAAAGAAATTGTGTATTTTAATTATCTATTCCTAGAATGGAGCTTCACAAAGTAAATCTGGAAACCATAAATTATTAGAATTAAACATGTCCCGGCATGACCTCAACTTCATTTAGGTGTAGGATTGTAAAGTCTTTGGCCGGACCTTGTCAGATATGGAGAATATTCGTATAGCTGGACAAAAGAAGTGGCTACCATTGTCACTGCCGGCCCCCTTCTCATATCTTCAATTCAAATAGTCTGGGTATTGTAACCAGAAACGCTTAGTGTCAGCGCGTTATCACAGCACCTTTCTCCTTTGGTCAGCGAAGGGCTACATAAGTCAGATTACAGTGCACCCGGACTGGTCAGTACTTTGGGTTCAGATAGGAAATTGAATTCTGAGGAGCAACGTTCCTATGAAAACAGATTCGAGGAATATCAGATCATTCCATAAGGTCAATTTTTGTATTCTGGGATAAAAAAAAACTTACTGTATTAATATTAAAATGTCTAAACCTTTCCATCTTACTTTTCTTTTTATAAAAATCTTGATTTGATATCAGAAATAAAATGACTTGCTCTTTTTACCTCTTCTGATGAATCCATCCGCTGGCCAATTTGAAAGTTCTGGAGACTCCGGTCCAGATAGTTATCTGTAGGAGCTTTGTCGGAAGAGTACGGTGGCTAACCTAGAATTTCTCAACCCAAGTGGTATAGTTTTTGTAGGGTCTCTCTTGCGCATTGTTCTGATGGAATTAAAATTCGGGCCTAATTCCCAGAGAAGAACGTTATTTTCTTCCAAGGTAAGTTTTGCGCTTTCGTAATTGTCTGTTTACTTTTTAAAAATAGGTAATTCTCATATAAATAAAAGACGTTGTCTTCCTACTGTTTTATTTTTGACCAGTACCAGTTTTCAACGCAACATCGTCATCAGTGGCACATTCCAACCGTACAGTTTAGAGGCTAAAAGACTACTATTCCTCTACGCTGTATGAATGGGATGTGCCACTGATGATGACGCATTGAAAACCGGTTCTGGTCAAAAATAAAACGGTGTGGGAAGGTACATATGAATAGGTAATTCCTTCCATATCCCACCAAACATAGAACACCTTCCGCGGATGGAAGCCACTCTTAGCCTGCAGCATTGTCGTTTCGCAGAAATAAATTCATAACATCGGAAGATATCGTGTACACAGACAAAAACACACAGGCACAATTAATTTTTTAGATTTTGCTATCAGGGGATCAGGAAACATGAAATTTAGTTGAAAACTCAACATCGAGTTTCTGCGCGATTACATAACTTCCCCTATACTTCGCATTTGTCTTCTAATGGCACCAGGAAACATTGTGTTAACGAGTTAGAGCGGCATCTGACGAACTGTTCGCAATATGACCTTAGTCCAGAGTTGCATTTTTTAATTGGAATTAACATTTCCATTAATAATATTAATATTTATTTCCGTTAAACCATAACATGGTAATTGGATACGTCCTACAATTATTGTATATCAAAATAGCTTATACATTTATAAGCTATTTTGATGTACAAAAATAATTATATACAATGAGTGTCATAAAAAATAATTATAATTATATACATCAACCGATATTATTTATTTGTTAGTGCATTTTTAATTTATTTAAATAATTAATTAATTAATGGCTTACTCTGCCTTAGCCTAAGCGATGAGCTCTAAAAAAAAGTTCATCAAATAATTTCTGTTGGAAGCCCCCTCCCGCCCCCGAAACTAGTTAGGATAAGGCAATGACTTGAGATGCAGGAACGGCAGTTACTCCGGGATTGCAAATCACCCTAACGAAAGTTTGGGTTCCTGTTGCAAGTGGGTGGACCGTGAGAGATCCGACAGGTAGGTGAGGGGGAACGACGCCCCCGACCGGTCCATAGGGGCTGGTTTTTTCGCACTACCCGTTCTTGAAATTATGCCAAAGGGGCTACCCCCTTCTTTCCCATGGGCCGACCAAGTTCTCAAGGGGTGGGAGGGCTTGCAAAAAAAGAGTTGTTGGGACAGGTAGTGGGCGCTCCCTCCTCCCTCTGGTGGCCCAGGACAATCCTGGAGCGCTCAGTCTTCGGCGCTTCCTCTCTTCGCACTTTGCCCTTCCCTTCCTAGTCTTTCAGAATATCTTCTTTACTGTAAGTATGTCATCTGAAATTCTTTTCTAACCTAACTAATGTTTTTATTAAATTCTAAATTTAGGAACGCGGTTATATTATGGAATCTTGTATTAAATAAATTAATTTTTTTTATCTCGATTTTACTCATCGAGAGGTACAAAAATCTCAAAGAAACCTAGATCGGAAATCAATGGTTTATGAGAAAGAGGCATATATTCCATTATATTTTTTTCATCATCAGTGGCACACCTCACCCGTAAAGTCTAGAGGCCAGAGCAAGTAAACTACAAATTCATTCATATTTTGGTATGAACAGAATTCAGGATTTATTCTAAAATCTTATGTGAAATAATTTAAAGTTTCAATATTACAGTATGTCCATTTGAAATAATAATAATATTTATTTATTTCCGTTAAACCATAACCATGGCAATAGCATACATCCTAAAAATTTATATATTAGATAGTTTAAAAATTATATACATAAACATATATTAACTCTTAGACTCGGACACACACGTGATTTATTAATAACAATAATATTAAAAAAATAAAATAAATAAATACCTACTTGAAAACATAGTTAATATGAAAATATGAGTTCAAAAATAATAATACTAATAAATAGAGTAGATACAAAATTAAATTAATTAAAAATGATAAATATTTTTTATAACTTTTCCGGAAGTATTTTTTTCACGATATTTCGGGACGTTCTTACGTCCCTTCATCACGTCCCAATGTGCGTAATATAGAAAAGAGAAATAAAACAAAATAACTACAACAATAATATCCTCAGGGTCAAAATGTTTCTATTTTTCATATCAGTATAGATCAAAAGTCAATTGTTCTTAAGATATCAAATGTTCATTTTTATTTCTTAAAATTACAGTTTCCTTTAAAAATTCGGAAGAGAGGCACAGACATATTTTATTCGTATAAATTAATACTTGTATTGATAATTGGCATAATCTCTGGTCTCATTATATTATTAAATCATTTTAACATTATATAATATCATTTAATTTCAATATAATATAAATTATCAGTTAATAAGTGAAACGGAAAAATGAAGATGTACCCCTCCTACTCCATAAGACGTGGATTTGTGAATTTTTTAGGCTATTCAGGATATATTAGGAAAACAAAGTAGATGACAAATATATAGAAAAACAAATGTTTTTAAAAAATATTGTTTAATTCACAAGAAATATAAAATGTATGGGAGTACTTTCGGTATTGCTACCATCTTCAGTCACGACTTTACAAATACTGGTATAATCTCGAGGTTGAGTCGTGGCTGAAGAAGGTAGCAATACTGCACGTACTCTCATATATTTTAAATATCTTGTGAGACAATATTTTTAAAAAACATTCGTTTTTCTTTATATTTTTTAGTAAATGTTTTACAATATCTATACAAAAATGTTAAGTATCATTAAAAATAGATGACGTTTAATTTATAATATTAGATATGATGAGAGATATGAGCATTGGATGCTTAGGTCCCTTGGTGCAAAACACCAGCCCATATGATTTATAATATTCTTCACTTTATAATTTAACTTATACAATGTTTTAACAGAAAATATTTATATAAGTAGGGATTTCCGAGCAGGATTTTGTTCAATTTCATAGTTAATTTTTTACGATTTTCAATTTAATAATGAAATTATTTAATGCTTTAAAATTTATTGATTAAAAATAATCAATCATTGAATCAGAGGCGACAATATCTACCACTGATTTTTTAAGGAATCGCAAGGATGATCTTTTTGTTGTTTGCATATTTATATATTGTTTAATAAGTATCTTATAAAAATAATAAATATTACAGGTTAAATAGAATTTAGATTTTTTAATATATAGTATTTCTACCTCCCCTTCCCCCGATAAAACTTCTCCCCCCCCCCCCAAAAAAAAAAAAAAAATTGTTTCGGGATCCGGGCCTGCAATGAGGAATTGTCTTCATGGGTTTCTCGTTTTTGTATTCGCACACACAAAATTAAAAAAAAAAAAAATGTCTATTATGATGAAAAGGAATGGCATTCCATGGATTTTGGATTTCATGGGATTGTGGAATGTAGCAGGATGAGATCAGAAATATAATAGGATTACATTCATCCTAGGATTATTCCCACTGGATACCAAAGGGAGAGAATCCCAGTTATTTTCTGATTAGTCGAACTCCAGTGGAATTCGACATCGTTTGGTCCACAGTAGAACTACTAAGTGGAATTTTCTTATTAACACAAATTTTCAAAGAATTTTTCTCCTAATTCTAACCTTAGTAGATTTATTACAAATGAGCCCTTCTTTTAAGGACAAAAAACTAACTAAAAAGAATTTTGAGTATCCATTATTTTTAAAACAAAGAAAAAAGTTGTCGGTGAATCACCGGAAATGTACTTCCCCAGCACGAATTATTCAACAACGTTTTTGCTCTTTTTCCAAAAACAATTCACCGTTTGGGCTAAAAATGTATAGTTGACTTACATAGGGGCTTTTGAATTCTCATACAAAATTTTGTGTCGATTTATTCATGACATAGACAGTTATTAGAAATTTTGAGTTGAGTTCCCCCTAATCCCCTCATCTCTTGGTCGATTTGGCCAGATATCAATAGATGTCGTCCTTATGTCCTTCTGGATACATACATAAAATTTTGTGTCAATATATTAATTCTATTTAGAGTTATCGTGTGTTTACATAGACAGAAAAACATCCGGTGAAAATTCAGTATCAAACTGATTACAAAACCTTCCCTTTACTTCGTATATCTGGGTAAGGAAAAATGAAAATAAATTATCTACCAGATATGGAGCTGTTACTGAAATCACAAATAAGTATAATAAGATTAAATATTGACAGCTGTTTCAAGTCAAAATTCTAATTTCTAAGTTAAATATTAATTTAAAAAGTCATCGGTGAATCACCAGCTGTGTACTTCCCCAGCACAAATTAATCAATTATGTTTTCGCTCTCCCTACAAAGTCAATCGTTTGGGCTAAAACTCAATATCTGACTTACTTAGAGACTGAATCCTCATACTAATTTTTGTCAATACATTCAATACATCGGCAGTTATTAGGATATTTGAGTCAAGCCTCCCTTTTCTGATCCCCCTCTCCTTCGACCGATTTCGCTGAAAATTAGTAGGTGCCGTCCTTATGGGGTTTTGAAATTTCATGTCGATACATTCATTACATTAGCAGTTATTGGGATTTTTGAGTTCGGCCACCATATCGTCGATACAAATGCTAAATATCGAATGTGAAAAACACCACTTCTCAGGAGAGTGAATAAACTGTTTCATGGGTCATTCGAAATCAGTGCTTATTGTCAAACATTTTTTACCTATGTCATTATACGTGGTGTTATGCCTTATAGATGTCTCTATAAGAATTTTATCGAATTATTTATCTTAATTAGTCAAAATGCACATTCGTTAGTATAGTATTTACATTGCAAACTATTGAATATGTCACAATCGATAGTCTGCTTTAAAACACCTCATTGTTTTTACAAATAATTGCAACAGCAAACACACGAACATGACATATTCAATACTTTGCCATGCAGGGAATTTGATTTTGTTCCTATTCGAACCAGATCAAAAACGCGAATGTGGTACATTCGAGACTGAAACATCCCAGTTCAAAAAAATTGTTCACAATAACGAATGCAGAATAACGAATTTTTGGACATGATTACATAGTTTGGATATTCGACCCTTTGCCAGGGTTATTCCTCCCCTTTACAACGTGAATTCAGATTCGAGAGTTCGCTACAACATTCATCCGTCCTAAAGCTATCGCTTTAGACCGAAAATGAAAAATGCGTTTTTTCACAATCGATACTTTGCATTTGTATCGACGATATGATCCCCCTCCCCTTCGGCTGATTTCGCTGAAAATTAATAGGTTTCGTTCTTATATGGCTGTAAATATACGTATGAAATTTCGTGTTAGTACATTCAATACAAAGCCAGTAATTGGTTTAAGTTTAAGTTAGTTTTTAAGTTATGATGTATCATTACAACGGCAGTTATTAGAGTTTTTGTGTTAATCCTCCCTCTTAATACTCTTTCCCTTTGACCGATTTGGCTGAAAATGAACAGGTGTCGTCCATGGAGGGTTCTGGATACGTATATAAAATCTTGTTTTGACACAATCATTCTATTGGGGGTTATCGTGCTCACAGACACACATAAACAGACTTTCCTTTATAGAATTTAGAGGTCGGAAAACATGAAATTCCGTTGAAAAATCAACATCGAATTTCTGACCGATTACATAACTTCCCTATCTATCGTACAGCTGGGGAAGTAGACAAAAAGTACAGCTGAGGAAGTAAAAAAAAAAAACTGTTCAAGATATCAATTTGATTTTAGTACAGTCGATGAAAAGACCCTGTTTGCCCTTTCACAAGCAGTTGAATTGTTAATCGTTTTAAATATATTTGTTATTGACAGAATACATTTTTGCGATCAGTCATCTATATAGTGGACAACTAATGAAAAAAAAAAAAAAATAATAATAAAGAAGACATTTAAGATTTATACATATATAAGCGGTTTCGTTTTACGCCATCGTCAGTACTAAGTTCAACTGTATCATCTTTTGCCAGGTTGGCTTATTTATACAATTCTGAGGCTACCTGAGGCTGTGATTTCTCGCCCTCGAGTGAAGCTCTATTGGAGGAGCAAAGTCCTGCCTTAATGGAAAATTTAACTGTGAAAATATTCGAGTTTAAACATAAACTTATAAAAAAAAATAACAGGAAATTCAAATAAACTAATGATTATTATAATATATTTTGTATATATTTATTATACATATTATGTACACATTTATTTATTTAATTTGATTTTCTTCTTGTTTTCTCTCTTGTTACTTCATATGGCCATAATTTCATTTATTAATTATATATACTTTGTACTGTATTACGAATACCATTTATTTAGTTTATTTGAATTTTTCGCTATTATATATTTTTTTTTAAGTTTATATTCAAACACGAAAATTTTCACTGTTACAATTTTCCGTTGAGGCAGGACTCTTTGGAGGACGGGGAGTCCCAGCCTCAGATAGCCTCAGAATTGTATAATATGTAACCTAGAACTTAAAACTGTTAGTTATTGTTAACTATGAGGTCATATAGCTTATAATCAGTAAGCTTACTCTTTCGTCGCACTGGTGAACATGAACCGGACGATTGGTTTTGAAGGGAGAGCAAAAACCTATTTGATTAATTCGCTCTGGGGATGATTTACCGACAACTTTTTTCTCTACTTATCAAAGTTTTTTTGAAAGTAAATGCCTTTTTCTTCGCGTTATAGAGGTTTGTCTTGAAGAGGAAGGAGTGAAGGGAGGCTAAGCCCACCCCAAAATTTTAAATAAACTACAATACAAATGTTAAATTATAATATTCCTAAAATTTGGAAATTTTTTTTGTTGTTTTCAAAGCTGCTGTCAATTCATACATTTTTGAGCTTCAATCATTGGTTCGTTTGAAACTCAAGATATAGGGGCAGCACTAGCATGTTTAATAAATACTCTTTTTAATATAATTTTTCATAAGTGATCATAGGCCTATCCCCCCCTCCCCCTCCCGAGACCTTGAGGTCATATCGCCTACTACCAGAGCGCTTTATCGTCGCTCTGATGGACATGAGTCCGACTCTACTTAGGGAGTCCTAAATTTTGTGCCTACCCTAAATGTTTATTCACCTAGGATAGGGGTCTTTAACTAGTTCCTGTAGAGGGCCATGGTGGCCGTGCAGGCTAGAGCATAGGGCTTTGGTCGCATGGTCTCACCATGGTTTGCGGGTTCGAATACCGTCCGGGAGTGAGTTTTATTTCGTAGATAGAACTCCCTCCCGTGGCCATGGATATAATAAATAACTTTATAACAAACATATATGGCTAGTGAGGCCAATCAAAAAAAAAAAAAACTAGTTCCTCTGACATCGTAGAGGCTCGGGACAATCGCTTTACGGCCCATCGACTGTTCAACTGTATACTGACAATAGCATGTGCCGAAACCGGTACACTGTTTGCATATATTTTTGTAAATTTAGACAATAGAAGTGTTAAACCATATTATTTTCTTTGTTAGCTGGAGATATGATGCGTCCGACTAGTCTCTATATCTTAGAAAATATTTCGAACTCTAATTTCATTTTAGCCGTTTTTTAAGAATATTTCGACCCTTCAAAGTAGGTGGGACTAAGTTAAATCGCAGGCTGACAGTTCCGAATCCTCGAACCACTATTGCGGACTGGAGATGGTCTGCGGACCGTAGATGATCTACGGATCACTGTTGCGGACCGGAGCACTGTAGGGCGGGCAGAAGAACTGAAGGGGCGGGCCGATGCCGGGCCCTCGGCTCCCCAGCCTCGCCCTCCAACCCCGCCCTTCTCCCACCATACCCTCGCTCTATCAACAGATACATTTTTTTAATTCAGGCCTATAAAAAAAAAAAAAAAAAATTGTATTTACTTAAGTTTTAAATATAAAACTACAAATTCCAGAAAGTGTAGTTTCTAACTTCACCTCCAGTGTACTATACAATTTTAGCTATTTCTACCTTTTACAAAAATATATTTATACAGGGTGTATCGCAAGCAGATGACAATACTCGGGGGGGTGAATGCCCTACTCAAGTACACTAAGAAACCGGAGTAATAAAAATCTGTTTCAACTTAGTGTAGAAAAAAATGAGATTTTAAATTTTTTTGAAGACAACCACGTTTTTTTAGCAAAATGCCCGTAAATATCACTTTTTGGTTAAGGTAAAGTGAAATCTGACTACACTGTCGTAATCTACGTTAAATTTCCTAATAGGTGACATGTTTTTTGACATGAAAATCGAATAGATTGAAATAGGAGGCTAACATTTATTTCGAAATGAACAACTGTTTAAATTGTTTGGCAAATTTTCAGTTTACCGTAATTTGTTTTCTCTATTCGCTAGGATGTCCCAAATTCACCAAACGTTAGAAAAAATATGACTATTTAAAAATACCTAATGTTCTTCTTCATTGTCGAGCATTGCTGGAATGAGAAAGCAGAGAAGATGAAAAACCGAATTTACATAAAGAGAGACTTTTATAAAATTAACTAATTCATTATTTAAAAAAAATTGAAATTATTATATTAATATTTCAGAGATACCCCCCGAGTACTGTCATCTGCTTGCGATACACCATGTATATATGTAAAAATTTACTATAAATCTTGTTTGAAGCATATATTTAAATGACCTCTCAGAATTACTGAATCACATCAGTGCCATCTGAGCTGCAGCCCATAACCTGAAAATACTATAAATAAATAATACAAAAGTTTTTTTGAAATATTGTCTACAAAACAAAACTTGTATACATATAATATCGGATTTACAACACTACACCATCGTCAGGTTTAGTTATAAACTGTCAGTTTGGTGACTATGAACCATTCTTATATATCGGGTAAGGATGGGGTTGGAATTTCAACTTGGAAATCCTCATGGCATTGCTCTGAAATATTTTCTTTTCTAATCTAATAAGAATGATAAAAATTAAAATTGTAGATACAATTATTAGATTTTAATGAGAAAAACTAATTTATATGTGATATGCAAGAGATGATGTTTGTACATTTAACAAAATGATTACTGACGACATGAGAATATTTATTATAGGGTGAAGTAAAAATATATTTGGTCATTCATACATATATTATTTTAGTGGCTTTATTTATTTTCAGTTTATGGACTATCCAGTAACCAGCTGTTTCAGAAAAATTGAGGTGGCTTTTCATTGGGTCAAAAGTGTGGCTGTTGTCCGTATAATATAATATGTTCATATTTCTCAAATTAGAAGTTTAAAATAATATATTTTTTTCGATCAATATATCCTTTTTATCTAATTATATTCTACCATATTAATTTTTCACTATGTCTACATATCATCCTTGATTTGTGTGCAAAATTTCAGTAAAATAGTTTTCCAGAGATTGGGAGACAAGTAGACAGAAGTACAATTGTCGAAAATAAAACAGGAAAGATATCAAACATGAAAATGGGGCTTTACGATTAGGACCGGATGGGCTTGAAGGCTGCTTCTTGGAGGAATGAAGGATCAGACAAGTGGTGGTACCACAAATGGCGTGGTACACAATACCAATCGACCGTTTAGGCTAAAAAATCAATAATTGTTTTACACAGGGATTTCTGAATCCTCATACTAAATTTTGTGTCGATATATTCATTACGTAGGCAGTTATACCTCTCTTTGGTTGATTTGGCTGAAATCCAATAGGCGTAGTCTTTGTGACGTTCCCGATACACAAAAAAAAATGTTGTGTCGATACACTCATTCTATCGGGAGTTATCGTGTACACAGGCCCACAGACAGACAGGATTTTCCTTTTCAGTTTCGGAATCAGATCGGAACTTTTCGATATTCATATTTCATATATATATATATATATATATATATATATGTATATTCATAGATGTGCCACTGATGATGACTCAGTTGCATTTAAAACCGGTTCTAATCGGAAATTTAAAAAAAATACATCTTTCCACCTTTGATAACAGACAAAAAATTAAAACACATCGCACAGAAAAATAGCATCATCACAATGAGGATGTTATTTTTTACTTTCTTATATCTTTAGTATAAGGAAGTATCGCTAACATGCGCAAATTCTATCTCGAATTGAAAATGGAATACGATTATTCGCGGGTCACCAGGTTTGCGAGGTACATTACGAAAACCGCCCTAAGACGTTCGCTTCATTTACCCGAAAACGGTTCGTCCAATCGAAAAATTCGTTGTTACCAAAAATATTCCTTGTTAAATTTCCATTCGTTAATGTCCTCAAATTTGAGAAAGTACAAATACAACCCCCAAAGAATGTTAAATAAATTGTCGTCGGAAATATTTCAAGTAATATCTAAATTGTATTACATGCAAAGTATTTAAAATATCTTTAATATTGGAAGTTTCTTTTTTATACAATTTCATACTTGTATAACTGGATATAAGACAGACTCTCAGAATACATCACGTGCATATGACAGTGACAGTATGAAATGAATTTGGGAGGGAGACTGTCTGACTGTGTCTGTACAAAAGTTATTCGATTAAGAAACTCCTCTAATGGCCACATCATATTATATATGAATCGTTCCGCAGAAATACTTATACACTTACGAATCAGACGGTGAATCAGAAAATAATTAATGTACTAGAATTTACTATTAAATTTGAAATTTTTGATATAAATGTTCAATTTATTGGTAGATCTTATTTCCTAAATGAATTATTTTTTTATGTTAGTAAAGTATTTTGAAATTTGTAAGAAGTTGATTGTAAAAAATTTGAAACTTTCAATTTCGAAAGTTTTTTAATGTTTTAGCATAGGTAAATTAAGTTTTTTGAAATAATTTTTCTGTTTGTATAAAAAGATTTAACTAGATAAGAATAAATTTATTTTTATAGCAATGTGTATGAGTGATATTTATTGTAACTAATACATAATTTGTTTGTCTGTCCACTGGGTAATCAACATTTGTCCACTGGGTAACCCGAGAAACTAAAACTTCAGGTTTTTTCAAGAATATTACGTTTCATGATGTTTCCATTGCATAATTTGCCTTCTTTCAATGTAGAAAAAAACCTCTGACAGTAAAAATGACCAACAGTTGTGTTTTAGTTTTTGAGATTTTTTCCATCAAAAAGTGCATATTTCAGTGGAACGACACACACACACACACATATATATATATATATATATATATATATATATATATATATATATATATATATATATATATATATATTCGTATATAATATTTCAATTTATTTATCTGTATTTGCTTAAAATGGCTGAATGTGGGTATAATTATTGTATTATTGTTACTATATTTATTGTATATTTACCAAATTATTAAAAAGTGTTGATAATTAAATAAACTGAAAAGCCTTTAAACATTTTCCTGGAAAAAGGTTATTCCAGGGATGAAATGTTTATGGAAAAGAAAACAACGCAAAATGAAATGTTCAGGAAATTAATAAGAGATCAAAAGGTATATTTTTTATTTAACTTTTGTAAACAGTGCTTTTCAAAAGTGTATTTAATTAACTGCTTACAATGTTTCATCACAAATAATAATATATTTTTTTTTTTTTATATCTGTTTGTTAATTTGTGTAACGTTATGCATTTTTATTGCGGCTAATTAAAAAAATTGATGCAATGTCCTCTCAGAATGATGCATCCATAGTCACGAAGGCCGTCTTGGCATATACTGGAGTGTAGGGCTGGTGGGGCGCCTACTGTGTCAAATCAAGGCTCTCATTTGGCACCTCTCAACGACTGTACAATTTCTTAATTTCTTTTTATCTCTTGTGAGAGCACTTCTATTTTGTATAGATTGAATAATGAGTCGGTGAATTAATTAACAAAATTGTCTCTCTCCGTTCAAAACTAATTTGGGCTAAAAATGAATAGTTGACTTACATAGAAACTTTTGAAACGTTGTTTGTAAGCATTGGCAGTTATTAGAGTTTTGTGTTAAGCTCCCCCTAATCCCCCCTTTTTGCTTCAAATGATTTGGCTGAAAATCAATAGGTGTCGATTTTATGTTGCTTTGAATAAGAAGCTAGAGATAGGAAATGTCATATGTAATATAAAAGTGATAAGCAAAGTAGTAATATCGAATGTCTTGAGATTGCCAACTTGAAAGGGTGTATTTATTGACAAAAGACTGAAGTTTCATCTGAATAATAATGTGTGTAAGTACTTATGTGTGAGAGTGTAAACTAATTATTCCAGTTATATAGGTATAGTTAGGTAGGTATAGTTATAAGTATATAATTTGAAATTGAAAGGGACACTGAAAGATATGTAGAATAGGGTGGAACGAAAAAATCACCTTTTGA
Source organism: Aradus depressus (assembly GCA_963662175.1). Taxonomy (NCBI): domain Eukaryota; kingdom Metazoa; phylum Arthropoda; class Insecta; order Hemiptera; family Aradidae; genus Aradus; species Aradus depressus. Next base: position 35,362,249 of record OY759218.1, read on the forward strand.
TTTTTAATTTGCAATAGCGCGGAAAAGTTGCCTTTTAGTGTAGATAAGATAAATAAAAAATATGAAAAATATTGGAGTACGTCTTGAGGTGCCGCAAGGACCTTAAAGTTTCATAAAAACACACTTTTTTGGAAGTTTTTCAAAGATTTTTGCGTGTCTCGATTATGTGATTTTTAATTTGGAATAGCGCAGAAAAGTTGCCTTTTAGTGTAGATAAGATAAATAAAAAATATGAAAAATATTTGAGTACGTCTTGAGGTGCCGCAAGGACCAGTTTAATGTGGCAATGAAGTAGAAACAAACATGTTGCAGCTGTAACATTTGTAATCATTAAGATACAGAAGTAAGAAATACAAAATTTGACATTACAAAATATTTTTTATTTTTATTATATTTTATAATTAATAATTTTTTCCAATTCTAATGCTTATATATGTATTTAAAACCATCTTTTGTAACATTATATGTACGAGAAATTCATTAAAAATAATTTATCAAAGTTTAAAATTTTTCAATTTTTTTACAAACTTTAAGCTCTTTGCGGCACCTCAAGATGTTGTAGTATTGCAACCAATTTTTTTTATATTCTTTTTGAACTTAAAAGGCAACTTTTCTCCACTATTACCAAACTAATAACTAAAAAAAATTTTAAAAGGCCATTTTCGTTCCACCCTATTCTACATTGTAGAACCCCGGAGTTGAGAACATTCTAATGCAAATCTTTATTGATGTCAGAAAACATATGTTTAATTTTAATTATTGAAAGGCAATTAAAGGGGGAAAAGAGAGTTTATTAAAAAGTCGTCGGTGAATCACCGGCTAATCACCAGCTAGAGCAGTAACACACACAGAATTTTCGGTGAAAACTCAGCCCGAATTTCTAACAGATTCCATAATTTCCCCTATACTTCGTATACGTGGGGAAGTACATAATACGTCTATCGACACGAAATTTTATATCATTATGAATCAAAAAACCTATTAGGGATGACATATATCAATTTTATTTTCAATCGACCAATGAGAAGGGGAGGTTTCGGAATTTTCAGCGTAGGGCTCAACACAAGAACACCAGAATGTATCAATCATATCAACACGAAATCAATTCAAATCATTATTTTGGTTTCAGAGAGAGAGAGAGCAAGAATTAGTTGAATTCAAGCTAGGGACGACCATAAAATCACCATAAAATTTCGAGTCGGAACATTAATTTTATTTGAAGTCATCGTGTGCACATGACTTTTTTTTTTTTTTTTAATTTGGAATTAGGGAGTTGGAAAATACGAAATTAACGGGAAAACTGAATATCGAATTTCTGTCCGATTATATAACTTTTCCTGCACTTCGTATAGCTGTGGAAGTAAAAAAAAAAAAAATAGTCACCATTTTGTGAGAAAATCTTTTAACATTCGAAATATTCTTTACCATAAATGGATCAACTTGTCAAAATGGATCAACATTTTGAACAGGAGGGTGGGTAGGATTTGGGAGTGGAAGGAGGGGGGCAAAACATAAAATGAGTACTAGCTCATTAACAGTTGGTCGGATTTTCATGAAATTTCACATGTAGCATCCTTATAATAGCACACATTAGCTGGGATACCATCATAGCTGAACAATAACCGGCTGAACAGTAGTCAGCTGAACAAAACAATAATCAGCTGAACATTCAGCTTTGTTCAAGTATCACACGTAGTCCGCATCAGGTAAAGTACGATAATATAACGCAACATTACTCCCACTTTGGCAACAAAATAAGTGCCCATTAACTGTTGGTCGGATTTTCATGAAATTTCACATGTAGCACATCCTTATAAGCCCTGTTGACATAGGCCAGCAATTTTTATTTATGCCGTGGATAAGTGACATCCTTGAATCCATTAGATTTCAAATTATTTCTAAAATCATCTAAATTACTGACCGGGACTTACTAATCTGCTTTAAGTTACCTAACTGCTAGTTCGTAATAATTCTACTTAAGAACTTTTTGAGGAGCAGCAAAGTACCAACATTTAAATCTAGCGATTTATATTTTTTGATACAGGTCAAAAATTCTATTTTAAGTTTAAATCGTTATTTCATTCTCCCCCTGAACTTAAATATAAAAAATATACTACTGAATAAAACACTTAGAACGAGTCAAAAATTCCACAATATTTATATAAAATACACAATATATTTCGCTGGTTAGAGCATTGTCAAGTGTACAGGATACAGACTTATATCCAGTCACAAGGTCTCTGGCAAAAACATCTCTAACAAAAAATATAGTTTTTGGTATTTTCTTGTATCTGTCCCTTTGTGTCTGTGTGTGAACGATAACTCCCAATATAATGATATAAATATACACTAAATTTTATATTCTGCCTATAAGGTCCCAGCGTAAGACGCCTATTGACTTTCAGCCAAATTGACCAAAGGGAAATAGGGGGTAAGAGGGGGTTTAACTGTTCTTCTTCTTTCCCTCTCTTCTTACGTCTTTCGTCGTGGAGTGAGCCTCAGTCCTTCCCTTCCATTCGTCTCTGTCTTGGCGAGTGCCCTCATCTCTGCCGTTGTCTTGCCCCAGCCTCTGAATGTACTTCAGATACTGTACCCGGGGTCTTCCGCCTGTTCTCCTTGTTACAGGTCATCCTGGGTCCTCTGTCCTCCGCCATCCTGCACATCTGTCACAACCAATTGAGTTGCCTCTTCTCCATTACTTGCTTGATGGATGACGCTTCAGGTGCCTACCGGATCCTCTCGTTCTTTACGCAGTCTCTCCTTTCTTTATTTATTTTGTTATAATCATTTAGTTATATTAAGGATAAGAAAAACCTCTGATTTGAAATGTCTCAATATTCTCATGTCATCAGTAATCATTCGTTAATGATGTTTAACGTCATTTCACGCATATCACATATAAATTGGTTTACTTTGTTAGATTTTAATTTTTAATTTTCGTTTTACCACTGTTATTTTAAAAGGGAAAATAATATTTCAGACCAAATCTCTAACTGTACAGCCACAAGGATTTCCTCCTTGAAATTCCAATCCCTTTCTAATCTGATATACGAGTATAAGAATGGTTCGTACACAGCAAACATGTTTATAACATATATGTAATGCCGAAACAGGTCTATAACAGGCTCAGTCAGTGTTTCGCATATGCGGACGATGTGGTCTTAACCGGACGATCGAAAGCTGCATTGGCGGGGGCGTTCCAGGAATGTAAAGAGGAGTCCAGGAAGCTGGGTCTTCTTGTCAACGAAGGCTAAACCAAGTACTTGAGAACCACGAGGAAGTAAGAGACAAGGAACTCGTGCTTGGAGGTTGCAGGTTTGACCGGGTGGATAGCTTCAAATACCTGGGGGAAATTTTTTTTCCAATAATGTCTTAAAATAACGAGAATTTCGTATGAAACCGTCATATTTCTTTTTCAACAGAAATTATTGAACTAAGGCTCTATTGAGCCAATGGAATGTTCATAAGCAAGCTTAAATAGTCATTATTGCAGAGATATTGTGAAATAATTCGAATGAAATAAAACTCGTTTATTTGTGGTAATGTCTATCACATATTCTGTGAAATTAGACAATACCACAAATAAACAAGTTTTATTTCATTCAAGCTCTAGCTTAAATAGTGCTCTACAAGAGAGTATTAATTATCGGTAAACATTGAATAGGATTAACGTATTTACAGTCCTTGGGATTCGTGCATTTGATAAAACGGTAATTTTTTTTTATATACCCCACTATATTTGATATATGTAATGCCAATGAACTTAGGAGTAGAACTTAAAGAAAGATTAGAGGATATATACAAATAATTGCTTGTAGTAGGAGTAGAACTTAAAGAAAGATTAAAGGATATATACAAATGATTGCTTGTAGTAGGAGTAGAACTTAAAGAAAGATTAAAGGATATATACAAATGATTGCTTGTAGTAGGAGTAGAACTTAAAGAAAGATTAAAGGATATATACAAATGATTGCTTGTAGTAGGAGTAGAACTTAAAGAAAGATTAAAGGATATATACAAATGATTGCTTGTAGTAGGAGTAGAACTTAAAGAAAGATTAAAGGATATATACAAATGATTGCTTGTAGTAGGAGTAGAACTTAAAGAAAGATTAAAGGATATATACAAATGATTGCTTGTAGTAGGAGTAGAACTTAAAGAAAGATTAAAGGATATATACAAATGATTGCTTGTAGTAGGAGTAGAACTTAAAGAAAGTTTAAAGGATATATACAAATGATTGCTTGTAGTAGGAGTAGAACTTAAAGAAAGATTAAAGGATATATACAAATAATTGCTTGTAGTAGGAGTAGAACTTAAAGAAAGATTAAAGGATATATACAAATGATTGCTTGTAGTAGGAGTAAAACTTAAAGAAAGATTAAAGGATATATACAAATGATTGCTTGTAGTAGGAGTAGAACTTAAAGAAAGATTAAAGGATATATACAAATGATTGCTTGTAGTAGGAGTAGAACTTAAAGAAAGATTAAAGGATAATATTAATATAATATAAATAGGTAAAAATAACCTCTTGCAGCCAAGTGAAACTTATTAATCCATTGATATTTTAACCTCTAGCAAATATGTTAAGAAGCAAGATCCTGGAGGGTGGTAAGGAGCCTTTTCAGGCCCTGTTTTAACAATTATACGCTACTAGCAGTAATACCCGGCGTTGCCCGGGGAACTTTGACTTTTCTCCCAATATCTCCTATAAGGCTATTCAGTTCCTCGACAGTACATTCATGATGTTATAATTTTCAATTATTCATACGGAATAAGGCTTATAGTCCTTCAACTGTAGTAACGCTAGCTTTGGAGCTAAAACTAATTTATTCAAAAAGATTTCTCATTAATCGTTGCAATGGTTTTCGACTTACAAAGATTGCGTGAGTGGATGCTGGGATGGACCAGGGGTTGATTAAAAAATAGACCTTAACCTTCCGGTAGATAAAACTTATCTATTCAAAAAGATTCCTCATTAGTCATTGCAGTGGTTTTTGAGTTACAAAGATTGCGTGGGTGGTGGATGCTGGGATGGACCAGATATTGAGGTACTAATACGCCTATAACCTTCCACAGACAATGACGAACAAATTAAAAAAAAATTAATCAAATCCATCAAGCCGCACAGACATTTTCAGCTTTATATATATGATGATAGTTAATATACGCTAGAATTGAGTAAAGATACTAAAACTAAATGTGACTAAACCAACAGAATAACTTTTAAATATTTACATCAAAACAAACTAAAATGATATATTTATACACGAACAATTATAACTAAATAAAACGTATATCATGAGTGAACATATTTAAGTTTGTTTTGGTGTAAATATTTAGACGTTATTTGGTTGCTTTAGTTAGATTCAGTTTTAGTTTCATGTCTTTAATCAATTCTAGCATATATAAACTCACTGATAATATATATTTGTTAATACAGGCTCTGAAGAAGGTACACTCAGTGCCGAAAGCTTGGCAGATATTGTACAAGTTTGGTTCCTATTATATTTTTGGTCAATCCATCCTAATAATTAAAAATGTTTCAAAATCTAAACCTTACAAGAAATACTACAAGAATCAAAACCTTACTAGAAATGTTTGTAAAATCAAAACCTTACAACAATCGGAATCCTTCAATGCCTGATCAGATAACACATTTCTTTTGGCCCTGAATACATTTCTCGATAGATAAGAATACATTCTGGCTCTATTATTCTGCCCTTTAGACTGGAGTTTCCAGTTTCTGTATAAAAGTTGCCCAGGAGCCCTTATCAAGCAAGGGCCCACGGTCGATATTGGAAGAGGTTTAATTATAAAAAACGGTGCCCTTTTTCTCATTTCACTTTTTTTTTCCTTTCTTTTTTTTCTTTTTTTTTCTTTTTTTTTTTGTCGGTTTTTTTAAAATTCCGTTGGGAAATAGGGTCTTTGTTCTTTTAAATTAAAGATACCTGGCAATATAAATAATGAAATAGACCGGAGCAAAAAATATAATTTTTTTTTTCTCTTTTTAAACTAAATTAATGTATAGACATTTAAAAATACTGGAGTTGTAAGAGTGTCGATTAAAAAGAAAATGAGGGCACCAGCAGCTCAGAGCTTGAGGGCTACCCTACTGAGCTCAAAATCGAGGGTTCGAAACCCTTTTATCTGGTAGATGAAAAAACCTTGAGCACGCCGTTCTTCGAATGGGACGTTAGGCGATGGTCCCGAGCCTGTGCGATGTCAGGTACTCGTTAAAGACCTACCTTAGGTAACTAAACTAGTAGGCGAAATTTAGGACTCCCATAGTAGAGTCAGGCTCATGTTCACCAGAGCGACGAAAGAGCTCATTGGTAGTAGGCGATATGACCTCGTAGTTGAAGTTCGTACATGAGTCACAATAATTAACTAACTAATAAGAACATTTTATTTGCATCACAAATTAAACATAAACAGTTATAGAAAAAGCATTCTTTGGAAAAATAATGTACATTCTTGTTGAAGTGGTTAACAATGTACAGCTGTAAATACTGGTAAAATCAAAAAGTTGTAGAGAAAGTAGTTCCAAATATGGCTAGTGAATTGGAATGTATCTATCCTTGAGACAGAATCCTTAAATCCAACCATTTTATTATACGTTGAGAAGGACCAAGTTTTCAAATGTGGCTAGGAGATTGGAATGTATCTAGGCTTGGATAGAATTCTTAAATCCAACCATTTTATTATACGTTGAGAAGGACCAAATTCCCAAATATGCCTGTGAGGTTGGTATGTGTCTAGGCTCGGATAGAATCCTTAAATCCAACGATTCTTTTATTCGTTGAGAAGGACCAAATCCCCAAATATGCCTGGAAGGTTGGTATATATCTAGGCTTGGATAGAATCACTGAATCCAACGATTATTCCCGTCATATTAGACAATTTTTAGACCACTAGGCACACTAAATCTTATTGAGCTGGGTTCTGGAGGGGATGTTAATGAACTCATGATCAACATTCCAACCGAAATTCCCCCATTTCATAAAAGTTATAAATATGTGAGTGATCACAATCGAATGCAAATAAAAGTGTACGAAGAAATGTACTTTCCCAGCACGAATTAATCAACTATGATTTTGCTTTCTCGCTGAGCGATTTTCAGCAGTTATTCGCCCTCACTCTGAAACCAATCAGTCGATTCGGTTGAAATATCAATAAGTGACATCGTTATACATTTCTTGCCGATACATTCATTACACTTGCTTTCTTATGGCCGATTTGGGATAGAGTGTAGTCCATATGGGGTTTTGGATATATGATACATGTTAAATTTTGTGTCGACATTATACCGGCAGTTATTGGAGTTTCTGGTTAATACTTTCTTCCGTGCGGTAGATTTGTCTGAAAATAGATACAGTGTAGTCCATATGGGGTTTTGGATATATGATACATCTTAAATTTTGTGTCGACATTAGACCGGCAGTTATTGGAGTTTCTGGTTAATACTTTCTTCCCTGCGAAAAATTTGGCTGAAAATAGATAGGGTGTCTTCCTTTTCAGGTTCTGAGTACACATATAAACTTTCATTCATTTATGGGGAGCAACTGCGGGTAGTACTGCTAGTTGATATATAAGTAATAAAAAATACTCTGCCAAGAAAATTTAAATAATATATATGTGTCATGTAATATGTGCGGGTATGAAACACGATTTTTATTATGGTTATTTTATTATTTTTTAAGAATGAGAAAAAGAAAATTAGTTTCCGAATAGAGGGTTTCTTCTAAAATAAATGTTTTTTGTTGAATTAAAATTTTTATATTTTTTTTATTTAACTTCGCATCGACTTCAGGGTCATTAGCGACGACTATTGAGTCTACATGTTCTCGTAGAATTTTGCGTCTTGAAGGAACTGGATGAGTCCTTTCTATTCGTCGGTGGGGGCTTCAAGTAGTTTTTTCATGTCAGTCTGTAGTTTGTATTTCGTCGCTTAAGCAGCAACACGGCATATCTCAATTTTGAAAGGTTTACAGGAAAGAGGAAAAACTTATTTTAAATGATTATTGTAGTAATTTTACTTTATAAACGAGTGATCCAATGTTTATTTGATGAAATATTTATTATTGGTTTGAACCAAAAGTAATTTAATTAAAAAGGCTGGTATTTATGGTGTTGAGTAATGCGCTGTTTGCAGGTAGGGTTGAGATGTGTGGGGTTGTCTTTTTACGTTTTTCACGCTCCTAGTGGCCGGTAGAGTGAAACTAGTAATTTGAGCTTGTTTCCCGCTAAAATACGAATCCAACGATATGCATAACTCAATTTGGGTAAAATTTGAGTTATGCGGTGTTGCTGCTTAAGTGACGATTTGCTTCTTAATGTGGTGTAGTTTGTGCAGTCAATGAGTATATGTTGTACTGTGATGAGATCAGATCTATAGATTCTATAGAAGTAAGTAGGAATGTGTCAGTTTCCTATGTGCAAGTCTTAGTCTTGTGATGATCACCGTGTCTCGTCTGTTCATGTTGCTTGCAGGTTCCTACAGCTTGTGATGATCACCGTGTCTCGTCTGTTCATGTTGCTTGGAGGTTCCTACAGCTTGTGATGATCACCGTGTCTCGTCTGTTCATGTTGCTTGGAGGTTCCTACAGCTTGTGATGATCACCGTGTCTCGTCTGTTCATGTTGCTTGCAGGTTCCTACAGCTTGTGATGATCACCGTGTCTCGTCTGTTCATGTTGCTTGCAGGTTCCTACAGCTTGTGATGATCACCGTGTCTCGTCTGTTCATGTTGCTTGGAGGTTCCTACAGCTTGTGATGATCACCGTGTCTCGTCTGTTCATGTTGCTTGCAGGTTCCTACAGCTTGTGATGATCACCGTGTCTCGTCTGTTCATGTTGCTTGCAGGTTCCTACAGCTTGTGATGATCACCGTGTCTCGTCTGTTCATGTTGCTTGGAGGTTCCTACAGCTTGTGATGATCACCGTGTCTCGTCTGTTCATGTTGCTTGCAGGTTCCTACAGCTTGTGATGATCACCGTGTCTCGTCTGTTCATGTTGCTTGCAGGTTCCTACAGCTTGTTTTTGTCTTTTATTCTTCGGAGTTTGTTGTCTTCCGTTTGAGTCCATTGGTCCAGTGTTGTTCAATTTTTTTTTTTTTTGAAGTAGGTCGAAAGGTCTTGTGCAGTGTTAACTGTTTGTTGAGGCAATAAGGGGGAGAGTGCAGCGTCTTTTGCGGCAAATTTGTATATTGTTTGTATTGGAAACGGACATTAAAAAAAAAATATCCTTTTTTGTGTTACACTTTTTTCATAACTTTCCCTATACTTCGTATTAGCTGGGAAAGTAAAAAATGTCGAGTGGAGTCGAATCTAAATCTAGTTATAAAGTCGAGAAGAAGGCAAGTTTCCAAATATGTTTGATTTTGAAATATGAAAGAATAGCGGGTTGGTTTAGTTAAGGTACCCGTTTAATGTTTAACAGAGACTGGAATAGAAGACCCACTAGAAAATTTTATATTGAAACGAGAGAGTGGGGTGGGGTGGGGTAGATGGGCGGGGCTCTAGAGGTTTTTGCTAAACTCACAATTCCCCCTTACACAAATATGGGGCCTCTAGCTCAACCAACCCCAACACAAATTCACTCCCCCCCTCCCATTTCTCCCCCACCATCCCTGCTTCTAAAAAAAAAAATAAAAAAAAATGAAGGGAGAAAAAATACAAAAAAACACCCGCTTATCTAACCCTCATACTATCCTTACTATATCCCCCAAAAAATATAATACAGAGTATACAAAACATGTGGGGGGAGAGGCATGTGGACGTTAACACAAAAAGAAAAAATGCAATCATAAATTAAAAATGATCAAAAGACATTGTGCTCAGTTCTGTAGGATAGCAGGGATATCATATGGGTATTAGGGCCCTGTGTACGCGATTTTTGATGATCAGTAACTGCAAAAAGTGGTCGAGAGGGCGCTTTATTTTTCCGAGTTTTCAGTGGCGCTACTTTGTGTCCTAACGCAGAATGTAAAATAAATATTAAAGATTGTGCTCAGTCCTGCAGGATAGCAAGGATATGGGTTTTGGAGCTCTGCATACACGTTTTTTGATAATCAGCAACTGCGAAAAGTGGTCGAGAGGGCGCTTTATTTTTTCCAAGTTCCCATTAGCGCTACTTTGTGTTCTAACGCAGAATGTAAAAGAAATATCAAAGATTGTGCCTAGTTCTGTAGGATGATATCCCTGTCAAATGGGTGTTGGAGTCCTGCATGGGCTTCTGCAACTTCGATATACATTTATGATAAATTCACCTTCTATAACATACATTCATTTCAAGCAGAAGCAATACATAAAAAATGTAATGCGGCCATTACATAACTTTCTTATACCAACTACATTTTTACAGCTGAACTTTCCTACATTTTAAATATTTTACCAAAGTATCCATAAAACTCTCATTACATATTCAGATCCCATTCTACTTTCCTCTCCTCCCAAATTCAATCCATACTGGCATTACCGGGTATAAGAAAGTCACACATTCTGAAGCCAACACATTCGTTTTATATCCTTAATCAATTTTCGTTCAAAATCTAATCAAAACTAAGTTAGCACATGTGACATCTTCATTTCAAATTTCAAGTTCATATTTGAATCATTTTTGAATTAAAGGGCTCTCAAGGTTCCAATCACAGAAACACATAAGAACAGACAGAATTACTTGCGAAAATGGTCAAAACGTGTTCAGGGGAACCTGAAACGTAAAAGTCTGTTGAAAATTCTATCTCGGATATTCGCACGATTACAATATTTTCTTATTTGTAGATATTGTGTGTAGTTATTATGACTCATGCCCCGGGCTTTCATTAAGAGGTCATATCGTCTACTAGCAGAGCGCTCTTTCGTCACTCTGGTGGACATGAGCCCAACTCTACTGTGGGAGTCCTAAATTTTGGCTACCCTAAATTTTTATTCACCTAGGGCAGGGGCCTTTAACGAGAACCTGACATCGTACAGGCTCCGGACCATCGCTTAACATTCCATCCGTAACTTTATTTTACCTCCCAGATAAAATGAACTAAGGACTTCGGCCGGGTTTCGAACCAACGACCTTGAGCTCAGAAGGCAGGCACGCATACCACTGAGCTACCTGCGCCCTCAGAAAGTAATATATGAACGTACAGGTATGTTGGCAATTAACCAAAAACTTGTCCAAATTTTTTTTTTATAAGTACTTAAAAATAATCATGAAATTAGAAAAAGAGTAAACGTGATCTGAGATTTTTCATAGAAACAAAAGACTTCATCCCACTGGCCGTAGTCTTTTAGCCTCTACGCTGTACGGGTGGGAATTGCCACTGATGATAGAAATATATATATATTTATTTGTACATTATATACATATTTATTTGAAGAAGTGAAGAGGTAGTGGGTGGAAACATATGGTTCTTCTTCATTTTATTTAATGTCGCTTGGCCTTGAGGGTCATTAGCGACGACTATAGTGTGGAGTCGTTTTCATGTCAGTCGACATTTTGTGTTTCTCTTAGTGAGGTGTCAGTCAGTATATGTTGTACTGTGAGCTCTGTGTAGTCTTGGTTGCAGGAGCATGTCGGCTTTCCAAGTCCAAGAAGTAGGTAGGAACAGGGGCGTAGCCAGTATTTTGAGCAGGGGGGGCAAAGTTAGGTTACAGGGGGGGGGGGGGGGGGGGGGTTAAAAAGTAAATTCATTTTTTTAGCTAATTTCAAAAATTCATTTAACATATCAATTAATACATTTTTTCTAGTCTGGCGGGGGTACAATGTTTTTTTACATGTTTTCCAAGCATTTTCACCTTTAAAATTTGAGATGTTTGATGGAGTACCTTCTTTTTGTGCCATGGGAGCTTGGACTATTAGGTTATCTGTCTGAATCTCTAGGCTCTTCAATTCAATTATAAAATAATTCAAGATACTTACTAAAAAAACTTCCTAATATCCATGCTAATTTTAATAATTTTATGCAAATATGGAAAACAGTCAAAACGGAACAAAACTGTTAGACGAAAACTTCGTCAAAACCTCAAAACAAACTGTCACGTGAACACAAACACAGTGAACAGTTACAGCACATGGCCTGCGGCCTGCACTTACAACAGCTGATTGCTGATTTAGGAGTCAGAAGAACGAGAAATTTGATGATTCTATGGTAACTTGCAAGCAATGCATTTTTAATAAAAACTAATTTTTTAGTTTATTAAATTTTTATATTTTTATTTATCTGGCCAGGGGGGGGGGGGCACATGCCCCCCCTGCCCCCCCCTGGCTACGCCCATGGGTAGGAATGTGTCAGTTTCCTATGTCCAAGTCTTGTGATGATCACCGTGTCTCGACTGTTCACTCTTGTAATGATCACCGTGTCTCCTCTGTTCATGGTGCTTGGAGGTTTCCACGTTTTTTTTTTTTTTTATTCTTCGGAGTTTATTATCTTCCATCTGAATCCATTCATTGTTCCAGTGTTGTTCAATTTTTCCTTCTGAAGTATATCGAAAGGGCTGTGTAGCTGTTTTTTGACAAGGAGGAGAGTGCGTCTTTTATAATAATAATAAATTAATCTCCGTTAGACCAATACATGGTAATAGGATACGTCAAAAGAATTTATACATTAAGATATAGATTTATAACTACATGAGTCTAACACACCTACGAATAGTAGTAAAAACAAAACTATTTAAATAAAGTAAAATTAAATTAATAAAAACTGTACAAATAAATACTTAAAAATATATGCGTGTATAAACAAATTAATACAAGATACGTTTGTAATAAGTAGAGACAATTTTCAATTTAATAAAAATTAAGGTAGCTATTTTTCAAAAAAACTCTTCGGAAGTGTCTTTATCCCAACGATGTTTCGGGACGTTCTTACGTCCCATCATCAGGTCCCAATGTGCGAGATATAGAAAAAAACAAAAACAAACAATGTATCTATAACAATATATGAATATATATATATATATATATATTAATCAATTATAAATGAATATTATATTTTGCAGCATTGTCTGCTTTTTCGTTCCAAGGAATGCCAACATGGAACAGGATCCGAATTAGTTTTAATTTTTTCTGTTTTTGATTAATTTTGAGTGTCTTGAGTGAATTTCTTGAATGCTTTCATCAACTGACCCTAAATTTTGAATAGCCTGAATCAAGCTAAGAGAATCAAGATAAGAAATTTGGAGTTTTGCGACAGAGATGTGAATATGCCTTGCTTGCAGTAATGTGAAAAGTTTTCCTATGAAACGTTTTTCTGTGAAATTCCTGCGAAAAAGACATGGTTGAAACCTTCGTAAATTTAGTTTAAGAGCAGTAGAAATAATTGAAAATACGGCGGAGAGGAAGGGTTGAAAAGGGTAAAATAACATTTCTTGACAGCTACAATTGTGAGTTTTTTTTTTTTTTTTGGGGGGTGGTGGTGGTGGAGGGGGGTTTGGTCAGCAGGGAGGAACGACTTATCAGAAACCGAGATTCCATGACAAGCAAAAACCATAATAGGAACCCTTCTAACATCTGACAAAACTTTCATCTCGACCCTGAGAGCACAAGAAGTGGATTTGAATATGTTATGAGGGTTTCATGGATACTTTAAAATGTAGGAAACTTCAGCTTTCCTTCCACCACTTACTGCGTTAAAAAGTTTCCCTATTTCCCCTCATATGTAATATTTAACTAAATTAACCCTGTATATCATTAAAAAAAATTTATAAGCACGTCAAAACTTTATAACGAATGTTGGGTTTTGTGAAGAGGGTTTTATATGATGTAGTGTTGGTATTTTGTGATCTATGCTCAGAGATGGGCATAATCATAATCAATGATTAAGATTACGATTATGATTACGATTATAATAAAAAAAATTGGGTGATTACTTGATTACACGATTGTAATCGTAATCACGGCCATGATTATGTCTGTAATCGAGTAATCATGTAATCGTAATCATGTAATCATAATCATGAAATCATAATCACAATGTACACATGATTACACAGCGCAAACCTTCGCCTTCGATTTCCTTTCATTTTAAATTGTTTTATTTTTTACACTAATAAGTAATTTTTTTCAAGTTTATTACGTAACCAAAGTGCTATTACCATTTTATTTTAAATTTGATACCCACGAAATCCCCCGATTACAGTAATTGTGATTACATGATTACTTGATTATGATTTTATGATTACATGATTGCAATCGTAATCACGATTTCTGATCACGATTATAATCATGTAATCATGTTTCATTTTAGCTAGATTCACAGTGCGATAGTACCAAGTATAAAATAGCAATGATGATTAAGTTTTATTTTCTCTGTAATCATGTAATCATTGATTACGATTATGCCCATCTCTGTCTATGCTATATATCTCCCAATTTAATGTCATACATAAGCCTATAAATAGGATGAAAGATAGTTCTCCCGGGCAATCCCGAGTACCATAGCTAGTATAACAGATATGTTATAAATATATTCCGAAACAATTCCAATTTTTTTTTTTTTTTTTTTTTTGAGTGGAAAAAATATGTTACCTCAGTTTATGTGGTCTCATTATCTTTATTTTTGTGTTCTTTATACTAATTTTTATAAAATTGTTCATGTAACTCTATCATAACTGTAAATACACATGGTCGAAAAAACAAATTATTTAATTGAGCTTTGAAAGAGTAGTATAGTAACAATAATAACAATTATTATTTCCAGTAAACCATAACATGGTAATTATATACAGCATACAATCTTCTTCCTGAAAATAGCTTATAAATTATATACATCAACCAATGTTAAAAATTTAAATACAAACAACAATTTAAAAAAAATAATAATAATAGAAGATAATCATTTTAATAAATACAATATGGCGGGCTAGAGCGTAGGGCTTTGGTCGCATGGTCTCACCATGGTTTGCGGGTTCGAATCCCGTCTGGGAGTAAGTTTTATTTCGTAGATAGAACTCCCTCCCGGGGCCATGGATGTCGTAAATATAACTAGATAACACATTGACATGGCTAATATGCACCGCACATAAGGCAAAAAAAAAAAATAATTGTAATAATAAAAAAAAATACAGTAGATATACTTTTTTTTTATTAAAAATATTTTATATTTATATTTCTCGATTTCACCGTTTCGAAGTATGTTTCTTCCCCGTGGACATAGGCTATGCATCTTCATGCTCTATCAAAAGGGAGCTAATCGATTGGTTTCAGAGTGAAAATGTATTTAAAATGGTACATACCTACATACATACGTCTTTATACGAATCTTGGCCTCCTCCATTCCTGTCCACAAGTTCTCTACTCGTAGTTAGGCGCAGTCGAAGGTTTCTTGTACATATGCTTCTCTTCCTGGGTCTTCCTCGTCCACTGTTTCCCTCCAGGATCACCAACGTCAACCTTATGGGGTGGGTACCTCCTGCAACCTCTGCATCGATGCCTAGCCTAGTCGTTTTCTGATCCGGATCAAGGATCCTTCGCCACCTACAAGCCCAGGTATACAAAGCCTCGGACAACCTGGAAGGAGTGTCCAATCTTAAGTAGGTTAGAGTTAACATGACATATATACAACTTCCTTGGCTGCATTTTCAAGAACAAGTAAATCCGCCTCCAAGTCCCGCTTGTTCCTCGTAATGATGTTTATATCCTATGTTTATGTTCCAGTGTCCAGTGTTATTTAAAAATTATACATGATATTAAATAACAAACAATATTACTCTATATGAGTGGCGTAGAGTGGTCCACAAAGTAAAGGCGAGCTGAGTCAATCCCAGACAACGTTGTATATACCCATTTCCCTTATCCGGATAAACAAAACTTTACATTCTCCAATCGGAAAAAAAAATCCGGATAAGTGACACTTAACTCTCCCCTTCTCTGAAGAAATTGCCACCAACAATACCCACTTAAAGAAACTACAGAAGAATCCCTGGCGCATCCACTTTATATCTTAGGTTGATCAAATTTAACTTAAGTATAATTAGTAGTTATTATGGTTCATGCCCGGGCATTAATTACAAGGTCATATTGCCTACTACCAGAGCGCTCTGGTATACATGAGCCCAACACTACTTTGTAAGTTCTAAATTTTGTCTACCCAGGTTTTGTTACCCAGAGTCTTTAACGAGTACTGACATCGCATAGTTTAATGGATAGCCCAAATAAAAAAAAAAAAAATACTATGTACAAGATCAGAAAAAATCCTAGCCTTGAAAATCGATATTTAGAAAAAATTTATTTATTTCAGTAAAAGCAAGTGGGTATCAAATTAAATGTATTGATTGAAGCCGTTAGTGGCCATCAGCGGGGATAAAATTCTGTGAACCCTGGTGTCTCCACTTTTCATTGTGGCATGATCAAATTTGACATATAATTATAGTTTAAAATTGATACTTAACATTTTTGTAGAGATATTGTGGAACACTTATGAACAAATATAAAGAAAAATGATTTTTTTTTTTTTAAATATTGCCTATTTCAAAATATATATAAAATATGTATACATATATGTACTTAACAAATACTAAATGGAATTTCAACTAGTTTACAATCCAAATTGTTCCATTTTTCAGCCCCCCGTTTTTAATAAAATTATATAGAAAAACGTATGTTTTTTTATAAATATTGTCTATTTCACAAAATATATGGGATTACTTTCGGTATATTAATGTTTTTCATATTTTTGAGACTTAACTGTACAGGAGGGACAAGGAAAAACCGAACACAATATTTAAAATACGTTTTTTTTATATTTTAATAGCTCAAAGACAGGAAAATCGAAAACATTAGTATATATTTCAGGTTAAGAGTGGTCCACCACATTTTTTTTGGTGTCCTTTTATTTCGCCAGTAGGTATACGAAGTATAGGGGAAGTAATGTAATCGTTCAGAAGTTCGAATTTGAGTTTTGATCAGAATTTCATGTTTCCCTGATTCCAAAAATTGGGAAAGAAAAGTCTGTCTATGTGTCTGTGAACACTATAATTTCCGATAGAATGAATTTATTGGCCACGAAATTACATATGTTCAGAATTCTATATGGATGACATTTATTGATTTTCAGCTAAATCAGCGAAAGGGAAAGAGGGCATTAAGGGAGAACTCAAGACGAAAACTTCAATAACTGCCAATGTAGTCAACGTATCGACACGAAATTTCATATGTTTATCCAGAATTCTATATGGATGACATTTATTGATTTTCAGCTAAATCAGCGAAAGGGAAAGAGGGCATTAAGGGAGAACTCAAGACGAAAACTTCAATAACTGCCAATGTAGTCAACGTATCGACACGAAATTTCATATGTTTATCCAGAATTCTATATGGATGACATTTATTGATTTTCAGATAAATCAGCGAAAGGGAAAGAGGGCATTAAGGGAGAACTCAAGACGAAAACTTCAATAACTGCCAATGTAGTCAATGTATCAACACGAAATTTCATATGTCAATTTAATACAACATGAAGACAACACTTATTAATTTTCTGCGAAATCGACCAAAGGGAAGGAGTTGAATATGATGATTCAAAAGTCCCTCAACTATTGACTTTTAGCCAAAACGATTGATTATTTTTGACCGGTAGAGCGAAAACTAAGTACATTAATTCGTGCTGGAGATGTATATTTCTGAACAAAAATTGGGTTCTGTCATTCCCTACCCTCTGATTTAGTAGAACTCAAAACGCAAATAAATATCCTACTGTTATATATTTTAAAGTCACTATAACTTGCTATATTTGACCGATTTGGTCTTGATTAAGAGAATCAACAAGAGGTTAAGCAGTTTCGTTTATTATAACTTGCAAAGTACAAGGGTATAAGGGCGCCGGTAGCTCAGTGGTATGCATGCTTGTCTTCTGATCTCAAGATCGTGGGTTCGAAACCCGACCGAGGCCCTTAGTTCATTTTATCTGGGAGGTAAAATAAACTTAAGCACGCCGTCCTTCGGATGGGACGTTAAGCGATGGTTCCGAGCCTGTACGATGTCAGGTACTAGTTAAAGACCCCTGCCCTAGATGAATAAAAATTTAGGGTAGGCAAAATTTAGGACTCCCACAGTAGTGTCGGGCTCATGTCCACCAGAGTGACGAAAGAGCGCTCTGGTAGTAGGCGATATGACCTCATAGTTAAAGCCCGGGAATAAATCATAAAACCTAACCCTAAGTACAAGGGTAATTTCTCAATTATTCATTTTTTTGGAAATGTTTTGAGGACTATTGACAAAATTGCGCTAATGTATATCTACCTCAAGATGGTATAGTAATTATACATTTTTTTTTTTTTTAAATATATATATTGAAGATAAATGAGAAATATATGTAAATTGAAGATTTTTTTTACTCCAATTTTCTTTTTTTTAAATAATTTTTTTTCATGTCCTGAAAGTGTAGAGGGACCGGGAGGATTTAAAGGGCTGGGGGCAGTGGGTGGGGGTGGGGGGGCGAGGGGCGGGTCTCGCTCGATAAAGAAGACACCCTCTACTAGCCGCCATTTTTAATGCACCAAAAGAAAAGTTTGCAGAGGGTTCAAACTGCGCATGCACACTCAGTTCTTCTCTCTCCGTCCGTTGCACCATCCCCGCCACCCCCCTCCAGCTCTCAGCCCCCTGGCAAAAATGTGTCCCCCCCCACACGGTTTGGGGGAGAAGGGAGCAAGGAACAAGATAAATCCTCGGGTGGGGGAAGCTTCCCCCCCTCAAAATTAATTTACTTTCCAGCCCCCCCCCCCCCCTTCTGGCCAGGACAAATATTTAAACAGAAGAAATGAGCGCCCCCCAACCCTCAGCTTTACGTCATTACTCTAAATTTTTCACTCAAAAAATTCAGAGTCCTTGGTACTGTGTGTAGACAATTTACGCTAGAGGTCAATTAAAAATACTTGTTTAGTCACATCATAACATTCCCAGAGAAATACAGAAAAATAAAAGTATAGAACTTTTGATTTTGTGCCGAACTTCAAAAACTTCGGCAAGGTATGGAGTTTTATGGTGTTAAGGAATTAAATTCAAGATTTTTATATCATTCCCATTTTTCGAAAATCTCTTCAATTTTCAACAGTATGTAAGCAAGAGTCTCTGAAAATAATTTCATGAAGAAAGTATCCCTGCTTGAGATCCACTTTCATTACGACTCATTAATTGAGGAGACATACAGTTTCGATAATCAAAAGTTCATATAATCGAATTTGTTTTGAGAAAAAAGTGAAGAAAATATAGGAAAGAAAAAAAGTTGTCGGTGAATCACTGGTGATGTACTTCCCCAGCTGCAAATAATTAGTTCAGTTTTCGCTCTCTCTCTATTTCGTATCGAAAGAAAAGCAGTTATTAGGATATTTGAGTTGATTCTTGAAAATTATTAGGTGTCTTCTTTATGGGGTTTTGGATTTACATATAAAATTTCATATTGATAAGTTAAAAAAATCGGCAGTTATTCAAGTTTTTGTGTTAATCATCACTTCTAATCACTCATTTCCCTTAGGAGAATATATTGGGGTACTGAATTCATACATAATATTTCGTGTCAATACATTCGTTGTTTTGGGAGTTATCGTATTCACAAGCACAGACATTTTCTTTTTCGTTTGTGGAATCATGGAAAATAAACATCGGTGAAAACTCAACACCGAAGTTCTGACCGATCACAGAAATCATTTATTTATTTAATCATTATTTTTTAAATACTTACAGACTAATTTATTTTATTTCACTTATTATTCTTTATTTAATTTTTTTTTTATTGCTGTTATTATTTTTCGTTTTTTCTCTTTTCTTTATTTTTCACATTGTGACCTGTTGAAGGGACGTAAGAAAGTCTCGAAATATCGTCGTAAAAAAGACACTCCCAGATGAGTTATAAAAATATATTTAAAGTAATTTAAATTCAATTAAAGACTGTATTTACTGTATATATTAATATTATTGTTTATATGTTTATTTCATTATTTGTATATTTATTTATTTCAGTTTTACTAATATTGTTATTACTAATCACATTGTATTCGACTCAAGCTGTTTATGTATCTAATTTATAAGTATCTTAATGTATACATTTTTATGACCTGTGGTATGAAGATGGCTGATGAAATGACACAACAGTGAAAAAATATACTCTGACCTAATCATCATGCAGTCTGGTAAAATACAAGAATAAAAAAAATTATATACGTTTATTTTATTTTTAAATCCTATTTATTAAATTTTAAATTATATTTTTTTTAAATTATTTTGCCAGACTGAATGGTGGTGAGAGCAACCTCGAAAGCCGGCTTGCAAAAATTAATAAAATCTGTGAGATGTCAGACTATATTTTTAGAAATTTCATTTAAAACAAAAAAAAAATTGTGTCTGTCTAACACAGAGTGAGGACATATTGAAAAACGCTTAGGGCAGAAAAGTAGTCAGACCTGAACTGGACTACTTTAGTTTGATTCACATGGTTCTGAAACTATAGCTTTCCTGGGTGGAATGCAATTCCATTGAGCAGAGAACATTACAGGAATTTCTACCTGCTGCAGTTCCAAAGAAATTCTCTCTGGTTTCAGAATTGTACTAATGAAAAGCCTGCACCAAGCAAGGAATGTGTGCATAGAAATTTAATTATTAGCCATTGAATCGATTTTAACCAAATTTTGTATCTAAGTAATGGGAGATCATCCACTTGAGTAAACAAAAAGTTGGCGGTGAAACACCGGGAATGAACATCCCCAGCACGAATTAATCAATGAAGTCTTCTCTCTCCCTCCAAAACTAATCGACCATTTGGGCTAAATATCATGAATCCTCAGAATAACATTTTTTTTCAGTTGAGCCCCTCTGATACCCCTTGTCCATCGCCCGAATTCACGGAAAATTAATAAGTGTCGTTCTTAAAGAATTCTCGAAACACCTAAAAAATTTCGTAAGGATACATTCATTCTATCGGGAGTTCACAGACAGACAGAATTGTTTTGTTTTTTCATTTTTTGAATTAGTGGGTCGGAAACATGAAATTCGAATTTTTGATCGATTACATAACTTCCCCTATACTTTGTATAGCTGGGGAATTAGCTGCATGGAACTTTGCCTTAATATTTAATAAAAATATTTCTTAAACTATAACATATTAGTATATAAATAAAACAAACTTATTTTTGAAATATTGTCTATTCCACTAAAGATATATATATATATATATTATATATAATTATAATATTATAATATTATATAAAATTATATATATATATCTTTAGTGGAATAGACAATATTCCAAAAATAAGTTTGTTTTATTTATTCATTACAAGTTTCCACAATATGTCCGCGTTCCTCAACTTAGAAGTTGATATTAGTATATGTAGTAATATGCCTCCCGAGATATTCCTAATAGGTACTGACTCTGGCCCCATAAAGGGCTTACTTGAACCTTCCTTGGCTACTCGCCTGCCAGTGATTCACCGAAGACTTTTTATATCCTGTATTCTTCAAAACGTAACTATTGAAGTTTGTTATATATTATTTTTCATTTTTGGAATCAGAGAGGCGGAAAACATGAAATTCCGGTGAAAAGTGGACTGAATTTCTGACCGATTACATAACTTCCCCTATACTTCATATATATGAGGAAGTAATATTTCACAAATAATCATATAATTTATTAGATTGAAAAATAACCTAGGCATCATGATTGATATTAATTTTGCAGAATCATAATTAACGCTGAGTACTGGGTTCGCTATTTGTAAAAATTCTTATTTGAACTAAAATGCAATATTCGAACAATCGGCAAACGATTAATTAACAATGAAGTTTCATTAAAATCGAATTAAGCACAGTATTTTTGGAAATTTCCTTATGAACAGAATTATTGAATAGATAGAACTTGGCTTCATTTCAGAGCAGATTCACTACTCAATGCTTGGGAATAACTTTGGTTTTATTTTTCCAGCTTTACAAAGTTATTTTAGTGGATCAGAAATTCGATGTTGAGTTTTCACCGGAATTTCATACTTTTTAACAATTTTCGAAAAAAAAAAAAAAAAAAAATCCTGTCTGTGTGTGACTGTGAACACGATAACTCTCGATAGAATGAATGCATCAAAACGAAATTTTATATGTGTATCCAAAACCCCATAAGGACGACACCAATTGATTTTCAGACAAATCGGCCAAAACAAAGGAGGGAATTAGGGAGGGGCTTAACTTAAAAAAATCCAATAACTGTTAATGTAATGAACATACAGTAGAACCTCTTTAAGTCGAACCTCGATAAGTCGAAAACCTCCAAAACTCCAAAAATAGTTATGTTTCTTTCCCTTCAAGCCCCAAAACCTCCATTACTCGAAATCTCAACCCTCTATTAGTCGAAATAATCAGTGAGTCCCTACAAGCCATTTTGGTACATATTTTCCTTCTATAACTCGAAAAAATAAATTGGACCTCTGTATCTCGAACATAGCAATGTTTTATTTTACAACCTTTACAACTCGATTATTTGAAACATATTACCTCTATAGCTCGAAGAAAAATAAGTTACCGACTTTAAGAATTTGCCGACAATGTACACCATTGTTTCTTAGAAAACAATTTAGGAGTATACAATAAATAGGATTACCAATTATCTAAAGCAAAAAAAAATTACTGACTTTTTTTAATATCTACATATACTACGTATTTTTTATTTTAAGGATGTTTTGAAATAATGTTGATTTATAATAAATATAAATATGTTTGTTACCTCTGTAACTTGAATTTTTATTTATTTCACCTCTGTAACTCAAAATTAGTTAGAATGAATCTTAACCTCTACAAGTCGAATCAAAATCCGCCTAAGTCGAAATCCTCCATAAGTCGAAAACTCTATAACTCGAATTTTTCGGCGTCTCCCTTGATGTTCGACTTATAGAGGTTCTACTGTATTAATTTTCAGTGAAATCTGTTGAATGGAAGTCGGGGCTCAGGGGAGGGGGCTTAAAAATCTTAATCATAGCCGAATGAATGTATCGATACAGAATTATCGATGTTCGATTATAGACGTTCTACTGTATTTACACACAATTTAGTATGAGCATTCAGAAGTTTACTATTAATTTTTAGTCGATTGGTTTTGAAAAAGGAGAGAAAACTAAGTTTGGGGAAGTACACATTGCCGGTGGTTCATCGACGATGGGGACAACACCTGTCGATTTCAACGAAATCGGCCTTGGGGAATGGGACGATTGGAGAAGAAGAGCTCAACTCCCGCTTCTCAAGGTTTCACTCCAATCTTTCCTTTCATAACAATCCTGTTGCTCGATCCTTGTCATCACGTTCCAACCCTGAAGACTGAGGCGAGGGACCTGCTACAATAAGATAGTGTCCTGGAAATGGTGGTAGTGACCAGCCTCTTCCCTCATTGTCGCCTCTCTTCAGCTCTTCTGTCCCTCCCGGTCTGCCTCCACTGCTAGACACAGGCTAGGCAGATCTAGGGGGTACGGGGGATCACCCGCGCCCCCGTGAACTCCTCTACCTCCATTTAGTTGTAAGAATTTTAGTTTGTACAAACTTTTCTTTATTTTGTTTTATGATTTCTTTATGTATTTTACTTTTTTCACATTTATTTAATTTAGTTATTTTGTAATAATTATTTCGTTTATATGTATTAATTTGTATATACTTTATATTATTATTCTTGTTTTCCTTATTATTATTCTATTTTTTTCAATAATTTTCAATCAAATCGGTTCACCAGTTTCAGAGGGAGAGCAAACACATTGTTGATTAATTCGCTCTGGGGAAGTACATTACCAGTACTTCATTGACGACATTTTATATTGAACTTATAACAATAACAATATCATCAATAAAATAACTCACTCGACACGAAATATCATACAATCCTTAGCACATCATCTTAGGATATAATATATTCATTCTATCTGCAGTTATTACAGTTATTGTGTTAAGCCTCCTCCCTAATCCCCCCTTTACTGTGGTCGATTTGTCTGAAAATCAATAGGTGTCATTGGACGGCAGACACACAGACAGATATGTAGTACCTGACGAGGGACCATCGCTTAGCGTATCATCCGAAGGAAGTTATAAATTGTTTATTTAATATATTTAATGGTTAGACTTTAATGATTAGACCTCTGCAGGAATTATAATATTTTGGTATTAATAAGTTTATTTTTTTTTTTTTCAGAAACTCTCAGCACAAGACCCAACGATTAAGTGTCATAAGCAAAATGAATTTTCCGCAAACTATCAGCGAAAAGCAAATGGTGAAGGCGTGATTAGGTGCAAAACGCCTCAAAAATTCTATAAATAAATAAATAACTGAATATATTTTTTAAAAAAGTTTTTTTTTGTTTTTTTTTATTTTTTTTATTCTATTTGCAATCTATATACAACATATACATAATAAGCAAATATGTGGTAAAAGAAAAATATAACGTCACTTGATGGGAGAAGCCAGCCAGCGCTGACACTCCCTCGAAAGTTAATTGTCATTATTCACTATCCTCCGAGAGATCGCGAGGCCACTTCTTGTTCAAGCGGCGGGGAGGATTGTCAGGATGGGAATGAGAGGAAAGGTCTTGTGCGAGAGGATTTGAATGGAAAGAAAGGTTTCTGTTGAATGATTGGAATCGGGATTTGATTAATTCATTTACAGTGGGAATACTGAGATCTCTGTGTAGGACTCACCCCTTCCCTTGAGCCAATTCCACCAAACATGAATAGGTGTCATTCTTATATGGTTTTGAATTTACATATGAAATTTTGTGTCGATATTTTCATTACAACGGCAGTTATTAAAGTTTTTGTGTTTAGCCCCCTTGTTCACTCCGTTCTTTTGGCTGATTTGGTTGAAAATAAATAGATGTTGTCCCTATAGGGTTCTGGATGTCGATACAATCATTTTATCAGAAGTTATCCTGTTCACAGACACACACAGACAGATTTTTTTTTCATTTTGAATCAAGGGTCGGAAAAACATCAAATTTCTGTGAAAACTCAATAGGTATCGAATTTCAAATTACATAACCTCCGCTAAATTTTGTACACTTTGGAAGTAAAAAAGAGTATTAGGATACAATTCTTTTTTATATTTGTATTTTTTGATATTACATTTATTTTAAATAGACTCCCTTGTAATACAATATTTTTATCCCACCTTTTTTACACATTTTATCCCAATATTAACAACCCAGATCAACTCCAACCATACCTAAACCCGAATGCTCCTTTCTCACACATCAAAGCACTGACTCAACTCCGTTCCCCAGGAACTTTGTACAATCTGCAATAAAAACGAATTGGAAGACGTATACCAGCTGTTAATATCCTGTCCGATATACTCCCCCATTAGAAGCCACATCCTGTCTCAGAGTATCAGTATAGACCGATCCAACTTTCATACATTACTCCTGGCCCTGATAAGAATATCTCAAACATTTTCTATTATTAAATCAGCGCTCTGAAACCTAGAGCATTCATTGTTAATGAATAATGTATTTCAACTTCCATATGATATTGATATTCAATACCTACATTCCCACTCCATATTTACTGTCTTTGTTACATTATTATTAATAATTTGTAATTACTTATTTTATTTATATTTTATTTATTTATTTATGTTATTTATTTAGTTTGTTAAAGGTTCCTTTATACATGTCATTATTGTTAAGCTGATCAATCTATAATTTTGGAAATGTTAATGTCAATATTGTAAAAGTAATGGTCACTGACTCAATTGTATAGGGGTGATCCCTTTAAACAATAAAAATTATTATTATTATTAATGCAATATTTTCTCCAATTTCTCGAATTTACTATCGCTCATTTGCATTTTAAAAGTCAACATTCTTTTAATGTTTTGAATCGACCAGTACTTATAAAAATATAGGAATGCAAGTTTTTGTTTTAATTTAGATTATTTACACAAACATAGGCCTGTTAAATTTCCTTATACAAATTGATAAAAACTTAACAAATAAACAAAAAAATAGTTTTGTTTTCAAATGTTCTTGAAATTAGCTTTTTGGGGGACTATAACTCTAGTAAATGACACTTGGCGATTGGAAATTTGATAAGGAACATTTTTGGTAAGAAACACTTCTTCAGTAAGTTTACCGTTTTCGCATAAATAAAGCAAACAATTTAGTTATACAATAGGTTTCTTCTGAAAAACATCATAGAACGGTTTTTGGCATTTATCTCGAAAACCAGGCATCCTTCGAAAAATAGTAATTCATATAAAATGTGCCTTTTATTTTTCTCTACAACTTTTATTCTTAGATATTTTGGATTAGGTCTTAAATGACGGGGTTAGAATCAAAGTGGTCTAAGTGACATTTTTAAAATTTTGAAGAAACTGTGCATTAAGTTCTAAACTCATAACAAATCTATAATTTATCGAAACCGGAAATATTTTGTCTTCTGTTTTATGGTGAAAGTTGCTGTTAGCAAACCATAAAAATGAATAAAAATCTTAATTTCAAGGTCACTATTGATATGTTTCAATTATTTGTTCATGTCACCAAAATGGAAAAAGTGATTTGCCACTAGATCTCAGCACTGGCTAGGATTTCACTTTTTTCCTGAACAGAACTATCATTTTTGTACCCGATTATGCACTTAACGAAAAATTTTCAACTTGGACCATTTTGATTCTAACTCCGTCAAATATGAGCAATATCTTGTAAAATGTGCTACGTCCCAGAGGTAAAATGGACTTATTTTTAGTGTGATTTCGGCCAAAATCTAAGTTCGCATATGTGACAAATTCGTTTCAAATTTCAGATTTATTGCTTTAATCGTTTCTGAGTTGGAGCGCTCATAAACTTCGAATCACATACATGAACAGACATCATGGCGAAAATGGTCAAAATCCAGTCCCCTGAATACGGAAAAATACGGAAACGTGGAAGCCCGTTGAAAACTCTACTCGGATTTTTAAGGTATAAGAAAGTAATCCTATAACAACCATCATATGAGCAATCAAAGTATATTATGTTCTATTCTCTTAAGGGTAGTTTAGATTTAATATGATTTCTGATGACAAATTTTTCCCCACAAAATAGGGGACCACATGTTTTGCCCTATTTACATAGGGTCATTCACACCCTAAGCATAGACACCATTCATGACAATGACTGTGAAGTGACTAGGTCAAAGGCCTCCCCTAGTTCCGTCAGGTTGTTTTCAATGGTCACATTACCACCATAAATACAATGAAATACATAATCTATTCCATTCTATTCGATACAATAGGTTTCATTTATGAACTTGACATACATATGTCTATTAATTTAACTATTTATTTTTTTTACTCTCTCATCTATGCGAAGTATAGGGGAAGTTATGTAATCTGTCAGAGATTCGATGTTGAGTTTTCACAGGAATTTCATGTTTTCCGAACCCCTGATTCTAAAAATGAAAAAAAAAAGTTAATCCTAGATTTAACTTTCCATTCAAATTCTCTCGCATAAGCCCAATCGTATCATTCCCATCCTGATAATCCTCTTCATAGCTTGAACACGAGATGGCCTTGCGATCTTCTCTCTGAAGATAGGGAATGATAAAAATTAATTTTCGAGTGAGTGTCAGCACTGACTGGCTTCTCCCATCAAATTACATTCTTATAGTTTTTCTATTGCGATCACATATTTGTTTATTATGTAGATATTGTATATTGATAGCAAACAAAATAAAAATAAAAATTCTAAAAATGGCTACCAATAAAATGATTGGTTATCAAAATGTAGAATTGATCATTGGTCACTTGGTGTAGATTTAACAAATACTTAGAATGTTCGAATACATTTTTTGCGTTCTGTGTTCATATAGTTGAAATACTAATGAATAAAATAAAATGATAGATAAAAAACTTTTTTGAACACTTCCTCTGGTCAATCCAGGGGGGTGGAAGTCTATATTCTAACTGTAATAGCTAACTGTGCACTTATTTGAAAACCAAGAAAATAAAATTAAAATAGAACTAAAAACTAACATTACAATAAAACAATATAACTTAGAATGTTGATGAAAATATTGCATTAGATATTACGATAATGTCATAAGTATTTTAAATACATAAAACGTGTCTATTTATGTTTTAAAAGTTCCTATAAGATATAGTAAATATATCACTAAGATATATAGGTATATATGTAATGAATAATACTGTTACTTAAATCAATAATATTCTTGTTTTAAAGTTTCGAAAATGCCCATATAGGCAAAACGTTAACTGAAACAAAAAAATAATAATAATAATAAATATATTTAGTTAGTTATTGTGACGCATGCCTGGGCTTTAACTATGAGGTCATATCGCCTACTAACAGAGCCCTCTTTGGTGGACATGAGCCCAGCCCGACTCTTCTATAGAGGGATAGGGATCTTTAACGATACTTCGTACAGGCTCGGGACCATCGCTTAACATCCCATCCGAAAGACGGCAATGATCAAGGTTTTTTCATCTCCCAGATTAAAAAAACATCGGTCGGGTTTCGAACCTGCTATCTTGAGCTTAGTATGTAAGTATGCTACCTCTGAGCTACCTGCGTCATCAATAAATATATTTAGGAGACCTAAAGGCCAAACAAGTGGTTTGTATGTAACCTTTGTCAAGTAGAACGAAAAATTTATTGAGATATAATGAATCAAGAAGTTGTTTCCTCATTACTTATATTAACTACTATAGTGTCATCCTCAGTGGCAAATCACCATTTAGCGCGATGTTCATACTACATATTAAATTATCTCAATTTTCTTTTTTCAACGAGGGCAGAAAAGAGGGAAGATTTCAGGCTGAATCTGGAGACTGAGGCACCAACTATAATCAAAATGTCAGCCCAGATCCGAATTGACAGATTTCTTACTATCGAAAAATATCCGAATCTTTTCAACTACATTACATGGACTCATCAATGTTAATTATAATTAACAAAAAATTTATATTATATTTAGCTAAATTTCAGCTTGACTCTGTTTGTCCACTTTGTAACAGTGATAATGATAACATACTCCATATTCTCATAACTTTTCCAATGTTAAACCAATACGGAAACAAATTTATCAATAAATATATTTCACACTTTAATGCTATCTCCTATAAAATAATTAATTTGTTATTGATTACGATGAAAAAATCAATAATATATTTATTTTCTTAATTAATAGTTTAGAATTTTGAGAAAAAGTTTTATTGTGATTTCCCCCTCTCGTTTACCCCGCCTAGAAACTTTGGATATATATATATATATATATACGAAATTTCGTTTCAATACATTTATTGTAATGGCAGTTTTTGTGTTTTTCTCTATAATTTTGGAAATATTAAATGGCCACGATTTAAAGGCACAGGAAAAAAAAAGCAACTTACCCAAAGTTTCTAATGCTATTGTTCAAAGAAAACCAATTTTCTGATAAAGTGAACTTATTTTAAAGGTAATTTACTGCTCTTTATGATGGTATAATTAACTATGTGTTAGCTCTTATATACTTAAGGAGAAATAAGAGATTTTATGCAAAAAAATAGTGCTAAGTACAAAAATTAGAAGATGTTGAATATTTCTGAAACGGTTCCGAATCGGAATCACCACGTTTTATAACGAGAAATCAGGATCGAAATTTACCGCCAGATAAACGAAAGTGATGGGGAAAGTGCCGAAGACGACACATCCAGTCCTTTGACCGGGAGTGATGAAAAGGTTAGCCCATATCTGATGTGGGCCTTAAGTGAGGGTTATTAGTGGGAAGCTAGCCTTCCTCTTATGTAATATGCAAATTATTTTGGGGAAGTCCTCAGACGGTCCGGTCTCACGGTTATCTCTCAAACGAAAACAAATTCAGTTTTCTCAGTTTAATGTACACCTCCCTTAGCTAAATATAATATAAATCTAATATTGTTAAGTAAGATAGTTTCCTGTATGAAAGATAGTTTCCTGTATTGTAAAATTTTGCATGAATTTAGAAGGTTATTGAGAGAAGGGTTGTATAGATATAGGCTTTAATCAACGAATTTCTGAAAATCTGATTTTCCACGTATGATCGAGAGCGTTATCTATCTTTCCGATGTCAATTTTGGATAAAATCAGTTTTGAAAGAGCCGGGACAGAAGAAGAGAGGATGCTTGATGATAAAATTGATGAGTGCATCAGCTCGTGATAACTGTGATGAATTAGGGCCACGATGATGGAACAGGTAAATTGCTATACTTTAGTAGTTTAGCAGTATTACTCGTCCTCATTACACCAGATCAAATTCTCAAACTACTTTCCAAAAAAATTTAAAGTATTATATAATAATATATTTTATATATTTTAAAAGTCTGTTCGCTCAAGAAGTTGCCTTTGCTTAGATACCATATTATTTGTTTTTAATTTTTCACTCATGATATACTTTTGTATTTAGTTTATAATTTTTTTTTTTTTAGATATAATATTTATAAATTATAATAGTTTGTTTTGGAGCAAATAATTGAAATGTTATTCGTTGGTTTAGTCACAACTAGTTTCAATGTTATATCCTTTACTAAAATCTAGTATACATCAACTCAATACTAATGTGTATATGTCAATACAGGTCCTAAAGAAGGCACATTCAGTGACGAAAGCTTGGCAGAAATTCTGCAAGCTTGTTTTTATCTCTTCTCCTTCCTGATAGTTAAAATTTCTTTGCAGAGATATTGTGAAACACTTAATAAAAAATATAAAGAAAAACGTAACAGTATTTGTTAAGTCGTGGCTGCATTCGGTAGCAATACCGAAAGTACTCCCATATATTCTATATATTTTGTGAAATAAATAACATTTTTTTAAAATATACGTTTTCTTTATATTCTTCTCCTCCTTTTTATTTTTTATATTTTTTAATAAAATCTGTATAATAAAAATATATTTTACGTCACAATTTATTATTGTATAAGTTGCAATAAATTATTACAACTTAAACATAACTTTGAATAATTTCAGGCGGAAATTTTATTTATGGTTGAGAGGTATTATAACATTGTATTGTCCTATCCTAAGATCAGATAAGATCTATCGGATCTAAATCTGAGGACAATGAAACAATTGGAACTTTCATAAGGAACAATATTGGTAATAGTCAATTTTTTGATAGACCAACCGTTTTCCCGTAAATCAAGCAAACGTCTAAGAAAATATGTTGTTTTCAATGTTCACATTAAGATAAATACTGTACAGGGTGGCCCAGATAAGCGGGCCACAAGTGAAATAACTCCTAAACGGTTAGAGATATCAAAATTGTGCATAGGGCTAAAGTTGTAGCAATTGCCGAGAGCTAAAGTATGGCGTCCTTGAAAAGACAAAAATGACCCTTTTGATGGCTCAAACAGCCCTTCGAAGGGCGGGGTTCCCTTTTGACCCTTAGAACTAATTAGGAAGTTTCATTACATTTTATTAAAGTACTAAAGAAACAAGGAAGAACTGTGCAAACAGATTTTTGATACGTCAAGTTGTTCTCGGAACAAAAACGTTTAAAGTTGCACGTTTTTCTTATTCTGAAGTTAGTTGGAATTTAATAACTTCAGAATAAGAAAAACGTGCAACTTTAAACGGTTTTTTTTCCGAGAACTACTTGACGTATCAAAAATCTGTTTGCACAATTCTTCCTTGTTTCTTTAGTACTTTAATAAAATTTAATGAAACTTAAGGGTCAAAAGGCAATCCCGCCCTTCGAAGGGCTCTTTGAGCCATTGAAAGGGTCATTTATGTCTTTTCGAGGACATCATACTACAGCTCTCGGCGAGTACTGCAACGTTAGTCCTATGTACAATTTTGATATCTCTAACCGTTTAGGAGTTATTTCACTTGTGGCCCGCTTATCTGGGCCACCCATCATGAATAGAATAATGCATATTCTATTCATGATAATAAATTTCATTAATTTATCTAATTTTTCAGCTAATATAGGGAAAGTTATGTAATCAGTCATAAATTTGATGTTGAGTTTTCACCGCAATTTTTTGCTATCCGATTTCCTGATTCAAATTATGTCTATTATGGATATATCCAGAAGCTCATGAGGACGTCACCTGTTGATTTTCAGTCAAATCGCCCTAAGGTTGGGAGGTCTTAACACAAAAACCAAAATAACAGCGTTTATAATCAATGTACCGAGAGGCGGATGAGTAGGGGACAACAGAAAAAATCCCATAGTTCCCAAAATAATGAATGTATCGACACAAAATTTCATAAGTAAATAAAAATCCTTCTGGGGACGACGCATATCAATTTAGGTCAAAGGAAATGGGGAGATTAGATGTAACAAAATAATTGATGAAGTGATATTATATTGAGACGAAATATTGTATTGTAGATCCAAAACTCCGTAGCGATACTCATCAACATTCTGCGGAATCGGCCATGGAAAGTGGGAGAACAGATAGTTGTATTCAAAAACTCCAAAGTATCTAAAGTATCAACATGAAGTTTAGTATTGTAGATCCAAAACTCCGTAGCGATACTCATCAACATTCTGCGGAATCGGCCATGGAAAGTGGGAGAACAGATAGTTGTATTCAAAAACTCCAAAGTATCTAAAGTATCAACATGAAGTTTAGTATTGTAGATCCAAAACTCCGTAGCGATACTCATCAACATTCTGCGGAATCGGCCATGGAAAGTGGGAGAACAGATAGTTGTATTCAAA
Organism: Aradus depressus; assembly: GCA_963662175.1. Taxonomy (NCBI): domain Eukaryota; kingdom Metazoa; phylum Arthropoda; class Insecta; order Hemiptera; family Aradidae; genus Aradus; species Aradus depressus. The sequence continues at coordinate 35,394,875 of OY759218.1, forward strand.
AACTCCAAAGTATCTAAAGTATCAACATGAAGTTTAGTATTGTAGATCCAAAACTCCGTAGCGATACTCATCAACATTCTGCGGAATCGGCCATGGAAAGTGGGAGAACAGATAGTTGTATTCAAAAACTCCAAAGTATCTAAAGTATCAACATGAAGTTTAGTATTGTAGATCCAAAACTCCGTAGCGATACTCATCAACATTCTGCGGAATCGGCCATGGAAAGTGGGAGAACAGATAGTTGTATTCAAAAACTCCAAAGTATCTAAAGTATCAACATGAAGTTTAGTATTGTAGATCCAAAACTCCGTAGCGATACTCATCAACATTCTGCGGAATCGGCCATGGAAAGTGGGAGAACAGATAGTTGTATTCAAAAACTCCAAAGTATCTAAAGTATCAACATGAAGTTTAGTATTGTAGATCCAAAACTCCGTAGCGATACTCATCAACATTCTGCGGAATCGGCCATGGAAAGTGGGAGAACAGATAGTTGTATTCAAAAACTCCAAAGTATCTAAAGTATCAACATGAAGTTTAGTATTGTAGATCCAAAACTCCGTAGCGATACTCATCAACATTCTGCGGAATCGGCCATGGAAAGTGGGAGAACAGATAGTTGTATTCAAAAACTCCAAAGTATCTAAAGTATCAACATGAAGTTTAGTATTGTAGATCCAAAACTCCGTAGCGATACTCATCAACATTCTGCGGAATCGGCCATGGAAAGCGGGAGGCCAGATGAGGGTAGAACAGATAGTTGTATTAAAAAACTAGTGTTAGTTATACGCTGGAACGGATCAGCACGAAATTTAATATGATGATTCAGTGGTCTCTGAATAAAACACCTATTGATTATTAAACATACGGTTTAATACATTGGGGCTCATGTAGCTCGAGTATTAATATTTTCAGATTTCAGAAAAAAGCATTAAGAATTATAAACAATATTACTCAAAAAACAAGCTGCAGAGCAACTTTAAACAACTTAAAATCCTGCCTTTGCCATCGCTGTTTATATTTGAAACATTAATGGTTATTAGGAAAAATAGAAATATTTTCCCTCTCAACAATACTAGTCACGATTACGATACCAGTAAGAAAGAAGACTTTCGAATAACTAAACATTGCTCTCATCTTTTTGAAAAAAGTATAACTCATAAAGGAATTTATTTATTTAATGCCCTTCCCTACTTCTTGAAGTCCAAAGAAACAATGAAAAAATTTAAATTTCAACCCTATACACGTAAACGGAATTTTATTCTCACTGTTCAAAAAGAATAATATAATCACAATAAAGAATCGTGTTTCATATCCAAAAACATTATTTGATACAAAGCTTTAATTTTTATTTTGTGTGCAGAGTTCCTCCACACCTTAAAGGTCAGTCGTATATATCTCGCCCATTGGGACCTGATGATGGAACGTAAGAACGTCCCGAAACATCGTTGGGATAAAAACACTTCCAAAGAGTTTAAAAAAAAAAAATGGTTATCTTAATTTTTAATAAATTGGAAAATGTGTCTACTTATTTTAAAATTATCATGTATTAATTTTGTTTATGTACTCATATATTTTTAAGTATTTATTTGTTCAGTTTTTATTAATTTCATTTAACTTTGTTTAATAGTTTTGTTATTACTACTAATCATATGTGTGTTAGACTCGAGTACATAGTTATAAATCTAATTTATAAGCTATCTTAATGTATAAATTCTTTTGACGTATTCTATTACCATGTATTGGTTTAACGGAAATAAATTTATTATTATTATTATTATTATTATTATTATTAAACATAATCTGTAAATAGGTTCAAAAGCGAAAATTTAGTTGATTAATTCATGCTGAGGACGTACATAGGCCATGATTTCCGGACCACTTTTTACTTCCTCATACATAAAACGAATAGGGGAAGTTATGTAATCGGTCAATAATTTTATGTTGAGTTTTCACTGGGATTTGATCTTTTTGCGATCCCTGATTCCAAAACTGAAAAAGAAGTCTGTGTGCCTGTGAACACGATAACTGCAGATAGAATAAATGTATCGACATGAAATTTTATATTTAAATTCAAAACCCAATAAGAATGGCGGCTCTAATCAATTTTCTGCAAATTCGGCAGACGGGAAATAGGGATATCAGAGAACTCAAATACCCTAATAACTGCCGATGTAATAAATGTATCGACATGAAATTTTATATTTAAATTCAAAACCTAATATGAATGGCACTTATCAAGTTTCCGCAAATTCGGCAGAACGGAAGAGGGATATCAGGAACTCAAAAACCCTAATAACTGCCGATGTAATGAATGTACTGACATGAAATTTTATATTTAAATTCAAAACTCAATAAGAATGGCACTTATCAAGTTTCTGCAAATTCGGCAGAAGGAAAGAGAGATATGAGAGATGCGGGCTCAACTCAAAAACCCTAATAACTGCCAATGTAATGAATATATTGACATGAAATTTTATATTTAAATTCAAAACTTAATAAGAATGGCACTTATCAAGTTTCTGCAAATTCGGCAGAAGGAAAGAGAGATATGAGAGATGCGGGCTCAACTCAAAAACCCTAATAACTGCCGATGTAATGAATATATTGACATGAAATTTTATATTTAAATTCAAAACTCAATAAGAATGGCACTTATCAAGTTTCTGCAAATTCGGCAGAAGGAAAGAGAGATATGAGAGATGCGGGCTCAACTCAAAAACCCTAATAACTGCCAATGTAATGAATATATTGACATGAAATTTTATATTTAAATTCAAAACTTAATAAGAATGGCACTTATCAAGTTTCTGCAAATTCGGCAGAAGGAAAGAGAGATATGAGAGATGCGGGCTCAACTCAAAAACCCTAATAACTGCCGATGTAATGAATATATTGACATGAAATTTTATATTTAAATTCAAAACTCAATAAGAATGGCACTTATCAAGTTTCTGCAAATTCGGCAGAAGGAAAGAGAGATATGAGAGATGCGGGCTCAACTCAAAAACCCTAATAACTGCCGATGTAATGAATATATTGACATGAAATTTTATATTTAAATTCAAAACTCAATAAGAATGGCACTTATCAAGTTTCTGCAAATTCGGCAGAAGGAAAGAGAGATATGAGAGAAGCGGGCTCAACTCAAAAACCCTTATAATTGCCGAAGTAATGAATGTATTGACATGAAATATTACAATTAAATTCAAAACTCAATAAGAATGGCACTTATCAAGTTTCTGCGAATTCGGCAGAAGGAAAGAGAGATATGAGAGATGCGGGCTCAACTCAAAAACCCTAATAACTGCCAATGTAATGAATATATTGACATGAAATTTTATATTTAAATTCAAAACTCAATAAGAATGGCACTTATCAAGTTTCTGCAAATTCGGCAGAAGGAAAGAGAGATATGAGAGATGCGGGCTCAACTCAAAAACCCTAATAACTGCCAATGTAATGAATATATTGACATGAAATTTTATATTTAAATTCAAAACTCAATAAGAATGGCACTTATCAAGTTTCTGCAAATTCGGCAGAAGGAAAGAGAGATATGAGAGATGCGGGCTCAACTCAAAAACCCTAATAACTGCCAATGTAATGAATATATTGACATGAAATTTTATATTTAAATTCAAAACTTAATAAGAATGGCACTTATCAAGTTTCTGCAAATTCGGCAGAAGGAAAGAGAGATATGAGAGATGCGGGCTCAACTCAAAAACCCTAATAACTGCCGATGTAATGAATATATTGACATGAAATTTTATATTTAAATTCAAAACTCAATAAGAATGGCACTTATCAAGTTTCTGCAAATTCGGCAGAAGGAAAGAGGGATATCACAGGAGCGGGCTCAACTCAAAAACCCTAATAACTGCCGATGTAATGAATATATTGACATGAAATTTTATATTTAAATTCAAAACTCAATAAGATTGGCAATTATCAAGTTTCTGCAAATTCGGCAGAAGGAAAGAGGGATATCACAGGAGCGGGCTCAACTCAAAAACCCTAATAACTGCCGATGTAATGAATATATTGACATGAAATTTTATATTTAACTTCAAAACTCAATAAGAATGGCACTTATCAAGTTTCTGCAAATTCGGCAGAAGGGAAGAGAGATATGAGAGATGCGGGCTCAACTCAAAAACCCTAATAACTGCCGATGTAATGAATATATTGACATGAAATTTTATATTTAAATTCAAAACTCAATAAGATTGGCAATTATCAAGTTTCTGCAAATTCGGCAGAAGGAAAGAGGGATATCACAGGAGCGGGCTCAACACAAAAACCCTAATAACTGCCGATGTAATGAATATATTGACATGAAATTTTATATTTAAATTCAAAACTCAATAAGATTGGCAATTATCAAGTTTCTGCAAATTCGGCAGAAGGAAAGAGGGATATCACAGGAGCGGGCTCAACTCAAAAACCCTAATAACTGCCGATGTAATGAATATATTGACATGAAATTTTATATTTAAATTCAAAACTCAATAAGATTGGCAATTATCAAGTTTCTGCAAATTCGGCAGAAGGAAAGAGGGATATCACAGGAGCGGGCTCAACACAAAAACCCTAATAACTGCCGATGTAATGAATGTATCGACATGAAAATATTTAAATGCAAAACCCAATAAGATTGGCACTTATCAAGTTTCCGCAAATACGGCAGAAGGGAAAAGGGATATCAGAGAACTCAAAAACCCTAATAACTGCTGATATGATGTCAGGATTCAGAAGCCAATTTGTAAGTCAATTTTTGATTTTTAGCCCAACCGATCGATTGATTTTTAAAGAAAAACAAACTCTTAATTGATTAATTCGTGCTGGTGATGTACATTGCCGGTGATTCACCAAAACTTTTTCCATGGACATTTCTGTATATAAAAAATATATTTAAATAAAAAAAAAAAAAAGAGCGTTAGAGAATGAGAGAATTGAAAGAGCTCTGAGTTTTGCGGATAGAATAAATATACTAAATTGATTAGATGGGGGGGAGGGGGGGGGGGGGGGGGGAAGTGCAGGCTGCCTGCATCCACCATATTTTTTTTGTAGCCCTTTTTTGTGTGTTTTTTTTTTTATACAGTCCAGGCCTCGGCACTGTATTGATTCTTTGCGTAGCATTCTAGAGGAAAGGTTTAAAACATTTTAAGGGCATATCAGAGAGAGGACCCTTCAAATGTAATCCTAATTTAGGGGATTCCATAAGTCCCATGGAATTATAACCATGCAGGAAACTCTTATAACTGGTGTTAATGTGCTCATATATTCCATTGTATCTTAAAATTTTTTATGTTTTTTTATCAAGTCTAAATAAATTAATAATAATAATATTTATTTCATAGGATGCAAAATAAAAATGTTTTCGGTAAATCACCTGCAATGTACTTCCCCAGAAGAAGACAAAAATCAACAGTTGAGTTACATAGGGGCTTTTGGATTCTCATACTTAATTGTGTGTCGAAAAATTGATTACATCGACAGTTATTAGGGTTGAGCCCCACCCCTAAACTCCCTTTTCTCATCAGCTGATTTTGCTGAATATTAACAGATATCGTCCTTATGGGAATTTGAATTTGAATAAAAAAATTCATGTTGATATATTCATTACATCTGGTGTTATTAAGGTTTTTGAGACGAGTCCGCTCCTCTGATCCCTCCTCTTTGGCCGATTTCGCGGAAAAATAATAGATGCCGTTCTATTGGGGTTTTGGTATTACACGAAAATTTGTGTCGATACATTCATCATTCCCCTTCGCTTTTGCTAATTTGGATGAAAATCAATTGTTGATGTTTGTTCTTAGGGGGTTCTGGATACACATATAATATTTCGTGTCTATAAATTCATATAGGGAGTTTTCTTGTTCACGGACACACACAGACAGACATAAATTGTTTTTTTTTTCATTTCTGAAATCAGGGAACTGGAAAACATGAAATTCCCGTGAAAACTTAACTTCGAATTTCTAACAGTTTACATAACTTCCCCTATACTTTGCATAGTTGGGAAAGTTATGTAGTTTGATGTCTCACAGATTTTACTATTATGAACTAGCCGGTTTTCTAGGTTGCTCTCATAATCAGGCAAAAAACCCATCATTTCGTAAATAAAAAAGCTATAAAATTCTAATGGCTAAAATAAATATATTAAAATAATGGCTATATGCACTAAAATGAATAAATATTTAAAAAATTAATAAATTCTATAAATAAAATAATAAATCTTCAAAAATTAACATACCTACCTGATAAAAAAATGTTTAAAACCATAACAAAAAAGTAAAACTGTCGAATAAATTAAAAATATAAAAACTACTCAAAAATTATTAACTAATTCAAAATTTCATGAATGGGGACAGGACAGTCACAACTGGTAGCACTGAGTGCATAAGGGCAGACCATTTTATCCCTTCTCAAAAGTGACATTAAAGTTTTCTGGCATCATGTTTAAACAAACTTCAGGTTACCTGAGATTACCTAAGAATGTCACACCCCAGTTGTCAATAATATATACGGAATAAAATAAAGAAAATACAATCAAAAAAATATAATAGAAAAAAACAAATAAGGTTAGGTTAGGTTTTATGACTCATGCCCGGGGCTTAACTATGAGGTCATATCGCCTACTACCAGAGCGCTCTTTCGTCACTCTTGTGGACATGAGCCCGACTCTACTGTGGGAGTCCTAAATTTTTCCTACCCTAAATTTTTATTCATCTAGGGTAGGGGTCTTTAACGAGTACCTGACATTGTACAGGCTCGGGACCATCGCTTAACGTCCCATCTGAAGGACGGCGTGCTTAAGTTTATTTTATCTCCCAGATAAAATAGACTAAGAGCCTAGGTCGGGTTACGAACCCACGTTCTTGAGCCCAGAAGTCAAGCACGCATACCACTGAGCTACCGGTGCCCTTAGATCAAAGGGGTGTGGATAGAGAGGTTCACTCACTCTACATACAAAAAAACCCTCAATCAAATATCCACAATAATTATAACAAGAAATATCTACATACCAGTCAAATAAATGTCTCTGCAGTAGTATAAAGTTAAACATAGATACAATTTATGTATAAAAAACAAAGGCTATAAGTCATAATATCGAAATGCAAGAAGAAAAAAAAAGGGGTACATACTCTTTATAATAAAAACACACAATATATTATGTTAACAGTGAGAATTTGAAGTGAATTTGATCGTTCCAACAATACATTTTTATTTATTTCTTAGTGATACAGTTTCATTGATTTTATTACTTTATTTATTATATAATTGACAATTGAAAGATTTGTAAATGTTATGTTATGGCAGGACGTTCTTAGGGAACAGGTTGTCTCAGCCTCTGGTCCAAACTTAAATGTCACTTTTGAACTTTGTACTGACGATGACGTAATCCGAAACTGGGTACACTTTATGTATATATTTTTGTGGAATTAGACAATATAAAAACTAAACAATTTCTTTGTTTGAATTTATATTATTAGCTTCCCACTATATCGATACAGATCACAGAACTGTATTCGGACTTGTAGAAATTGTCATTTATTATTTTACTATTCAATATTTTCATTTTTACATATAGTTTTATTTTATCCATAATATAAACATTAAAATGTTTAAAAAAATATTTTTTTTCGCCCTCTAGGCCTGAGGGAGGGAGATAACGAAGGTCCATTGCCACCTTATTGAACATAACATTTCGAAAAAAATATTTTAAATACATATTTTCAGTAAGCTTTCAGATGAAAACCAATTAGCTCTAAAAAAAAGTATTTATTTATTTGTTTCGCCTAATTTTCTCTCAAAAAGGAGAATCGACAATTTTGGGTGAATTCCTACATAATTTTGCATTGATCAACAACTTTTTATTTACAGTTTTAATTAATTAAATTAAAACAAATATTCAGTGACGTTTTATAAAGGAAATATTCATAAATAATTAGTTTCAGTTATCAACATGAATAAAACACAATAAAACAGCATTTCCTATGAAGTTTGTAAAAAGCCACCTTTGAAAACAATTGAAATGAAAATATGTGTTTGACGCTTATGTCTAATAAAATATATTAAGGGATATATATATATAATTAATTATTGTTAATAACGCTGGTCTCTCTTATTAAACATTTTTACATAATGTCATAAACACATACCATGCATATTTACAGAAATGGTCAAAAAAGCAACCTGTGTGCGGGTTACAGGCCTCTGTACCCTAAATCATTTAAGTCTAAACTTTGACTTTTAGGAATTATATCTACTCATTTCAATGGTAATTTCTTGTGGACGATATCCAGAAACTCATTGATAATAATTTAACGAGAAAAGTTAGTAGATCTTAGTATTTTTAAGACGGCAAAATAAATATATACTACTACTAATATATAGATTACTAGTAGGTTATCTACCTTCGCCAGGAGTAACTTTAAGCAGGTTGGTAACTTTAAGCCCGGTTAGAAAGATCCGAGAGTTGCAGAGGGGGGTAGCCTGGATGAGAAAGGAGTTGTAGTAGGTTGTCGTCCTGTGGGAAGGGAAATAAAGATCAGAGGAACTAGATCTGATGAGGAAGAGAGTTGTTAAGGTAGGTATCCTATAAAAGGAAGGAGTTGCTGTAGGTTGTTGTCCTGTAGGTCGAAAGGTAAAGATACAAGAGATAGGATCTGCAGAAGAAGAGAGTTGCAGAGGGGTAGCCTGGATGAGGAAGAAGTTGTAGTAGGTTGTGGTCCTGTGGGAAGGGAAATAAAGATCAGAGGAGCGAGATCTGATGAGGAAGAGAGCTGTAGAGAAATAGTTTTTAGTTTTCCCTCTTTGCCAAACGATTGTTATCTGACATACATAGTGGCGTCTGAATCCTCGTAAATTTTGTATCGATACATCAGGAGTTAATAGGGTATTTAAGTCTAGTCCTCCTTCTCTGGCCCCCGTCTTCCCTTCCACAGATTTCGCGGAAAATTAATAAGTGCTATCCTTATTGGGTTTTAAATTTAAATATAAAATTTAATGTCTGTACATCATAACATCGGCTGTTATCAAACATGCAACAGGGACTGTGTCCCGAGACGCCAAAATAGCAATTTATAAAACAGTCCTGAGACCGGTCGTCATATATGCGAGTGAAACCTGGGTCCTGACTAGGAGGGACGAAGTCTTACTCAATACATGGGAGGAAGGTATTGTGGAAGATACACGGCCCTACTCCAGAGGGGGATAGATGGAGGATACGGACCAATAGGGAGCTGAGGGACCTGTACAAGAGCCCGGACCTGGTGGCCTTAGTGAAGCAGGGGCGGCTGCGATGTCTGGGGCATTTACAGAGGATGGAGCCAGACAGATTGCCTAGGAGGATACTGGAAGGACACCCGGGAGGACAAAGAAGAAGAGGTAGACCTCGCTTATGTTGGCTGGAGGACGACCTCAGAACGATGGGTGTGAGAAGACGGGCGGCCGAGGATAGAGAAGAATGGCGGAAGATTGTGGCGGAGGCCCAGGTTCTACAAGGACCATAGCGCCAGGGAAAGTCAAGTAAGTAAGTTATCGAACTTAGAATTAATAGATCAGTCAACATATCGTGAATATATGGCTAAGTAACTAACTTATTTGCAAAGAAATTCAACAATGAGATGCCAAATAATGCCTACTTATTTTCTGCCTTTGACGTTTGAATTGAAACATGCCCACATCTCCTTCATAGCAATGCTGCAACTAATGTTTACACAAAACATCGACTTACCTGCTTCATAGATTTCTTATAACGTTACAAGTGGCCAATGGCTACATTTCACATTATTAGACCAACAACGGTAATCATTATCTAACACTTACAGTTTACAATACATACCTAAAGATACATTTTTTACTCATATCGTTAAGCCTTCATTTTCACTCCACTTTTTTTCCCGTCTACAAAAACACTGACTAATCTTTTTCCCTTTCATAACCACGTTCACAGCAGCCAATCATAAATCACACAGTTTAATTTCTTTTCCGATAACCTTTTCTGACTCCTCCATTTTATGGTTATTTTTTTTCAAATTTCTTAATTATTTTAAAGATTTTTAACTCCCCACCTACTGAGTAATTAGGTTAACTAATAGAAAATTGAGACCCTTAAAAAACATCGAATGCAAAAATCTTCATAACATATTTTTGAAGCATTTCGATAACTAAAGTTATGTCCGATTCTGCGATCTGTGTCGATATAGTGAAAATCAAATCAAATCAATAAAAACAAAAAACTTGTTCAACATTTTATCCTTTGGCAAGTAATTAAAATTTTTGTAGAAGAAAAATATCTCTGAAGTATATATGTATATATATTTTATTGTCTGTAATAATTAACTAAGCAAGTTCTTCGCTGGAACAAATAGATTTATTTCAGTTTCGCGACACTGCATTATTTCTAGTCTCATCAGATGAGGTGTTTATCATTTGTTTCAACAAAAGTGTAATTTCTGTGATTTTTCTTTCTTAAACCTTGAATATGTCTTCTTACTTACATGAGATCACTAAAAAATGAACAAGATCACACAATGACTTTTGTTTAAACTAAATAAATCTTTTTTATTTATAATCAATTAAATTAGATGTCAACACTAAGTTTTATATTGTCTAATTTCATAAAAATGTATACATAAAATTTACATCATCGTGAAGATGCGTGAGCAATCACGGTTCACTTTATGTTTATATTGAGGGCGTCGGTAGCCCAGAGGTAGCGTGCTCAAAATCGCGAGTTCGAAACCCGGCCGAGGCCTTTTTTTTATTTGATCTGGGAGGTATAGAAAAACTTAAGCATGCTGTCCTTCGGATGGGACGTTAAGCGATGGTCCGAAGTTACACGTTAAACAACCTACTTAGGTAACTGGGTAGGCAAAATTTAGGACTCGCATAGCACAGTTGGGCTCATGTCCACCAGAGTGACGAAAGAGCACTCTGGTAGTAGGCGATATGATCTAATAGTTAAAGCCCGGGCATGAGTCACAATAACTAAGTTCCCTAAAAATCAAGGTTAGAGGATGATCCAGTATCGTTTTGAAAATATCTAACTGGATGGAAATTAAAAATGACCAACAATTTTTTTTTTCCCCCCGGAAATATTGCGGAGTTCGTTCATAAAGCCAATTTTAACATAATCAAAAAGGGGGCAAAGGAAATTGAAAAATATCCCGGAAATGCAACACACAGGGTGCAGCCCCAGTTGCAATCACAAAGTTCGAACGTAGGCTGATTGGAAATTTGACTTTGACAGCACGTTCAAAGGATTACATCAGACGGGAATAGATCATAGATTTTGAATTTTTCTTTTATTCTTCCAACTATGAGGATATTTGATTTGTTCGAAATTATTAACAATAAATATCTAATCTAACAACACCAGGATTTTCTTATATCAGCCATTCTTGTACAAATCATTCTCCCCTCGCCTACCCCCCCTCAAATTCATTTCCTACTGATATTACTGGGTATATGAAAGTAATATATATATAAGTTATATCAAGCTGTACCGAAGGTAAATTTGAAAAAACCCACTTTATTATAAAGAAATTACAAAGACTTATATGCGCTAAGTACAGGGAGATCTACACACTTCGGGAGCCAGGGATGGATTGCTAGTTGAGAAGAAAGGATGGAGTGGAACTTGGGTCACTAAGGAGTAAACAATTCTGGGAAATACTAGAGAAAAGAGTTTACGTGGCCAATAATTTTATATGAGATATGCAAGAAGTGCATTTGTAACTTATATACAAACTTTTTTCGGTGATCATTCCCGATTTGCAAAATAAACTGAAGCTGCTTGTCATCTTTTGAGAAGTTCCCAAATCGGGAATGATCACCGAAAAAAGTTTGTCACGCGGAAAATATGAAGTAAGACCAATAATTGGTAATAATTATTATTGTACTGTCTAACAACAATAAAACGATAAAATTAATCAAAGTATTTTTTTTATCACTTGTAATAAGTCTTAATTAATATTAACATTTTTTTTTGTTCGATCGTTCTTATTCGAACAAAGGGATAATGTTTCAACATGGTTTGTTGTAATAAATATTATTTCTTTAAATTAACTTACTATGTGATATTTGCATTCTGTGCCTTTAAAAACTACCCCAAGGCATGATTTAAATGAAATTATTTCAAAATTTCTCTTACAACTCTATTTAAAACTGGGATGTGTTGAAATTGAATTTTGACCCGAAATTTGAACTCAGTGACCGCGAAAACATATAAAAAGCGTTCTTATACGCGTTCTTATAGAATTGGAGCCTTGTTGACAGCGTTTTGACAGCTGTCAACTGTCAAAATCGACTTTTTGACAACGGCATCTTATTCAGCACCTCGAAAACCTCTAAATACCATAAGTTTTAAGAATACCAATGAAAACCTAAGGAGCTAAGCATGCGCGAAAGCAATAGTCGTTGAATCCTATGTTAAATTCCATTAACATTTCAACCCTTGTGGGGCACGGGTTTTTTAATGTTTTTTAAAATTTTTTTTGGGCCAAAAATTTTGTTTCGGTTTGAAGAAATTTTCTAGGGTGCGCACGTTTCAAAATAGCAAAATGGCATATTTAAGAACCACCCTAATATATATATATATATATATATATATATATATATATGTATATAACTATTTTTGTAAAAAAACAAAAACAAAAAATTAAAATTAAAAGTTGTCAAACCACTTTTTAAACCATTCCAGTGATGTGCCAAACATAACCCATAAGTTTGAGCGCAATAGCTTCGACAGTTTCGCATCTATAAGTCTCACACAGATGGACATTCATTTTTGTATATATAAAATTTGTAAATAAAAATTCAATTTTGTTTTTATTTTTACTTTATTGATAGTAAAAAATATTATTTATGTAATGACATTATTCTAATGCTTTTGGATACACAATATTTTTAGTTGTTCCATCTGGTGCATAAACATGTAAATCTGTTCCATGAGAGAATGTACAAAATGCGGGGGTGGGTACGGGGGTAAGGTAAGAGTAGGGTAGAAAGAAGTCTCAAACATTTTCAGTGTTCCACAGAATTCAATACAAAACAATTTACGCCAAATAGTGCAATGATTTTCGTTCCATAAGCAAATGCACAAAATGCGGGATATACAATATAAGTATTGTTCTTTTCACATAAAAACTACCCCAACCTTTAACTCAGAAATGATTTTACCAATGAACCTGAAATTTGAAATGATAATGTCACATGTCCTAGCTTATATCTAATTGGATTTTGGTCGAAATCTGTAAAAGAAATTGTCACTTTATTTTGGCGAAATACCTAGTAAATTTTACAAGATATCCCGTATATTTATGATTTAATCAAAAATCTCTTCACATAAAAGATATGTGATTCACATAAAACTGAAAGGCACATCGAGCCTCTCCCTTACCCCCCTTTTGGTCGATTTGGCTGAAAAACAATAAATATCGTTCTTTTAAAGCTGGGGAAGTAAAACTAAAAAATATATTCCTAATCAATGGTTTATCACTCAAATATTAGTAAAGAAGCTAGATCCAAAAGATTTACCTTATTCTCCCACTGATTCAGGATAGAATGTGGCGGTGATCTGCGGTACGGGACCCATGCATCGCCTAGCAGCTACCCAAACCCATATACGAATTAAACAAAATAAATCGAAAGTAATACACGGTTCAATAAATTTCATTTTAAAATGTATTGGAGGAGAATTTTAAATCCCACCCAAAAATGATGATCCTCCAAAGAAAATCTTCTCTTCAATGAAAAGTGATTTCACATAAAACCTGAAAATCCTATTTTCTTTTATTTCAGTCTTTTCCAATTTATAAACATTTTTAATGAATATTTTTCTGGTCACGTATTCATCTCTATTCAATAGAGTCCATTACAAAAGCTGTATTTTATTTGAAAGAAAAAAACAAATATATGTAGTCTGGATTAATATATCTGAAGTTTTATATATATATATTTTTTTTGTTTCTTTTAATATGTGGATAACCCAATTATACTCCCATAAAATATGATTTTTCGTGATAACTGATCATTGATAAAATACCTCAGAAAAATAATAAAAAAACATTAATTTTTCTGCTGGGAATCTTTTTATTGGAACAGATGATATTGGAGAACTTCTACATAATCATGAACTAATATTTAAAAAAAAATAAATAAATATAATTTATGTGATGTGACCACAGGACTTTCTTATACCAACCACATTTGTACAGATCACTCTTCCTCGTCTCAAATTCATTTTACTGGCGTTACTGGGAATATGAAAGTAATGTGTTGGCGTCAGCTGTTTTCTTTGTTTCATAGTATAGTGTAATTCTGGGAGTGACTTTCTTATACCAACCACATTTGTACAGATCACTCTTCCTCGTCTCAAATTCATTTTACTGGCGTTACTGGGTATATGAAAGTAATGTGTTGGCGTCAGCGGTTTTCTTTGTTTCATAGTATAGTGTAATTCTGGAAGGGACTTTCTTATACCAACCACATTTGTACAGATCACTCTTCCTCGTCTCAAATTCATTTTACTGGCGTTACTGGGTATATGAAAGTAATGTGTTGGCGTCAGCGGTTTTCTTTGTTTCATAGTACAGCGTAATTCTGGGAGTGACTTTCTTATACCAACCACATTTGTACAGATCACTCTTCCTCGTCTCAAATTAAATTTACTGGCGTTACTGGATATATGAAAGTAATGTGTTGGCGTCAGCGGTTTTCTTTGTTTCATAGTACCGTAATTCTGGGAGTGACTTTCTAGAGAGGAGTGAGTAGGAGGGATAGTGATCTGTATAATAGTGGTTGGTATAAATTATATTTTTTTTATCCTTATTGGTTTTGAATTTAAATATAAAATTTCATGTCGACAAATTCATTATATCGGCAGTTATTGGGATTTTTGAGTTGAGCCGTCTCTGATCTCCCCTTCTGTCGATTCCACTGAAAATCAATAGGTGTCGTCCTTAGAGGGCTTTGAATTACCTACATATGAAATGTTGTTTCAATATTTTAGGGCGCCGGTAGCTCAGTGGTATGCGTGCTTGCCTTCTGAGCTCTAAATCGTGGGTTCGAAACCCAACCGAGGCTCTTAGTTTATTTTATCTGGGAGGTAAAATAAATTTAAGCAGTCAGGTACTCGTTAAAGACCCCTACCCTAGATGAATAAAAATTTAGGGTAGGCAAAATTTAGGACTCCCACAATAGTGTCGGGTTCATGTCCACCAGAGTGATGAAAGAGCGCTCTGGTAGTAGGCGATATGACCTCGTAGTTAAAGCCCGGGCATGAGTCATAAAATCTAACCTAACCATCTCAATATTTTCAATACAACGGCAGTTTTTGAAGTTATTGTGTTGAGCCTCCCCAATCTCCCCCTTTCTTTGATTTGATTGAAAATAATTAGGTGTTGTCCTTAGAGGATTCTGGATACACATATAAAATTTCATGTCGATACATTCATTCATTCGGGAGTTATCGTGTTCACGGGCACACAAATATACTTTTTTTTTTATTTTATTTTTGGAATTAGTAGCACAATGAACATAAAATTCCGTTGAAAACTCCGCATCGAATTTTTAACTTATTACATAACTTCCCCTATACTTCGTATAGATGGGGAAGTAAAATGGTTGTGCATACAGGACTGGGAAGAGAAGGGGGATGGTGCACCCCAACTTTTCAAAAAAAAAAAAAAAAAAAAAAAAGAACAGAAAACAAAAAAATGCCAGGCGGTGGGGGAAAAGCAGCGAGGCTCACTGAACAAAACTCTCCCCCTCTCACGCTCAATCTCTCTCTCATTCTCTCTCATGCCCATGGCATATTGATAAAAGTGCACTCCCCAAATCCCATAGGGCTTGGAAACATCTAACTTATATCTAACTAGCGAGTTCCCTGGCGTTGCCCGGGAGTAACGTTGTTTATATCTAGGACCGGATTTATATGCAGTAAATATGCGCTAAAAAATGCCATATAATATATAGGAAAGAAGGATGAAATATGGAGTAAAAAAACTTGAAATATACAATAAAACATGGTAAATAATAATAGAATATACCATAGAACATTAAAAATGGCCTTTTAAACAAACAATCAATTGGAAAAAATATATATAAAACAAAAATATATACTTAAAATATATAATATATTTTTTAAAATATATAAAATATATAATATATATATATATATATATATATATATATATATATATATATATATAAAGAAGGTCATCGATAAACCATCCTCATTCTTTTTGTCCTGCGCGAATTGATTATTTAAGGTTTTGCTCCCCAAAACCAACTAAGAAATTTGGCTGAAAATCAATTGGTCTTTCTCAATCTTCATATAAAATTTCGTGTCGATACATTTATTAGAGAGGGCGCCAGTAGCTCAGATGTAGTGTGCTAGCTTACCGATCAAGAAGGACTCATCTCCAGTTTCATGAACTTTCGGGAAAATGAAGAAAACTAAGAATGTCTCTAGCGGTTGCGTTTTTGCAAAAATATTTTGGGTAAAGCCGGGTAATGCAAGGCGGAGTTGAGTCCTTTTTTGTAAAGAATAATTGTCCTAGTACAAGGCAAAAAGGACTCATCTCCAAATTAGGTGGAGTTGAGTCCTTTTTGCTTAGGTGAATAACCCTTTTTGAACATAAGTCCTTTTTTCAAATGAAAATTAATAATATTTCCCGAATTTTCCGAACATTTTCAATTACACCATTAGACGCGCAATGTTAAGAACTATAAGATTATGAAAAAAAAACAAAAATTGAATTTTTTGGAGTTAAGTCCTTCTTGCTTAGGACGGCAGCAAAGCCCTTAGAATTTTATAAACACGCCGTCCTCTGGATGGGACGTTATGCTATGGTCCCGAGCCTGTGCGATGTCAGATACTCGTTAAAGACCCCCGTTCCATATGTGAATAAAAATTTAGGGAAGGCAGAATTTAGGACTTTCATAGTAGAGTACGGCTCATGTCCACTAGAGTGACGAAAGAGCGCTCTGGTAGTAGGCGATAAGACCTGATAGTTAAAAGCCCGGGCATGAGTCATAATAGCTAACTAGAAGCTGGGGAAATAAATATATATATACTTTGAAAATAAAAAAAGGAGATGTGTAGGAAAAGTTTGCAAGGACATGAAAAAGACTTCAGCTGTCACTACACAGTGCGGAAAGTGTAATGTTGGGTTATGTGTTTCCTATTTCGAAGATTACCACAATATTTTGTAATGATGTTTTTTTGCTCGATTATTATGTTTATATCACATCTTTATTAAAAAAATTAAACACATTTTACCAACTCATTTGTATTTTACTTTAAAATCCTTGCGAAAAGTTTGGATGCCTCAAGTGCCTAGTTTTTCCACGATTATAGAGTTGCATACTAATAAAAATCACTAGAAAATTTGAAATTAAAAAAAAAATAATAAATCTATGCACAACTGGGTTAAGACAAATTTGATTGAAATTATCAAAGTGTGGGTTACAATTTTTAAATATCGAGGCATGGCTGCTCTGTTGCTAAGAGCGCTTCCACGGATAGAAATCGAAATCATGGACGAAATGGCTTTTTCACGAAATAGAATTTTAAACATGTAAAGTGTCCGTGGAGTTTTAAATCCACTTTCTGGTCCCATGTCAATACGTTGGAGTCAAGCGGCCTGTCAGCCTAGATTTCTAGCCGTCCAGTACACAGTTTTCCATTAGACAGAATTTATATTATAATTCCTTTCTGCACTTTTCCTCTCAATCAAACTTCAGTCATGTTACGTTAAAATTACTCAAAATAACATTTATTCCCTGAAAATTATGGATGAGAATATGAAATTTCGACAATGAATTCACGATCAGGTGTAGCGGTGGAGCTACTTTTTAGAACGAAAGGATCAATAAAATTAACCCAGATACATTAAATTTCTCATTTTCTTCTGAAAATTTGGTAAATGAAAAATTTCTTATACCCAATAAGTACGAGTTACGCATTTACGCAATAATAATAATGAAACTAGTTCAACTCTATACTTCTAGGCGGCTTTACAATAGTTGATTAAACTTTTGTGATTTTCTCCATTTAGGTACTCAATAAACTGATGATAGGTTAATTATGTTATATTAAAATGGATAAGACGTAATACGGCGTATGGCAGTAAAGTGAAACACATCTTCATCTTGCTTGTTATTGCACATGGAACAAAGTTTGATTTCTTTAGTGTAGGAATACTTATTTAGGTAAAGAAGTACACCTCGTACCTTCAGCACCCAGCTAGAATAAAGAAAACCATTGATGGGAAAACATGACATTCTGATGGTAGTTTAAAATGAATTTTAAGGAAGGGGGATTGTGATTTGTAAAAACGTGGTTAGTATAAAGTCCCCTAGACATCACACTTATATGTGTAACCAGAACCCTCTAAAGACAACACTTATTGATTTTCAGCCAAATCGGTCCAAAGGAAGAGGAGGCTCAACTTAAAAATTCCAAAAACTGCAAATGGATTGAATTTATCGACACAAAATTTAGTATGAGGATTCAGAAGCCACTACGTTGTACATAGCCAGTGATTCACAAACAATTTTTTTTCTTATATTTCGTACATTATTACCTAAAAAATGTCTTGAAATATCAGAATTTTCCAGAAAATATTTAACTCTTAATAGATATCGCCTGTGGAAAGGACTACTTTTCTTTTTCTTTTCCTTAGTCCTGAAGTGAAAAAATCACTTTTGTAAGAATTATAAGAAATATTTATTATCATTTTAATTATAAATAAACATTATATATCCTGTATTATAGTATCATTATTTTTATAATAATAATAGTTTTTTTTTTTTTTTTTTTTTTACAAATGTACATTAATAATATTGACCGACAATACTCATGGTCAAATTGACCGTCTGAGGGGTTATCTCTTCTATTTCTACTCACACATATATAAAAGTGACAAAAAAAAAAAAAAAAAAAAAAAAAAATTCAAATACAAATGCAGTAATTTACAAAATTAACTTAAATGATCCTTTAAAAAAACTAACAAAAAATTAAAATAAAAAACATCTTGCTGTTTATATATCACTAATAATTAAACTCTGAAACCAGCTCAAATCTATAATTCCAGGCGGCTTTGCAATAGTTAATTAAAGTTTTGTAATTTCGTCCATTTACATATTCAATAAACTGAACATAGCTTAACTCTGCTTCACTAAAATAGGTAAGACGAAATTCCCTTAAGACGGGGCATACGGCAATAAAATGAAACACATCTTCATCTTGTTATTACACATGGAGCAAAGCTTGACCTCCTTAGTGTAAGAATACTTATTTAAATAAAGAAGTTCACCTCGTACCTTCAGCACCCAGCTTATCGAATTCGCATCCATCTCCGAGAAAATAACTTTATTATCTGTAACTAACTGTTTATATAAAGTATGCTTGGTACTATTTATTGATTTTAATTTATATTCATTAATAAATGTAAACATTATATCTCCTGTATTATAGTATCATTATTTTTATACTAATTTATTTTCTATTCTTAATCTATTAATTTTTTGTTTATTTAATTTAATTTTTTACTGTTATTGTTATAACTAATCCCATGTTTGTCTGACGATTTTAAGGCATTCAACACTATTCTACACTCCACTGCTAACGTTCTTCTCATTATTTTGCAAGTGGAGGGGACTATATTAATAAACATTTTTTCTAATAAAAAAAAAAAGTTGATTGAAAAGAAAATGCAATATTTTCCTATAATTTCCTGCAATCTCTGATGAAAAGCACATGGGAAATGTCGAACGAACATCAATCAACCTTATAGAAGAGAAATTTATTGAAAATGTTAATTTTCTGTTGATAATTCTCATTAACGTTTCAAAAACCGCACTAATATCTCGTTTTCCCGCCGGAAATAGTATCCTCCTCTTCTCTTGCACTAATACATACTGAATATTTTTCATATTATTTTGATTTTTGTGTGTATTTGCAGAACAACGGTTAAGGCTATCGAAAAAAAAAGGTGATGTTGAATCATTGCCAATGTATTTCCCCAACTCGAATTAGATGTAATAAACTCTATTTTCACGCTTCCTTTTAATCACTGTGATAATAAAATAAAATGGTGTTAAATAAAAATTAAAATAATTGAATAGTAATTGAAATATTAAATATAATTAAATAATAAAATTACCACATTACCTGTAGAAATTGTAGCTGGTCTTCTACTAAATTTTGATTTCTACAGTAATTTCCGAAATGGGCCTTAAAAAATATAGAAAGTTCAAGACGTGCAATTTTGAAGAAAGTGGGCGTATTTAAAAAAAATTCAATTAACAAATTTTTCGTTGGGATTTTTTCTAAATTTACCAAAGAGATGCTATCTTGATTCTTTTCAAAAATGTTAAATCTAATCCAAAAGTATAAATTATCTTAATGGGTTCGCAGGGAAAATGAATAGCATAGAATAAGAGAACAAATATTGGGGTTATTTACCGAATCCTACATTATAAATAAAATAAGAATATCATTATCAAATAAAAATCAAATTACGTACAATACTAGTTGCCGAACCTCACTCCTTTTGTGGTTCAGGATTCTAACCTCTAGCACCTAGGAATAATTATCTAGGAACATCTTCGTTGTCTGCGAATGTCTGCATGAGGTTATTTCTCTCTATGATTTCTCCAAAAGGTCTCTAGTCCACTTTTTTTATTCGGATGCGGTATGGCTTTCTAAATAACCCTAGTACTGGCTCTGGCCATATGAAGGGCTTACTTGAACCTTCCTTGGCCAGTCGGTCTGCTTCCCTATTCCCTGAGTCCCAGAGTGACCGGGAACCCAGGAGAGTTCAACTTTCTTGTATTTTCCTCTTCTATGTCAGTTTTCGTCCAGAATTTTGTCATTGAGGCACCTGTTGGTTTTCAGCCCAATCGAAACAGAACAGGATAGTGTTTTGATGTTTTGAGGGAGAGCGAAAACTTGACTGATTGCAAATATTATGAGATGTGTTTTTTGTTGTGTAGGATGGAAAAGGGTCGGTATTGAGGTAAAATGTTGGTGAGGGACTGCAGGCTGGCAGTAGTTGGCTGGGTGCTCGGGGGTTTGGTCTTAAAGCTGGGAATCAATACTGGGAGAATTCTCTTAGCCTCCCACCCAACCTAACCTCACTCTCATTCTAGCAGGTGAACTGGATAGTCATCGGTGGATAGACACTCGTGGATAGTCACTTTTGGATAGTCCACGGTGGATAGACACTCGTGGACAGTCCCTGACGGATAGTCACTGGTGTACACCTCGTGGACTCTCACTGATGGATTGTCCCTTTTTCTGATATAAAACAGGAATTCACACCAAGTCAAACTATGAAGGTGCTTCCAAATACTTAGGATTATAGAATAAACAAAGAAATGTAAATTTCCAACAGTTAATTGTACAAAGACAAACAATAAGATAAGATAGAGCTAACTCCGAACTTAGAGACAAGACTCACAATAGAATGACACCGATTAAACGAGTGCCCGACATTGAGGACAGATAACCCGTCACGATTAACCAAAGCAGTTTTAATTACAACAAATGAAATTAAATATAAATATAATAGATAAATCCAAAACAATAATATTTCTTATTTGCTTTATTCATGCAAAAAATGTCGGTTTTTTTTTTTTCTTCAAAATACAGACATGTTCATCTGAGATAGGACCAATAAAGCATAAACAAATACCGTCGGTGAATCACCGTCAATGTACTTCCCCATCATGAATTGATCAATTAAGCTTCTGAATCCTCATACTAAATTTGTCGATACATTCATTACATCGGTAATTATTAAGGTGTGACGTAAGTCAAAATGTCGGTCGACCCCCAGGTCAAGTAAAACCGAAATAAAATATTTTATAAACCTCCTCCAGTCCTGATCCACCTGGGGGGAAATTTAAAAGGATATTTAAGATTTAGATTTTAGATTTCTATCGTTCACCGATTCATAACTAGCTTCCCTAGGCTACAACAGACGTTGGACAATTCCTTAACAAATAGTTATTTTGGATTGCAGAGGGTTAATTTATCATAAGCCCTGAATGAGGACTCTGCAACTATCTTTCACTTCCACCTAAGCAGCTTGTTTGCTGTCGAAAGAGCACTCTGGTAGTAGGCGATATGACCTTCTAGTTAAAGCCCAGGCATGAGTCTTAATATCTAACTATTGAACAGACATTGTTGGAC
The DNA here is from genome assembly GCA_963662175.1 of Aradus depressus. Classification (NCBI taxonomy): domain Eukaryota; kingdom Metazoa; phylum Arthropoda; class Insecta; order Hemiptera; family Aradidae; genus Aradus; species Aradus depressus. The sequence goes on from OY759218.1 coordinate 35,417,097, forward strand.
AATCACAGGTGTAAAATCACCGTTGAACAGTCTCAGGTGTAAAATCACTATTGGACAGTCACCACATAGGCAGACAATTCATTGTCTAGGCAGACAATTCATTGTCTAGGCAAACAATTCATTGTCTACAAGCTATTCAGTAGGATTGTCAATCGTGGGAGTCCGGAATCCCAGATCAATTTTAAAAAACTCGGATTTCGAGATTCTACGGTTTTATTAAAAAATAATTATTTATGTAATCATTTGGAGATCGAAAACAGTCATCGGAGCTAGATTCGGGATATCAAAAAATCAGATTAGCGGAAACTTTTAAAAACTGTAGACTCTATGATTGTATGATAATTACTTTCGTATACCTTTAGAATAAGGAAGTATTGTAATCGTACGAAAATCAGAGAGCTTTGAAAATTTTCGCGATGATGACTGTCTGTCTGTGACTGGAACTCGGTGACCGCTCCAACTTAGATTGTCAATTAACTTGAAATTGGAAATGAAGGTGTTACATGTGCTAACTTAGATCTGATTAGATTTTGGCCGAAATCGGACGAAAATTAAGACCACTTGATATATTTATGACATAATCAAAAATGTCTTCAAATGAAAGTTGTAAAGAAAACTGAAAGGCACATTTTAAAATATGATGTTTGGAAGGCACGCCGGCATTCCATGCCTCAAAGTACCCTAAACGTAGTTCTAAAACACATTTTTTTAGACGTTTACTTGATTTATGCGAAAACGGTTAGACGTATCAAAAAAATAGTATCTCCCAAAAATATTCTTTATTAAGTTTCCAATTTCACACTTAACCTTAACTTTGAGATAGGAGCAATACGACCAAAGTTATAGCGCCCCAAAAAATGTAGAATAGAAAATATTTCAAAGGAATGTATAAAGGGGCTGTTCACAAACTACGTCACACGCCTAGGGGGGGGGGGGGGGGGGGAGGGGGTTTATAACTTATGTGATAATTGTGAAAGGTGGGGAGGGGGGGCCTAAACAAAAAAATGACGTCACGTTTATTATTACACTTTAAAATAAGGGCGCAGACAATTTTCTAAAAATTAATTTCATGCAATTTTTTTTAATAAATTCATGTTATTAAAGTAAAATAACATATTTAAATAAAATATATTTTATGTATAAAATATTGTACATATATTCAACATTCTTATTCTACATACGTTATATTTCGATGTGCGTCAACAAAACAGTAATTTTTTATACCGACAGAAGGTAACCTATAAATTACTGTGCGCGCATGCGATTTCGTTCTCAACTTTCCTTGTTTCGTTGTACTTCAACAATCAAGTTAAAGAAAGAAAACGATTGTTTGAACGTGGAAGATATGTGAACCTAACTGCTACGAAACTTGTTTTATTTCTATTGCATATATGAATAGTTTGTACAATATTAAATGTTTTCTGATTTTTACAGCAACAATAGGTGTACATAATTTTTAAAGGAATAAACAAATTGAGGTTAGCTAAAAAATCGTCAATGTATGTTGTATTTATGATAAATTGAAGTTGTATTTATGATAAATTGAAGTTTTATTATTTTTATACAATTTAGTACTTTTCTTTAAAAAAAATTTTCAATTAGATTAGGGAGGGGGGGGGGTCATGAAAAAATGACGTCACATGTAGGGGGGGTTCAATTAAATGTGACCAATTGTGACAAGGGGGAGGGAGGGGGTTAAAAACACCTCAAAATTGCGTGACGTAGTTTGTGAACGGCCCCTAAATTGTTAGGCATAGCAACAAATTAATTTTTTTATATATAGTTTTTTTTTTTATTAAAAAGGTAAAATATAAATAAAAAAATAATATATAAAAAACATCCATTCTAATGGTCAATATATTTTTGGAATTATCTTACCAAAATAAATTAACTAAATTTTATTTCTTGACACATAGGTACTCTACCAGATTTCTTCAGTTCAAGAGGAAAATTAGAAAGAAACTTAGATCCAAATAATAAATAAATTATTTTGGCTCACCTTTTTAACAGTGAGATATACAATTTTGTTTCATTTCACTCAGCGGGATGTTATTTGCAAACATGCGCACAGACACATTTTCATTTTTGAAATTTCTATGATAATTCAACATTGAATTTCACATAGCTGGAGAAGTAGGGAAGTAAAAATTTCCTTTCTGTTTGTGTCTGTGAACACTATAACGCTCGACAGAATAAATATATCTGCACACAATTTTAAATTCCTACCCAGGATGCCATAAAGACGGCACCGATTCATTTTCAGCTTAATCCGCCAAAGCAAAGAGAAGGATTAGGGGGGAGGTTGGAGGAGCCTGAACACCTTATAATTACAGGTGTAATGGATGTATCGACATGAAATTTCATTTGTAAATCCTAATCATCATGAGAACGATTCCTTTCAATTTTCAGCCGATTGGACTAAATGGAAGGGGATGATGAGAGAAGGGGGTATGATAATTCATGGGGCTTATGATTTAGAGTTCCTGAATAAGACTTTGTTGTTAATTCATGCTGGAAAACGTTCGTTGCAGGGGATTCAACTACGGTTTTTTTCATAATTAAACATAAGGTTTTCTAGTACTTGTTTAAGTAACTTAATAAGTATCATTAGATTTATAATATAAATATATTATTGCTAATTATTTTGGCTGTGAAATATAAAATTTTGTTTCAATTCACACAGCGGGATGTTATTTGCAAACAGGGGCATAGATATGCTGACGATATCATCTTTTTTTTTTTCGATTTCCAACAGTTTTATGAATTATTATTATATATATATATTTTTTTTTTATATTGAATAAAATAACTATTTTATATAACGTTTTCAAGTAAATTGAACATTACCAGTTGTAAATATTAAAATTTACAATATTTATAATGGTAACTAATATTTGCTGAAGATGAAATGAAGAAATGAAGATATATCTGGAAGGATGTGGTGTAGTTGAGAGTTCCACCCATAGGTTGTGCTGGCATCGCATTTGAACCACTGTCGTCTTCCTGCCATTGTAGTCTATATAAATGAGTGATTAAAAGTCGTTGGTTAATAACCTACATTGTACTTCCCCAGAGTCATTGATTTGGTTGATAATCAATAGGCGTCTCATTATTCAGGGACTTCTGAATATTCATACTAAATTTCCCTAATGCTTCTCATAATTTCGGACAATAGGTGTCGTACTTATGGAGGATATATACAGACAGACAGAAAATTGTTTTTTTTTTCATTTTTGGAACCAGGGCGTCGAAAAATATAAAGTTTTGGTGAAAACTCAACATCGAATTTCTAACCGATTACTAACTTTCCCAATACTTCGTACTGCTGAGGAAATTAAAAGGTAAAAAAAAATAAAATAAATAGTTTATATTTCGAGTACTGTCTGTCCATGGGGGTCCGAAAAGTTTCCATCTGCCAGGTGGATGGTACATCCCCATTTTCGTGAAAAATCAACCTCACCGGTAACTTAGCGCTAGTTTTTCTTATTTTTTTCTCGAACCGTTATTCGGACGAAAAAGTAAATGGGAATGAAAATATTCGTTATTAAATTCTACGTTAGAAGTGTTCCATTAATTATTCGGCCAATCCGCACCGAACTCTCACAAACAACGTTCAAAGTTGATGATAGTTTGAAGGGCGCAGCCAGATATTAGTTTAATGCGAGTTTTCTCAGCGAATATCTTAAAATCGGCAGGTTTAACAAGAACAATGTATATGAAAAAAATTGTAAAGCGGAATCTCTACTAAGCAACCTATGTGTATTTTTTTCATTTTTAAAATACCTTTGATTATGAAGTACGTACGATAACAGTCAGAAATCGGATGTTGAGTATTCATTCACCTTATATTTTTCAAGATACCGCTTAAATTTAAGACCTAATAAAAATATTTGTTAAATAAAAGTTATAATGAAAATTAAAAGGCTCAATTTATAAGCAATATTTTTTTTCGAAGGTTGCTGAGTTTACGAGATAAACGGCGAAAACCGTCCTAATAGGTCCTTTTGAAATCCCTTTTTTTAGACGTTTGCTTGATTTATGCGAAGACTATTAATCCTATCAAAAAAACCATTCTTACCATGAATGTTCCTTATTCAATTTCCAACTACAAAATTTCATTAGATTTGAGAATGAATTATTACGCACAAAGTTATAGCGCTCCAAAAAATGTACATTAAACTTCAAAATATCTTTTTATTATCGGTAGAGTTTTCAAAAGTGGTTGGTATAAGAAAGTTGTAGTGAGAAAGAACAGTAGATAGTGAGAAAGGACGGTTTACACAGTGGGATGGGGATGTTAGGCTGATCAGGTGAGCCAAAGAGCCCCTCTCCTTCACTCCTACCACCTCATATCAATAACATCCATGAATGGAAAGTATTAATTGGTATTGGAGTTTGCCTCCAGTGCTTAACCTCGCACATTCAAGTCAATTCTGAATGAAAATTCTGATGCACATTCATGGAAGAGGCTTCTATAATTGAGGATATGAATGATTATTGTTTGAGAACCGAACAGTGTTTCCATAGCTCTTTTTATCTATTGTAATTTGTACTATTTATTCTTTGTAAATCATTGGAGTATACTTTATGTTTTTATTAATGAACTAGCTGGTTACCCGGCGTTGGCCGGGAGTAACATTGAGTTTCATCCCTTATTTCTAACTTGAGCAAAAAAAGGTACAGAACAAAAAATGTTCAAAATACAAATGTCCTTCATATTGAATCTGTTACTTTTTCACATAGAATCAATAGTAACGGAGAAAACTTGAAATAACTGCTACAGACTCCAAGTAAATGTCCCCTCATAAAATTCTCTTAAAACCTATTCCTAAATATGTAGGCAGATTTGAAGTATAAAGTTTAGTTAAAAATTTGTTAAACATTTTCTCGTGGTGATAGGTCTTTGTTTAGCCTGAAACGGAAATTTCACACAGCCACTTTTTACAATATAATTTAAATAATATATTTGCATGTTTTTTAAATTTAGTATAAGTCCAAGAAAAACAAATAATGAATCTCTAACGCCCTAATGTCAGGGGAAACCTCGAAAGCTGGCTAATCTCCATTAATTATAACTGTGAGAAGAAGGATTATATCTCATTTATTTGAGACATTGTTAAATAACTACTTCTCACTTCATCACCCATTTGACATATTAAACTGTTATGAATGAAAATAATTTTTTTCCTATTCCTCTTCACTCCCAATTTTCCTAACATCTACTTAATATTAATAATTTCCTATTTTCCTAACCACCATTATTTCTAACCTCTACTTTTCTTTACTTACCTATTGACGAATATTTAGGGAAATATAGGAATAAATTAATTCAGTTTCTCTTTTAATTTGTACAAATATTTAAAAAATAAATTTTCCTTGCCTGCTTTTAGGTAGTTGTCGAAGAAGAATCTATTGTTGCAGAAGCCCTCATGATGCAACTTTCTGAAAATTTCACTGACAAATCACCGATCATCATCCTCAGACCCCAATGTTATGTATATATATCTGTATATATCTGTACATCTTCATATACGAATATGTACTTACAAATATGTATATACGAATATGTGTATAGGAATGTGTACATACGAGCATCTATATATGAATAAGTATATACGAACATACGTATATACAAATATATATCCACATTTTTAAATTTTTCTTGTGTTTCCTTCAAGAGCATCTAATGACATCTCAACTGCTGGTTCAACATTCCAAGAACAATTTAAGTGTTTTCATTTGAAATGTTGCTTTGAAATTCTGCAGAAAAGTGGTTACTAATGATTTTTCAGCCAGTAATGCTAAGTGCTATAGTGCATAGAAATTATAACATAACACATTTTGTAGCAGAAAATTATAATTATGGATTTCAAATTTTTGACTGCGAAATTCCTGGATGAATGGTTCAGTCGGCCATTTTGATCATTTTAGAGTTGGCAAGTAGCAGTCTCGTTCTAAAACTTAAAAAACATTAAAAGTTATAATAAATATATAAAAATTTCCATAATGGGGAAATATCTTTAGAGGTATGCTGAAACAAAGAAAAAACAAAAAACATTGTTTACGTTGTAAAATTGTGAAAGTAACGAAAAAATAAATAGAAAATAAAAATGGTTAAAGTAACGTATGAGAAAAAATGTCTAAAAATTTAATTAGCTTTATTTTTTTTTTTGGCTTCAGTTTGAGGTTTTATGATATAAAAATGAATTGAGAAATTACTTTTTTTTTTAAGCAGCTCTTAGAAAAAAAATGTTACAACTGTTGAAAAAAAAGGAAAATGAATATTTTTTATGAAAATATTTTAAAAATGAAATACATAAAAAAAAAGTCATCGGTGAATCACCGGTTACGTCCCCAGCCCGAATTATATGAAGCTTCAAAATCTGCTGAAAAATAAACAATAAAATTATTTTTATATTATGAAACTATGGACTTAGGAATTCAAAAAAAATAAAAGGAACATGGGTTTCAGAACCATAAACAAATGAGAAAAAGTAAATGAATTAGAGAGAAGAGATTTTTAGTTTAAAGCAACCCTTAAAGAAAAAAGGTTGCCAAGTCTGCTGATGAATAAAAAATAAATGAAAAATGTATTTTTACGTAATGAAATTATGGAGATAGCAATCCAAAAAAAAAAAAAAAAAAAAAAAAAAATGGGTTTCAGAGACATAAAAGAATGAAAAATGTGAATGAATTAAAAAGAAGAGATTTTTTGTTTAAAACAACCTTTAAAGGATAAATAAGTTACTAAGGCTGTTCAAAAGTAAAAAAAAATATATTTTCTATAAAGAAACGAGGAAGATAAAACGATGTACTTGGGGGTGTTTGGTTCTCTATATAAGTATATATATATATACCTAAATTTTTTTTTTGTATACCTATGTATTATATGTACGGAAATATTCGTTTTAACTGAATGAGAAAGGAAAAAAAATTGCAAAAAGACATTTCATAATAAATTCTTTTTTTTCTGTTTAAGACAGTTAATGAAATAAAAGAGTAAAAAATTGTGTTTCCTTTGGGAGGGGGTGGAGGGGGGGGGGGGGGGAGAAGAGGTGGTTAAGCCTGAACAATTTATGTGTTTTTATGGAGAGGAGAGGGAAGTCTTCTTTAGGGCATGTGTTCTGTTCAGTTCGTCTGTGTGAGTGTTCTTTCTTTGTGTGTTTGTGTTTTGTGAGTGCTCGCGGTGGGTTTTATCGACCTGCCTTGTGGGGCGGGGCTTAAGTGATGACCACGCCTACTTCCACCCCCCTCCACCCCCTATCCCAGGGGGCGTCTTTTATAATTTTTCCCAATTGTTTTCCGGTGGGAGGAGGGGGGGTTGGATGGGAGAAGAAGGTGGGGGGGTAGCGCGCTCTCACCCCACCCCCCCTTCCCGCACTCTTGAATCCAACATGGCCGCCGGTGCTTTTCTGCAACCCTAATGAGGGTCTATTCCAGCCCTCTTTCCGCAAGGGACCCCCCCTCCACTCCCCCCCTCCCCCCCCGCAGGGTTAGACATTTTGAATAATATGGCTCTCTCGCTTGCTCCATCTCACCTCCCCTCTCCCTCCTCTCCCATCCAACTCTGCTTTAAGCACTCTTCCAAATTTAGTTCTATCCCCGTCCGCGCGGGGCACTTCCCCCCAATCCAAAAAATGTATAAAAAAACTGACCAAAGCGCCCCTTGCGACAGAAAACTCTACTCGTTCCATTTTTTTTTAATTCTCTGGTTTCCCGATAGAGCCCAGGCAGATTCGCCTACCATCCCGCCAACATTTAACTCATAAAGCCGGGTCCACATTATAGAATAAAACGTGGTTTGTATTTTCATATTTTCGACAAATCTTCCAGATATGTCCACTTTTGGATTTAGAACTACGACATTCCCCGCGCCGGTAGAAGGCAACATCAGGAGCACAGTAATCAACATTAAGTACCTACATAATTAGATAGACCAGAATCGTGGGTTTGATACCCGGCGGGAAGTAGGCAGAACAGAACTCCCGAAGAATCTCGAGCTCGCTCGGCGCAAAGAGGCGTCCAGAAACCAAGGACAACTGCGGACCGTAGTCATTGAGCCGGTCCACAGCACCAAAATTGTTTTTTCGTGAATTAAATGGAGAAAGGTGAAAGGTTACTCATTTCTCCGCCGACCAAATTAGGGTGATGTGAAAAAAAAAAAAAGTGTCAATCGGATGGGATTAACGATGGTCCAGAACTTGTGCGTTACCAGTTACTTGTTGAAGACCATTGGTTAGGTAAAATTTAGGACTCCCAGTATATAGGTAGTCGAGCGACGAAAGAGCGCTCTGGTAGTAGGCGATATATCCTCATATATAGCCCGGGCAGGAGGCATAAACAATAATTAGATAGCTTGTAGAGTCACAATTAAAACAAAAGAAGTGTCAACCCTTTGATACAGTAGCCTTAGAAAGTTTTGCAATTTTTCGTATAATACTACTTAATAAACATATTTAAAAAATTTATTTGTTACGCTGGTTCCTTAAAAAGAAGGTACATTGACAGAAAAAATAGTTAACCTAAAGAACACAAGTATGATTATTTATAATTGTTAAACTGCAATAAAATTTGAAAATACTGACGAACATACAATGTTATTTTTTTTGATTGAATGTAAAAATGTTTCAGACACTGAGGAAGGAAGTTTTTTTTGAAACTTTTGTAATTGCTATAGCCAAAAAATATATGGAAGAAGTGATCCTATAATAATATATTAAAATTGTATTTAGTGTATTTAAATAGAACTCCCTTCTGATTAGAGTGAATGTGTCTGGTGGAGTGATGTGTTTATGTCTGTAACAGACACGCCACCACAGTTCCTAGTCAATAAACTTCTGTTCATTGGAACAGATATTCAGAATTTTCCCCATTCGATCTTCTAGCTGAAAGTTGACACTTCCAATTTTGAATGTCCCATAGCTTTTCCTGTACGACTTTCGGAAAATCTAACAGGAAACCTCATTGGACTTGAAAGTGAAGAGAAAACAGAATGAAGAAAGCTCCGGTGGCTGTTCGTTCAATAATAATAACAATATTTATTTCCGTTAAACCATAACATGGTAATTAGTCATAAGAATGTATACATGAAGATAGCTTATAAATTAGATTCATAAACACATATTAACTCTTAGAGTCTGACACATATGGATTAGAATTAATAATACCGAAAAACAAAATGAAATAAATAAATACTTGAAAATATGAGTACAAAAATAATAATATTAATAAGTACATTTTTTAATCATAATAAAATTAAGATAATAATTTGTCTTTTTCACGACGACATTTCGGGACGTTCTTACGTCCCTTCGTTAGGTCATAATGTGAGAAATATAGAAAAGACAAAGAAAAAAAAAAATAACAATAACAATTATAGAAAATATATATACAAATAGCGAAATAAAATAAATTATTATGTTTTATGTATATACTATCGTATATCAACTTCTAAGTTGAGGCGGCCATTTATTGGTTTGCTTCTAGCCTATTCAGATATTATCGGAGTTCTATAGAATAGCCTTTCTTTTGATGGCTCAACCAACGAAATGTTTAGATAAGTTTTGACAGAACGCTCTTTAAAAAAGAAATGTCTTTAAAAAGATATACTTATGTATTCGAAAAAAAATTTAAAACCCTAAAATTCTGCTTTTGCCTCCGCTGTTTATATTTGAAACATTAATGGCTATTAGGAAAAATAAAAAGTATTTTCCCTATTAACAATACTAGTCATAATTATGATACCAGAGAAGATTTTCGAATAACTAAACATTGTTTTTTTTTCTAAGTTAGAGGAAACCATTCAGAAACGGAATTTTTTTCTCATTGTTCAAAAATAATATAATAATTGTAATGAAAAAATCGTGTTAAAAATATTATTTGATATATTTTAATTTTTTTAATCTATGTTACGTTTAATCATTATTTTTTAATAGTTATATACTAATTTGTTTTATTTATCTTGATTTATTCTTTTATTTATTTTAATAAAAATTTTTTAATTTATTTATTTTATTTTATTTTTTTCATTTTATTTTTTAATACTATTTTTATTACTAACCACACTGCCTAATATATTAACTATTTTATTACCATATTATGATTTAACGGAAATAAATATTATTATTATTATCTCAGGATCATGGTAAGTTGACTCTCTGTAGTCGAAAATAACTTCATCTGTTAAGAGAAACATCCAATATCTGTTGTAGCAAAGCAACCCTTTCGAAATTAGACAGTGTTCAGTCGGTCTAGAGTCAACCACGGTACATCCAGTGTCCGGGTACTCATTTGGTTGGTATCAGTCTACCAGTTTGTGAGTCTTGTGACGACAGTATATCCTGCCTTGAGATTGGTTCCTGACTTGACTGGAGTGTCGAGACTAAGCTTCCAGAGTCTTCCGTCTTCCTAAGTCAGGTTACTCTCGACGGATATATAGAAAACCACTTTGTATAATAATACCATGTAATAACATTCTAGCTTCAAGTCCAGTCAAGTCAAAGCCGGTTTCTATGGCCCATTTACTCTGGCCTACACATAGCTTTATATATTTTTATATACCTACTTAAAAAGTATAGTTAGTTATTATGACTAATGCCCAGGCTTTTACGAGGTCATATCGTCTACTACCGGAGCACTCTTTCGTCGCTCTGGTGGACATGAGCCCGATTCTACTATGAGAGTTCTAAATTTTATTCACTTCGGGTAGGGGTCTCTAACGAGTAGGTCCTGACATCGAACAGGCTCGGGATCATCGCTTAACGTCCCATCTGAATTACGGCATGCTTAAGTTTTTTTTACTTCCCAGATAAAATAAGCTAAAGGCCTCGGCCGAGTTTTGAACCAGAGCTCTAGAACTCAGTAAGCCAGCAAACACACCACTGAGCAACCGACGCCTTTAAAAAATTTTCGAATTTTTAAAAATAATTAGATGTTCGTATTCGCTGACTCTTAAACATAAATTTTTGTTTACATTTGAATATTTAAGTTCATTTTAGCAGCGATTGTCGTGAACGAAAGTACTTCAGAATATATCCAAAAATTTTCTGTGAAATTGCGCATATTTCTAAAACCATTGATACATTTAGCATCCAAATCAATAAGACTAGAGTCCTCATTGAGACGAAGATTTTAAAAAATAAGATCAATTCATTTTTTATCGCGAAGAAAAGAAACTTCTTTAGACGACGTGTTGAAAAATAGTTTTCTTTACGTTTTGAGGTTAGTACAATCAGAATTTGACCTTATCTCAGAAACGTTTTTGACTATCACCATGGATTATGGAAGTAAAATTATTTTGTTTTATAAACTTCAAATGGTAAACTAAACCATTTATTTTTCATACAACAAATAATTTATAATTCAACTAGCTTGCCAGAGGATTTCTAAATTATTCAGTACTACATAATAAATGAATTTCAGCTGTAAGCAATTCAAGAACAATTATTACTAATTTACAAGGAAGTTACGTTTGCAATAAATTTATACCTATTTAATTTAAGTTGCGTTTTTTAAATTAATTTTATTATATTCCATATATAAAGAATAAAAAAAGTTTATATATATATATATATATATATATTACTTCTCTAGCTCCTAGTTAGTCATTATGACTCATGCCCGGGCTTTTAACTATAAGGTCTTATCGCCAACTACCAAAGCGCTCTTTCGTCACGCTGGTGGACATGAGCCCGACTCTACTATGGGAGTCCTAAATTCTGCCTACCCTAAATTTTTATTCATCTTGGATAGGGGTCTTTAACGAAGACCTGACATTTTACTCTGGACCATCTCCTAACGTCCCATCCGAAGGACGGCGTGCTTAAGTTTATTTTACTAAGCTACCAGCGCCCTGTGTCATGAGCCCGACTACTGTGGAAGTCTTAAATTTTGTTTACTCAGGTTTACCAATCTAGTACCTGATATCGCTTAACATGCCATTCGAAGGATGGCGTGCTCAAGGTCATTTGTTATAGCTATGTAATCTGTCAGAAATTCAATGTTGGTTTCAACGAGATTTTATGTATACTGAATTCAAAAAAAAAAAAAAAGTAATAATAATAATAATTCTCGATAAAATAAATATATTGACAATAAATGTTATGTATAAATCGAGAATCATATAAAGACGATACCTATTGATTTTCAGTCAAATTGGCAATATAGGGAAGGGGGATTAGAGGAGGGGCTTTTATCAAAAACCCAAATTACGATAGAATGAATGTATCGAGATATCTCTGAGTAGGACATCTATTCAATTTTTTCCATATAGACCAACCTAAAATGAGGGCTTAAAATGGAGACATGACACCTAAACCCTTGGGTATATCTCAACATTTCAGTACAAAAGTATAAATATAGATTACGTAACAATTATATAATATAATTATATAAGTATAAATATATATTTACATTACTATGAATGAACATTGGAATTTTAACCCAGGTCCTTTGGGTTCTATATCATATTATTTTGACGCTCATGTATTTACTAAAATCTGCCATGGGCTTTTTCTGCTGTAGGTTTGGAATTTGGCACAAATTCGTCTTCCCAATAAACAGAAAACTGAAAAAAATAAAAATAATTAAAAAACATGTTTTAAAGGATATATCTGTAAGAATTGTGAATAAGAGTGAGTGTAAGTCGAATTTCGAGCAAAATTGACTAAGTACACTGAATTGTTGCCCTGGGTGTCAGGAACTTGGTACATAAGTACCTAACTCATTGGATCAACAGGCAGAGCATCGGAGGGACGTGCGATATTACTAGAGACTGGATTCTTAGGTTTTTACCTTTTTTTTCCTTTCTTCCATGCCTTACTTATTCGATTCATGTCTTCTGGAATCGTTCAGTTAAATTTCGAAGAACCTAAAAAAAAAACTAATTAGGATTAGATCACCTAAAAATACCTAACCATAAAAAAATATAAGAAAAATATGTTTTAAAATAGGATAATAAATGCTTCGATTCGTATTTTGATGAAAACTCAGATGTTGGAGCGGTGGGGATTGTTTACGTTTACGTAGGGGAGAAGAGCTAATGCCTTTAGATTCTCTTGCTCTCGAGTTGCAGCTGTACAGAAAAATCCCGAAGACGAAATCGCATTTGCTGCGGCAGTGGATAGGCGACGATGACGGCAAAGTGATAATCTGTCAAGGACGCTTCTCGGCTTTTAAAAGAATTCTGAGGGATAATAAAGAGAACTTCATAGTAGAAATCCGAGAAAAGTACTTGGTTGTGCTCCAATCAAGAGAAGGATTTAATTATTTAACTAGTTCCTTTTATTTTAATTCTGTGTAACTTTTTTTTTTTTTTCTTTTTTAATATGTCTTAATATCATATTCTATAAAAATGTTTTATTTGTATTTAATTTTTTTAAACCTAATAAAGTTCCAAATTCTATATTCAAATTTTATATTGTAACATATTCAGGCTTTTTCATTACCCAAAATAACCTATTCAGGCTTTATCGCAACCTGCAATAACTTAAAAGGCCTTTTCAAGAAAAAACCTTAAAAAACCTATTTTACCAGTTACAAGAACCTGATTGGAGACCTAAAAATCCGGTCTCTGGTTATTACACATCTTCAAAATGGTGATGGAAATCTAAGTCAACTTGAAAATCGTTCTCCTGAAAATCACTACATCTGACTTGTTCACAATTCTTACCGATATATATATATTACTATAACCGTAGTACATACAGGGTGTAACCAACATTTTGTACTTCGTGAATACATTCTAGAGACTAAAATAAGAAAAACAATTCCCATAAACCTTGGTCTGCAAATGCATCCTTAAAGAGTTATGGTCGAAAAAACACGTTTTGGGAGAATAATTCTTCTTTCTTTATTTATTTTGAACATTTACAATCGGTATTATGACCATAATTAAATTTGATGATACAATTGGAAAAAAATATATATAGTCGAAAAAAAATTATAAGAAAATAATGGTTTATGTACAAAACAATATAATATATACAAAACAAAAATGAAAATATTAAAGTTAAATAATAATAAAAATGAAATAAAATAAACATAGCCCTTCAACTCGAGACCCCTCAAAACACCCCTGGTTCTATGTCATCCCCAATCCCTCCAACTTAATGGAAATAGGGAATTGATCGTCTTGGGGCGCCAGTCACTATCCAGTAGTGGCGGCAGACCAAGAAGGAAAGGAGAGCTGAAGGTGAGGAAAGAACTGGTCACCACCGTCACTCCCTAAATATTTTTGCTAGATTATAGTAGCATGTCTCTTGGCCAGGGCCACCTCAGTCTTCGGGGGGATTATCTGGATATGAATGGGATGACAAGAGTCGAGCAACTGGAATGACATAGGAAGAAAGATTAGGGTGGAATTTGGAGAAGCGGGACTTGATGAAGTCAATAACAAAAGGAATTTCTAAGTCATTATGGAGAGTAAGGTTGGAAACAGAAGGGATCAGCAATAGAAGGATAGGCGGCAGTTGGGCCCGACAGACGTAGACAGCACGGGGATGTACGAAGCCGGTGATTTGTGCTGGAGAGGTTGTCTATGTGTGGACCCAACTGCCGCCTATCCTACAGACAATTGTTCTCAGGACCTTGGATTGGAAAGACTGGATACGCTTGATATTAGATGGCTTTGCCCAACCCCATAATTCGAGACCGAATGTCCATATAGATCTTATTTTTGTCTTGTAAATGATCAGTTCGTTTTCAATAGAATGTCTGGATTATCTGCGGGGAATAATGAAGCGAATCTTTAAACATTTATATTTTAGAATTAAATATCTTTGAATAAACGTTGTAAATAAAATATGTGCTCAAAAGTTATGTTTAGGGTCGAGTGTGGCATCGAGGAACCAATGATGAAACTTTCCTCCCGTATTCGCTTGAGGCCTCCATTACATTTTCATAAATAAAATTCACATAATTTCTTCTACAATAAATATGTATGGTATTTATGAAACGAAGAGGCACTAATAATATAATAATTATATACTATAATACTATAACTGTATTATAGTACTTATATTATCCAAATGCACTTTAAAATAAGGATTCGGAGGAGGAGGTGGAAAGCATAGAGTGAAGCATAGATCAGATCTGCCTTGCAATCATTAACCATTTATTTTGAAAGACGTACTTATGAACAAAGCAGTACATGTTTCATAACCTGACAATTTGATAATTAGAGGCTTTGCTTACATTCTCTGAGCTTTTTGGAAAATGTCCACATTCACCAGGGAATGACCACATCTACTAGGGAATGTCCACATCTACTAGGGAATGTCCACATTCACAGCCTACTCACTTTTACCGTAACATAACATATATACGTAAAGCTGGGGAAGTAGAAAAAAGTCTGAGATTGACCTTGGCTCGAGCTCGACCCCATGTAAACAGGGGTGAGGTTTTTATTTTATTTTTTTTTTTCAGATAAAAAAAACAAAAAAAGGTTTTGGGGCGGTGGGGGTGATGGTGGGGGGGTGGGGGGTGAGATATGGGCTACTATGGCATTCCCATCCCTTCCTTCTTCAATATCCTCATTCAGAAAATTTCATCAATTGTATTTTTTTTTTTTTTTATTTCCTTCTGTGATTACTCACTCACCACTAACTCACTTACTCGTTCATTCAACTACCTTTTTTTTTATTCGTTTTTTCATGTTTCATGAGCCTTACTTTTTACTCCCCTTTCAACTATAGCAAGTATAGTGAAAATTATATAATCAGTCAGAAATGTTGTTTTCACTGAAATTTCTTGTTTTCTGACCTCCTGTTACGAAAAATGAAAAAAAAAAAAAAAAAAAAATACTACATACACCTACTTCAGAATCTATCGGATCGTAAGAACACATGAGAAAAAAAAAGTCGTCGGTGAATCATCGTCTATGTACTTCCCCAGTACTAATTAATCAAATATTTTTGGGTTAAAACTCAATAATTGACCTACATAGTGGCTTTTGAATCCTCATACTAAATTTTGTATCGATACATTCATTACATCGCCAGTTATTAACGTATTTGAGTCCAGTGCCCTCCCTGCACTTTTGTCGATTTCTCTGAAAATTAATAGGTGCCGTCCTTATGAGGTTTTGAATTTAAATATAAAATTTCATGTTGATACATTCATTACACCGGCAGTTACTGGGATTTTTTCGTTGATCCCCTCCTCTCCTCCCTTCGTTTATTCTGCTGAAAATTAATAGGTGTAGAAATGAAATTTTGTGTTATTATATTCATTAAAACGACAATTATTAGAGATTTTGTGTTAAACCTATTTCCCTCTAAATCATGTATGGGCAACCTTTGAAATGTTGCGGGTCAAACTTTAGTGTGCAAATACGTTCGCGGGCAGCGTAGATGGTTCAAAATAAAATAACGTCGGACTTTAAAGTAGTGTTCATAATTTTTAGCGATAGATGTCAAACATGAAATAATAAGACAATGTTATTATAATACAATTTATTAAAATAACAAAATGAAATGAAAAAAAATAGGTACAATATTATAATTAAATCGTGAAATTTGGAATTATTACAAACTACGAAAGTTAAGTAGCAACACCGAAATCAATGAGACACTTGAGCTTGAATTTGGGAAACTAATCCATTGATGTTTGAATTCCACTGATACAAAGACGTAAAGAATTTTCCAAATTATCTTCAGTGAGCCTTGTACGTTGTTTTGATTTATTAACTTTCATCATTGAAAAGAACAGTTCGCATTTATAAGTAGTCCCAAACGCACAAATCAATCTTCTTGCGAATTTTCTAAGCTGCGGAAAATGGTCTTCGAGGTATTTTTTGTTGAAATCGCACAACTGCACGTCTTCAAATTTAGAATTTAGGAGTGAGTTTTCTTGAATCTCGATCAACTCCATTTGCAAGTTTATTGGAGCATTTTGTACATTACTTTTTGTTGGATTAACAAATACATTGAAACAGTCTTCCATGTTTTTGAAATCGCCAAATCTGTTCGAAAATTGCTCCGGCAGGAGCAAGCGACAAACCCCATCCTACTCGATCTTCCTAATTTGGAGTGAGTGTGAGTAAGTAGTGTAATATTTTTATTTTTTTAAATTGGGTTTTTCAAAATGTCTCGCGGGCCGGACCAAATCTTACAGCGGGCCGGATCCGGCCCGCGGGCCGGTTGTTGCCCACATATGCTCTAAATCAATAGGTGTGCTTAGAGGGTTCTTGATACACAATATTCTATACTACTAAATACATTCATTCTATCGGGAGTTTTCGTGTTCACATACATTTTTAAAAAAAATGGAATCAGGGGGTAAGAAAACATGAAATTCCGTTAAAAACTCAAATTCGAATTTTTGACCGAATATATAACTTCCCTCATACATTAACTGGGGAAGTAAAATTTGAAGTCTGTTTGTAAGAGGAGATGATAACTCTCAATACTACATGGAATGTATATATACTACACCTATTAATTTTCAGTCAAATCAACTAAAGGGGAGGGGAGGATTGGAGGAGGACTAAACTAATAAATAATTATAACTGCCGATCTAATGAATGTATCGACACGAAGGAAAACTTTAGACATTGACGACTATCATATATATAAAGCTGAAAATGTCTGTGCGTTGTACCGCTATAACTCACGAACGGCTTGATGGATTTGATTAATTTTTTTTTTAATTTGTTCGTCATCGTCTGAGGAAGGATAAAGGCGTATTAGTACCTCACTTTGTGGTCCATCCCAGCATCCACCTACGCAATCTTTGTAACTCAAAAACATCTGCAATGATTAATGAGGAATCTTTTTGAATAGATAAGTTTTATCTACCGGAAGGTTAAGGTCTATTTTTTAATCAACCCCTGGTCCATCCCAGCATCCACTCACGCAATCTTTGTAACTCGAAAACCATTGCAACGATTAATGAGAAATCATTTGAATAAATTAGTTTTAGCTCCAAAGCTAGCGTTACTACAGTTGAAGGACTATAAGTCTTATTCCGTATGAATAATTGAAAATTATAACATCATGAATGTGATGTCGAGGAACTGAATAGTAGGGTGGAACGAAAAAATCACCTTTTGATTTTTAATTTGCAATAGCGCGGAAAAGTTGCCTTTTAGTGTAGATAAGATAAATAAAAATATGAAAAATATTGGAGTACGTCTTGAGGTGCCGCAAGGACCTTAAAGTTTCATAAAAACACACTTTTTTGGAACTTTTTCAAAGATTTTTGCATGTCTCGATTATGTGATTTTTAATTTGGAATAGCGCAGAAAAGTTGCCTTTTATTGTAGATAAGATAAATAAAAAATATGAAAAATATTGGAGTACGTCTTGAGGTGCCGCAAGGACCAGTTTAATGTGGCAATGAAGTAGAAACAAACATTTTGCAGCTGTAACATTTGTAATCATTAAGGATACAGAAGTAAGAAATACAAAGTTTGACATTACAAAATATTTTTTATTTTTATTATATTTTATAATTAATAATTTTTTCCAATTCTAATGCTTATATATGTATTTAAAACCATCTTTTGTAACATTATATGTACGAGAAATTCATAAAAAATAATTTATCAAAGTTTAAAATTTTTCAATTTTTTTACAAACTTTAAGCTCTTTGCGGCACCTCAAGATGTTGTAGTATTGCAACCAATTTTTTTTTTATTCTTTTTGAACTTAAAAGGCAATTTTTCTCCACTATTACCAAACTAATAACTAAAAAAAATTTTAAAAGGCCATTTTCGTTCCACCCTACTGAATAGCCTTATAGGAGATATTGGGAGAAAAGTCAAAGTTCCCGGGCAACGCCGGGTATTACTGCTAGTATTATATATGTTTAAATACAAAATGCTGTTATTTTAATATGGGGAATCTAGATATCCAATATTTTATAAACATCCAAGTGATTATGTACATTGCCGGTTTTATGTTATACATAAGGACGTCACTTATCAGTTTTCAGAAGCCCAACAAAAACTAATAACAGTCGAATAACTATCAATTTCCAATCGAATATGTACAGCTAAAATATTCAGAAAGAGAAATATTTCAGTGTTAGAAATGAATTATTTGTGTAGAGAAGTGTTTTATTACAATATTTATACTAAAAATGTTTTTTATTTATACTTTTTTCGACTAGCATTTTGAACTCTATAACTTAGATGTAATTTTGATTCTTTATTTATTTATTTTTTTCGATTTAGGAATATAATTGAGCTTCACAGCTAGTTGAGAATAATTCAAACTGAGATCAATTTTCTATCAGAGTGTTTATAAAATTTATATATCTTCCTACGCAGTGTAGGATCTATCTTGTAAATTAGCCAGTCAACAAATGGGAGCGCGATTCTATTAAATAATGAAATTCGAGTTGCTAGATTTTGTTCTGTTGTGCTCGACTGCCTAACATGTCTCTACCAACTTATGTATGCATCATTCAACATTCCTACTGGAGAATTTCTAACTGTAACCTCAAAACATTCTAACGAACGCTATTTATTTATTCAAATGGAAAGGTACACAGGAATATATTTATTAAAAGTTGTCGGTTAATCACCGGCAATTTACTTCCCCATCGCGATTTTATGAACTAAGTTTAGCTCTCTCTCTGAACATTTGTTTGAAAGACAATAGTAAGATATTAGAGGGCGCCGGTAGCTCAGTGGTATGCGTGCTTGACTTCTGAGCTCAAGAACGTGGGTTCGAAACTCGACCAAGGCCCTTAGTTTATTTTATCTGGGAGGTAAAATAAACTTAAGCACGCCGTCCTTCAGATGGGACGTTAAGCGATGGTCCCGAGCCTGTACGATGTCAGGTACTCGTTAAAGACCCCTGCCCTAGGTGAATAAAAATTTAGGATAGGCAAAATTTAGGACTCCCACAGTAGAGTCGGGCTCAAGTCCACCAGAGTGACGAAAGAGCCCTCTGGTAGTAGGCGATATGACCTCGTAGTTAAAGCCCGGGCATGAGTCATAAAACCTAACCTAATAGTGGATATTACTCAGGGACTTCTTATTACCTCAGTTCTTGTGTTGACAGGTGTTAGAAAATTGATAGGTAATATATTAGGATTCAAATATAAAATTTTGTGTTGATAAATTTGTTACTTCGGCAGTTATTGACCAATGATGTATCAAGCAGGGTTATGTGGGAGACTAGTGCTAAGGGCGGTACTTTAGTAGACTATTTCACTACACATATATATGTTAAATTGTTCAATGAAAAAAAGTAATGTAACTGTTTGTTCAGTGGATGGAGAAATTTTGAATAACATCTAACTCGATCTTATAGGTCAACATTGGGAAGCTTTATAGCCTTTTCTGTTGTATTTGTGGTTGCTAGGTTGGCATGGGTTATCATATTCTTTGTGGCTGCTAGGCTGGCATGGGTTATCGTATTCTTTGTAGTTGCTAGGCTGGCATGGGTTATCGTATTATTTGTGGTTGCTAGGCTGGCATGGGTTATCGTATTCTTTGGAGTTGCTAGGTTGACATTCCTTTTTGGTTTGTTATGTTGGCATGGGTTATCGTCTCCCAAATTGTCATCCCCCCCCCCCCCCCCCCCCTTGCCACCCGTCTAACTTGAGACACATCGATTCTGGCCAGTACCTCCTTGAAGACAAATTTTGGCTGGTTGGCTGGGTTCCAATGGTCGTGAAAAGATTTACGTACCATTTTTTTCATTTATCCATCGTTTCACGGCACCCTTTCATGACCCTTGAATTTCCTCATAAAGCCACTGCCGAGGAATCCGGGGTTTTCTTTTATTCCCCAAAAAGCGTTACCTAGTACACTTTTCCATTCCTCACAGCTTCCGAGTTTTCTAAAGGCCTTAGTCCCAACGCCTCTTGCCAATAGCTCCTTGAGGGTGCAGATTTGGGAGCTGTCGAGGTTGCCATGGCAGTGTCCGGGGGCGGCGGGGGTTGGGGTTTCCCTTTCTGAGGAGGGAGGGGTGGTTGAAGGTGGGGAAACAAGTCTTGCTCTGTATTGATCTTCATCGAGAAGAAGACCGCCTTTCCCCTCCACTCTTCCTTCCCAGCCATCCCAAATTCCACTCCTGCTGATTTCCTACCTCCCGACACCCACCATTCCATTCAGAACAGAAAGAATAAATAAAAAAAAGATAACAGGTTATGAGTGCAAGGTCGTTCATTCAGACCAATGCACTTTTTTTTTCCATATATTTTTTATCCATTTCCCTCTTCTTTTCCAACTATACGAAAAAAAAGTCTTCGCTGAATCCCGGGGATTGTACTTCTCCAGCACGAATTAATCAATTAAGTTTTCGCTCTCCCTCAAAAACGAATCGAGCGTCTCGATTAAAAATCATAAATCCTCATACTAATTTTTTGTCGATGCATTTATTACAACGGCAGTTATTATGGTTATTGAGTCAAGTTTTTCTCTACTAAATATCCCTTGATATATAAATTCTATCATGTTCACAGACAGGCAGGAAATGGTTAGAAATACGACACCCTGATTACAAAATTTCTTGTCTTCGTGTGTGTATCTGTGAACACGATAACATTCGACAGAATGAATTGAACACAAAATTTTATATGTAGATTCAAAACCCCATTTGGACGACAGCTAACTGTATGAAATTTAGTTTGAGGATTTAAAAATCCTTATATAAGCCAACTATTAATTTTTAGCCTAAACGATTGGTTTTTGAGAAATTAGTTGATTAATTAGTGATTTGCAGACTACTTTTTTTTTTTTTCACAGGTTGTCAAATAGTAATAGTTAGCCGGCTTTCGAGATTGCCCTCATCATCAGGTAGTGTACAAAAGATATCATCCTTAAGCAACAAAAACAAAAACCAAAAAACAACAAGAAAACACCAAGTAGACTTGTGGGCAACCTCGAAAGCCGGCTAGGTATTACTAATAAAAATCTAATAACGTCAGCTCGTCAAGCTACTATGGCTACAAAGGCAAAAATCCATTCTACGCTAAGAAATCTATTGAAGATCTCTACACCGAAACTTCAGCAACTATTTTATAGGTATAAACAGGGGCGTAGCCAGGATTTTGAGCAGGGGGGGGGGGGGGGGGGGCAAAGTTAGGCTACGAGAGTTTGGGGGTATAGACTCCGGGGGGCACAGCCCTCAGTTTCCATGGTTAGCGTTGCAGACTTTTTGTTATTAATTTGGCAGATTCGGACCTCTAGAAGCTTCCCCTGAGGTAACCACTGACTGTAATACTTAAGTTTAGAATTAAATGACTCACATCTAATAGCGTGCATTTGCTGCTGATTTTTACTGCGCATGTAAAATCAGCTTTTAGAGTATTAAGCATAACATAAATGATGATTTTGAGCGAGGAAATGAAATGATGTAATTCATATATATTTAAATAAATGTAATATGACTTGTTTTGTACATGTACATTTATGTAACAGCTGATTGCTGATTTAGGAATCAGACGCACGGGAAATTAGAAGATCCTATTGGTAACTTGCAAGCAATCCATTTGTAATAAAAACTATTTTTTTAGTTTATTTAACTTTTATCTTGGTTTTTTGCTCTGGCCAGGGGGGGGGGCACGCTGGTTCAACCAATAATGCCTAAAATTAAAAATAGAGCAAAATTGGTGTTTTTTTTTTGTTTTTTGCTTTTGGTTTTTGTTGCTTAAGTATGGTTTCTTTTGTAGATTGCCTGATGATGAGGGCAACCTCAAAAGCCGGCTAGCTAATACAAATAAAAATCTGTGGGAGGTCAGACTACATCTTATTTGGCAACCTGTGAAATAATCACTTCTCACTACATCAGCCATCTTCATATTAACTTCTTTTTTGTACCATCCATCCGTTCCCACCCGCAAAACATAACATTTCGGTGTAAGCTCAACTTAAATTTCTGTCCGATTACATAATTTCCCCAAACTTTGTATAGTCGGAGAATTAAACGTGACTTTCTCAGGCAAAATCCGGTATCACAAGTAGTATCATACATAAAAAATTAATTTTCCAAAAAATAAAAAAAAGAGTACCTAAATGATTTTTTTTTTTTAAATAGTAAAATTGGAGCGAAGTAGAATGGTTAAGAGTGGAATTCAGTTAATCAGGAGAAAAGCCTCTTTATATTGAACTGACCATACGTGAAAATCAAGAGCACAAAGTGAATCCAGGCCCAATGGGGAATTCGTATAGATCAAACCGCCCGCCAAATACTCATTCCCGTCAGATACTCTGGGCTAGTCGCTCTCATCATGTTATTTGGCGTCACCTCATCAAATTGAGTGGGCCGGTAGCTCAGATAATGGGTGCTAGCCTACTGAGCACAGCTTGAAACCCGGCCGAGGCCCTTAATTTATTTTAACTGGGACCTGCCCTCCAGTGTACCTTAACAAAAATCTCTTTAAAAAACGAAGTCCGCTATCTAGGTCTCATACTCGACAAAAGACTAACTTGAAATCCTCACAGGAGACTGAAAAGACAAGAAATGAACAGACGTTATAAACAGTTACTAAGACTAGTAGACAAAAGATCTAAATTAACTTCGAAATTAAAACGACTTAAATGCAACTATGGGGACTTACGAACTTGAACTCTGGGATTCTGCCAAGGCTTCCAATCTCCAGCGCATCCAATTGTTTCAATCCAAAACTCTTCACATTGACCTTAACGTCCCTCTTGCCACCTCTTACTAAATCCGAATATAAAAAATTATTTTCCTTTCATAGTTCCCACAATAATCCTCTATTCCGTGCCCTCCATTCTGCCATACTTCCCCAACGACGGCTTAAGCGTCAACGGCCTAGAGACCTCCTTAGCAGCAGCAGTGACAGTAATTAGTTACAATTGAGAGTAACACAGTGACTAGGGAGTGTCACCACTGAGTGATTTCTCCCCTCCTGACATTTTGACATTGCCATTATCTCTCTTTTAGCACATTTGCTTGTTGTATTTATTTTTTATACAGTTGTAAATATCCATTTGTAAACTTAAAAAAAAAATCTGGGATGTAAAACGAGAGGGGCGTTAAGTGATAGTCCCGATTTGAATAAAAATTTAGGACTGCCACAGAACAATCGGGCTCATGTCCACCAAGAGAGCTCTAGTAGTAGGCGATATGACCTTGTAGTTAAGCCCGGGCATGAGTCATGATGACTAACTTACCTCATCAAATGCTCTGTAAAACGAGTAACACCTGATATTTGTAAACAAATAGAAAGGTGAGTGTTAGTGAACTATTCTACTCATGAACACTTTGACGTTATTTTTATAATTTTATAATTTTTTTTATTATTATTATTTTTTTTATCTGTCTAAATATATATATATTTTTTCTTTTTTATAATTGTTATTGACACTTTTTTTTTTTTTTTTCTTTCCTATATATCGAATATTGAGACCTGACGAAAGGACGTAAGATCGTCCCGAAATATCGTCGTGATTATGACAAGTCCGGAAGAGTTATAAAATTTTTATCTTAAAATCAAGTAAATTAACTACTGTATTATATATTATATATTTTTCATATTTTTCAAGTATTTATTTATTCATTTATTTTTATTTTTTAGTAGTATTGTTAATTCTAATCCATGCGTCAGACTCAGTTTATATCTGTTTATATATCTCATTTATAAGCTATGTTAATATACACATTCTTATGATGTATCCTATTTCCATGTTATGGTTTAACGGTTTTCTGCTGTTTAGTTGAAAAACTTCTTTCAGATTTTGATATTCAATTATTGCTGTGGTGTTATAAGTTTGGAGAACAAATGCTTCAAAATCAATGTTCGTTGTGTTTGAATGAATGCTTTGTTCGAAGTGAGCTATTTAGTGGAAAGAGCTCTGAATTATAAGATAAAACTATATATTGATATATAAAAGTCACCGTTGAATCACCGGCTACGTACTTCCCCATCAAGAATTAATCAATTACGATTTCGCTCTCCCTTCAAAGCTAATCGACTGTTTGGGCTAATACATAATATTTGACATACATAGTGGCATCTGAATCCTCATAATAAATGTTGTGTCAATGAATTCATTTCTTCGGGAATAATGATTATTGAGTCGACCGATTTTTCGGAAAATTAATAGGTGCCATTCTTATGGGATTCTGGATACACATATACATTTTCGTATCGAAACATCCCTTTTATCGGGAGTTGTCGTTTTCACAGACATAAAAATTTTTTCCACATGAAAACTCCGCATCGACGATGCAAATACGATTTTTGACAGATTGCATAACTTCTCCTATACTTCGCATAGTTGGGGAAGTAAAAAATATGAAATTCACAGTCAGTTCAGAGAAAGCTTAATTTCCTCTCCAATATAAATTTTTATTAATTTTTTATTTTTCACAATTTAATTGACCACACACAGACGTCAACACCACAAGGGAAATACAATTTGACAGAGCAAGAAGAGTGGGGGGAAGAAAAATTTCAATCCTGAGGCAAATCAGACGTCGTTGCTAAAATAGTTTGTAGGTGAAAGGGATGATTACTATACCGCCATCTTTGTAAATCCACTTGAAAATACATTTATTCCTAACTCTGGTATCATGAAGGGGAATTGTATTGTGGTGTTCTTTATGCGCCACAGACTTCTGAATATCTGGAATGGAGCCAATAAGTAAAACTATTCAGTGGTCAAAACCTCCTGACTTGTCTTCAGATATGTTCCCGGTGTCACTGATTTCTGATCAGACTTGACTGTAGTGTCAAGGAAGATCTGGCAGATTCCGAAACCTTCAAGGGTTAGGATTGTCTTCAGACTCAACTCTGGAGGCTGAGATTGGCAACATAGGAAGCCATTTGTGTCTTTTCTGCCCCCTCCCCCCCCTCCCCCAAAAAAAAAAAAACTCTTAATAACTATGTATTATGTTCCTTTGAAACTTACCAAATATGTTTCTCTTAAGCTTCTCTGGGATGTATTGTTGGTTGTTGGTCATTTTTTTTTCCAGAGGTGTCTTCTTGTTTTATTGGACGATATTTCGGGACACTTACACGTCATATGTTCATAGTGACCAGAAGAAGGGACGTGTAAGTGTCCCGAAATATCGTCCAATAAAACAAGAAGACACCTCTGGAAAAAAAATGCCGGAAACAACCAACTTACCAAATAATAAAAAAGAGTGTTTTTGAAAGAAGAGAGAAAGTATGTTAAAGAAAAAGACAGCATTGTTTTAAAGAGAGAATAAATCTTAAAAAGAAAGAGATAAAGAAAGTATTTTAATGAAATAATGAAAGAGTCTTAAAGAGGAAGAGAGAAGTTTTAAAGAGAAAGAGTGACGTCTTAAAGACTCTCTGTCTTAAAGAGAGAAGTGTCTTTCAGTGTATTAGAAAAATTGACAATGAGAAAAAGAGAAAGTGTCTTGAAGAAGAATAGAGAAAGAGAAGTGTCTTATATACAGAAGGAAAATGTATTAAGAAGAAAAGGAAAGAGAGAATTAATAAAGCGTCTTGAAGAGGAAGAGAAAAAATGTCTTAAAGAGAGAAATGTCTTTGAGTTTAAAAAAAAAATTGATAAGATAAATGAATTTCACGAAGTTGATGGATTGGAGGTGGGGAGGGGCAGATAAGCCCCAGCCATTTCAACACATTCCTTTCCTGATGCAAGTCTTGTCAAGTAAAGCATCAACCTTAGCGCAATAAATTAAGGAAAAACTATCGTTAGTGTAGAGTTCTCTCTACAGAAACATTGAACACAACAAGAATGCTTTGAAATTTTGTTGAAGTTGAGAGAAATATATTGGAGAAACACTGTTGTAGATACATAGTCATTGAGGTTGTTCATGCATGCCAGTAATGGCAGCTGTATTCATACACTAACTACATAACTACATGAAACTCTAATGAAACGGAGAATTCCTGGGGTATGGCTTTAATTAAAATTTTCTAATTAAATAATTCTGAGATAAGATGGTTGGTTGGGAGAGAATAGAAATGGGCGGTGAGTATGTAAAACGAAGGGAGAGCCTCGTAGGTGTGGAAGTGGCTCATTGGGAATGCAAGCTCGACCCAAATACATGAAATGCCAATTTGTGTAGTGTGCCCAGGGGGGGAGGGGGGAGGGCAATTCCAAAACTCTGCCTCGGCTACAAGTAATCCCTTCCATCCAAAACTGTAAATACCACCCCCTCCCGAAAACCCAGCCAGGTTTATTTTAGCCAGGCCGAGTCCAAAACAAACCACCCACCCTTCAATTCAGTCCCTACTATATCCCTCCTCAGTATATACGTTGGAAAATATCGCCAATTTCAGAATTCAGCAACATTTTTTGCAAAGTTAATTTTATAGTTTTTGTGTCTCATGCCCGGGCTTTAATTACGAGGACTGTGATAATTAAAAACATATAAAATAAAATAATAATAATTAATAAATAAACAATAATAAAATTATCATATTTTCTGTAGAAATTGTTTGCTGGTCTTCTACTAAATTTTGCTTTCTACAGTAGTTTCCGAAAAGGGCCCTAATAAAAATATATAAAGTTTATGATGTGCAATTTTGAAGAAAGTGCAGTTACGAGTATATAAAAATATTTCAATTAACAATTACTTAATTTGGATTCTTCTAAATATATAATTCTGAGATGCCATCAAATTTTCAGTATTTTTCCTGTGGCCACTCCTTTTTTTTAAATACTTGGTATTTATTTTAAATACTGGGTATTACTAAATAAGTACATTATTTTGTAGGTCACACTTCAACTGTGTTAACTCTAACACCACTCTCCTTCAACTGTGCTTGTCTATATAAAACAGCTGATCGCCGGCATTTGTTTCGATAGTTGGTTGTCCGCCATTCATTTTTAAACAAATGCGAATGGTCCAATCTTTGTATATTTATATTCAAAAATAAATTTATTAATGTATTAACAGCTGTTTTTATGGAAACTTCTACATTTCAGCTGTTTTCTTAAGAAAAATCAACACTTTTTCGATTCTTTTCTTTAAAAAAATAATAATTAATTATAGAATATTTAATTAATAATTATAATGTATGTATTTTTCACATCGCAGGACATATCGCCTACTAACTGAGCGTTTTTTTGTACGTAGCCCGACTCTACGGTGGAATTTCTAAATTTTGCCAATCCAGGGTACCTGACATCGCACAGGTTCGGGACTATAGCTAAACGTCCCATTCGAAAGACGGCGTCCTCAAGATTTTTTTAGGCAAAAAAACCTATGGGCCTCCCCGGTTTGCAAAACCACCATCTTGAGCTATCTAATGACGTATTATTTATTAATGATGGCCGCTCGGTTCGGAGATACATGATGAAATGCTTTGAAACTCATTTTCTTAGACATTCACTCAAAATGGTGAAATTCTGGTGAAAACATCGAATTTCTGACAGATTACATAACTTCCCCTATATTTTGTATAGCTGGTGAAGTAACAAACTAATTTTCTAGAACTAGAATTCCAGTTATCACATAAATGACCAATTAGTTATGTAAAGAACAGATGTGACTAATTTACATAAATTCAGCAAAATAGTTTTGCTACTAAGCTAAACTCGGAAAACACAAGAGTTGAAGCGATAGGAAATGCAAAGCTATCGAGGACGTGACAAATGATGTTTGAGCAACAAAAACGATAATGTACACCCTTACAAAAAGGGAATTATGGAAAAATGTATATCAATTTGAAAATTTATGTTGGTAGGGTCTAACAACTAGCAAGGCAAATGAAGGGGTGCGCTTCTCGTTTGACTCATGGGCGTAGCCAGGTTGAGACAGAGGGGGTCATCCCTAAACATTTTTCGTTCGTTCCTAGTTTGAGCGCTCACAATGTTCCAATCACATATTGACAGACACCAAAAATGGTTAACGCGAGTTCAGGGGACCTTGAAACGTGAAATTTGTTTAAAAAATCGTTCATTATAGATAATAAAAATATATTTTAAAATTCGTTGCTATGCTTTACAATTTTTAAATTACTTTGAAATATTTCCTAAGGAAATGTATTGCTCGTTCATTGAGGCGCTATAACATTGTTCGCATTTGTGCTATCTTTAAATTTGAGGCATTTTGTTGGTTGGAAATTTAATAAGAAACATTTTTTGTAAGAGCAATATTTCAATAGGACTAATCTTTTTCACGTAAATCAAGGAAACGTCTAAAAAATGAGTTTCAAAACAATATTTTAGGACGGCATATATCTCGTGTCATCATACACGCACACAAACACACACAAGGACAGTCTCTTGGCGAAAATAGTCAAAATATATTCAGAGAACTTGGAAAGAATCTGTTGAAAATTCGATCTCGAATTTTCACACGATTACAATACTTATAGTAAATGTAAAATAAAAAAATAAAAAAATAAAATAAAGAAAAAAAACAGGAAAAACATGGAAATCAGCTAATTTTGCATGCAAAAACTTTATCCATTTTCTGCTTGCTAATGTTAATATTATTTTTTAAAAATATGCTCACGTGAATGTAATTTTAACCAAAGGCCATCAACTTCTCGAAGCATCAACTTATTCGCATTGAAATCAGGATTTACGCTTGTTCCACTATTGTCAATGCAGTTGAAACTTAAATCTCTGAAATGCTGAAATACACAAAATATACAACTAATTATTTTGCAAGCATCCATCTCTTATATAGGAATTGGTCTATTGCTAGAATGGATATCTACATTAACTATTTGCACTTGGGTTTAGGAAATGACCAAAATCCCTAAAAAATCGTCTTTATTTAAGACTTTAAGAGAGCTAGAATAGACACTGGTTCCTAGACGAACACTATCTGAACTGGCTAGTTGAACTTGACTAGTTCACCTGTGAGGGGGATAGTTTCTATAGAAGGGGGGGGAGGGGATGCTGAACGCATCTTGGGGGAGAGAACTGGTTCAGTGGTTGACAAACCAGATCCATTCGTTATTATCACTATAATACACTGAACAGCGAGCGAAGTGCTGGAGCAAGTCTTGAGAATTCGTGAAGTTTTTGGGCACAATATAGCCGTTTAGTGGTAAGACTTAGACCCCCAAAGCCCATGGGACCCCGTTTACGAAGCGAATTTTACTCAGACAGCTCTTTATTTACGTTAAGTGTAACTCTATTTCTCTGTATAAGTATTTGAATCTTTATTTTAAAAATCAATTAAGAATATAAAAATAATTGGGATACCCAACCTATTTTAAAAATAAGTTATCCTTCTTATCGATCTTCAAATAGGTGCCGGTAGAAGCTCTTTGTTCAATTTGCCGGTAAGGCTTCTACAAGATGTGTTTTTGGAGAGGATAGTAAAAGATGACTCCAAAAATAAAAAATAAAGATATGGAGGTTGACATTGAGGGGTTCAAAATATTAGTACCGTTTGATCTCCGTATAGTCAGGTGATATTGGTATACTATATATGAATATATTTTTTGGGTTCCTGCCCTCCAATTTCCTTCAACTACATATGACGGGGTGAGAATCAAAATGGTCCGTGACATTTTTGAAAATTTTTCGTTAAGTGCATAATCCGGTACAAAAATGATAGTTATGTTCATAAAAAAAGTTGTACAAGTGAAATCCTAGCCAGTACTGAGAACTAGTGGCAAATCACTTATACCATTTTGGTGACATGAACAAGTAACTTAAACATATCAATAGTGACCTTGAAATTAAAATTTTTATTCAATTTTATGGATTTGCTAACAGCAACTTTCACCATAAAAGCAGAAGACAAAATATTTCCGGCACACTTTCTTCAAAGTTCTAAAAATCTAGACCATTTTGATTCTAACCCCGTCATATGTCCCCGATCCCTGTTTCCGATAATAAAAATATTTGAAGAGTGCTGGTGACCAGTTTCTCCCCCATGTACTCCTCGCCCCTTCAGCTCACCTACCCTTCTCGGTCTGCCACCACTGCTTGTCAGAGGCTGGCAGAGCGAGTCGGTACTGAAGATAATAAGGGCTACCGTGGCCTCCTCAACCTCCAATTAATTGGAGCCTCATTCCTCATGGCCTCGTCGCGATGATGTTTCTGGGGATTTCGAGTTGAATTTATTTATTAATATTTTGTATTTTTTTTATATTACCATTTTTTGTATATTTTACTTATCGTGTGTATATTTTTTATATAATTTTCACAATTTTATAGAGACATTTTTACTTTTATTCATTTTTTAAACTTAATTATTATTATTTTATTTCTTTACCTGGTGGTATTTCCATTTATTGTTTTATATTCATTGTGATCAAATTTACTTATGGTGTTATTTTTGCCGATTGTAAATATGCCCAATAAATTTAAATTAAGAAAAACAATTTTTTTTTTTGTGGAATTGGACAATATAAATAAACAAGTTCTCCGCTTTTATCTGTTTTCATGTCACGATACTGTTCTGAGATTGTTCTATCAAGTTTACACAAAATGATCAATCATATTATGAACTGTTTCAATATCTCCTAACGTAATCCGGATCATCCAGAACTCAAGGTACCGTTTTGGATCAATTATAATTAATATTTTTGTGTCATATATATATTGTATACATATATATATGTATATATTGTATTAATACCTGTTGCTTTCAAGTAGTAAGGCGCGATATAACAAGTGACGCTAACGAGTCAATATAAGATAGAACCTCCAGCAAATCTCCATTTAAATTTATTATAAAATTACAATGAAAATTATAAAAATTTTCCTTCTGTACATTTAATCTGACACAAAATGGGATTTAATAAATTTTATATATTCATTCATTAGTTACATAATATGTATGGTATGTTAAATTGAGGATCATAAAAATGATATATTGGGTAAATCCTCTCAGATTAGACGTAAGTGGAACGGGGAGTAGAGTTGAGAGGGGATATTTTTCCCCTTTTTTCCGCTTTCCACCCTTTTTTCCCCTACTTTTTCCCCCCACTCCGCCTCGGACAGGGTTTTCAATGGGAAAAATTAAATGAGGGTGGGGAGGTTAGGGATTTTTTTTTTCCTCTCTCTCACATTTTTCTGTCCACACAACCCGCCCCCCCCCCCTCCCCCCGACGCCCCCACCCCTCGACTCCGAGTTGTTATTGTTTACAAATGGTTGGGCTGGGTCAGTGTATTGACTGTGCTTTCGTATGATCCATTCACCCTTTAAGCCTACCTCACGAAGCTATTGGTGTCAGGTGTGAGGTACAGAAATAGAAATGTGTATATATAATTATCAGAGCCCGGAAATTTTGTACAAATGAGATGGAGACAAAGAAAATTATTAAAAATTCGCACATAGAATAATCAATACCTAATAAAATAAATAAAAACAAAAACTTGTATAACTTTCATATTGTCTAATTTCACAAAAATAAATACATAAAGTGTAACGGTTTCGGCTTATGCCATCGTAAGCACGAATGTCAAAATTGATGTCCTTCAGCTGACGATGTGTAACGCGTAAAGCGAAACCGGTACATTTTATGTACATATATATTTTTGTGGGATTAGACAATATAAAAACTAAACAAGGTCTTTCTTTGTATTTATTTTATTAGCTTTCCACTATATCGTCATAGATCACAGGAATGTATTCCAACATCTATACTTAAAAAAAATTAAAGAAAGTTTTTTATATTTGAAGTAATCTCAAAAACTACTTAACCGATTTGGATAATTCTTTCACCATTTTGAAGCTTATTTTTTTCCAATGAATATAGACTATACATTTTTAGGGAGTTATCAAAAGGGAGCAGAGCAGTGATGGTAAAATGAAGCAAGTTGGAGGAGAAACGGCCGTCCGGGCGCCATTTATTATATACGCTATCTACACAGTTAAAGATATATCAAAATGATATATGGAGGAATTGTTTGCAATAAAAAGTTCTTCTACAACAGATAGCCTTCAATAAGGGTAATTTTGTCTCTCCGTATATAACAAGTTGGCGCAATAACTACTGAACAGATTTGGTGAAATTTGATATGTACCTTATAAGTCCGATTGAATCATAGACAAATATTTGCATGAAATTTCCGAAATAGTATTCTTATAAGCTCGTTTCAAACGTATAACGCGAGGTTTATGTATAAAATCAAAAAATGTAGCAAGTCAAATTTCCAACGTGTGGATATTTAGCATAACTATATATGTGTGGGGAGGGGGAGGGGGGGAGGCACTGCTAATATGGTTTTTGAGTTTTGAATTGAACATTGAGTAGAACATCGTTTTAAAAGTCTTACGTAGGCCGTGGGGCATTAGAAATTTATATTTATGCTGATGGTGCGGATAAGTCACAAACAACTTCAATATTATTGGAAATGTCAACTTATAATTCTAAAATCATGGAATTTAAAGTTATTAACCGGGCAGATAACTAAATTTCAGGATTTAAAAATGCCTAAACTTTCATCCTGTTCTCATTCCAAAATTATTTTAAAAAAACTGTTAAATGAACCTGCAGAATTACATATGTGAAAATTCATACGTCATGAAATGTGAGTTTTTTTTTTTCATATCAAAGACACTACTTTGATGCAAGTTTAAAATGCAACAATGACCATTTCACAGACATATTTAAAAAAAAAAAAAAATTCTTGGTCCATTGAATTCTTATCTCTGTTTACCTGAAAGACAATCAACATCAAACAGATCGTTTTTTGCAAAGAATTAATTGTGAATTATGTTTTAAAAGGAGCGGGGGAGCGACACACATCGGAACCTGTTGAACCATGGCAATACCCTAGACAATAACATAGTCATTAAATCATGATATTCCGCGCCATAGAAACAACATAGCTAATGTGTGATGGATAACCCTAAGATCCAATAAGCATACTGAGACAGTGTTGCTAAGAGGTGGAGCCTTTGAGAAGCAGGCCTTCATTGATGCCTTTTAAAGATGTCTCAAGACGATAACATCGGATCATGATCTTCTATTACCTTAGCGTCAGCATAGATAAGCGTGATATTGGATGTCCTCAAGGTAAGATGCCAAGAGGTAGGATTTTGAGAAGCAGGACTTCAAGATGTCTTAAGAAGATGTTATCACCATACATTTTGGACCATGAATTCCAGGACCATAGCGTCAGTATAGATGAGCAGCATGTTGAATCAGCCTACCTACACCTTAGATATGTTGCCAAATGGCGGGGCAAGACTACAAGTGCCATTCTCAAGATGTCTCAAGACAATATCGTCAGCATACATATTGAATCAGGATCTTTGACCATAGCGTCAGTATAGATGAGCAGTATGTTGTATCAGTCTACCTACACCTTAGATATGTTGCCAAATGGTGGGGCAAGACTACAAGTGCCATTCTCAAGATGTCTCAAGACAATATCGTCAGCATACATATTGGATCAGGATCTTTGACCATAGCGTCAGTATAGATGAGCAGTATGTTGTATCAGTCTACCTACACCTTAGATACGTTGCAAAATGGTGGGGCAACACATCAAGTGCCATTCTCAAGATGTCTCAAGACAATATCGTCAGCATACATATTGGATCAGGATCTTTGACCATAGCGTCATTACAGATGGGCGGGATGTTGGATCAGCCCACGTAACCCTAAGATGTGTTGCCAAGGGGTGGGGCCTCTGAATAATATCAAGTTGGAGGAAGCTCGTATTGATCTAGAGCCCTTCTTCCCCCCTCCTCCTACCCCAGGATAAATACTCATACCCCCAAAGGCCCTTACTTCGACTTCTTCTTCCCCTTTTTTCCCCCATTTTTTATATACATTTTTTTCCCTCTGTTCCTCTCAACGGACCACTCTTTCCCCGACCCTGATTAACTATTTTCATCTGAGGACCAGTTTTCTTTTATTTTATTTTTTTCTTTTTCCCTCTATAAGTCCAAGCATTAATTACACCCTACAGACAAGTCTCTAAGATAAAAAAAATAAAACCTAGCTTTCCCACTTTTTTAAATTACAAGTTACATTTTTTATAAAGAATCTTCAGTCATTATTAAAAAAACAACCCATGTGAGAAAAGCATTAATATTAGAGAAGTATGAATGACTTTATTTTTTATAACACATTTTTGAAGAAGTAACGATTTTTTATCATATAATAAAAATAAATATGTCAAGTGATCATAAAAGGACATTCTCATACCAACCACGTTTTTACAGATCACTTTTCCATTTACCTCCTCAAATCTCATTCATACTGACCTTAAGTAATTTGTTGGTGTCAGCTTTTTTTCTTTATTTCATTGTACTGTCTAAATCAGAGTTACTTTCTTATACCCCATAACGCCAATAAGAAATGGTTTTGAGAGGGGAGGTGGAGAGAGAGTGATCTGTTTAAACGTGGTTGTTATAAGAAAGTCCTGTCCTCCACATCATATATATTCCATTTTTTCTTTATTTTTTTCCTTTTTAATAAAAAAACTATCAGTGATATAAAATAATTCTGGTCCTAACTCAAATCTCAGGTCATTTCGTTAGTTGCAATGTTAATAATAATAATATATATTTTATAAATCGTTGCTATGCGATACAATTTAAACATAACATTAAAATATTTCCTACGGAAATTTGTTTTACATTTTTGGGGGCTCTATAACTTTGGCCGTATTGGTTCTTTCTCAAATTTAAGGACACAATAGTTATGGAAATTTATTAAGAAACATTTTTGCTAGAATTAATCATTCGATACGACTAACACTTTTCTCGTAAATCTAGCATATGTCTGAAAAAATTAGTTCCAAAACGACATTTTAGAATGGTTTTCGGCATGTATCTCGCAAACAGAGCAATCTTTGAGAAAATGTGTTTCATATAAATTGTGTCTTTTAGTTTTCTTTACAACTTTTACTTTGAAAGAGTTTTGATTTGTTCATAAATATACGGTATTTTGTAAGATGTGCACATAGTAAAGTAGTCTCAGTTTTCCTCCGACCTAGGGTGGCACATGTAACTTCTTCCTTCCAAATTTCATGTTAATGCACACAATTTCAACTACATTTATGGGACCTTGAAAAGTGTAATTCCTTTGGAAACTCGATCTCAGATTTTTCCTTATAATAAAGTAAAGATGCGTACCCCCAAATTTATTTGGAAGTCATTGGCGACCAAAAAGGTGGAAAATATATGAATTATTATAAGGTCTTCTCTACACGATGTTTTCCTAATCTCAAAATTGACTGAGAAAGGTGGCCTAAGTAAAAAGCAGAAACCGAGAGCAGTAGGTGCATAGGAGAAAATAAAATGTGTAATTACAATGTGTAATAAATTAATAATATGTAATGAATTAATAATGTGTAATAAATTAACAATGCATTATATTTTTTTAAATATTTTTTCAGACGAGTCAAATTCCTATGATGAAATGCAGAAAGAACAAAGCATCTTATTTTAAACGTCTCA
The DNA here is from genome assembly GCA_963662175.1 of Aradus depressus. Lineage (NCBI taxonomy): Eukaryota > Metazoa > Arthropoda > Insecta > Hemiptera > Aradidae > Aradus > Aradus depressus. The sequence goes on from OY759218.1 coordinate 35,453,348, forward strand.
GCATTATTTTTTTTTGTTCCCGTTGAACAAACCAGATTAAAAAAGCAGTTTCTTTTAAACGTCTTAGCATTTTTTTTTTTTTTTTTTTTGGACGTGGCAAATTCCCTTTGAACAAATGAAGATAGAACAAAGCAGTTTCTTTTAAACGTCTCATTATTATTATTTTTTTTTGGACGTGGAAATCTCTTTTGGAAGAAATGAGGATAGAAAGAAGCAATTTCTTTTAAACGTCTTAGCATTATTATTATTTTTTTTTGTCATGTCAAGTTCTCTTCATACAAATGAGGATAGAAAAAAACAGCTTCTTTTAAACGTATCATGATTCTTCTTGGACATGGAAATGTCTTATTGAAGAAATGGAGATAGAACAAAGTAGCTTCTTTTAAACGTCTCAACAATAATTTATTTAATTTTTTCTGGACGTGGCAGGTTCCCATTGAACAAATGAGGTTAGAAAAAAGCAGCTTCTTTTAAACGTCTCATTATTCTTTTTGGACGTGGACATTTTTTATTGAAGAAATGAAGATAGAACAAAGCAGAATGAGGTTAGAATAAAACAGCTTCTTTTAAACGTCTCAGCAATAATTTATTTATTATTTTTTTTTTTTTGGAAGCTTCTTATGTTTGACCTTGACCAAAGAAACGTATTTTCCCAGCGTTCTGTCCCATATGAAAATAATCGATGAGGAATGAGGAGATGGAGGACATAAGGAGAACTAGGTGGGGGTTACTAGGGGTTGGGTATTGATCCCTACATTTAACTAATTTCATGTCGGATCTATGCAAATGGTATCTTCACTGATACGATTACCTTGTGCTTCGTACGAAACCCGCGCCTGCGCTTTGTCTTTTCCCCACAGCCCAGGCGCCAATCTTTCCACCCGCATCCCTTCTCCCTACCCTTCCTCCTACTATCCGTTTCAAAAAACAAGTCCTTCCCCCCCACTCGTCCCCTCTCCCTCTCTCACTACCGTTCCCATCGTGCCCTCTCTCTTCTTGTCGAAGGATACTACTCAAATATCAGCTGGTTCATAATTATTTTTTCCCCTACTCACTACACCTTCTACTCAATCACACACTTCTTTTATTTACGTACCTCAACCCCAGATTTTTTTCTCTTCTTTTTTTTTTAACCTAATTCCACTTACCTTTTTTTTATAAGCATCACACATCAGCGTTTACTCTCGGTTCATCAATTTCATTTTTTCAGTTCTTTCTCTGTTTTGAAGTGATTTCTTTATTTACCTGCCTGTTTCTTGCACATTATTGGTGACGAAGTATATACGCTAACCACTTAGCCTTCTTAAGCTGCTAATCTATAATAAATATCATTAGTCCTCATTATAGGATACTACTCAAGCATCAGATAATTCATAATAATTTTTTCATCTACTCACTACACCTCTACTCAATCACACATTTCTTTTATTTACCCCAACCCCAGATTTTATTTCCCCAACTATACAAAGTATAGGAGAAGTTATGTAATCGGTCCGAAATTCGATGAAGAGTTTTCGACGGAATTTCATCTTATCCAACCTCCTGATTCCAAAAATGAAGAAAAAATCTGTCTGAGGACACGATATAATGAATATATAAACGACATTTTATATGTTTATCCAGAAACTTCTAAGGACACCTATTGATTTTCACCCAAATCAGCGGCAGAAAAAAGGGGGTTTAGAGAAGAGGCTTGACACAGAAACACTAATAACTGTCATTGTATTGAATGTGTTGACCTGAAATTTCATATGTAAATTTAAAGTCCTATATGGACGACACCTATCAATTTTCAGCGGAATTAGCAAAAGGGGAGGGGCGATTAGAGGGGGTTCAACTCAAAAATCTTAATAACTGCCGATGTAATAAATGTATCGACACAAAATTTAGTATGAGGATTCAGAAGCCTCTATGTTAGTCAAATATTGAGTTTTAGCCCAAATGGTCAATTGGGTTTGGAGGGAGAGCGAACAAATAATTGATTAGTTTGTGCTGGGGATGTATATAGCCAGAGATTCACCGACGTCTTTTTCTCTTATTTATAGACATCACAAATCAGCGTTTACTCTCGGTCCATTAAATTCATTTTTACTGTTTTTTCTTTCGTTTTAAGTGTCTTCGATAATGAATACGCCTACCAGTTAGCATTCTAATGGTTGCCACCCAATAATAAATACTATTTATCTGCAGTCCACATGAAGATGGGAGACGAGGGTTTTCTAGAGACTTCCACCCAATTATAAATGTTACTTGTTGGTCTTCAAGGGATATAAGGTAATGAGATACGGTAAAAAAAAATTAAAAAAAAAAAAAAAAATGGAAAAAGCTCACTACTTTTGAAAAGCTTGACGAATGACCAGAATTATATATCCTCGGCGTGAGAGGAGCACCACCCGGCGGCTTACCCAGAAGGTAGGATTAACAAGAGCTTTTAGGAAAACCATATCCTTCAACGTCCAAGCTTCCTTAATCTGAGGATTCACCAATAATTTATTTGCTACATTGCTTATTATATTCAATGTTTCTATGGTTACATGAAATTCTCATAGGGTATTTTTTATAGTAATTAAGACTGCTAAAAGTGGTCGTCATGTGGTTGGGAAAAATAACAACTGTAGACGGGTACAGACGGACTTCACAGCGCATCCCCTCCATCCAAAGAATTCTCTACTTAACTCACAATAAAAAAACAGTACAAGATATTAGCTATTTGACGACCACATTTTGTACATAAACATTTATTTTGTTACAGTTGTCATATCTTTCGGTGGATACCGTCGTCACTGGCTGCTGGTCGAGTAGTAACTGAATCTTTAATAAAGTCCAGGATTCTGCTGCAGGTTCCCTCCATCACCTGCTCCGGTTCCGTTATGGCAGACTCGAAGCAGTAGAATCTCCTGCTTTCTAGTGCCTTACACTGGCTTCGAATATGAACCGGTCTCATTTTCCTCGCCACATTTCCTGCACAGAGGGCTTCTAGCGATGCCCATATTGTGTAGGTGTTTGTTCATATGACAGTGTCTTATGATCAGCCCTGTAGTAGCTCATAGATCCACTCCGCTCATATTCAGGAGCTCTCAGCTTCTTTTCTCTAAGGGTTTGGGCAACAAAGAGTTTTGAATGTCTTTGATTTGGGACCTCTCTCCAGAACAGCAAGCGTTTCCTGGCCAACGAACGTTTTATTGCCACCTTTGCGGTACTCTTAGAGCTCCTGACCGGGCCAGTTGATCAGCCCTTTCATTGCCCTCAAACCCCTGATGCCCTGGCACCCATCTCAACTCTACTCTGTTTTGGTCCGTCAGGGACTCCAGTGCTTGAAGGCATTCAAGGACGATTTTGGAATATATGTTGATGGCTATCAGACAGTATCAGGATCTGCCCTCCCCTCATGTTCCGTCTCTTAATGAGCCAGGCACACCTGAGGATGGCATATACTTCAGCTTGGATGCGCAGTGGGTGAGCAATGGGTGGGCAGTGAGCTTCGAGACAGCAGAACATGTAGTGCTTCAATGTCCGCAGTACGAACAGACCAGGGTGGCGTTGATATCCAGTACCTGGGATTGGTTTGTTGGTTCTGGTGAAGAAAGCATTATGGCGGGTTGGGGGCGACCATTGACCGCCACTGATCAGCACGTGGCCGCCCCCAACCATTCATAGCTTCACTTATGCCCAAGTGCAAGGTGCACCCGAAAATATAGTTCCTAAAGAAAGGAGGAATGTGTAATGGAGATTGGAATAACAACCACCCACTATGCAGGTCGGCAAAAACTATTAAAAATTGAGATAGGTCTTAAGTAATTGTTGAGAACAGGTTGAGGTGGAGTAGGTGAGAGGTCGGAGGGAGCGCAAGTGGGTTGCGTAGGGTGTGAGAACTAAAACTAGACCTTTATATACAATGCTCATGGAAACAAGTGTCCTCCCGTCTCGTTCAACCGGTCTTACGAATTCAAATCTTGCTCCCTTAACACAATCTCCTCTCCTTGGGTATCATGTAATTTACATATGCAAAACTTGATGAGAAAAAAACAAACTTTTATAGTCTATAAGTTATAGTTGAAGCCTATAGTCCGAAAGTCCGTGTGAAGCCACATTTACTGTAATAAACACTTTGCTGCAGCAAATTTCAAAAAACACAGAAGAGTCCATGTAATTCGAACTAATAATTGGAAAGGGATAATCGGATTTGAGGGAAATTTAAAAAGTACAAATACATCAATGATAATTAATTAACTGGAGCCACGGCTTAGTTTTGTGGGATTTATATCAGAGATTAAATGTGTCTGTTGAACTTTTTTTTTTAAATCCCCGGCCAGTATACGAAGTATAGGGGATGTAGTTTTCCGACCCCATGATTCCAAAAATTAAAAAAATAATATAAATCTGTGACTGACCCTCAGTATTCCTACAATTAGAATCTACAGTCACTAATCAACATCTATAAATCTGTGTGTATTTTTGAACACGACAACTTTCGAAAGAATAAGTGAAACCAACACGAAATTTAATATGTGTAAACAAAACTCCAAAAGGGCGACTGTTTCGCGAAATCGGCCGAAGAGAACGGGGGAACAGAGAAGATCAGCTAAAAACCTTAATAACTGCCGTTGTAATGAATGTTTCGACACGAAATTTGGATCGAGGACTCAGATGTATTTGTGGAACTCAACTATTGATTTTTAGGCTAAATCGATTGGTTTTAGAGGGAATACCTAATCGATTAATTCTTGCTGCAGAAGTACATTGCCGAATGATATTAGTGGATTGAAGAGAATTTTCGTCGGTTGAGAATATCAGTATGTTTAAATATCATTGAAAATTGGACGTACCTAGAGTACGTCAGTTTTCTTAAGATAAGAGTCCAGGAAATTCAGGTTTTTGTTGATATCGTGATTGTTCATTGATCTGTCACCTCTGGTGTTAGCAAGGAATAATGAAAGAGAAGAGCAATGAATAAACCGTCTGTGCGTATAAACAAATACATAAGTGGGGGAGGGTAAGACTGGGGGAGGAAGTTCACCCCTCGGCTGAGAGGAGGGTTGTAGCTAGATTAAAGAGAAAGACTTCCTCCTAAGGCCTGAGTCATGAGGGAGGGTCCAGAAAGAAAGATGACTACAGCAGACTTAAACCAAAAACATTGATCCTTCCTTCGTCCTACACCCCCTTCATATGCCCAATCAATTTACTAAGGATGTATTCACCAAACAAAGGAAGCATAGAAGAAAACATATGCCAAGAAATTGCATAAAATTTGGTTTATAAAAATTGCTTAGGTACAATTATCTCTTTTTTGTTGAGAGGAAACTTTTTTGTCATTACAAATATCGTTATAAAATATACCCATTTCAAAAAAATGAGTTTTTCAAAAATCGTTGTAGATATCGTTTACAATTTCTTCTTGGGAAGACGATGAGTCAGTTATAGAAAAAAAAAATCTTTATTCTGGAACATAAGTCCCCTAAGAATGACCTAACAAATGAAATGAACAAAATAATACAAGTATCAACCAATTGAGACAGAATAAAGAAAAGAGACCTCTAAGAATTAATTTAAAAAATGTTAATGATAGGCAATGAATAAAACAATAAAAATAAGCTAGTGCAAAATGAAGAAGAAACAATGTAAGAATAATAATATAAACAATAATGAGTTATATGTATCTAAATTACATAGAAAATCAGAGGTCCGAGAAAGAAAAAAAATATATATAAATATAAATGACTGTATTATAAGGAATATGTGGTAACAAGTGATAACCAAGTTATGTTCCATGAAACTGTAGAGTAACAACCTCTCCAGAAGACGAGAACTTTCCTGTAGGAGTCTTAGGAATCAGAGGTTTGCTGAGTTAGGAGGTGCTGGAAAAGTATGGCCTTAAATGAAAGAAGAGTAGGAGCATGGCGAACCTGGAGAAAGAGAGTTCCAGATTTAGTCTGGATAAGGAAGGAGTTGTGATAGGTTGTCCTAGTAAAGTAAAGTAAAGATCAGAAGGACGGGATCTAGTGACTTTCTGGTGGACATGGGATTTAATGTGAAAGGGTTTTGAGAAGATATGGTTTGATGAAATAAGATTACATCGAAGAACGGGAAGGCAACGGGACCAACTAAATGTGAAACTGAACTTACATATCAAATTTCACAAAAAAACGTTCTGTGATTCTTGAGTTGAGCGTGTGACAAGAATTTAGGGAACACAGACAGAACAAAAAGCTTTTCTTTTGACATGAAAAGCAAAGATCTCAACAAAATATTGAAATTTAAGATCAAACATTTTTGAGTCTCAGAAATGTACAATCTGTACAAAATAAAATGGTTTTAATGAGTTATAATTTAAATTATTATTTTTTCACCTACACCCACCTGTGAAAAAATAACCATACGGTGTCTACCACCTCAATAATATCTTGTTAAGTGCTTAGTCTGAGTTTCACTCTTTTCATGTCTATCTTTTTCTTTCCTCCACTAATCCTGAATATGTTTTCTTTCTCTTTTCTATATTTTGCAGAATGTGACCTGATGATGGGACGTAAGAAGGTCCCAAAATGTCGCCATGAAAAGACACTTCTAAGTTATAAAAAATTAATACCTTTATTTTAATTAAATAAAAAAGTGTATCAACTGTATTTTTTAATATTATTATTTTTTTATACATATTTTCAAGTATTTATTTCATTTTATTTTATACATATTTTTATGTACCTAATTTACAAGCTATTTTAATGTATACGTTATTATGACGTATCCTATTACCATGTTATGGTTTAACGGAAATAGATATTATTATTATTATTATTATTGTATGAGTATATGCCTCGTGGTCGTGGGTACTTAGGTCTGATATGAGATTTGATGGCTACCTGCGGGTGAACAAATAACACCATGATTTATCGTACTCTTGTACTCATGTCTTCTAGTGCTGAAACAGCTATCATTTCACTTTCGAAATTCGTTGTTTTCCCAACTTGTGGTATCTTTTTTTGGATTCTAAATAACACAAAAAAAAGTTGTCGTTGTCATTGGCAATGTACTTCCCCAATCAATTAACTTTTTGCTCCTCCTCCAAAACCAGTCGACCGTTTGCGCTAATATTCAGCAGATGACTTACAGAAGGGCTCCTAAATCCTCAAACTAAATTTCATGTCGATAAATTCATTATATCGGCAGTTATTAGGGTTTTGAATTGAGCTCCCTCCCCAGAATCCGCCCTTCCCTTTAGCCGATATCGCTGAAATTTGATAGGCTATTTCCTCATTAGGTTTTGACATTTCATGACGATATATTCATTCTTTCTGCAGTTATTAGAACGATTTATGAGTTGAGCCCCTCTAATGTTGTTGTCCTTATGGGGTTTTGGACACATGAAATTTCGTGTCTATACTTTCATTCTATGGAGAGTTATCGTATTCGCAAACACACAGACACACTTTTTTTCATATTTAGATTCTAGAGGTCGAATGGAACACATAATTATTTTTGACCGATTACATAACTTCCCGTATACTTCGTATATCTTGGGAAGTAAAAACTGGCATCGCAATAACGGTTTTTGAGATATCGACCAGAGACATTTGAAATGAAACAGTCATCAGCAATCACGAAGAATCAAAGAACAATAGAAATGTAAGCGTTACATTTGTAATCGGATATGTGTTACTCATCATGATGACCTGAGAATGCCATGATGCTGCTTTCTCAATCCTTAATATTATTTCTGGAGAAATCCTGTGGTTTATCCCCCTCCCCACCTCATGCCTTCATCCTGGCAAAACCTTATCGATTCCTGTACCATTTCTGTGGTAGATTTTCTCCAGAGCATATATATTTCTGGCTGATTGGCATATTTGTCGTGAAAATAGTGGATAATTATAGACTTTCGGATTATCAATTATTTAAATAATTTTGTTAGTTATAATTAAATATAATAATAGTATATATGCACCGCAGAGCTGAAAGGTGTCACATTAGATAGAAAACTGTGACATTCTTATAACGATTTTCAATGGGAAACCAATCCTTAAGAAATGTGTGTTGGTAATCAGTTATTGATATTAAGTCGGGATTGCTAACAACATGGCAGGTACATTACCTCGGCTTCTACAAACTGCAGACTGACATGGAACCCACACACACAACTTAAACTATAAGAATTGAATCGACACTTCGAACAAAAAAAACATATTGTTGCCAGGAAATTCCATGAAGACCCAAATATCTTCACACTCCAGGAATATTCAACACCTATTCTCTTAATTATCTGATATTTTAAAATATTTATTTCCGTTAAGCCATAACATTATAGGATACATTTAGATAGCTTATATAATAGATATATAAACAGATATTAACTCTTAGAGTCTGACACACTTGTGATTAGTAATAACAATACTATTAAAAAATAAAATGAAATAAAAACTTGAAAATATGTGTAAAAAATAATATTATACAGTAGGTAGATAAATAAAGTATAATATCTATATGAATAATTAAAAAAGAAAAGTAAAAATAAAATAAAAATAAATAAAATGATAATGAAAATACATAAAAAAGAAAAACATGGGAAATAAATAAGTATATAAATGACTATATAAGTTATGGGCATACATCTATTTTTTTCTCATCCGTTTCAATAAAAATACTACAGATAATAAATTTACAATTTAAACAATCCTGAGAAATATTTCAAAAGGAAATCTATTTTTCGTTCTTTGAGGCGCTAGAACTTTGTAGAAGTATTGGTCCTATCTCAAATCACAGAATATAACGTTTGTTGCAGATTTATTAAGAAATATTTTTGGTAAGAACCAATGTTTCTAGAGGAATTACCGTTTTTGCGTAAATCAAGCAAACGTAAAAAAAAAAAAAATGGGTTTAAAAACGACATTTTAGGAGGTTTTCTGTGTATATCTCGCAATCCGAGCGACCATCGAAGATATTCCATATAAAATATGCCTTTTCGTTTTTTCTTCAACTTTTATTTTTTAACGATTTTTGATTAGGTCATAAATATAAGCGGTATCTTGTAAAATTTACTTAGGCCCTGAAAAGAAGTTGTATCAATTTTAGCCCGATTTCAACCAAAATATAATGAGACCTAAGTTACCACATGTGACTTTTTCATTTCAAATTTCAGGTTCATTGCAAGAATAGTTTCTGCTTTAGAATGTTCACAAAGTTGCAGACACATGGAGACACAGACGCACAGGCCAACATCGTCTCGAAAGTGATCAAAGCGTATACAGCGGATTTTAAAACGTAAATCCTTATCCGTTGATAACATCTCGGATCTTCACACGACCACAATACTTCCTTATACTAATGGTATTATAAGAAAATAAAAATATATATTTTCTTTTTATTCTTGTAATACATAAGTGAAGTTTTCTCTTAGCACCTAACTTTTTAAGAAATCTTGACCGAATTCATGTTCAAGGGATATTGAGAAGCATATTGTGTTCATATTTTCTTCGAATCTCCCTTTTATATATCTGGAATCTATCCAATATACATAGGAATTCCTTCCTTTCAAGTTTTCACAAAGACCATCTTCAGGGACGGGATTGTCATACACAAGGCGTAACAGGAAACAAAGATAATTAGAATAGGGTTGAGTGAAACTTTCAGGGGATGTTCAAGTCAGTAAAGGGAATTAATACGGGTGGTAATTAGGGAGGGTTCTGTGATCGAGGATGGCCGAGTTATTAATTATAAAATAGGCTAGGGAAGGGAAGGGAAGCGAACAAGGGAGAAGCTGGCAGGGTGGAGGGGCGGTTTTGGAACATGGCGGAACTCCTTACCCCATCCCAGTCCCTCATCAGGGGCACAACTAGCCCAGGATCAATAGTTGGAGGATGTGGGGGTAGTCTTCCATCTTCTCCGTTCCATGGAATCCTCACTTCAAGACAAGCCATGAATGTCAAGGAACAAAAGATAGTTCTTGTTCAGGATCTGCGGGAAGCACTAAAAAGTCATCAGCATGGTTGAGAACAGAGTAAGATTCTTAGAGACGTAGGCATTAAACATTGTATAGAGGATGGGTCTGAAGACGAACTTCATATCTTCTCCACTAATCAGCCTCCACATCCTTCAACTATCCCAGGATCATTAGTCTTCATATTACCAACTCCATGGAAACCTCGCTTCAAGACAAGCCATGAATGCCCAGGACCAAAAAATATTTCATTTTCTTGTTCAGGATCTGCAGGAAGCATTAATATATCATCAGCCTAGTTTGAGAACAGAGTTTTAGGAGTTTTAGCATAAAAAATTGTGAATACTTTGACTTTAAGGACGTTTCCTTATCGTATTCTCTAATCAGATCTACAACTGTCCCAGGATCGTTAGTTGGATAATGTGGAGCTAGTCTTCATTCAACCAACGTCATGGAATCCTCGCTTCAAGACAAGTCATGGACGCCCAGGGAAAAAGAAAATTTATCCTTGAGGATCTCCTGGAATTCCAATACGTCAGCATAGGTTGAGAAGAGAATTTGAAGATTCTTAGGGAAGTAGGCATTAAATATTAAAGGTTGGGTTTAAAGGTAAACTCCTTACCTTATTTTCCAATCAGGGTTACAAATATCCCTGGATCATTAGTTGGAGGATGTGGAGGTTACGTGTCATCTTCCTGACTCCATGGAATCCGCGCTTCAAGGCAAGCTAACGAAGTTCCGGAACATAAGATGTTCTGTTCAGTTTAGGATATGAGGAAGGGATTGCTTTATGTTTTTGTCGTTAGCATAGGTTAGGATTCCTGATGGTGTAGGCATTATAAATTGTACAGTGGACGGATCTAAGGATGAAATTCTTACCATATTCGAGGATCAGAGACACACATTTAGCTACGAGTCAATAGTTAGAACCCGTACGGGTACTTTTGAAACTTCCTGACACAGTGAACTTCCCGCTTCAAGAAAATCCATGGAGTAATTGGACGTCCTGGTCTCAGGATGCATAGCGAACTCCATATCTATCTATGAAATAAAACTCACTAACGGACAGGATGCGAACCCGCAAACCATGGTGAGACCATGCGACCAAAGCCCAACGCTCTAGCCAGCATGGTCACAATGGCCAAAATTAAGCGCCCGACATATCCACATTTGAGGTATTCGCAGCGATCAACCCAAGCTAAGTGCAATGTAAGGACCTCGTTACCCGTCTTAATGATCGAGATAACCCCCACGCCCGGTAAATATTAAACTCGGTACTGTAGCACAAATATATAAAACTGTGTGATCAATGACAGAAAACAGAAAGTTCACTTGTGGCATTTCGGAATTGGGGTGCAACAATAAAATCGATATTCTACATCAGATGCATTCAAAATTAATACTTTAATTAACACAGCCAAGTTCATTGGTACAATATCGAGTTTGAGTTTTGAGCTGAATAAGTTCCAATGACATGTACACAGACAGACATTATCGCGAAAATGGTAAGGGGACTTTGAAACCTTGATTTGTGTACGATCGCAATCCTTCCTAATACTAAAAGTATAAGATTATATCACTATAATGTAATATGTTTTTGTATCGTAAATTATTTCACTAATTGACCGCGTATAAAACTGGGAACTAGATACTAAAATATATTTAACAAAAAAGATTCTAAGAGAAAAGACCACACTTCATTATTTAATCAGGCATAAAGAAAAAAGTGTTGATAAAAAAGACGAAAGATGAAAGCCAGTGGAAAGCCACGTCTTTATTTCCTTTTTTAGCTGTTTACTCTCCAAGCTATGTGAAGTATAAGGGAAGTTATGTCATGGGTCAGATATTCGAAGTCGAGTTTTCACCGAAATTTCATGTTTTTAGTTCCCCTGTTTCCAAAAATGAAAATATTGTCCTGTCTGCGTGTGTGTGTGTGGGTGGGTGGGTGTGCCTGTGAACACAATAACTCCAACACTTAATATGTATTTTACTGAGGGACTACTGAATCGTCATACTAAATATTGATATATTCGTTAGATTGACAATTAGGGTTGTTGAATTAAACCCCTCTCCCCCCCCCCCCCCCCCCCCCCTCTTCCTTTTGGCCGATCTAGCTGATAATCAATTGGTTTCCTTCTTATGGGGTTCTGGAATATTGTGTTCACTGACAGAAAGGAAATTACTTTCCCGGCTATACGAAGTATAGGGAAAGTTATGTAATTGGTGGGAAATTCGAAGTTGAGATTTCACCGGAATTTTATGTTTTCCACTAATTCCAAAAAATTCTGTGAATGTGAGTGTATCAACGTGAAATTTTATATGTGTATCCAGAACCCTATAAGGACGACATTTATTGATTTTCAGCCAAATCGGCTTGAGGAAAGGGGGCATTAGGAAGAAAAGCTTAAAACAAAAACTTTAATAACTGCCTTTGCAAATAATGTATCGACACAAAATTTCATTTTTAAATTCAAAACCCTATGAGGACAATACCTGTCAATATTTAGCAAAATGGTCCGAAGAAAAGGGTTCAGGGGATGGAGCTCAACTCAAAAGCCCTAATATCGATGTAATGAATGTATCGACACCATTGCGGGCCCTGTAACCAGGATCAGGGTCGGGCCCCCCATCTCATAGTCATGTGCTATATTATAATTACATGGTTATTTTTTAACCCTTTTTCAATTTTATTTAAACTAAAAATAGATTGTAAGGTATAATTAATGTTACAATATCAGTTAGAATTTAAAACCAAACTTTATTGATTAAATTATTTGTCCCGTCTATACCTGTCTCGTGCGGACTGTTTTATACTAGTAATTTGCAAACAAGAGTAACTATCCATGCACGCAACTAATTAAATAATAACTTAATAACTCGCACAACTAGAATATGTATCTATTATACTAAATTTTCTTATAATTATATATTTTGCCTTTATTAAGCTATGATCCCTTGCAAAATCTACTAAAATAAAAAAATAAAAAGGACTGGACCCGGACCCTGCAACCAAAGTTGCACCAGCCCCACCCTTGTGGGGGCCATAATCGACACATATTTTAGTATAAGGATTTAAAAGCCTCTGTGTATGTAAGTTAACTACTAATTATAATTAGTAGTTAAGTTACATAAAATGTCTCACGTCCAAGTCTTGTCGAACCTAGTAAAGTATTTTTGCCTCCACTTCATATCTAACTGGGAGCTATGAAGCAGTTTGTGAAAGCGTTGCCAAAGGATGGAGAGTGCTTCAAATATCTTTGTGAGCAATATCCACATCTTTCTCAAGGCCAAGTTAAAGGAGGGTGTTTTTGTGGGTTCCGACATCAGAAGGCTTATGATGGATAAAAACTTCATGCTGACAATGCAAACGGTTGGAAAGAGGCTTGGGCAGCTTTCAAAAATATCGTTACCAAGTTTTTGAGTAACACAAAGGACCCTGACTAAGTAACAATCGTGGAAACTATGTTACAGAAGTTCAAAACCTTGGGATGCTCGATGAGCCTCAAGCTCCATTTTTTGAACGCACATTTGAATTTTTTTCCCGAAAACCTTGGTGATGAGTGAGAGTGAAGAACAGGGAGAAAGATTCCATCAAGACATAAAGGAAATGGAAAAACGTTACCAGGGTCGCTGGAACGTTAACATGATGGGCGATTACTGCTGGACTCTACACCGAGAGAACCGAAATGTTACACAAATGCGAAAAAGCTACACTCGGTCCTTCACAACAAAGAGAAAAAAAGACTTCAAAGCTATTGAGTAAACATATAAGTAAAAGTAAAAATGAGAAAAATTGAATAAAAGTACTGATTTTCAAAGGATTTTTATTCAATTTTATGGAACCTAATCACAACAGGTAAAAAACAAGTTTAGAGTACAGGAGAGGATTGTGAAAAAATCTGATGTGATAAAGAAAAACTGAGATTTGTTTAAGATTCAGCTCCCCAAAAATATGTACACACAGAAAAAATTTTGAAAAAGTTTTTGATGACTTGAATTTTGCTGGCCTGTGTAATCAGCCCAAATGGTCAACTGGTTTCTGAAGAAAAGCTAGAAGTTAATTGAATAATTCGTTCTGGGGAAGTAAATTGCTGGTGATTCACCACATTTTTTCAATTTCCGTTCATTTTTCTATGATAAACTCAAATTGATAGTTTTTCATTGCTACAATAATATTGGTTTTTATTGGATCATATTGATAATGAAGGACCACATCCTAGTTTTTTGCATTAACCTATCCCTAGTCTAGTTGTGCCATTTCCTCAGACGGATATCTATCTGCGCTCAAGCAAATAATCCAAAATGTGTTAACCATTGATTGCTGTTCCGAACAAACGCCTCCCTTTGACCGATTATATACTGTATTCCGCGCAATATTCTACCCAGAACTAACTCAATTTCGAATAAGTTTATTACAACGTAGAGTATTCTGGCTACGTTGGAATTCCCACATTCCTCGAATCTAGCCATTGTTTCATAATTATCTATAATAATAGCAGCTATACCGGGTGTTACTCTTTGAACATCGGCATTACTAGACAACCCTTGGTGCATTCCGTGCTGAAATCCCTGTAAAATAGATCACAAAGGAGCAATTTTGTATTGTTCTCTTAGTTAAATGGTACGAAGCACCTTGTTTGAACATTCCATTTAATACTGCTAACATTGTTTCAAATGTACTCACATCATTAACATGCAGTTGAGGATTAGTGCAATTTATAATGAAATTTGCGATTGGAACAATACAGTTTGGGATTCATAAAGGATGACGCAAAAATGCCAAAAATAAGTTAAAACTTTCAATGGACACGAGTGTAGAAACTAAGATGAGTGCCTTGGAAAATCTACAACCATCTTGAAGAGAGAACAATCTGAATATATTTAAGATAGATAAAAAAACTTTATTGCACAAAAGTTAATATAAAATGAAATAAAAGAAAAAATATCTATACAAAGAATTGTAAATAATAAGCAATATAACAACTAAATAAAAAGATACCAATAATAATGAAATTGTAAAAATGGACACGCTCTTTAAATATGAATAGTGAACCAGGATAAAAGAAACAATTCAAAAATTATATAAAACAAGATACGACATGAACATGAATAAATAAATAAAAATAAAAAATAATAAAATATATATATATATATATATACATATACATATATCCATCTTACATGCAACAAATTAAATTATGTTATTCTTTATTTTCATGGCAACAGTAAAAAATAAAAATAAATTGTTAATTTTTCTAACTTCTAAATTATTTAAAATATGCACAAATGTCTCTGAATAATATTCTGTTTTATTAGTGAGATAATTGTGGAGAAATGCTTGCCTGGGGATACACAAGGAGGGACAGTGGAACAAAAAGTGTATGAGATCGTCCTTTTCGTCTAAGGTACAGAGCCTGCTGACACTTTCAGGACAAAACTCATACCTAAGCAATCAAAGTAATATTCTAAAATTTCTATTGCTATTGTGGAGACGAATTTGAGCTAGAAGTCGGTGTTTTTCAATATGGCAGTTTAATGAAAGATAGCTTTCCTGAGAACCTAAAGCACTGACCAATCGGTAGAGAGTTGTATATAATCTGAAGATATTTAAGTACACCGCGGTGTAACTCCTGAGGATGCAAGACGCCGGAGCGACAAGGTTTCTTGAAATGAATGGAGAAACGGAGAATTTAAGTCATGGAATGAATGAGACTGTAAGACTAAAATCTCCTCCACCGCGATCTGTCGTGCGCCACAGGTCGTCCGTTCACCACATGGTGATCCACTGCATCCTTCTTCACCAGGTACAGTCCATCTCAGCCGTGGTCTTCCTCGTAATCTGCCTCCTTGAACCTGAAATGTAAAAATAATCTTTATTCTGGGACATACGTGTGTAAATGTTCTCTATTATTTCTCCCTCTCTCCTACTAAATTTTACTAACCCTGATTCCCTTTTTTTTTATTGTTATTACTGTTTAAATTTGGTTTCATATTTATTGTAGGATGAGCAGCAAAAAACCTTCTCGTACTGATGACCCCGACTTCGCGGACAAAGTACTTCAATTATTTGATGAAAATTAAAACTGATTCTTATGAAAAGACTGGAAAGCATTGTTCTATGATTTTTTCTAGTTCATTTTATACAATAATGTGGTTTTTATTACTTGTAATGTCTACTTACAATTAGTTTGTAATGTGAATTGCTCAAAAGCTTTTTTGTTGAGATGAAACAAATTTACTATTAAAACCGATTTTAAAAAAATTATAAAATTGTGTTCACGTTTAAAAAAAATTATTTTTTCTTTATAATGTTTACCTATTATAGGTGTATTTTATAACCGAATTTACCCTTAAAACGTCCAATAAATGTGTTTTCTCATTCAAAAATTGATTTTTACACGCCTAAATTTCTCCAGATACTGGTATAAGATTTATTCATGCTATTTTATAAAACATTGTATTAAAAAAATATGTAATACTTTAGTGCATGCAAACAGGGAAAATGAGACGTATGCATCTGGTGGACGCAGGTGTGATCAGGAAACAAATATGCAGGGTGTGATGCAACGGGTTAAGGGCCACATAAAGAAAAAAAGCAACTAAACTCAGAGTTACAATTTTCTAGAGGATGAAAAAGTTTAGTGATTATCCGAACTATTTAACTGACGCTTCTAAAAGCTCAGTATAAATGTTGCAATTTAGCACCTTCTCTGTAGTGGCAGAAGCCCGTTTACATAAAATGCACCGAGTGTTTCATTCGATGTGTCCGTAATTTCGGGAGTAGTTAATATAAACATGAACCGAAAATGCTTCTTTAAAATTTTATTTAAAGAAAACCTCAAAAAAATCATGATTTTCAAACATTTTGTTAGCTAGCTCACAGTAAAGGTTGCCGCTTATGAAATTCATTATAAAAATATTTCTTCTCGGTAAAGAATCTGTTATGAAATCATACATTCTTGTTGAATCAGTATGTAGCTGATATTACAGTCAAGTAATTATTTTATTAGTTGTCTTGGAGAAACATTTTTTATCCATTTTTATGAAATTTGTAAGCGGCAAGGTTATCCAGTTATCATTTTTTTATTTAAAGTAGTGAAAAACATGATTATGCAAGCCGTTAATGATATTTACTCCAGTTAAACCATAACATGATAATAGGATACGTCATAAGAATGTACATTAAGATAGCTTGTAAATTAGATACATAAACAGATATTTACTCTTAGAGTCTGACACACATGATTAGAATTAACAATACTACTTAAAAATAAAATGAAATTAATAAATAAATACTTGAAAAATATGAGTACAAAAATTAAGTTGATAAACAAATGATAAAATAAATACAGTAGATAATTTTTTTAATTTAATTAAAATTTAGATAATAATGTTTGCATAACTTTTCCGGAAATGTCTTTCTTTTGAAGGAAAGATATCTTTGTTCATAAGGACTTCTTTCAAAATAAATGATTAATGATTGTAATGCAGGACTTTACACCTTTACTGTTACTGTAACTCAGCGACCTTCCTACTTCTTAAAATGCTTATCTGAAAGTGTATTTGGATAACTTAAGTGTTTTGTCACCTAAATGTTTGAAGTTCCGGTAGTAATTCCGGAGCCTTATTTTCACGTTTTTGTCTATAATTGACTCATCAAAACACTCCCGGAAATATGTACACTTCGACTGAAACATCCTGCTTATTAAAATATTCATAAAATGAGTTATTAGACTTGGGCTACTGGACTATACTGCAACTGGCGAAGAAGGAAAAGAGCTGAGAGAGAGAGAGAGAGAGGGAGAAAACATAGTTGATTGAAAATAATTCGAGCTGGTGAAGTACATTGATTCACCTATGACTTTTTCCTTGATACTTCTCCTTCTTGATACATCTTACTCTCAGGAATATTCACATTCAGCCAGGTTCATTAGAGGACCCGCTACAGAATTCCATACAAACACTTGACTTTCTGATTACGTTAATTATTTAGAGTGTTCCTCCGTTTGTTGTTTAGTTCCCTTTGATTTGTGTTAATTCCGTTGAAGTGTTTTGTCTGACCAAATGAGGGGACAGAGAACCGAAGTAAAAGAAAGATTGGAGAGACAGCCGTAATTAAGGATTCATTAGGAGAACCTTTTGTAGGTTTTTTTTTTTGTCCTTTGTTGGAGTTTGGGAAGGGTTTTCTTGCTCCCCGGGACTTAAGAGACAAAATGGAGGTTGGTGGATATCTTAAGATCGATAACGAACCTCTCTCTGTCTTTCCTTTCTATCTACTTCGGATAAAACAACCCTTACTCTTTTCGTTCATCCCCCTCCTTCACCGCCCTCTCAGGAGGCTATGTTGGAGTTTGGGATGGGTTTTCTTGCTTCCCGGGACTTAAGAGACAAAATGGAGGTTGGTGGATATCTTAAGATCGATAACGAACCTCTCTCTGTCTTTCCTTTCTATCTACTTCGGATAAAACAACCCTTACCCTTTTCGTTCATCCCCATCCTTCACCGCCCTCTCAGGAGGCTATGTTGGAGTTTGGGAAGGGTTTTCTTGCTTCCCGGGACTTAAGAGACAAAATGGAGGTTGGTGGATATCTTAAGATCGATAACGAACCTCTCTCTGTCTTTCCTTTCTATCTACTTCGGATAAAACAACCCTTAGCCTTTTCGTTCATCCCCCTCCTTCACCGCCCTCTCAGGAGGCTATGTTGGAGTTTGGGAAGGGTTTTCTTGCTCCGCGGATCTTAAGAGACAAAATGGAGGTGGGTGGGTATCTTAAGATCGATAACGAACCTCTCCCTGTCTTTCCACCCCCTATCTACTTCGGATAAATCACCACTTACCCTTTCCGTTCATCCCCCTCCTACACCACCCTCTCAGGAGATAGACCATGGCGCTGAACAAGGGAACAAACCCCCAAGGAACAGCATAGGGAATACGATCACAAATGGGATTAATACAATTTTTTTTTTTAAATAAATAAATAACAGAAGATAAATGAATGTAAAGTTCTCAACATTTTTTTTTGTTTTGTTATGTTTTTAATTATAAATATTTTATATTTTATCTAGGTTTATTAATAATATACTCGTATATTCGGTTTAGCGTGTGAAACATTGATTATATAATTATGGTATTACTTATGATATTGAATAGATAGTTGAAGTTATGTTATGTTTATATTTCTGGATATATTTTGTATGTATTCCTTCTTTATTGTTTTACTCCTCATTATTTTGTATTACTTCGAAAGAAGAACGATAGAACTTTATATTCATTTATCTTCTATAACTTCGAGCCTTGGCTCACCAGAAAGCATGGGGAGGTGAATTACCACCTCACCCAGGTACTCACGGGACACGGTGGGTTCCGGGGGTACCTCCACAAAATCGGGGCAGCAACAACACCAGACTGCCCCGCGTGCCTTGGTGAGACGGAGTCGGCGGAGCATGTCCTCCTCAAATGCCCCAGATTTGAGGAGGGAAGGAAAAATCTGGAGTGCAGCATGGGCGCCCCGCTGACTGCTACCAGTTACGTGGACGCTATGCTGATCTCCCAGGAGTCGTGGGATGAAGGCTGCGATTTTGCAGCGCTCATCATGGGGGCGGGTTGGCCCTTCAGGAGAGGGCTGACAAGGAACAGTAGCGGTAATAAAACAGAAGAAGGGGCGTTACCAGCCACCCTTCCTCCCTTCCGCGAAGTAATGACAGACCGTCAGTTCCGCGGAAGGGAATCAGGATCGGCAAGGAGGGGGTTTTAGTGGGTATGGTGATGGTGAACCGTCTCGAGTCCCACACTATCCAGGGCTACCTTCCCTGGATGTGCGTCACAGCATTTCCCCCTCCAATGCAAAAAAAAAAGAAAAAAAAAAAAAAAAAAAAAAAAGAAAAAAAAAGATAGTTGAAGTAATGTTAAAATAACAAGTAATACAAAATAATGAGGAGTAAAACAATAAAGAAGGAATACATACAAAATATATCCAGAAATATAAACATAACATAATATGTTGTACATATTATGTTCAAAATAAATACATAATCATAATAATAAATAATATATTACGTATAAATAGTGTATTTTTCCTGAAAGGTTTGGATTCTAATTACTAGAACTTCGTTTCAAGTTATTTGAACTGCTTATTGAAATGTAATTAATTAATTACTGAAAAAAAAATATGCCCTGCTGTGAATGTATCGGCATGGTATTTTATATGTGGAAAGAGGGGTTCTTGATTTAGACGAATTATGTTCATACCCAAAATGGTCGAAGAGAAGAAGGGTTCAGAGGGAGAGTGGAAACAGTTTATTGTAATTCAATCTGAGAAAGTACACTTTGACTTCCAAAGTATGACTCCAAAAAAACGGGATCTTGCATGTTGAAAGTCCTAATTGTGTTGAGGAGATGAAGAGACGGCAGGTCACTTTCTGCATATATCGGGCGATTTTCGGTGGAAGTAATCAGGCAAGCACGCATACCACTGAGCTACCGGCGCCCTCAAAAAAAAAAAAAATAATAAAATAATAAAAAATAAATAAAAAAGTAAACTAGTACCTACTTATTATAAAATATTAATACTAATAAATATAGTATATACAGTTTTTAATTTATTTCCTCAGGTCACAATACGCGAAATATAGTTAAAAAATAATAATAAATGCAATAAAAATAAAATAAGTAACAATAAAAAAATATTATCAGACATAAAATTAAAAAAAAAATAAATAAAATTTATTAGTATTTAAGTAATAAAAAGTAATGATATTAGTAATGAAAATAATAAAGAAAAAGTAGATTCGGCATCTTAATATCTGTGGAGGAACTCTGCCAAGAAAATAAAAATATAAGCTATTTATCAAATAAGATTTTTGTTTATGAAACACGGTTATTTTGTTTTTTTTGAACATTGAGAAAATAATTTCTTTCCGCATAGAGGTCCTTAGTATATATTTATTATTATTGATATCTTGCAAGTTCAAGCAAGTTTCCATTGAGAAAAAAATTTCTTTCCGCATAGAGGTCCCTAGTATATATTTATTATTATTGATATCTTGCAAGTTCAAGCAAGTTTCCATTGAGAAAAAAATTTCTTTCCGCATAGAGGTCCCTAGTATATATTTATTATTATTGATATCTTGCAAGTTCAAGCAAGTTTCCATTGATAAAAAAATTTCTTTCCGCATAGAGGTCCCTAGTATATATTTATTATTATTGATATCTTGCAAGTTCAAGCAAGTTTCCATTGATAAAAAAATTTCTTTCCGCATAGAGGTCCCTAGTATATATTTATTATTATTGATATCTTGCAAGTTCAGATTTTTTGAGTACGCATATATAATCTTTGGGACCCCCAAAATATGTGAGGGCGGGTTATGGCCTAAGGGGGCAGGTATAACACCTGGGGACGGGTCAAGCAGGCATCTGCCTCCTGGACACCTGGCCAATTCCCCCCCCAACCGGGACACCCGCCCCCTCACCACCCCCTGGACCACTTCAAAAAGTATGCAAATTTCATCTCCCCCCCCCCCCCCCCCCCCCCCCCCAGACTCGGTGCTTCATCCTTCTGTTGTACATTTGGTTAGTACTGTTAGAGGCTTGCCTCTGAAATACCCTTTTAACCCACTCATATAAATGCCTCAACACGCCTGATAAAGTCATTGTTTGGTTTGGGATATATTTGGCAAATAAGGTATAATGTATTGGGATACATTTGATAAATTTTAGTCTGGAGTTATTTTCTGTAGAAAAGTATATGAAAACAATTGTTTTGTAATCTATTTTTGATTCTCCCTTTTTTACTTCATCATCTATAGGATGTATTGAGGAAGTTATGTAATCTGTCAGAAATTCGATGTTGAACAGGGGACCAGAGATGGGGTCGAATACCTTATTAACTGACGATGTAATGAATATATCGACACAAAATTTAGTAAGTTTACGACAGTTAACGACTTACGAAAGGGGGGGGGGGCTCAAATTTGAAGCTACGCCATTGGCAATATGGCTGCACTCTTGCGCAGTTTTCTCTTTTCCTTTTGCCAGTTTTGACTGAAAAACAACCGGTAATTCTATAAACTTCTAGAACTCATAATTTCCTATGGATATCTTCATTTAAACCCCCCTCCTCAAACCTGTGGCTACGCCACTAATGTATAAAAACGATGCTAGGTAGTGAGACTTGTTGCCATTAAGGGATGTTTATTCTCACCCCTTCTTCCCCGTTGCTCTTTCATTTTTTATATTTCCCTACTGCCCGACTTAACCCATAACCTGAATTCACTTAGTACTTTTTTTTAATTTTAACATTGTTATACCAATAGTATGAGGAAAGTATTGTAATCATGCTAAAATCTGAGATAGATTTTTGAAAATATCAATGTCCCCTGAATACTTTTTGACCGTTATCACGATAATGTCTGTCCGTCTGTGTGCCTTTGTGTGTTTGTTCCGAACTGTATTAACTAAAAAACAATTGTAGTTAAGAACTTGAAATTTGAGTTGAAGAAGTTGCATGTGCTAACTTAGATCTGATTGGATTTTGGCTGAGAATGGAGAGTTATTTACTTCAAGGCTATTTAACAAGATACCGCTTATATTTAAGACCAAATCGAAAATCTGTTCAAATAAAAATTGAAAAAAAACTAAAAGGCATATTTTATATAAAATATTTTTTTTTTTCAGGGTGCCCGGTTTGCGAGATACATGCCAAAAACCGTCAAAAATGTAGTTTTGAATCTAATTTTTTTAGACTTTCGCCAGATTTACGCGAAAAGGGGTAGTACTACAGAAAAAGTGCTTCTTACCATAAATATTCCTTATTAATTTTGCAATTGCCGTTGTCTCCATAGATTTTTGGATTGCCATTAGTTCCGGCTTCTGGTGTAGGCTTTATATCACACGTTTGCCGAATCGTCAAGAAAAATGTAGAAAAAAAAAAAAGAAATATTCGTCGGTGAATCACCAGCAATGTACTTCCCCAGAACTCTGGATTCTGGATTCACATATAAAATTATGTGTCGATACATTCAGACAGACAGATACTTTTTTGTCATTTTTGGAATCTAGAGGTCGGAAAATATGAAATTCAGTTGAAATACCAACATCGAATTTTCGACCGATTACATAACTTCCTCTATACTTCTCGTTTAGCTAGAAAAGTAATTATAAAAAATAAAAAAAATCTGTTGCTCTGTTATTATTAAGTTTTATATTTTATCCTTCTACTCATTATTTAGACGAACATTTTTTTTTTCGATCTTCGAGTGGCTCTACAGAGGCTGAAGTTGGCTTGCTTTAGCAACAATTTAGACGACGTTGTCCTGCAAAACCCGGAGGGAAATTCCACCTCGCTATTAGTATTTTCCTGGGACTCACTCCGTCCGGCGTTGCTTTCTCACCGACGGGTCTTCGGGAAGACCTCACATTCTGGACTCTCTTCTTTTTTCGAATCTGCCATAGCGGGCCGAACGAGGTAAGTACAGGGTTTCAGTCGATGTCCATAATTCCAGAAACGGTTTGGTGAATCAAAAATAAGAAAAAATATTTAAACAAACAAGTGGATATGCATCTTTGAAATTTATTGATTTATCCAATGTTATCCAAATACACATCGAAATAAGCATTTGGAGAAGAAGGAAGGCGAATAATAAACAGTTTAATTCCATTGGATATTATTAGGTTTTTTTTAGTTAAGCCCCCACCTCTGAACCCCCTTTTCCTTTGGCCGATTTCGCTAAAAATTGAGATATTGAATTTAAATATGAAATTGTCAATATATTCAATACAGCGGCAGTTATTAGAGATTTTGTGTAAAGCTTCCATCCCCTCCCCCCCCCCCCCTAATGCCCCCATTTCTTTTGCCCCATTTGGCTGAAAATCAATGTGTCGAGTTTTGAAATATAATATAAAATTTCGTGTCGATACATTCATTCTAACGAGAGTAATTGTGTTCATACACACATAGATTTTTTTTGTTCATTGTTAGAATCAGGGTGTCGGAAAACTGAACTTCGATTTTCTGATCGATTACATAACTTTCCCCATACTAATATAGCCGGGGATGGACAAGAAAGACATTTCTGACCGAGCGGTTCAATACGACTGAAAGCTAAGAACGCCGGCAAGAATGGAGGAGCCTGCACAACATCTCGAATCTGCGGCCGCCGAACCCAGTATTTCTGCGCCATGTTCTCTCCTCTTTCAGTTATTGTAAGTCATGCCCGGGCTTCAACTACGAAATCATTTCGTCTCAGAACGCTCTTTTGTCGCTCTGGTGAACATAATATCATGAGCTGAGTAGACAAACACGCTACCCCTCAGAAACCTCAGACTGTAGAGTTGGTTCTACTCCTTGACGTTTCGAAATCCCTGGAACATTTCATTTCCTTACATTCTTTAAAATCTCAATCTTAAATTACTTTTAAATTGAGCCATTTAAAATGATTTCTTCATATTTGAAAAAGAAAAAAAGGAAAAAAAAAACTTTATTTTTTAAAATATTTTATTTTATTTTTTAATTATTAATTTTTTTTTTCTAGTATCAATTTTTTTCGGTTTATTTGATTAATGTGGGGGTGTGTAAGAATGGGGTGGGGGGAACACGTATTATCTGTAAGGCGGCCCCCTCAGAGAAAGATGGTGGCTCCTGAGGGGGTTAGGGAGGGGTGGTAAGTATTGATCTGAATCTTCCCCCCCACCCCCTCCCTCCTACTTAAGGGGTTTTCCCCACATCCCCCCAACCCCTCTTACCCCACCTCCCAAGAGTCATCTTAGCATCTTATACAGAAAAACACTCCGTCTAAATCTACATTTTTTTGGGGGGTTCTCCCAGAAAGGGAAAGTATTTCAGGGTTAAATTTTTTTCTTTTTCTTTTTTCTTCTTTTTTTTTTTTTTTTTTTTCCTTTTCCTTTCTTTTTTCCTCTTTTTTTTAAACTCCCTTTTTTTATTCTTTCTTTTCTTTTTCTCTCTCTATCTCTCTTTTAATCTCTTTATTTATGTTAAAGGTCGCCTTTTAGACCGATACATTGTATCAACGTATCATTTTTCTTTTATTATTATTATTTTCTTTTTAATTTCTTTCTATGAACTAAATCAAATTTATTTCATGTCATTTTAATAATACTGGATCTGGCATTAATTAATAAATTAATTTTAATTTTCCAGATATACGAGAAGTTATGTAATCGGTCAGAAATTCGGTGTATAGTTTTTAACGGAATTTCATGTTTTCTAACCTTCTGATTCTAAAAATGTGTTTGCGTTTGTGTCTGTGTGTGTCTGTCTGTAAACACGATAACTCCCGATAGAATGATTGTATCGACATGAAATTTTATATATGTATCCAGAACCCTCTAAGAACGACACCCATTGATTTTCAGACAAATCGACCAAAGAGAAGGATGGGATTCGAGGGAGGCCTAACACAACAACTCCGTCGAATTGAAATTTTCGACGAATTTTGCTTCGATGTATCATTTTTTAGTCTCCTATACCCCTTATGAACAAGTTCTGCCCCCATACACAAATTACAAATGCATATATCGATACGAAATTTTATATTTGTATCTAGAACCCCATAAGGATGGCACCTTTAAATTTTCAGCCGAATTGGCGAAAGGGAGAGGAAATATTAAAGAGAAGAAACAGATAAAAACAAAAAAAAAAATTGCCGAAGTTAGGAATGTATCGACACAAAATTTTATATGTAAATCAAAAACCTTATGGACGATACCTATCAATAACTCCCGATAGAGCGCATGTATCCACACAAACTCCTATATGTGTATCCAGAACCTCCTAAGGACGACACATCAATTTTCAGCCGAGTTGGGTTATCAAGGGGGCCTCAACCGAAAAACCCTAATAGCTGTATTCTATGTCATATTTCACAGGTTCAAATATCGAAATGAGCATGCTGTCCTTCGGATGGGACGTTAAGCTACAGTCCCAAGCATGTACTCGTTATATCCCCTACCCTACGAGAAAAGAGCTGTATGACTCACACAGGAGAGTCAGACTTATGTCTACCAGAGTGACGAAAGAGCATATTGTTAGTAGGCGATATGACCTCGCAGTTAAAGCCCGGGCATGAATCACAATAACTAACTATTGATATAAATATATTAATATTTTATCGTATATTGAGAATCACTTCACTCTTTTGAAGAATTGTGCCTATTATTTTTTAGTTTTCTATACCCAATATGGTTACAGGGAATAAGTTGTTAAGTCGTAAAATGGCCAAAATGAGTTAAGTGATCTGTGATGATCTCCCAAGCCATCTGTGCACTATGAAGAAGTTGGGAGCTCACAACTCTAATACTTTGGAATTATAAAGATGTGGGTTTCTTGGTATCTCGTAAAACTGTGTATGTTCCCGGTTTAATCAACTTAACTCTTCTTAATTCTCGGCATCATTCAAGAGTTTTTCAAAAAGTATGGTTAATAATTATGTAAGTGTGGTCAATAATTAGGGTAAGTGATGGGGAATGATTAGGTAACTAAGAGAAAATCCAAGAAAGGATTAACAATATTCATTTCCCTTCACTCCTATAGAATTAGAAGGTATATGATTAATAATGATGCAAACATAATTTATTTATTACAAAAACTGGATTTACACGATTAATGCAAAAGGAATAAAGTGCTATGAAAAGTTAGGAATTTAGACGATCTGTAGTAGCACTGGACTAGTTTTCATTAATTATAGATTCATATTTGAGGGATCATATTTGAATTTTAGGTCAAAGCTCCCCCACCCCTACCACTCCCGCTATTCAAAATTTAGACGTGTCTCTCTTTTGGTTTCGAAATTTCTGCCGTCAAAATGGGAAAGGGTCTTTCCCTTCAAGCCGCATATAATTGATGAAGCTGGAGCCTTAATGCATGTTAGTTCACATGTCAGGTATTAAATCAAAATTAATACAACCTACCCACTCCTATGCTTTCTCTCATTAAATTTACTCCCTTGTACTCCAAATATTACTGTTCCAAATTCAAAATGACACCGACCAAATATGGAGTTCACCTTTTGAACTATTACTTCTCCAATATGAAGTACACAGGTTTATGTGAGTTTATGTGTGTTTATTTGAGTTTTTCGTATTTTTATTTTTTTTCAAAAAGTGGTTTCTAGTGGAAACCAAAAACAATGAAATGCAATTATAACATACAACTTATAATTAAAAATAGAAAATATAACAAAATTAAACAAAAAATTAATTTTGGAAGATACAACATTATAAATATGGGTCGAAGTAAAGAAAAGAAAAATACCAACTGTTTTGAAATGTGTTATATTGAAATGTATAAGGTAAACGAAAGGGAAAATCATAATAAAAATGATTTTCTAAATTTTAAAATATTAGTTACGAAAATAAATATATTATTGATTTTTTTCATCTTCATCGTCATCAATACATAACAAATTAATTAATTCATCGGAGATTGCATTATAGTGTGAAATATATTTATTGGTTTTGTTTCTGTATTGGTTTAACATTGGACAAGTTATGAGAAGATAGTGTATGTTATTATCACTGTTACAAAGTGGACAGAGACAAGCTGAAATTTAGCTGGGTAATTTGTATAATTCAAATGAGTTGTATATTTTCCTGAGACTCATAATTGTGAAATAATTCTTTGTTTGCTTGTATGATTCCTCATTTTTAAATAACTTCCGCTATTGCCAAAATAACTGTAACCCCTGTAAAAGGTGTTGAAGGAGCTGGAAACCAAAAACAATTATAAAACAGTCGTCAATGAATTACTGACCCAGCAAGAACTAATCAACTGGATTATTGCTCCTCCAAAATCAATTGATTATTACAATTATCAATAGTTGACTTACAGACTTCTGAAAATATAAATATAAAATCAGTCAAAAAAGGGGGAGAGCAAAAACGTAGTTGATTTTTCGCGCAGAGGGACTTTGATCAAATTGTGTTCGTAATGTGTTTACATTGTTTGCTTATTTAATACATTTACAACACAACAATTGCTGCAGCGGTCCACTATCTTTATTATTAATAATATTATTATAATTATTTCATTTATATTTTTACATTTTTTTTCAGGTGGGGTACACAATTGGTGGCTAAATTTCAGTTGAAGTCAAACCGGACGGACATCTCATTGCTAAAACTGCACCTTGTCAAACATCTCCCGATCTTTTGCTCGTTTTGACTACACTTTTTTTTACTGTTCTCATGACTTATGGATGAATTAGAAGTTGCACCCTCTCGTTAGGGTGTCATATAACATAAGGGTTAAGATTGGAAAAAAAACAACTTAATATGGAGATTAATTTTTTTTGTCATAACTGAATCTAGTCTTTACTGCAAGCGAAAGGAAATAAAAACAGTCCATTCCTGTGTTTATTTATTTTTTTTTTTTTCTCGCAACTGAGTCTGGAAGAGGATCCGTTAAAACTTCAGGTGCTTATCAGCTGTTTTGCTTCTCAGTTCTGAAATATGAAGGCCTATGAATGTCCGTCAAATATTCTGGTGCTTATCAGTCGTCTTGCTTCTCAGTTCTGAGATATCAAGGACGCTGCTGACAATGGATGTCCGTCAAATCTTCAGGTGCTTATCAGTCGTTTTTCTTCTCAGTTCTGAAATATCAAGGGCGCTGCTGACGATGGATGTCCGTCAAATCTTCAGATGCCGTCTTGCTTCTCAGTTCTGAGATATCAAGGGCGCTGCCGACGGTGGACTGCTGGTCATTGACCGATCCAACCTAGGAAGGGAGAGACACGTGCCTGTCCTGAGGGCTCTCCCTGCTACCTATTACCTGTCCTCTCATCCAAACTGATTCCAATACCGGACACCTGCTGCCAACCACCCTTGTTATTAACGCCTCCATCTATAAATTGGCTGGAGATTGGTTCCAGCATTTACTATCCGTATCATCGCGTACTATGGGAGAAATGGCGTTTTTCTGAGGTCATGATGTAGTTAAGCTCTTCTCCTTAATAACCTTTAATAGGTATTTTCCAATGTAGACGGCAAATGATGATTCATGTGAAACAAGGACGCGCGTGCACTCACTGATAGGCATGTGATGTGGGTATAACAGGGGCTTTCTTATACCATTCATATTTGTACAAGTCACTTGAATGCATTTCATACTTGCATTACTTAGTATGAAAAAGTAATGTATTGGCATCAGTAGTTTTTTTTGTTTCGTTGTACAATTCAAGGAGTGACTTTCTTATACCCAGTAATGCCAGTATGAAATAAATTTAAGAGAAGAGGGAGGGGGAGGGAGAGTGATCAGATATTTTTTTTAAACCTTTTAATGAAAAAATTACCAATAATAAGGAAATATTTAAAAATTGGTTGCTATGTGTTACAATTTAAATATTACTTAGAAATATTTCGTAAGGAAGCTGAGGCAATTTATACGTTGGAAATTTAATAAGAAACATTTTTGTTAAGAACTAATTTTTCGACGTCTTAACCCTGGAGTGGTCGCGTGGTTGACATATGTCACCCACTTGCAGTATTTTTCGCATAACTCACTGCCTTCCCTAGACTACACCTCGAAGAGCCCAGTACCTGTCCATACATGTCTGACCATAAGCCCCAATCCTTCAGAGCTCACTCCGTGTCATTCTACACCCTGAACAGGTAACTTGTATTGCGCTGGTTGACAACTGTCCCCCACGCGACCTTTCTCGACCTTTCATTTAAGGTAAGTCTTTATTTCCATACAACATTTTATTTTCTTGTTTTATTATTTTTTTATACAAGTTACTCTTCCGTATACTTTTCTTGGCTTACCCAAGACATCATTTTTGATTTTTATAGATTTTATTTCATGTTTTTTTAGTTCTCTCATTTTATTTATTTTTGTATTTATTCTTATTTTAGGTCAATATGTCAGAGTTGAAGAAAAGAAGAACTGAATTCTCATCAGACCCCAACGTTTGGGTAGAGTGGTTCAATGAAGAAAATTCTTCTGATGAAGGTGATGCCGAGGAATCTGATTCTGGTGAGAGTGATCACATACAAGAGAGTGATCACGATACAGAGACAGTTCAGTCTGCTGATGAAGGTGAGAATGCTTGTGGATATCAAAGGTATAAAACCACGAGAAAATGGTGTGATAAATGCAATAAGTGGATGTGCACTGACCATATAAAAAATATTTGTCATGATTATTTCTAATTTTTTATTTGTCATTATTTTAATGTCATATCTTATTAATAAAATTTTTTTTCTTAAATGTTTCCTTTTATAAATACATCTACTATTCATAAAACTTATGTACAAAAAAGTTCAAATACAAAAAAACAAGAAAAAAGACTGGGTGACACCTGTCAACCACGCGACTAATCAAGTAACTATTGGTAACGCGACCACTCCAGGGTTAAAAAACTGCATACTGTAGGTGTAAGAAAGTAAAAATGAGACACAGTTCGTAAAGTATATCCCATTTCATTTAGCCTTGACTATGAGTTGGTGCACCTGTTGCAGGACACGCGCCGAAAGTATGAATAGAGACAGGTTGCAGAAGGGGGTCCCAGGTAGGAATCCTGTCCTATGGGACAGGTTCTTCCAATACAAGGGGGACAACCTTTCAGGAATTGGAGACAAGGACGATATATGTCCTGATCTCATTTTGATCTTCTGTTCCACCCACCGGTCGATCACGATCAGATTGACTATTGGTCGATGAGTCTGAAGGTTCAAACATCTCTTGAATGACCGTTAGGACCGTTGAAGACGTCTATGGGAATCTACCTGACTATGCAGCGCATCAGGTCAGGACCCCTCACCCTTCTATTCTTACGTCTTATATATTTTAACCCCAACTCCACCTGGTCGGCCCTTCTCTCCCTAATCTTGGCACGTTCAGGTCATGACCTCTACCTCAGTATGCACCCTCTATTGGTGTCTATACATTGACGATTCAGACAAATAAAATGCCGTCGGTGAATCACCGACAATTCACTTCCCCAGCACGAATTAATCAACTAAGTTTTTGCTCTCCCTCAACACCAATCGACCGTTTAGTTCAAATGAATAATAGACTAAAACAGGAACTTCTGCATTTTCATAATTCATTTCATGTAGATAATAATAATAATAATAATAATATTTATTTCAGTTAAAAATAAACATTTTTATAGGATACAACATAAGAATGTATACATTAAGATAGCTTATAAATTGGATACATAAACAGCTATATCTATTTGAGTCTGTCACACATCTGATTAGTAATAACAATACTATTAAAAACAAAAAAAAAATGAAATGAATAAAAAATAAATAATTGAAAGTATACGAGTACAATAATAAATACATTGGATAGAGTTTTTAATTTAATTAAAATTAAGATAAATATTTTTTATAACTCTTCATGAAGTGTCTTCATTTCGGGACGTTCTTACGTCCCTTCATCAGGTCCCAATGTGCGAAATAACGTAACAATAACAAGATTTATATTTAATATAAATACCAAAATTCTGGGGGTATTGAGGGTCAGTCAAAAAAAGTTCAGGGGTATTGACTGACCCTCAATACCCCCAGAATTTTGAAATCTACAGTCGCTAGCAAACATCTACAATAAATACCAAATTAAAAAAAAAGTATATTAAGCAAATATTAATCAATAAATTAAAAAATATAAACCAATAAATAAATCTACATAAAATAATAAGAGTTGAAGGCTCCGGTAGCTCAGTGGTATGCGTGCTTGACTTCTGAGCTAAAGAAAGTGGGTTCGTAACCCGACCGAGGCCCTTAGTTTATTTTATCTGGGAGGTAAAATAAACTTAAGCACGCCGTCATTCGGATGGGACGTTAAACGATGGTCCCGACCCAAGTCAGGTACTCGTTAAAGACCCCTACCCTAGGTGAATAAAAATTTAGGACTCCCACAGTAGAGTCGGGCTCATGTCCACCAGAGTGATGAAAGAGCGCTCTGGTAGTAGGGTGATATGACCTCGTAGTTAAAGCCCGGGCATGAGTCCTAACCCAACCTAAAAGAATAAGAAGAAAAAGAAAAAATATATATGTAAAAAGATAAGAAACAATTTAAAAAATAGAATGAAAAAAAATACATAAAAGTATTTACCAAGAGAAATAAAATAAATTAGAATATAAGAAATGAAAAAATAATGATTAAACATAACGTAGATTCGACAGACCGAATGGCAAACTATAGATACTTCGCCGCTAATAATTGACAAGATTTGATGTGAGGTGAAATGCGAACACAATTATTGATCAAATACATAATATAAAAAACGACCTGTATGATTATTAATTGTTATTTGTTTTTTATTTATATAAGTTGACGTTAGTGAAAGACTCCATCTTGTTTGTCAACCAAGAAATTTGCATCTTTATAAAAAATGTCACAACAGTTTACTTCTAAATGACCACACAAACCTTCTTTTCAATTCTCTAAATAATCTTTTTTCCGAAACAAAAAATGCCTGTGTGTATCACCTGCTATGTACTTCCCCAGTACTAATATATAATTAAGTTTCCGCTCTCTCTCCAAAGCCAATCAACCGTTTGGGCTGAAACTCAATATTTGATTTAAATAGTGGCTTCTGTATCCTCTTATACTTTTTGTGTCGATACATTCATTATCTCAGCAGTTATTAGGGTATTTGAGTCCCCTTTTCTTTCGATTTCGCTGAAAATTAATAAGTGTTGTGTTAATACATTCATTACTATGATAGTTATTATTTTGAGCTGATCTCTCTTTCTGATCCCCCCTTCCTTTTGGGCGATTTGGCTGAAAATCAATAAGTGTCGTCCATAGAGAGTTCTGGATACAAATATAAAATTTCGTGTAGATACATTCATTCTGTCAAGATTTATCGTGTTCACAGACGTAAAAAGACTGATTTTTCTTTAATTTTTGGAATCAGGAATTGGGAAAACTTGATATTTCGTTGAAAACTCAGCATCGAATTGTGTCTTATTTCATAACTCTCTCTTTACTACGTTTAGTTGAGGAAGTAAAATTGATGACGGTGGTCCATACAATCTCAGATGTCATTAAGGGAAGGGAAGAAAATGAAGATAAGCTTATTGCAAAGGAAATTG
The DNA here is from genome assembly GCA_963662175.1 of Aradus depressus. NCBI lineage: Eukaryota > Metazoa > Arthropoda > Insecta > Hemiptera > Aradidae > Aradus > Aradus depressus. The sequence goes on from OY759218.1 coordinate 35,486,334, forward strand.
CATTTGCAGCAGTAATGCAAAGAGGGATATCGACTGTCCTTAGAGAAGGCAATATTCCATCAAAATTAATGAGAATATTTTCCATTTAAAAATTAAAATAAGAATCATTAATTTAAGACCAGACAAAGAAAGTGCGGAGTTCACAAATTTTGAAAATTGAGCTATTTAATTATTCAGTTTGGATTTTAATTCATTCCTATTTCAATTTAAAAATTCACGATATATATATGGAAAGAATAATATGATTTGGCCATACCAGGACTTTTTTTTATACCAAGCACTATTGTTCAGATGAGGACACCGGTAGCTCAGTGGTATGCGTGCTTGCTTACTGAGCTCAAAATCAGGAATTCGAATCCCGGCACAGGACCTTAGTTTATTTTATCTGGAAGGTACTTAATAAACTTAAGCATGCTGTCCTTCGGATGGGACGTTAAGCGATGGTACCGAGCCTGTACGATGTTCGGTACCTACTCCTTAAAGATCATACAAGGTGAATAAAAATCTAAGAAAGGCAAAATTTAGGACTCCCATAGTAGAGTCGGGCTCATGTCCACCAGAGTGACGTAAGAGCGCCCTGGTAGTAGGCGATATGACCTAGTTGTCACAATAACTATCTACAATGCAGATACCTGTCCCTCACTTTCCCAATGGCTCCATGTCCAAAGTTCAAATCGAAAATATCAAACGATAAAATATTTAATATAAAAATATCTGACGACGAAATAACAAACGACAAAATTCTTAACTACAAAATACACAAACGTCAAATAATTTTTATAACTGGCATACATATGTATATATACATGTAAATGTATCAAATTGTCATAAATAATAAGTATTACCATTACATTCCACGGAAGACGTCTGTATTTTTCCAGGACAGTGCGAATCTTTATATTTCACACATCGGCCAATAACACTAACATCATTTTTAAATAAAAACGAATACACAAAGCCACCGTCAACTAACAATTTCTTGCCTTTTTGGCATAAAATAAATGTAAGAGGCATTTTTGGAATAAACAAATGAAAATGAGAAAATAATTATAATAAACAATATGAATTAAATAATACTAAACATAAATAAACCAATAAGACTAAAGACAACCACGCCTGGACACATCTCAGCTTGATAAGCCACGAAATAAACAAATTCAATATATCACAATACAGACAATAAACTAAAATCAGCATATAACCATTGAATAGGCCTATTATTCTGATTTTGCAGGTTTTCGATTTCGTAAAGAGAAAAACAAGTCATACGTATTAAACTAGGCATAAACATTCCATTTCAAACTAAGTGAGTCATAATAATTATTTTAACGACCAATATTATTAAATCGATATTACATAATATGATATTTAAGTTTTAGATATTATACACCATGATATTTATAAATTAGGTATTTTTTCGTTTGATATTTTGGATTAGATATTTAGACGTGATACCGTACAAAGGTGGTTGGTATATTTTCATCATTTTCAACAAAAACTACCATTAATAAAAATATATTTAATAATTCATTGCCAAGTTATTCAATTTAAGCATTATTTAGAAATATTTTCTAGGGAAATTCATTGTTCGTTTTGGTTCTATCTCAAATCTGGAGGCATTTTGTTAATTGGATTTTTTTTTTTTTTTTGCTGCTCTTACGTACGATGCAAATTAGCCATGACTCTTATATAACGGTCTTACCTAGTTATTTACGACATCCATGACCCCGAGAGGGAGTTCTCTATCTACGAAATAAAACTCACTCCCGGTCGGGATTCGAACCCGCAAACTATGGTAAAAACCATGCGACCAAAGCCCTACGCTTCAGCCCACACGACCACGATGGCTCCCAATTGAAGATTTAATAAGAAACATATAAGAGTAAGAAACAATTTTTCTACAAAACTAAAAGTTTTCAGGTAGGTAAATGAAGAAATGAGTTTTGAAACGACTTTTAGCACGGTTTTCGGCATGTATATCAGAAACTAAACAATGTAAAGCCATCTTAATTTTCGTCCGATTTCTGCTAAAATCTAATCAAATCTAAGTTAGCACATGTGACATTTCCATTTTAAATTTCAGGCTCATAACAGACGTCATCGCGAAAATGGTTAAAACATATTCAATGGACATTGAAACATGAAAATCTCGAACTCAGATTACAACTACATATATATATATATATATATATATATTACAAATAAAGAAATATGTAATATTGTATATGAGAGTAATAAGTAGAAAGTAAAAAACACAAATAATAATATTTAAAGAATTATAGAATGGTTGATACTCAAAATTTAAGATTAATCTTAAGAAAATTTAAACTAATTAGTTAAACTAAGTTATCTAAACTTGTTTTCTTCAACTAGATCATAAGTTTCCTCAACATAGTAATAATAATAATAGTCACAGTAATATAAATGTGCAAATAGAATTGTTAGATATGATTATGTAGTTTATATATAATTTATGTAACTTATAAATTTAACTTTTTACCATAGTTTTTTTCTAGTGTGAGTCATGGAAACTTAAAATATTATACTAATAGCACAACTTCAACTAAACAGTTATGTCTAAACATTAGTATAATATTTAGAAATTATTATTTTGTATTATGATATAAATTAACAGAATGTAAGTTCAAAAAAGCTCCCACAGATCTCAGTGCTGCATGCTCATTCATTACAAAATTCAGGGAGGAAAAGTAAAATATGAAAAATAATCCATAAATTTCCATTTTGAACTCAATTTCAATTTATAATTGGGAAAAATGATCCTTATATATTTAACTTAAATAGTCAATACAATTTATAATTGGGAAAAATGATCCTTATATATTTAACTTAAATAGTCAATACAATTTATAATTGGGAAAAATGATCCTTATATATTTAACTTAAATAGTCAATACAATTTATAATTGGGAAAAATGATCCTTATATATTTAACTTAAATAGTCAATACAATTTATAATGTAAAAAGTTCATAAAGATGTTATTTTTTTCATAAATATTTCAAATACCTACCAAAATTCTATGAAACATTTCTTATTTTCTAATTTCTATTAAACGACATTCATTTATGTAGTAATTTACTGGTCGTTATTATATATATTAGTTATTAACTTGTAGGTAATTGTGTATTATTTTTTGTGAATTTAGTGAAAGAAGGTATATATATATATATATATATATATATATATATATATATATATATATATATATATATATATATATATATATATATATATATATATATATATATATATATATATATATATATATATATATATATATATATATATATATATATATATATATATATATATATATATATATATATATATATATATATATATATATATAATTATATATTATCATCATTGTTATTCATTAATTAATTTATTAATAAAATGATATTAACTTAAATATAACTTTTTTAACAAGCATTACTCCTTTTCTTAGCGTCTATTCAGTCAACAAATTTACTTATATACCCGATTGAAAATAAGAAAATAATTTTTTAGAAAATAAATAAATAATTTTTTATAAGGTTAATGTTATATTTATTGTTTATTGATGTATTTATTTAAACCCATCGTGACGCATGAATGGACGCATTACTGCAACTGAAAAGAATCGAATAATGCATCTGGAGTCTTGGGTTAAAACAGGACTTCCAGGCTCGAGGCAAAATGCAGCCATCTCCTATACTTACAAGACCATTCGGCCTATATACGTCTAAGCATACCTGGTCTGGTGAAAAACTTGAAGGGTTCCAGAAGCTGCAAAATAAAGTTTTGCCATGGTTCCTGAGGAACAAGCAGCTTCATGAAGAACTAGGCATGTCATTTGTTGAAGACTTCGTAAAAAAAGCTACCCAGGAGTTCTTAGATTTTCCAAAAACTGCTGCAGGTCCAGCCTATTACGAAGTAGACAAGACTACTCCAGCCCCAAGACTCAATCCACGGCTCCCTTAGAGACCAGGTATTCACATTTACTCGTTAGCTATTCTCGGAGTTATCTTTTATTTTTATCTATTTGTTCATTTCTGTAAGCAGTCCTAGGTGGTTCTCAAGACGACAACAATCTGTTATTCAAGATGGTATTTATTTTATGTCTATATTTATACCTACTAGCATATCATGTAATATGCTAAACTAATAAAATAAATAATTTAAAAAATATATATTTAAATATTTTGTTGATTTTTTTGTCACGATGTGAATTAGCTTAAATTATACAGAATGCTAAAAGGGAAAATAAATAACTGTAACATTAAAGCGTTTACATAAAAACAATAAAAAAATTGCGCTTTTTTACTCGAAAAATTTACATAGCTCCATAAAATTCCTCTTATGAAATCTCAATATCTAAAAATTGGGATATTAGGGGCTGTAAAGGCATGGGAAGATCACTCTATCGGTCAAACGGGGAACAACCAGAGGCATTGGAAGAAAATTGTATTGAGGGGAAGTGGGCAGGGGGGACAAACAAAAATTTGAGAAGAGATTCTCACTTATTGAGGAAATCAATTTTTCTCGAGATTTTCTTTTAAAGAATACTGGGTATAAATGCTTTGTTAACAATTAAAGCAAGAAAAAGTGATGAAGGTACAAACCTTCAACAGAAAACCGCATTAAATTATTCTTAAAAAAATGATACCGTAAAACATTTTTTTAAAAAATTTTATTATTTATTTTTAATTTTTTGTACCAATAACGGTTACAAATCACATTCTCACCTATATCTCTTCTTAACATCATTTCATATTTTTTCATATTACTGGCTATACGAAAATAGTGTGAGTTGGCATCAGCGGTATGTTATTTGTTTCATTGTTCAGTAATTCTGAGAGTGACTTTCTTATACACAGTACTGCCAGTATAAAATGATTTTGAAAAGGGGAGAGAGTGATCTGTAAGCTTGGTTAGCCTTGTAATGGCCACATCATAATATATATATTTTTATTATTTCTCATAAAAACTACCAATAATAAAACAATATTTTTAATTCGTTACTATGAGCTACAATTTAAACATTACTACGAAATATTTTTTACTGAAATTTATTTTATTTTAAATTTTTTGAGGCACTATAACTTTTTTATATCTATCTCTATTTCAAGAACATTAGCAATAGGAAATTTAATACGGCACAATATTTTGGTGAGAGGTAAATCAAGGAAAATTCTAAAAGTATGTGTTTCAAAACATTTCAAGTTTTTGGAATGTATATAAAAAACCGGACGACCTGTAAAATACAGTATTCTATATAAAATGTGTCTTTTAGTATTCTTTACAACTTTTAATTGAAATGATGATTGATTAGGTCATAAATATAAGACATATCTTATAAAAAGTACTTAGGCTGCGAAGAAAAGTGGTCTCATTTTTTGTCCGATTTCTGCCAAAATCAAACCAGATCTAAGTTATTACACGTAATTTCTCCATTCCAAATTTCATGTTCATAACAAGAATCAATTCTATGTTAGAGCGCTCACTACATTCCATCACATATACACACACACGCACAGACATCATAGCATCAAAACGTATTCAGGGGATCTTGAAACCATTGAAAACTCCATCTACCATACTAATTGTAAGTATAAGAAAGTAAAAACTAAAATAAAAGAAAAAATAATTCAAAGAAGAAACATGAATTATAAGAAAACATAAGTGAAAATCTGTTTTTTATTAGTATATTATATTTTATTATTATTAAAACTCTTTTTGGAAACTACTGTATAAATCAAAATTTCATATAAGACCAGCTTCAAATCATTTCAACAGGAATGTTTTTTGTACTATAGATAATAATAAATAAATCTGTGGAGGCCCAGGTTCTACAAGGACCATAGCCCCAGGGAAAGTAAGTAAAGTAAGATAATAATAAATTCTATTACAATTTCAGGGTACTACATAATTGTTCAATGTATTACTTTCTTATACTGTAGGTATATAGTAATAAGTATCCAATTCCAATTATTTGCAATTAAGTTTCAGCTCTCGCTGAAAACCATCCTTCTTCTTTGCCCAATCTAGCTGAAAATCAGTTGGCTTCTTATTTCTGAACTTCTCAATCCACACATAAAATTTCATATCGATAAGTTCAGTTCATCGAAAGCTTTGATGTTATGGCTGAAATTCAAAAGTGCAATATTCAAGGTCTTTTAAATTCAGATATATACTTTTGTGTCGATGTATTCAAACCATCATAGTTATTATGGTTTTTGATCGTCACTTTCTCTCGATTTGGTTGAAAATAAATAATTCGCCTATCATCTGAGAAGTCTGAATACACATACTAGTGTTGCTGATTATCCGAAATCAAGATTTGGGTAACTAATTTTAATTTTTTTAATATCACAGAATTTCGTTCAATATTTATTTACGTATATTTTTACATCGTTGTACTTCGAAGAAACAATATTAAGAAGCTATAAAAATCAAAAAAATCCGGATATCCTGAATCCGACGTTTGGATGTTAGCTCTGGATATCCGGATGTCTAAAACTTCCACTTCATTCTTTCAGCAGGTTATCGTGTTCAAAGACATGCATTTTTTACTGGTATACAAATTATAGGGGAAGTTATTTAATCAGTCAATAATTAGATGTTAATTTTTTACAGGAATTTTATGTCTTCCGACGCGTTATCACGTCTACGTCTATATCTAGGGTATCTGTGAACGCGATAACTGCCGATGTAATGAATGTATCGACACGAAATTTTATATGAGGATTCAGATGTGACTGATTAAGACGCCTATCAATTATCAGTCATATCGACTAATGGGAAGAGGGGAATTAGAGGGGAGGATTAACTCAAAATTACGTGTTTGTACGTGGATCCAGAACTCCGTAAGGACGACGCGATAGGTTTCAGGCAACGGGTGAAGAGCATCAGAGGAGGGTGGAGAAAGAACTTTTATATAATAATTGCAACTAACCATTTTTTGCCAAATTGGCCGAAAAGGGTTAAAAATAAGAGTGAAAATTAGTTGATTACTAATAATTCGAGCTAAGAAAATACATTGCCGTCATTTTTGATTCAGGGAAAACAAGAAATTGTGATGAAAAATCAACATTGAATTTATGACTAATTACATAACTTCCCCATCGTGAAAAAAATTTTTGGATAAACTCGACAGGGTCACTACCTAGCGGAGAGTAATAGAAGCTTACGGTCTGTCTCAGAAGGTGGCGCTCCAATGGGGCATTTTGAAAATTACATTCTGTTAGGGAAGGTGTCAGGAAATAAAGATTGGAGATTTTGGTTGCATGGTGAGTAGCACCGCTGCCTTCCAATGATAAGGTAGGGAGTTCGAATCCCTCCTTCGGCATTTACATGAACAACGCTGACTCCCTGTTGGGCCTGTTGAAGTATTCCGAATAAGTGAAATTGCAGGATAAGAGAGAGTTAACAATTTTAACTAGGGATTTAATAACACCATCATCTCAGTCACAAAAATGTATCTATACTTAATAAAACAACAAAATACATACAATTAAATGTGTAATACGTAATTTTCTTTACAGGGAAAACAATATAACGAATTAGCAACCAGTAAAACTTAAGCTAATTCACATCGTAAAAAAAAATTAATAAAAAATTTAAATAAATAACTACATCAATAAACATTAATAATTAATATAATTTTAATAATTAATTAATTAATTAATGAAATATAAATAACAATTACAACGATAATATATAACTTCTTTCATTTAATTCACAAAAAAATAATACACAAATACAAGATAATAACTACAATATGTACAATAACGACCAGTAAATTACTAAAAAAATGAATGAGGTTTATTAAAAATAAGAAAACTGAAAGGTCTTGGAATTTACGTCGAACTTCTCAATGTTTTTCACGAAAGATATTTCAATAAAAAGTAGAATAGATGTGTTGTGGGTATAACAGGGTCACGGGACCAAGAAAATTGAGGCGTTGACAATGAAAAGGAGGTAAGTGCCAAAACTGAAATTTTCCAAGAGAAGCAAAAAACCAATTTGAGGCATGAATAAATAACATGAACACGGCATCTTGTGACATCGCTCAAAACTAAACGAGAGGAGATAAGAACTTACCTCCTTTTCAAAGCTATTGGCCTTGGAACATAGAATCGTTTCAGTGAAAAAACTCATTTTCGGCAACTATGGCACTTACCTCCTTTTCATTGTCAACGCTTCAATTGTCCCTTTCACATGGGTGTCTGTTGAGGGTTTGAAAAAAAAAACTTGATACGTAGGTACATATACAAAACGTTTAAATTGCTTTAATGTTTCATACTACATATATAGGTAACGAACATTATAATTAGATAAAACACACATTATAATAGCAATTTGAATTTATTATACCTTACTTTTTATCATCTTTCAATATGGTATTTTGAGGCAATTGAGGTATATTTATTTTAAAAACAATAATTCTTTATTTCATTAGCCTTTTCGACTTCTTGTCATTTTCAATTCTAAATACAGAATTATCCATAATTTACTCTTCTAATAATATATTCTACAACTAGATTGTTGACAAATTTTATACTATTTCACATTTGTCCAAATTTCACCCTTACATTTTTTAAAAAACCTATATTATAAATATTGATAATATTGTTTTTTTTGGGGGGTTTCACAGTGTTAGGTAATCTCAGATAACCTGAGAATTTAATAATAATAACAACCTAGCAAACCCAAATATCACAAGTAAACGGTTATGCGTTGGCAATGTCTTAAGCCGAAATAGATATATTTGTTGTCAATAAATAATATATTTGTTATCATATTGTTACAACCAATAATATAATGTTTTTAGCCATTTCAGGAGATACCGAACAACTTATTTAATTTTTAAATTAAAAAATTAATTTACAAATGAATACGAATCGAAGCATTTCAACAACAAATTCGAAAACTACAATCGACGCTGTATTCTCGCGGTATTTAGACACTACAATCACGGTTGTATATATCTTATATTAGCTATCACAAACCTATAATTTCATGATATAAGTGAAATTGAAGAAGGATAAATTTGAAAGTATAATTCCTCATACTACTTTTCTTATTGTAACATTATAAAACAAATTTTAATCAAAATCAGTGCATGACTTCAAATTTTTGAAACTAAAGATGTTTACTCATCAATTCTCTTGAGTACGAAGTCATTTACACATTATTTTTCATTTATTTATTTTACAATACTACATTATATAACTATATTATCTGTGTTTGATCCGTGAATGGTGGTTTCCTTGGTTGAGATCAGCTAGAGTTGCCCCGTGCTCCTGATGAATGGAAAGCCTGGTGTCAATACATCAGGATAATCTTGGGGGAGGGGGTTATGGTGAGGGGGGGGGGGGGGGGGGCCTTGATTGGGAGGGACACCAGCCTGCAGGCTACGGTAAGCTAGTATAGCTGGCCTCCGGAGCAAACCCTCCCTGATTGATGGTGTCTCCCTGACCGACACGGATCGACAAATTAACCAATCCCAAGCTTTATCTCACCCCGCACAAACCTAACCCAGTCCCATCACCGCCATTTTTATAAACTTCATATTAGCATCACATTTTATGGCCCTTTTTATAATTATTAATAGATTTTATGAAATGAAATAAAATGAAAAAAAATTTGTTTATTCTGGGACCGAGGTCCTCTATGAATAAATACATGCAGTCAAAAATAAAAGAAACAATTAAATAAAGTATCAGAAAAAATACAAAAATAAATAAAATAGTGCTACAGTAGATAAACTACAAATATAGATAAATTAAAATGAAAGTGAACAGCTTAGAAGAAATATACGAAAATAAATATATCTATATAAATATCCAATATAATAAAATGAATTAATAAAAGTGAACAGAGCATATGCATTAAATGAAAATGAAAAATTATCTTTATTCTGGGGCATACGTCTTCTAAGAATAAGTACGTAAGAAGATAAACCAAAGAATTCAACCAATTGAGAATAAAGAAAAAAAGGAAAGAGGCCGCTAAGGATTAATTAAAGAAATATAAATGTTAATAGAAAAAAAAAAAAAAATGATAATAAACTAGTGAAAAATAAAAAATAAAAGAAAAACGAAAAATTGTTTAGAAAACAAAGTAAGAATAATAATGTAAACAATAATGAGTTATATCAAAATTATAAAGAAAATCTGAGGTCCTAGGAAGATGAAACAACAGAGTAACAGTGGAAAGAGAGACTTTTAGGAAGACGAGAACTATCTCATAGGAGCTAGCCTTAGGAATCAGAGGTTTCCTGGTTAGGAGATAATGGAAAAGTAGGGACTTGAATGAATGAAGAGTAGGAGCATGGCGAATCTGGAGAAGGAGAGAGTTCCAGAGGGAGTTAGCCTGGATAAGGAACGAGTTGTGGTACGTTGTCCTAGTAAAGTAAAGATCAGAGGGACCGGATCTAGTGACTTTCTGCTGGATATGGGATTTAAATTGGAGCATTTGGAAAATACAGGAAGTCTTCGGGAAGTAGTAATAGTTTGATAGAGGAAGGAGCCTAGGAAATATTGTCATCGAGAGTATGATTTTTATAGGGATTTAGTAAAAACAAAATACTTACTTAACATTCATATTATCTATAAAGTGATATCCGAGTGATTTAAAAAAAAAAAAAAAACTTTATTTTAAAATAAATCATCTAATTACTCATAAACGCTAAGTGAAAGATATGTCCACTCGATGGGAGTCAGACAAAGAGTGATCTGTGCACAGACATGCACTGTGTTCAGAGCGAGAGGGGAGATGTTAGGGCTGAACTTCAGACCAGGTAGAGCGGACCCTGAGGCCCAGATCTGTTCCCTATGTAACCTGAGAGCTGTGGAGGACACTTTCCATTTCCTGGGGGTATGTTCTGTCCTGGCCGAGTGGAGGCTGAGGTACCTGGGCAGAGCTAGCTTCTTTCTGGAGGTGTCCATCATCCAGATACTCAATGGAAAGGATTGACACTCACTCTGTCTAGTCATACAGGATGCTAACAAATACAGAAAATTTCTTGTTGAACAATTTTATTATTAAATAATATATTTAAAAAACCCTTTACAGTTTCATACATGTTGTTCTTTGTTTTTCTTATTACTGTAGGTACCTATAGTTTAATGTTCCACTTTAAGTTATTACTATTTATATTTTCTGTCTATTTTTCTTATTACTATTATTATTTTTCTGTTTACTTTCTTTATTTTATTTTTATATGTCTTATTGGTACAATTGTACAGGAATTTTCTTTGTTTAGAATGAACTTTCAATATTTATTTTTGCTTTTTATGACTCTTCTAAGTTGAGGAACGCGGACATATTGTGGAAACTTGTAATAAATGAATAAAACAAACTTATTTTTGAAATATTGTCTATTCCACTAAAGATATATATATATATACATATAACTACCGGTTTCGGCTTCATACCATCGTCAGGTCTAGTTATGAACTGTTATTATGAAAAGTTATTTTTTAAAAACTACTTTGTTGAAATCAGAACTTAATTATATGAAAAACTTCACAAAAGACGACCCACAACAGTTTATAACCATACTTATTCACAATAGACTGATGTGACTTCTATCCTTACCCCTGCTACAGAAAAATTATGGAAATTAAGATGCGCCCTACGTCGTATCTAGATCAGTTTTCAATGATTTTGTTTCCGAACTAGACCTGACGATGGTATAAAGCCGAAACCGGTAGTTATATATATATATATATATATATATATATATATATATATAACGTCACAATATATAATATATATATATTGTGACGTGTAGAATGGGGGGGTCACAAAGAATAAAAGAAATTGTTATTCTTTATAAAAATAGTAGAAACAAAATAGTAAGTACAAATAAATAAAAAAGTACATCTTGGCAAAAGATATTAAAATTTAAAAAAAAAATTTGATTAACTGTAAAATAAAAGACAAACCTGATGACATTTGGTGGGGGAAAAGATGGCGAGAAGGGCAGAAGAAGCCGACTCGTGGTAGTAGGGTTTTGTAGGATCTTGGAGGAGGTGTGGTGATTTAGAGGATCTTGGAGGAGGTGTAGTCTGTTTTTGGAGGAACTTGGAGGAGACGTCGTGTGTTTTGGAAGAGCGTAGAAGGAGGGTGTATGTTTAAGAAGAGCGAGGAAGAAGGTCCTGCGGAGAGTATCCCCGAGAAGATGGAAGATAGACAATATTTCAAAAATAAGTTTGTTTTATTCATTTTTTATGACTCTCTCTCCTGACAGACGGCTTTGGCCCTAACTGTATTGTGTACTCGAATGCCTTGTAAGTGCATGTGTAAATAAAATATATATTCATTCATTCCTTCATCTGTGCACAGAAAGATGGATGGGAACTTTGGTCTCCAACTTGGTAAACAATTCTTAGAAAATCTAGGAATAAATAAGATATAGCTTCCAGCTACCAAGAGGACGCAGAGTGTAGATCTTGAGAGACGAAGAACACCCAGCAGTAACACCTCAGGGTAAAATTAAAACATAATGAATGGGGGTATGATGATGGTTTCAAGAAGTTTCAAGTTCAATTGAAGTTTCAAGAAGTGGTGATTGTAATTTGCGATTATGTAAGTTACGGTTCCACCTCCTCTTCAGTCTCCTGGGTGGTGAAGAAACTGAGTGTATGTATGGATTGGTGTGTGAATGCAATTTGCTACGGAAACGTCTGTAAAGGTCCTGAATTGTGTCGTGTAATGTGTTTATTATGGGGTCATTGTGTAGTGTTTTGTTACTTATGTATGGTGGGCATTGTGTAATGAGTCTGAGTATCTTTGACCAGAATTGCTTCATACGTTTCAGATCCGAAAAGAATTTTGCCATATATCCAGAGTGGTTTGAGTAGGTACATACATGTAGCAATTAGGCTTATATGTAAAGGATAGTTTTGATTGTGCAGAAGGGGATAGTAATAATAATAATTTGTATTGTTTAAAGGGATCACCCCTATACAATTGAGTCAGTGACCATTACTTTTACAATATTGATATTAACATTTCCAAAATTATATATTGGTCAACTGGACAAAAATGACATATATACAGGAACCTTTAACAAACTAAATAAATAACATAAATAAATAAAGTATAAATAAAATAAGTAATTACAAATTAATAATAATAATAACGTAACAGACAGTAAATATGGAGTGGAGATGTAGGTATTGAATATCAATATACTATGGAAGTTAAATACATTATTCATTAACAATGAATGATCTAGGTTTCAGAGCGCTGATTAGATAATGAAAAATGTTTGAGATACCATTCTTATTATGGGCCAGAAGTAATGTGTGAAAGTTGGATCGGTCTATACTGGTACTCTGAGGCAGGAAGTGGCTTCTAATGGGGGAGTAGATCGGACAGGATATAAATAGGTGGTATAAGTCATCCAATTCGTTTCTGTTGCAGATCGTACAAAGTTCCTGGGGATTAAAGGTGTATGCAATATTTTTGTAACTGATTTTTAGATAGTCACTTTCCAGTGACGGGAGTTGTGCCAGTGCTTTGATGTGTGAGAAAGGAGCATTCAGGTTTAGGTATGGTTGGAGTTGATCTGGGTTGTAAATATTGGGATAAAAGGTGTTGAAACGGCATTCTAAAAGGTAATATTTATCTCTATTCTTCAGATGGTTCACAAATGCATCCGAAACCCTGGGCAGGGAGTTTTTTATCTTTACCTGATCCAATATATTTAATAATTCTCCCTCCCCAATTTCATTCAAAATGCTTTTTACTTGGGACACCCAATTGAATCTCGTGGCACAGAAGAAACAATAGGTATCGGATTCAAATTTTTTATGGAAGCAGTTTTGGACCCATGTTAATAGCAAACTTTTTGTTCAGTATTAAATTTCCTATAAGATCCTTAAGTATCGACGTTTCAACTTGTTACACCCTGTATCTAGTGTACCAGTTTCGGCTTATACCATAATTAGCACAAAGTTCAAAAGTGGCATTTAAGTTTTTTAGGTTGGCATATTTATACTTACAATTCTGAGGCTCTGCCCCGTCCTTAGGGGAAGCCAAAGTCCTGCCTAGAATTAATTATAACTGTGAAAATATTTGAACTTAAACATAAACAACTTCTAAGTTGAGGAACGCAGACATATTGTGGAATTTGTAATAAATAAATAAAACAAACTTATTTTTGAAATATTGTCTATTCCACTAAAGATATTTATAAAACTACCGGTTTCGGCCTCACACCATCATCAGGTCTAGTTATTATTTTATTTTTTATCTATGAATATCTTTAGTGGAATAGACAATTAGTCAATAATAGTGGAGACAATAGACAAATAGACAATAGTGGAATTTCAAAAAATAAGTTTGTATTATTTAAACATAAACTTCATGAAGTTAAAGACGATCCTTAATCTAGGAAATATATATATTTATATAGCACAAGACTATATAAAAAAAATTTAAATTACTATATAAAATAGGAACAAAACTGAACTAGAATAACATCTAAAATAGATAGGTAAGTAAAAAAAAGATAAACAATACCAAAAATATCTGTCTCGATTGTCTTTACAAAGCGAGTTAAACTTCATGCAGATGGGCACTAAACTGGTACACTAGATACAGGGTGTAACAAGTTGAAACGTCGATACTTAAGGATCTTATAGGAAATTTAATACTGAACAAAAAGTTTGCTATTAACATGGGTCCAAAACTGCTTCCATAAAAATTTTGAATCCGATACCTATTGTTTCTTCTGTGCCACGAGATTCAATTGGGTGTCCCAAGTAAAAAGCATTTTGAATGAAATTGGGGAGGGAGAATTATTAAATATATTGGATCCGGTAAAGATAAAAAACTCCCTGCCCAGGGTTTCGGATGCATTTGTGAACCATCTGAAGAATAAAGATAAATATTACCTTTTAGATTGCCGATACAACACCTTTTATCCCAAGATTTACAACCCAGATGTACAAAATAATAGTGATAAAAAGAAAATAAGAAGAGTATTAATACTGCAGAGAGAAAAAAATAAATAAAAATAATATTCACATTTGTGATTTTGATTGTATAAGGAGATTCTGAATTTATAGTAATATATATATATTTTACATAGCTTTATTATAAAGCCACTTAATTAATTATTAATTTATTTGCTGATTATTATTGTAAACAATTTTTCCCTAATATTAACCATAATATTCTTTATGCAAACATATTTTACGAGTCGAGCTTTGTGAGCTGTGAATAATATATAATAATAATATGACAAAAAGAATAAATATGAAATGGGAATGCAAGGTTTGAGCATGAATATGAGGAACATAGATGCACAAATACTAAGGAAAATTCCTATTGATTTTCAGCCAAATTGGCAAAAGGGAAAGGGTGATTAGGAGGTACGCTAAACACAAAAACTCTAATAATTAATGATTGTATTGACACAAAATTTAGAATGAGAATTGAGAAGCCACTATGTAAATCGAATACTTTAGCCCAAACAGTCTATTGGTTTTGGAGGCAGAGCAATTGGTTAGTTCGTACTGGGGAAGTACATAGCCAGTGAATCATCGACGCCTCTTTTTTTTAACTTCTTGTCCTTCCTTTCGGCGAATTTGGGAAGATCCCTTATAAAATAATTTCTTAATGTTCGACATGGCTTGCCTATCTCATTCAATGCAGGATTATTTGTTAAATAAAGGAACTACCTTTCATGAGCAGCATCTAAGACTTTCACAAGAAGTCGTAGAGCTAACAATTTGGCAAAATTTGTCAGGGAACATCCATTTTAAATCTTTTTATATTTTCTTTTTGACAGTCAAACCGGTAGAATCAATAGTGTAAACATTTTTGATTTGATCTTCAATTTGCTTTATATTTCCTTAGATATACTGGATGTGGAAATCCGAAATTTTCCCTACCCAGGTTTAATTAGATCAAGTATTCCTTAGGCATCGCACAGGCTTGGGATTTATCGTCCCCTCCTTGTAGATAAAGAACCTAGGGACCTCAGCCGGGTTTGAAACCGCGATCTTGAGCTCATCACACAAATACGCTACTGACGCACTCCTTATGGTTCCTTAAAAACTTGTCGAATAGGAAAAAAAATAAATATATATATATAGTAATTCGTTTTATTCGATCCATACGATTAAACAAAAAAAAATTTTCTATGTTTATTTTCTAACAAATTTTCGGATTGGAGAAATCAAAACACAGAATTTATTGTTTTCTTCAGTCAAATATTCTATTTACGTATCTATTTATTACGTTTATTTAAATCAGTAAATTTTATGAAAACGATGGGAAGTATAATAAAATAATATATGGCAATATGTATAAGGTAAGGAAATACTGCAAAGAATTAAAAAATAAAAATAAAATAAAATAAAAATAAAAATGTCTTTTTAAAATGGTGCAAAAAATATACGAAATAATCCATATTATTTATACACAATATGTAAAATATTTACAAAGTAGTAATAATACAAAAACAAAGTTACAAAATATTAATAAATACTAATATTAATAAATAATAAAATAATTCAGCCCGAGATCCCTGAAACACAATCGACATGAGGCCATCCTCATTCTTCCAGTTTAATGAAGGTAGAGCAGGTCAGGGTAGCCCAGGTAATCTCCCGTACATTTTGCTCTACCAGCCTCTGACCAGCTGTGGTGGCAGACTGAGTGGGACAGGAAGATCTGTATGTGAGTGAATACATGATAGAGGTCATTACCATCACTTCCTAAGTAGTAGCTACATACTTTAACGTAACAGGTCTCTTGCCAGTACCACTTCAATCTTCGGGGAGGACTGTTGGGATGGGAATGGGATGACAAAGATTGTGCACCTATTACCTAAGGCGGTAAGCTAAACAAAACAAACTAAGATTATAAGTTGTATGATAAGTTAGATATGAATTGCGTACTTGGAGAGAAAAGACCACATGCAGGCAGTCGAAGATGTTCCTGGGAGGGGAGTCCAGGGTTCTGAAAGACGGGATCCTGAACCTCAAAAGGAACGAGCTCAGGCAACTGACTGGAGTTCTCACAGGACATGGTCCATTCAATAGACACCTACACACTGTGGGAGTCAGGGACAGTCCTACCTGCGATAGATGTGGGGAAGAAGACAAAACGGCGGCACACTTCCTGGGCTTCTGCTCGGGATATGCGCGAATGAGATTCCGCATCTTTGGTAGAGATGTAATCGCAGAGGAAGACTTTAGAAGATTGGACTATAAGAGCATTCTCAGGTTCATTAAGGAAACTGGGAGACTGAGCACTCCATGAAGGGCTTTGTTCAAGTAGTATAAGTATAAACATACAGTTAATATAATAAGGGGGAAGCCCAGCGCTTCTAGGGAAGGGAAAAGAGCACTGAATGCTTAGGTCCTTAGGTGTAAAACTCCAGCTCACCACATATATATTGTAATATTGTTGATATGAATTTGTCTCCATTTGGTCTTTATTTAATAAAAAAAGTCGTCGGTGAATCACTGGCTATTTACTTCCCCAGCACGAATTAATCAATTACATTTTCTCTCTCCCTGTAAAGCCAATCGACCGTTTGGGCTAAAATTCAATATTTGACTTACATAGTGACTTCTGAATCCTAATACTAAATTTTGTGTCGATACATTCATCACATCAACAGTTAATGGAATTTTTAAATTGAGCCTCCTTAACCTGATCCCCCTCTCCTACAGCTGATTCCGCTGAAAATTAATAGGTGAATCCCTCAAAGGGTTCTAGAAACATATATAAAATGTCGTGTCGACGCATTCATTCTAACGGGAGTTATCGTGTTCAACAGACACACACACATAAATACAGACAGACAAACTTTTTATTTTATTTTTGGAATCAAGAGGTTGGAAAACAAGAAATTCCGTTGAAAACTCTACAACCAAGTTTATTTTGGTATCCTGAAAGATTAGCCTTTCTGAAAACGACCTTTTTACACGTAATTTGGCAAAATCAACAGATGCAAATTATTGCTCAAAGAGGAATTTCGAATTTAAAAAATGTATACATACATCTATGAAGAAGGCCCGTAGATAAAGAATCGTGTTTCATATCCAAAAACATTATTTGATACAAAGCTTTCATTTTTATTTTTTGGGCAGAGTTCATTAAATTGAAAAATGTGTCTACATATTATAATCGTATCTTGTATTAAATTTTCTTATATACTCATATATTTTTAAGTATTTATTTGTTCAGTTTTATTAATTTCATTTTACTTTTTTTAATAGTTCTGTTATTACTACTAATCATAGATGTGTTAGACTCAAGTAGTTATAAATCTAATTTATAAGCAATCTTAATGTATAAATTCTTTTGACGTATCCTATTACCATGTATTGATTTAACGGAAATAACTTTTTTTATTTGTTTTATTATACGCATTCATTCGTAAAAATAGTATCAACGGTTCATGAATAATATATATATTTTTTGTTCATGAATTACTGATAATATTTGTTTAACTTAAACCTTAACATATGAAAATATGAAATAATAAATATAATTTAATGAAGTGTCACAACTATTACGGTAATAATAATATAGAAACATAACTTTTCAGATAATAAGGAATTGAAGGTGTAACATGCGGAAAGTTGTACAATATGAACTTCTAAACATAACACAATTTGATTAAATTAGTATTCATAGCGGTTTTTGACTGCCGATTAAAAAGGAAAAAAAATGTATTAAAATTGCATGTGTTTTCAAATACACCTTGAAATGGGATATAACGTAGCGCCTTTAATCTTGTGCCAGGGAAAGCAATTTACGGAATTTATTACAACGGTGATAACGCCTTTGATGATCTGGGTAGGCATTCTGGGAACATAGAGGTGCATATACAACATCCCTCCTAATGCAAAGCTTTTACAATTCAGGCTCATACATTTCTCTATTTCATTTACCTGCTAAATGTACTTAAATTTCATGCCTAATAAATTATTTGAGCAAATATTAGCCTCTTGAAATAAGTCCTTTACAATTTTGGTGAAAAATCTGATCCTTCGATTTTTACACATAATTTTCTAAATTCAAAAGTTGCAAAATATTTCTAAAAAAGGAATATCAACTTTAAAAAATGTTTAAATGTATTGAAAAAGAAATCCCTCTATACATGCATACCAAATTTCGTGAAAATAGTCAGCGGCTCATGAATAAAATATATAAACATATATACAGATTCCATCAGCCTCATATCTTGCCTTTGCATTAATTTTTTTTGTGCATTACACCTCCTTCTTTCTTTTTTTCGCTTTTGCTATGAAATTTATGTATATAATATTATTTTTATTGTTTAAAGGTGTTACCTCCTATACAATTGAATAAGTGACTAATACAAGTTCAAGATTCATAATTTGAGATTGATGTACTGAACGGTAATTATACTATATCAAGCACAACACTAGATAAATTAAATAAAAACTACATTATTTTTGATAAATAGGAAAAAAACTAAAATTGAGAATGAAGTTTAGAATAAATAAAAATATAAATAAGTAATACACAGCATATCAGTTTAAATTATTTTTTCAAAGCGAGTGAAACTTCCTGCAAATGCGCTTCGAAGGTTAATATGAATTTAAATAAGGAAATAAATTAATGTAATCATAGAGATATACAGAAAGATGAAAAGTAATAATAATATAGTGAGACAAAAATAAAAATATTATTCATTTCATTCATCATGACTATCTGGTAATGGTTACTTTGTTTTAATTTCAATTTATATTTTCATTGTTATTTATCTAGTTATTTTACAGATAGGAAAAGCTTCTGATTTTATTTTTATTAATATTCTCATGTCATGAGTAATCATTTTGTTAAATACTACATTATTTCACGCTCATTACATATAACTTAGATGACCTTTTTAGAATTTAATAATTTTATTTTTAACTTTAATTGTACTAATGTCATTGGAAAAAAGGAAGTATTTCAGAACAAACAAATTCCTAATTATAAAGACTAAAGAAATTCCATGTTCGAATTCCAAACCTTTCCTTACATATCTGATTTACTTATTTACCTTAAGAACATCATCAAATTTTATTAGTTTATAACTGAACCTGGTAATGCCGGAACCGATAGTTTATGTAAATATATATACCTATTTATAAATATTTTTTTATTTTGGGGAATAGACAATATTTCAAAAAGGAAGTTGTATGACAAAGAGAATAAATAAAATAAAATTGGAATGGACATGCAAGTGTTGAATATAAATATAGGGTACAAATATGAAATGAAAGAAACACATTATTCCTTATCAATGAATGTTTTATAACAGAAGATATTGGATATATCTATGATGAAATAACATTCTTTATGCACATAACACTCATTTTACTAGTCAACCTCCATGTTAAAACCCTTAGTCTAGACGGTCAAAGCTATGGAAAATATATATTATTAATAATAATAATAATATGACATAGTGAATAAATAAAATAAATATGGAACGGGCATGCACGAGCTAAATATGAATATGAGATACATATATGAAATGGAAGAAGAAATACATTATTCATTAAAATGAATGTTCTTAGTATCAATATAATAGAAAATATTGGATATCTCATAATTATTGTGTACCAGAAGTTAGCTATGGAAATTGGATCTGTCTATGTTGACATTGAGGCATGAAGTGGCTTCTATTGAGAGAGTAGACATAACATGATATAAGCAGATATGTATATTCATAAAAAGAAGTGTTACGCAATTAGACTTCAACTTAATTGTTGTGTTTTTTTTTTTTGTTTTTTTTCGGATATATGTAAATTTTTTTTATTGGGAGTTGAATCTGCCTATGTTGACATAACATTGTTTATGCACATATTTTACTAGTCAACCTCCATGTTAAAACCCTTAGTCTAGACGGTCAAAGCTGTCGAAAATATATACTATTAATTTCGAGATTTCGAGAATTCTGCCCAACGTCGGTGGCCCTAGGCAGAAGAGGAGAAGACTGCTGGCAGGAGTCAGCACATCCATCCTTCTGCACGGGGCCCCGACATGGGCAGATGCAACGAGGATTCCCTCATACCTGAGGCTGATCGCCCCCGCTCACAGGCGAAGCGCACTGAGAGTCGCATGCGCCTACCGAACAGTTTCTGGCGACGCTGCCTATGTAATTGCTGGGCTGCCCCCCATTGACCTCTTGGCACGGGAACGTACGCGAACGCGGGGGCCAGCCCTGGTCCAGCAGAGCCAGAGAGGGCCAGGACAATTAGAGAGTGGCAGGAAGAATGGGACAAGTCCACAAAGGGACGGTGGACCCATCGGCTCATCCCTCGAGTCGAGCCTTGGCTCACCAGAAAGCATGGGGAGGTGAATTACCACTTCACCCAGGTACTCACGGGACACGATGGGTTCCGGGGGTACCTCCACAAAATCGGGGCAGCAACAACACCAGACTGCCCCGCGTGCCTTGGTGAGACGGAGTCGGCGGAGCATGTCCTCCTCAAATGCCCCAGATTTGAGGAGGGAAGGAAAAATCTGGAGTGCAGCATGGGCGCCCCGCTGACTGCTACCAGTTACGTGGACGCTATGCTGCGCTCCCAGGAGTCGTGGGATGAAGGCTGCGATTTTGCAGCGCTCATCATGGGCGGGTTGGCCCTTCAGGAGAGGGCTGACAAGGAACAGTAGCGGTAATAAAACAGAAGAAGGGGCGTTACCAGCCACCCTTCCTCCCTTCCGCGAAGTAATGACAGACAGTCAGTTCCGCGGAAGGGAATCAGGATCGGCAAGGAGGGGGTTTTAGTGGGTATGGTGATGGTGAATCGTCTCGAGTCCCACACTATCCAGGGCTACCTTCCCTGGATGTGCGTCACAGCATTTCCCCCTCCAATGCAAAAAAAAAAAATAATAAAAAAAAAAAAATAATAATAATATGACAAAGTGAATAAATAAAATAAATATGGAACGGGCATGCACGAGTTAAATATGAATATGAGGTACATATATGAAATGGAAGAAGAAATACATTACTCATTAAAATGAATGTTCTATGTTTCAATATAATAGGAAATATTGTATATCTCATATTTATTGTGTACCAAAAGTTAGCTATGGATATTGTCTCTGATGTTGACACTGAGGCATGTTGTGGCTTCTATTGGGAGAGTAGACATAAGACACTGAGGCATGTTGTGGCTTCTATTGGGAGAGTAGACATAAGAGGATATAAGCAGATATGTATATTCATGAAAAGAAGTGTTACGCAATTAGATTTCACCTAAATTTTTGTGTTTTTAATTTTTTTTTCTTCGTAT
Source organism: Aradus depressus (assembly GCA_963662175.1). Lineage (NCBI taxonomy): Eukaryota > Metazoa > Arthropoda > Insecta > Hemiptera > Aradidae > Aradus > Aradus depressus. The sequence continues at coordinate 35,508,634 of OY759218.1, forward strand.
ATATGTACATTTTTTGTATTACCCAGAGAGTTACTTGGAAATTAGGCCGTATTTTCACATGTAGGACACACCTTTAATTAGAAAATGTACTTTTGGGTCGAGTATTAGTACAAAGTGTTCTAGGTTAGCTGAAACGTGGACCCTCATACAGTTTTAATGAGGGGATGACGCTATTCTGTATTCCTCGTCCTTTGTATTTCGTCTACCGTTACAAAGAGAAAAATCCTTTTGTAACGCAACCATTGTAAACAGAGATCTTTGTTCTTTTGTTAAAAGACACTTTTTTTTTTTTTTTTCTTTTGTTTTTATGTAGATATATACAGAGTATAGTCAGGGTTTCAATGTTTAATTCATTTAAAACCAAAATGATAAAGAAATAACATAAAAACTGAAGAAAAAAATAATTGTTTACTCAGTGAAGCGTCAATGGAATCTTGTTTTCTTTAATGTTACCGTTTAGACAAAAATCACCAAAAATATTTCTAATAAGAATTCGGTAAATCAAAAATAATGTCTGAAATTGACATTGACAATTAAAAAAAACAATAATTATAACTGACGAAATAAAAAATAAACAAGCAGGTTCTCGGAAGTGTGTGTTTCGCCTCTTTAATTCCTAAATCAGAGGTAATTACTGGGCCATGTATTATGACTCTACAAAGGTGGCATTTGTAATTAGGTGCAGCCATTGACAAACTTCCCAGCATGATATCAATATCATTAATAATAATATCACAAAAGTAGGCATTTTATTCAGTACAGAATTCATTCATTTAATTGAATTTGATCTAAACATAGATTTTTAATTGATATGCAAATGCACATAGGTCATATAGCCCTGAAGACTTTTGTGACTCCAGATAGTCTATATTTTAATTGGCTCTTAAGAATATTACATGTGAAATTTCATCACGATCCGTTAATAAGGTAGCGCTATATTTATGCTTAGGCCCCCCCCCCCCACAACCCCTCTCCCATTAAAAATTTTGAGACGTCACATATTCTATTTTTTCAATTGGCTTGTAAGAATACTACATGTTAAATTTTATTAAAATCCTATCATCCGTTGATGAGCTAGACCTATTTTTATGCTTAGCTCCCCTCATGACCCCCCTCCCGTTCAAAATTTTAAGATGTTATATAGCCTATTTTCCAATGTGGCTCTAAAGGATGCTACATTGCCACCAGAACAAATTAGATCCGATAAATCTTTTTCAAGTATTCCTAAAATCCACTTTTTTAGCAGTCTTTTTGTCCGTACAAAAAAACGGGTGGACTGAATTTGATGAAATTTCTTTCAGATCATACTTACGTTGATACGCTTCGATTGGCACTAAGGCGGAGTTGATATCATTTTTTATTCGCGAGATATCGTGCAGGAAAAATTGACCACGCACGTACGTACACATACATACTTATTTTCGAAAATGGTGTAAAAATACTATATTGACCTTGAAACATAAAACTTTTGATTTCAATTTACGGACCCATTACAATATCTTCCTTCCCTACATGCTGGCAAGTTAATAAATCATCGGTGAATCAAAAAAATGCCTGAAATTAGTGAAACAAAAAAAAAAAACAAGAGTTACAAATCACAGAAATCAATGAAAACTTCAACAACAAAAAAGTCGCCGATTTGAAGTTGGCTTACGTAGAAGCTTCCTCTCATCCATAGAAATCCTCTTACTACATTTTGTGCTTATATTCATTCCTCTGCGAGTTATTACAGTTTTTCAATTGAGCCCCACTTTGATTCCTCTTCACTCTTTAGCCGATTTTGCTTCTGTAGTTCTAGTTTTTATAGTTTTCGTGTAAAGCCCTCCATATATCCAAATAAATACCCCATTTCTTTTGGCCGAGTTGGTGTTGATTCACAAGTTATCATGTTCACAAACACACAGACAGATATGAAATTCCCCAAAAAACATGAAATTTTGTTGAATACTCAACCTAGAATTCCTGACGTATTACATAAAGAAAAGAAAAAATTCGAAGAAATAAACATTGCTTCACTCTTTTTGAAAAAATGTATAACTCATAAATAAATTAATTTTTTTAATGCATTTCTACACTTCTTAAAGTCAATAGAAACAATAAAAAATGTAAACCAACTAAAAATGTTAGAAGAAACCCTTTACTCGTAAACCGATTTTTTTTCTCATTGTTCAAAAATAATAAAGTAACCACAATAAAAATCATGTTTCATATCCAAAAAAATTATTTGATACATAGCTTACATTTTTATTTTCAGGGCAGAGTTCCTCCACTACCTCCTTCAAGGTCGGTCGATTCTATGTCTTATGTTTAATAATCATTTTTCATTACTTTTTTACTAATTTATTTAATTTCTCTTGGTATATTCTTTTATGTATTTTTATTATTTCTTTTTGTATTCTTTTTTTTATTTTTTATTACATTTATTATTTCTCCTTCTTATTATTTTATGTGAATTTATTTTTAATTTATTGATTTATATTTTCTAATTTATTTACGTGTATTTGATTAATATACTTTTTTTACATTTGTTATTGTTATTTTATTTATATTGGTTATTGTTCCTTTGTTTTCTTTCTCTTTTCTATTTTCCGCACATTGGGACCTGGGACGTAAGAACATCCCGAATTATCGTCATGAAAAGTCACTTCTGGAAAATTTATACAGTTATCTCAATTTTTATTAGATAAAAAAAAAAATATCGACTGTATTTATAAGTATTATTATTTTTACATTCATATATTTTCGAGTGTTTATAAATTCACTTAATTTTTCTTAATAATATTGTTATTAATTCTATTTATTAAGATACTTTTTTCGTTTCCTTTTTCTTCATTATTAAGCTGTAAATTTTATGTTTTTTGTCTAGTTTTTCTCCATTGAAGCACTAGGTAGTTTATTTACCTTTGTATTTATTCTGATACTTTTTTTTTCATGTTTTCCTTTCTTTTTGACTTATGTATTTATTCTTAAGGGACCTCGGTCTCAGAATAATAAAATTTCTTTTCATTTTTATTTTCATTCTTTAATAATCACATGTGTGTCAGACTCTAAGAGTTAATATCTGTTTATTTATCAAATGTATAAGCTGTCTTAATGTATACAATCTAATGACGTATCCTATTTCCATGTTTTTGTTTAACGGAAAAAAATATTATTACTGTTATCTTCCCTACACTTTCAGTTGTCTTTTTGGTTCTCAAACCAGCATATATAACCCATTGCTTCAGATGAACTTTAAATGTCGTTTGAAGATTTCTTCTACGACCCCTCAGGAGAAAAATCGATTCAGGGGTTGCGATTGAACTTTTGAAAACATTCATATTAATATAAAAGTTCAACCTTAAAACTTTACTAATGCCCTCCTCCAACTGAACTTATCCTAAAAAATGTAACGATCATCTAAGACTTATAAAAAATGGGAAATTGGAAGAACTCTGTCTATCTCTCAAAAACCCTACTTAAATTCGTTGTTAATTTGAACTTCAACTAAAAATGTTCATGTTAGTGGAAACTTTCTATTCGGAAACGAAATTTTTTTCTTACTATACAAAAATAATAAAATAAACATAGAGAAACAACTGTGTTCCATATTCAAAAACATTATTTGATGCATAGCTTTCATTTTTATATTTTTGACTGAGTTCCTCCACAGACATCCTCCTTTAAGATCTGTCGAACAACCATTTCGTTTAATCATTATTTTTTTTTACTAATGTATTTATTTTTTTTCTCTTGATTCTTTCTTATATGTATTTTTATTATTGTATTTATTTTAATTTTATTTTTCAAATATTATTTTAATATATGCATCTTTATAATTGTTATTGTTATTTTGATTTCTTTCTCTTATATATATTTCAAGCACTGTAAAACGAAAAGGATACTTCCGCAAAAGTTAAAAAAACTAATTATTTTAATTAATTAAAAAAATATCTACTGTATTTATTATTATTAGTTTTGTACTCAAAATTTCAAGTATTTATTTATTCAATTCATTTTATTTTTTACTAGTATTGTTTATTCTAATCCATGTGTTTCAGACTCTAAGAGTTAATATCTATTTATGAATCTAATATATAAGCTATCTTCATGTATATATTTTTATGACGTATCCTATTACCATGTTTTTGTTTAACGGAAATAAATATAATTATTAACTTATTCTCCGACCCTTCATGAGAAAAGCGATTTAAGTGTTTGTGAATGAACTTTTGAAAACATTTATATTTCAGGAGAATAAGAAAATGGCTATGTAAAACTGTTGGGGAAACTGAACTATTGAATAGAAATAGAAAAAGTAAATCAATGGAAACTTAAAAAAAAATGTCGTCGGTGAATCAACAATGTACATTCAAATTTATCAATGAAGTTTCTGCTCTCCCTCCATAACCATTTGACTGTTTTGACTTCTAAATCCTCTATTTTTGTGCTTTGGTTACTACTACTTATGTCCTACCATTCAAATTATTTTGTTTTATATAATTTTAAATTGATTCTGTTTTCTAATTACTTACAAAATTCCTTCTAAATTGCAGTATCTATTAAAGAGAATGTCCATATTTATTTTTTTAAGTATTATTACATTTATTTCAAATTAGTTACTAATCTTAATATAACTTATTTGTTATTATCTTTTTTTTTCTTTATGATGCATTTCATATTTACTAATTTTTAATATTTTTCATTGAATGAAAGTATATAACTTTCAGAATATGTATTTTGTAAATAACGTCATTCAGCGCCATAAAGCTTGTATTTTTGTGTTAAATAAACCTTTATCTATCAATCTATATTGTGCCTCTAAAAACGCCATATGGTTCAATGATTACTACTTTAGTTCTTAAGAGGGAAATTTAAATTTATAAATGTTGAAAGAAAACATTAAATAGTTTCATTATTAAATTGAAAATAATTAACAAAATCTCGCCCGGCCAATATTTTTTATATTAATATTGTTGGTTGAAAAAGTGTATAGGTTATAATATAAAGTGAAGAATATTATAAATTGCATGTCATATATTTTATTTTAATAATGTCTTTAAAAGCCTAAAAAATATCACAAATTCAGACATATTCTGGATCCGCCCCTGTAAAATAAATATTTTATATATTGTAAGAAAAATTATTTATATAGATTACTTCAATTTATATTAAGCTTGTCGCTTAACACAAAATAGTTTTTTTTTAGATAAAATTACAAAAAAAATTGTTTAATTAGTTGGTTCCGCATTTTTAAAAATTAAAATACAAAATAAAAAAGAATTCGGTGAATCATTACGAGTCAAAAAAGCAAAACAACTAAAAATACAGGATATGTAATTCTTATATAAAAATTAATTAAGCTATAGATTATTAGCAGAAAATAATGCTTAGTTGCAGTCATGAAGAAAATTGGGGAGTGCTTAATCGAAGTACAGGGAGCTTTTTTTTTAAAAGCCATTTCCAACGACATTCATCTTCTTTAATTGACAGCTTTTTTTGTAGGGAAAGTTATGCAAAATTTGTTATAACGGCCAACCTGGCAAAAAAAGGTTAAAAAAAGAAAAAAAAAAAATTGGAAGATAAAAAAATACTAATAGGCGGGAAGGGGGGTCGATCTACACCCTACAATCACGTATTCTCGCGGAAAGTGGAATCATTTTGCATTTTCACCACAAGGGATGTCAATATCTTACAAATTTTAAAAATTATGAACCAAATTATTCCTGCACTGAAAAGTCACAATCTCCTGTTTTCTGTGGAAGTAATTTCTTATGTTCAATCATTCTGACGAATGCCCTTGAACAATCAAACAAATGAATTGTAATAGAATTGTATAGTTAGTGTGACGCTTATCAAACTCTTCAAAACACCTCAAATAAACAAGACTTTTTGGAGAAAAAATATCTACCATAAATACACAATATTTGTGTCAAAAAAATAATACCAACTACATTGAGTAACCCTTCAATTACTATTTTCAAATTGTACACCCATACGTGAGATACGTTGAGTGAAGTATCATTGAATTGTCAGTCCTGGACGTTGACCTGTATTAATTAGAGGCACTGTATTTTCAATAGCCAATGAAACAAAAAAATAAAATAAAGTAAAAAAAATCGTCAGTGAATCACCGGCAATGTACTTCTCCAGAACGAATTACTTAATCTATTAACTTTTCGCTCCCTCTCCAAAACCAATCGACCGTTTGCGTTAATATTCAACAGCTGGCATCTAAATCTTCATTCTAAACGTTATGTCGATAAATCCATTATATCGGCAGTTATTAGGGTTTTTGAATTGAGGACCCCCCACCCCTTCAGCCGATATCGCTGAAGTTTGACAGGTAATGTCCTCATTGGGTTTTGATTTTAAAAGTGAAATTTCATGTCGATACATTCATTACATCGCCAGTTTATGGGATTTATGAATTCAGCCCACCGTGATCCCCTCTTCTCTCTTGCCGATTTCGCTGAAAATTGATGTGTCGTCCTTATGGGGTTTTGAATTCACATATGAAATTTTGTATCGATACATTCATTACAATGGTAATTATTAGAGTTTTTGAGTTAAGCCTCTCCACTAATCCCCCCTCACCATTGGCCAATTTGGCTGAAAATCGATAGGTGTTGTCCTTATGGCGTTTTGGACACAAATAATTTTGAGGCGATACATTAATTCTATCGGCAGTTATCAGAGTTTTTATGTTAAGCTTCCTCCCTAATCCCCCCTCCCTTTTGGTCGATTTGGCTGAAAAACAGTAGGTGTCGTCGTTAGAAGATTCTAAATTCACATATAAAATTTCGTTTCTATATGTTCATTCAATCGGGAGTTATCGTGTTCATAGATACACAGACAGACAGGATTTTTTTTTTCATATTTGGAATCTAGAGTATAGCCTGAGAAGTAAAATGTCTTTAAACTAGTTTGACTTGAGCGTGGGAGATAGTTTTAAGAAGGGGAAAAAAGCTAGAAAAAACTAGGTCTATGAAGACTATTATCCATGGGGATGAATTACCGGTTTAGAATTACTTTTACACTGGAAAAAACTGGCTTTTGTTGTTCCGTTTACTGTAGTGAGGATCTTAACTTGAGTTAGTCCAGTACAGTACTTGAGTGTTTCAGTACTTAAGAAGTCAGGTAACTACATATAAACATTTATATAAAACATAAAGCTTTATATTTTTAGAACATAAAACAGGGTATTTTTGCTTTATTTTACTTCTACTTTTATTCCTTGTGATAATAAAAAAATATAAATGTTAAATAAAATAATAATAAACAAACAACATAAAGAATAAATAATAAATATTACCACATTTCCTGTAGGAATTATAGCTGGTCTTCTACTAAATTTTGATTTCTACAGTAACTTCCGAAAAAGGCTCTAAAAAAATATCGAAAGATTTGCAATTTTGAAGAAAGTGCACGTAGGTATTTAAAAAAAATTCAATTAATAATTATTTCATTTGGATTTCTTCTAAATATGATAATGAGATGCCATATTGTTTTCCTAAATTTACAAAGATGTTCAATCTAATCCAAAGGTATAAATTATCTTACTGGTTTCACAGGGAAATGAATCGCATAGAATAAGAGAACAAATATTGGGTTTATTTACCTAAAACTGCATTATAAATAAAATCAAAATATCAATAAGAAATAAAAATTCAAATTATTTCAATGTTATTTTGGGCAAATAAATAAATAAATAAATAAATAAATAAATAAATAAATAAATAAAAGTACCTTTGCGCATCTACTTCACTATTATTTTCACTCCTACCTCTCCTCTACATCTATCACTTAGACTGTTTCACACTATTTGAAACAGATCGTCACCATTTGTTCTTCTTTTATTGGTTGTTCATGGGACTGGTCCATTTTTGTATATTTATTCATTATTTAAGTTAGTTCACTCCTAACAGCTGTTTTTATACAAATAATAATAATTGATTTTTTAATATATTAATAATTTTAATGTGTGTAAATTTTTTACATCATACCACTGAACATGATTTGATCATTTTCTTGTTGACGTGTGTATGTATGTGATTGGAACTTGTGCATGAACAAACAGTAACTGGATGACAGCAGCACAAAATAGGGACACATGGCGATTGATGTTGGAGGAAGCCAAGACTCGTCAGCGGGTTGTAGAGCTACAATAAGTAAGTAAGGCCAACCTCACATTAGGCAATTCCGAAGCGATGCGACCGATACTCAAGTAACTTGAGAGTATCTTAGAAGTTCCTATGTTGAGTGGTGGGGAGACACAAACGACGCCACTCCCAGGAGACGCGTATCCTACCCGTATCCTACCAGTTTCAAGCGACCTGCTAGGAAGGTCGCCCGTCCCTTGAGTCTCCTGCGTAGCCTCGCAATGGCTAGTGAATACACTCTTCTGCACTCACACATTCCCGCATTTGTGTGTTCCTCTGTCTTATGGATAGAGAAACAATGCCAATCAAGTGTAGGAATGATTCTTTCGTCATTCGGTAGAATGCTACAAACTTGGAATCCGACTTTTCCAGCTCTTTAGCACCAACAAACAGTTAACATTCCTTTCGATGTAAGGATGGCGCCATAATCTTCGGATTTTCTATTTTCTATAATAATAATAAGACACAACGACATCTTTATCACTTGAAGAATCTTCACTTGACATGGTGAACAACTCAGCTTCTCGCCACGGCTAGATGAAGACTGAAGAGATCCTAGTCGCTGCACAGTATCCTCAGTGTGAGGAGAAAAGTTGCCTACGGGTATCATACTCACAGGCAACTCAAATTGCTGATACTTGAGTATCAGTCGCGTCGCCTCAGAATTGCCTAATGTGAGATTGGCCTAAGGTTTCAACGTAATGTTTTCCAATCTCCTGATCCCGTAAACATGACTTACTCTATACTTCGCTGAGTAAACACGATAACTCCTAATAAAATGAATGTATCGACACGAAATTGTATATGTGTATACAGAACTCTCTATGGATGACACATACTGATTTTCAGCAAAATCAGCCAGAGCTGAGGCTCAACACAAAAACTCTAATAACTTCCGTTCTAATAAATGTTTCGCCACCAATTTTTATAAATTCAAAACCTGATTGCAACTATTAATTTTCCGCGAAATCAGTCGAAGAGAAGGAAGGGAATAGAGAAGGAGAACTCTACTCAAATAATAACTACTGATGTAATCAATGTATCGACGCAAAATTTAATATGAGGATTCAGAAGCCGTTATGTAACTCAAATATTGAATTTTACGATTAATTAACTTTGGAGGGAGAACATAATCGAGAAGCCGGTCATTCACAGACATCTTTTCTTTATTGAATTTTGGAATCAGGGGAAAACCTGGTGAAAACTCAACAACGAATGTTTGTCCGATTGTAAAACTTTTTCTATAATTCATGTAGCTGGAGAAATAAAAATTTGATAAAAATTAATTCTTCTTCATGGGGATTTATGGAGAAAAAGTTCAGTAAAATGAAAATTTCTCTTCTTTCCATTATAATTTTAATATAAAAAGGAAAGTAATCAAACATCCTTAACGTTTTTATTACAACTAAATATTTCCTGGCTCTGAAATGTGAGGGGGAGAGAAGGGGGGCGCAAAAAAAAATGTGTTCCGGAGCTTTATCTTCAGCAATAAGATAGAGGATTAGGGTTGGGGGAAGTTTGGTAAAGTAAGGCGCATGCGTGGTGATGGCCGTCGTGGAGGGGAAATCCTCAAAGGGGGGAGGGGCGCTAGAGAAAAAAAAAATATATAAAAAATTAAATGTTTTTTTTTTTTATAATTGAAAGAAATGGTAAAGAAAAAAAAAATGAGAAAATAAGTGAATTGTGAGGATTTTAGGAGAGATGTTGGAATTAAGTGGAGATAGTGAATTCTGTGTTGGGATGAAAGTTGCAGAAGGAAGTGTGGAGTGCGGGAGGGGGACTTGAATCAATACTAGGGGGCGCTTCACAGACATCTTTGGAGCATCCTCCATGGCGTCAATATAGGGTGGAGTGGTTAGTGAGGCTGCTCGGGGTGCTGGTTGGTTCAAAGTTGGGATCAGATGACGAGAAAACGCAAAGAAAAAGCAAAGGAATAGTGGCACTCCCAGAGATCTTATGTAGTGTGTCCTTCAGGACGTCACTATGAAGTGGGGTGTCCCTGTGCAGCACACAATTAGGTGAAAAGAATGATAAAATGGCGAAAAACGCTAAGGAATAGCGGCATTCCCAGAGATCTTCGTTAATGACGCTTGAGGTAAAGTGTGGCTAGTCAGGGGGCTGGTTGGGTCTAGGGATCAGATGTCGAGAAAACGCAGGCAATGTCGGCATTCCCAGAGCATTTGACAGGATGTCGTTCATGGCGCCTCTATGAGATAAAATGTGGCTAGTCAGGGGGCTGGTTGGGTTATAGGAGCGATCAGATATCGAGAAAACGCAGGCAATGCCGGCATTCCAAGAGAACTTTGACCGGATGTAGTTCATGGCGCCTCTATGAGATAAAATGTGGCTAGTCAGGGGGCTGGTTGGGTTATAGGAGCGATCAGATATCGAGAAAACGCAGGCAATGCCGGCATTCCAAGAGAACTTTGACCGGATGTAGTTCATGGCGCCTCTATGAGGTAAAATGTGGCTAGTCAAATGGCGAAAAAACTCTAAAGAATAGGAGCACAGTAGGGCGTTCCCTATGGCGTTAATATCATATGTTAATTATATATATATATATACACACATATATATATATATATATATATATATATATAGGTATATATTATAAATATTATAATATATTAAAAAAAACTTAAAATCCTGCCTTTGCCGTCGCTGTTTATATTTGAAACAATAATGTTTATTAGGAAAAATAAAAATATTTTCCCTCTTAACAACACTAGTGATGATTACGATACCAGGAAGAAAGGAGATTTTCAAATAACTAAACATTGCTTCTCTCTTTTTGAAAAAAGTATACCTCATAAAGGAATTAACATTTATATTGCCCTTACCCACTCTTGAAAACAATTGAAATAATAAAAAAAATTGTAACAACTAAAAATGTTTATGTTAAAGGAAACCGTATTGTATAAAAAAAAATCGTGTATGATATCCAAAAACATTATTTCATGTGTAGCTTTCATTTTTATTCTCATGGCGGTTCCTCCACAGATATCCTCCTTTAAGGTCTGTCGAATCTATGTTTTGTTTAATAATTATTTTTTATTACTTATATACTAACTTATTTTATTTATCTTATTTATTCTTCGAATTACTATTATTTTATGTTTTTTATTTTATTTATTTTTTATTATTGTTTTTTTTTTTTCCTCTCTTTTCTATACTTTGCACTTTGTGACCAGATGAAGGGTCATAAGAGCGTCCCGAAATATCGTTGTGAAAATGACACTTTCGGAGGAATTATAGAAATTATTTATCATAATTTACATTAAATTAAAAACTGTAACAACTGCATTTATTAGCATTATTATTCTTGCACTCATGTTACCTGTAGAAATGATCTAAATGGAGTATTGAAATTATATATGAATAAGAATGTTACAAATCTATGATACAAGAAAAATTATCTTACCATGGAATATAGAAAATTATATATGAAGTATGTTACATATAGGTATTTATATTAGAATGTTACAAATCTATGAAACTAGATAAATTACGTTGTGACTGGAATGAAAGGTTTTTTACATTTATTTTTTGGTCTATTATACTATGCATATTAGTCATGCCTCCATAACAGTGTTATTGGTTTATTTACACAAAAAATCTATACATTGGACTAGTGTTACAGCGCCCCAATGAATGTAAAATAAATTTCCCTAAGAAATATTTCGAAGTTTTCAAATTGTAACGCATAGCAACAAATTATACAATATTTTTTTATTATTGGTACTTTTTTATTAAAAATTATGAAATGAATAAATGTGATGTGGTCATATTACACTTCCCCTTCTCAAATTCGTTTCATATTGTGTATAAGAAGTAACATATAGAATTACCCTGTAGCATGAAACCAACAAAATCTGTGATGCCAACACGTCGTTTCATAGCAGTATTTTCATATATCTACCCAATAATGTCAGTATGAAATGAATTTGAGAGATAGGAAGTGGAGGGAAGAGTGATCTATACATAAGTGATTGGTATAAGAAATTTGTGTAATAGCCAAATCACACATTTTTCTATTATATATATTTTTAAATAAAATAAAATGATAGAACAAACACTTTTTTGAACACTTATATTGTCTAATTCCACAAACATATACTTAAATGTGTACCGGTTTTGGCTTTCAATATTGTTGAACATTGTGCAGACGATGGCGTAAGCCGAAACCGGTACACATTTAAGTATATGTTTGTGGAATTAGACAATATAAGTATTCAAAAAAGTGTTTTATCTATCATTTTATTTTATTTATTAGTATTTCTACTATATCAACACAGAACGCAAAAAATGTATTCGGACATATATATTTTTGTTTGTACATAATGAATAATCACCTAATGTTGTTTGTAATATTCTCCCCCTGAAGAAGAAAATAAATAATTTTCGAAACAAGTCAGAACACTTGATTTCTCTCAACATTACTATTTACCAAGTTTATGCCTCGAGTGGGATTTGCTGAGGGAAACTGAAAGCGTAAATCAGGCTTGGTTGCCATGGTCACCCCGACATGGAAATGAAGAGGGCATGTCCCATCAGGGAGAGAAACTCCATATTGCCAGGGGTTGTTTAGTCCACAGACTGAAAGAAGACGAAGCAACCAAAGCACTATTATTGGTTTCACATTAGTTAGGTTATACGCCCACCCAATTGGAAGCTACTATATTTTCATAAAACATGCTCCCCTTAACACGAAAGAAATGACTTCATCCCCTTACAGTACGTACTGTACTCAACGATGAACATGATCTAAGTTGTGGAGGGCATAGGTTTCTAAAGCTATCTTGAATGAAATCATTTTCACTGAGTCAATTTGTACCACCCGTAACAGATCTCTATAGTATTTATTTTTGAACTCTTATAAATAATCACCAATTGCAAATTTATCAATGGAAAGACGAGTAACTAAAGCCCAACATATTAGCTTTTGACAGATTAATTTCGATTAAAATCGCAGAAACGCTATCTTGAATGAAATTATTTTCACTGAGTCTAAAATTTGTACCACCCGTAACAGATCTCTATAGTATTTATTTTTGAACTCTTATAAATAATCACCAGTTGCAAATTTATCAATGGAAAGACGAGTAACTAAAGCCCAACATATTAGCTTTTGACAGATTAATTTCGATTAAAATCGCAGAAAAGCTATCTTGAATGAAATCATTTTCACTGAGTCTAAAATTTGTCCCATCCGTAGGGCTTTAGTTACTTGACTTTCTATTGATAAATTTGCAAGTTATGTGACCATATATAAGAGATCGAAAATAAATAATACAGCAATGCCTATTATAGTCTGGACAAATTTTAGACCCAAAGAAAATGACTTAATTCATGATACATTTTCTGCGATTTTTATGGGAATTAATCTGTCAAAAGCTAGTATGTTGGACTTTAGTTACTTAGCTTTCCATTGATATATTTACATGTTATGTGACAATATACAAGAGATCAAAAATAAATAATACAGCGATGCCAGTTACGGTCTGGACAAATCTTAGACCTATCGTTCAAGATAGCTTTAGAAAAACACACCTATTCCCTCCACAACTTAGATCGGGTATACACTGGCTTAGATGTGCACTATTTACATCCGTTCGCTTTTTTGTCACAGTTGTAATTATTACAGTAGGTACGTATTTTTTTTTTTTTTTAACAGCGCCCAGCAAGTTTATTAATTGTTTGTGCCTGCATGATTACTTCGTTGACGAAGAGAATGTTGAAGATATTACGAAGAGATTTGTTGGATATATACTAAGAAGTAATACATATAGACACAATTAAAAACAAGATTATTTTAGTGAATTATGTTTTGTATTATGAACATTTTCTTACCTTAAAACTATATTAGGCTAAATCAATGAATTAACAGTTTTAAACCCCCCTCCACCCCAATTACATGGATACAATAATATTTTTTTTAAATTTGAACTCATATTACAATATGATAAATATAAGGGGAGGGCTCACTCGGCAATTGTTAACAATGAGATGGTCGACAGTTTGACAAAAGTCAGCTACTGAGTACCAGGAGATAAGCTCTCGGTATAAAGTCCCAGTGACTGACCTATATATGAACTTTAACCAAGATCTCAGAGCCGCTTAGCAAAGAGTATATGGTGCGAGCGATAAGGGATTATTTTATAAGGCAGTCAAGTCACGTGTAGATCTCGAAGATTTGTTAAAAATCTCCGTAGACTCAGATATCATGCCGTAAATATTTGCATAGGATGGGCAAAAGTGAGACTCCTTTCTGTGAGAACTGTGCAATGACCGAGGATCCAGAGCATATTATCATGTGTTGCAGTACCTAAGTATTCGTATGCAAGGACCACATTTATAGATAAGGTACCGAAGATAACAAAGGATACCCCAAGTTACATGGACCTGCTCAGGCTTCCCAATCTCCATTCCGATAATTTATATTCATTTTTCCAGGAGATAGGCGTGGATTTTTAAGTTTCACTTTTTAGAGACCATTCATATAAAACATTTTTTTGAAGTGGCTAATGGCTCAATGCTAAAGTCAAAAACAAAAGAAAAAAAATATATATACATAATATATATTTCTATATTGGATTGGATAAATATAAAATCATTTTTAATATGGATAATAAAATATATGAGACTTAGATACAAAGAATTCGATAACAAAGAATCAGTCTTGACGAAATGTTTTAACTCAGAGGTTGACTCACAAAACATAGAAGTAGTAGTTAACAATATATTTTTGTGATTTTAGATGTATTATATATGAATTTAGAAATAAGAAAATATAAATGTTCCACAGGTTCTACAAAAGAATAATCATTTACAATAAAGATTAATAAATAAATAGTGAGTTAGCATTCTTGGAATATATGTAGATATTAATGATGGATAATGAAACGTCTATATTTGCTTGGTTGTAAAAACCAAAAAATAATTGGTAAAATTATAAAGCTGTGAAAAATAAATATTATTATAAATTCAGAATCTCCATACACAACCCAAAAATAATAAGAAGTGTTCAATACATAGGGCGAATTTGAAAAATGGCTTTCCAGCAAAAACTCCAGGGGGTGCCTTTCTGGAGTTTCCACTAATTAACTGTCGAGTGAGCCATTATTAAAAATCCATTTGGGGCAGAAAAAGTAGGGAGTAAGGGATTCAAAGGAAATGGACTGAATTGTCAATTGGTTTAATTTCAGGAGGTGATGGCCATTATTGATCCAGTCGAAAGGCTCAAATATTCCAGTTTTTTAAAAAACGTTTTTGGAAGTCTGTTCTTTTGTTATTTCTTAGAAACTACTGTACCTATACAAGTGAAACTTTACAGTAACTAATGAATAGTACGAAAAATAATTTATTAAAATATGTGATGTGACAATAGGACTTTCTTATACGAACCATCTTTGTACAGATCACTCTTCCTCGTCTCAAATTCATTTCATACTGTCATATGTGGGTATATGAAAGTATTCAGAAAGTTTCCAGTGGCTTAGAGATCTCCTGGAATAGAAGTATGAGGATGGAGAGACTGGCCGACTTTCGTCACGCACTGCGCCCCTACTCTGTCTCTGTGGCTGAGGGTGACCTTCCCTTATCTTCTCGGGCTCCTCTACTAGCGTCAGAATGATAATATGGCAAGTGGAATGTTGATTCGGGGGGACCTCACCCGTTTTTCTTGCTAATCTATTTAATCTATGATCATTTTATATTTATTTTTATTATTATCATATTATTTATATTATTATCATGTTATTTATGTTATTATCATGTTACTTATATTTGTATCATGTTATATTATTATCATTAATTACTTTAATAGGTTAGGTTAGGTTTTATGACTCATGCCCGGGCTTTAACAACGAGGTCATATCGCCTACTACCAAAGCGCTCTTTCGTCACTCTGGTGGACATGAGCCCAACTCTACTGTGGGACTCCTAAATTTTGCCTACCCTAAATTTTTATTCACCTAGGGTAGGGGTCATTAACGAGTACCTGACATCGTACAGGCTCGGGACAATCGCCTAACATCCCATCCGAAGGACGGCGTGCTTAAGTTTATTCTACCTCCCAAATAAAATTAACTAAGGGCGGTACTTTAATATATAATATACTTATCACAGCAATAAAATTCTCCCATTAATTATTTTCAATTTTGTAACCTAGCAATTGCAGACATTAACATTAAATCAAATTTTTGTTTTTACAGAACATATTTGAGTCGACCTCGTAAGTTGAAACCCCAAGTCTTCTCGGCCCCATCCTTTACTAGTGAAGATCCTATACAGAATTACGTAATGTGGAGTGGTCATTCGAGGCGCACCTCACCCGTTTTTATTGTTATTTTATCATTTTATTTATATTATTATCATCTTATTTAAATTATTATCATTACTTTATTATTTTTCATTAATTTATCTATTTATTTTTTAATTTATATTTTTTAAAATTATTATCTTTTATCACTCTATATTATAATTGTGTCTATATCTCAAATTCATACGTTATCCCATATACTTATGGTCTAATACATAAGAAATTGTAGATATATCAATAAATAAAAGTTGTCGGTGAATCACTGGTAATGTACTTCCCCCATCAAGAAATTACGACCGTTTCTTAATATTCAACAGTTTACTTCCATTGGGGCTCTTAAATACTCATACTAAATTCATTACATCGAATAGGGTTTTTGAATTGAGCCCTCTCCCCTAACCCCCCCCCCCCCCCCCCTTCCCTTCAGCCGATGTCACTGGAATTTGACAGGTTACGTCCTCATTGGGTTTTTACATGAAATATGAAATTAGATGTCGAGACGTTATTACGGTTTTTGAGTTGAGCCCCCTTCCATCCCCTCTTCCTTTTTGCCAATTCTGCTGAAAATTAATATGACGTCCTTATGGGGTTTTAAATTCACACATGAAATTTTGTAATCTCTCCCTTTCCTTTAGTCGATTTGGCTGAAAAACAATAGGTGTCGTCGTGAGAGGGTTCTGGATTCACATATAAAATTTCGTGTCGATACATTCATTCTATTATCGTCTTCACAAATTCACACACACAAACAGACTTATAATTTGGAATCTAGAGGTCGGAAAATATAAACTTCCGTTGAAAACTCCGTATCGACCGATTCGAACTTCCCCTATACTTCATACTTTCCGAAGTAAAACAAATTATTAAATTTTGTATTGCTATTACTTTTTTCTTAGAACTTACATAAATACTTAGGTGGTAATGGTGATATATTTTTCATGTATTTAAAATGTTTTTATAAATAAAAGAAAACAAAAACGAAGAAGTAAAGTGAGGCATGTTGTAACAATTTTTTGGTTAATTGAAACAATGTTACAACTTACCCTAGATTTCTGAGCAGCCTTTTTAATGGACTACATTAAAAAATTAATACAAATATATATGACTACACATATATATATATATATATATATTTACTTTTTATTATTATTATTACTTTATCATTATTTTTCATCTCGTATGTGTTTATATTTTAAGTTTTAATATCGGTGGATGTATATAATTTATAAGCTATTTTGAAATACAAAATTTTATGACGTCCAATCACCCTGTGCCGGATTAGCCACGTAGCAAGAGTAGCAAATGCTACGGACCCCGCGAATTGGGTGGCCCCGCGCTCCAACGCCTGTCTGACCGTAAAAAAAATATCAATTTAGATAAAAATATTTTGCATGCCTTAAGCGCGAAGCGCTTAGGCTATGTTTTACTCCCACCTGATAATCTAAAACTCGATTTCGTCACGTTAAATCTTATCTGAAATTAATCATTTACATTTATATGGTATAAAAATATATCTCTTAGATTGGAAATTAATTAATTAACAGATTTGATACATTTTTAAGTCTATCAATTAACACGTTCATGTAAAAATAAGTATTTTACTAACTTTTTAACGTTAATGTCCTAATGTTTATGGTGTTGGAAACACTACAACTCCCGATAAATACATTTTTTTTAGCTTATTATTTTTTTTTTTTAATTTTTCGTAATACTCTTGAGCAGATCCCTTTTGAAAATTGCCTCTGCAACTGCAATTTTATAAACTTTTATTAAATAATTCTTTAGAATCGTGTTTCCCAAACGTAGCATTTACTTGTCTCTCATGATCACTAACTGCAGTGGCGAACGTTCTTTTTCAACATTAAAACGTATTAAAAAGGAACACGATGGGCCAAGAACGTCTTAATCATCTCACTTTGATGAATATAGAGCATGATTTGCTTAAAGAAGTCGATATTGAAAGTGTATCTCTAAATTTGCCCATATTAAATCCAGAAAAGTTTATTTTTAACAGTTTTGTTTTATTTAATACCCTAAACTTGAGAACCTAAAGCAAACCAAGGGCCTCTTGACAGAATTTGCTACAGGCCCCTCGCTGGCTTAATCCGGCTCTGCAATCACCATGATATAGTTTAACAGAAATATATATTATTATTTTATTATTATTATCGAAATTACTTGATTGACGCCGAATTAATTGCTACCTTTGAGCTACCGGGGCTCTTTCTTTGAAAGTAAAAATAAAGTTATGAGATCACCCTAGAAAAAATAAATAAATTACGATATTAGAAGTATTATGTATTACTTTATACTTGAAATATGCGTTGGCGGTGCTGATAAAAGTTTGTTTCGAAGCCATGGCGTTTAATGAAAAAAAAAAAAGAATGATGGGTGGGGCTTCGTTTTTCTCCAACATTTGAAAAGGTTAAGCAGAGAGGAAAACCTTTTAGAGTCTTTTTCCCTCCAAAAAAAAACCCCTTTTGGTATACCTGAGAAAGCAATTATACATACAAAAAAACAGAAAGGAATGAAAGAAAAAAAAAAAGCAAATGGTTAAAAAATTTTAAAAGAAAGCTATACAGACTTAGCAAAACTTCAAAGACATATTATGTAAATGAAATTCATGAAAAGAGAAATATACATTTTCCAGGAATCCAACTTTGTATATTATGGTAATCTAAAAATACAGAAATCCTGAATACATTTTTTTTCTTCCAGAAAATGTTTTTTCTATACGTTGTTGTTTTATAAGAATTATTCAAGAGGATTACGTCGGTCCAATGTAAGTTAAAGTACAAAATATTGTTAACCATAATTTTTGCCACCTTTCTTCACTTTCTTGAAAGTTGTTTACCTCTTTTTGTGTTATTGTTTAATTAATATCTTTTATTACTTATATACTAATTTACTTTATTTCTCTTGGTTTATTCAATTACCTATGTATTATTAATTATTTTTGTCATTTACTTTTTTGTTATTTTTTTTAAATTGCTATTTTATTATTATTAGTTGTTCTATATTCTTTTAAATTATTATTATATTTCATTACTACTATTTATTCCTTTATTTTCATATATTTCAATAAAAAATACCGATAATAAAAAAGTGCATTTTAATTCAAACATTACTCTGTAGCTCTTTCTCAACAATTCTGTACCTCCTTTGCAGAAATACAGTGATTTTTTCGCTGTGTCTCTTTCGCAGCAGTTAAGTAGCTCATTATTAAAATTTCAATGATACTTTTGCAGCAATCCTGTAATTTTGTAGCTGTGTCTCTTTTGTAGCTGTTTATCAGCACTTCAATGATCCTTTTGCAGTAATCCTATGTCTGTTTCGCAACAACTTTTATCTCCTTTGCAGCAATCCTGTGACCTTTTCGCTGTTTCTCTTTCGCGTGAGTTATTTAGCTCTTTATCAGCAATCCAATAATCCTTTTGCAGAAATCCTATGTCTGTTTCGTAATTTTCTGTATCTCAATCAAATGATGCTTTTGCAGCTTATTTTCGTCTCTTTTGCATCAGTTCTGTAGCTATTTTTCAACAATCCAATGATACTTTTGCAGCATTTCTTTGTCTGTTTTACAACATTTCTGTATTTCTGTGTCAGTTTTGCAACGATTTTATGGCTGACGTGGCAAGCCATCGTCTCTTACAGCAAATCCTAGAGACTGCCATCGAAGACGTGGTCTAGAGATCTCTCCCTACAGCCAAACAAGTTAAACTACGGAAGTACTTACATCACCACAACGTCCGTTCCTTTTCGCATTTGTCCAACTGCAGTTTCATTTTTCATCCTCTCGTTGTCAATGGCATTTTTATCACCCCATGGTTCTGTTACAGCCAACCTGCAAAACCTGTTTCTTCACATTATTTTCGATTGCGAAATGTCTTCACCCTTTCATATGAAAGTCCTACTCTATCAGGGGCGGAAGGATGTGAATCTTTGTTCAAGGTGTGTACTATCCGTTCAATTGAGCAAGGGGGTAATCAGGGGGGGATCAGAGGAAAAAATATAAATCAATTGTAGGGGACCTTGAAACGGGAAATTCTGTTGAAAACGATTGATTTTCTTCTGATTAATATACTTCCTTATACTAAAGGTATAAAAAGAAAGTAAAAATATATCTATACAAGATATGTGGATACATTTATGATGTAATGATGAGAGGAAAAAATATAAATAAATTGTAGATGACAGGGGACCTTGAAACGTGAAATTCTGTTGAAAACGATTGATTTTCTTCTGATTACAATACTTCCTTATACTAAAGGTATAAAAAGAAAGTAAAAATATACATATACAAGATATGTGGATACATTTATGATGTAATGATGAGAGGAAAAAATATAAGTAAATTGTAGATGAAAGGGGACCTTGAAACGTGAAATTCTGTTGAAAACGATTGATTTTCTTCTGATTACAATACATCCTTTGTGGTAAAAAAAATTATGTAAATGTTAATATGTAGAATTATAATAAATCAATAAATATATGTAAAATTAATAATAATTAAAAATGTAATAATAATAATTAAATAATTGTAACAAAAAGAATAAATAATAAACAATAAATTACCACATTTCCTGTAGAAATTTTATAACTGGTCTTCTATTTAATTTTGATTTCTACAGTAGTTTTCGAAAAGGGCGCTACAAAATTTCAAAAGTTCAAGCTTTGCAATTTTTAAGAAAGTGCACGTATTTAAAAAAAAAATTCAATTAACCAACTTTTCATTTGAACAAAACAACAAAAATCAAAAGAAAAATCTTAAAAACTAAATTCTTAAAACTAATTCAATCTTTTTTTTTTTATAATTTTTTGGCCATTCTTTCAAATTCAAGTTATATATTTCTGGGCACATATCCTATACATATAAACAATCAACATTACCTTCTTTGTGAATCAATTTCACCGTCAATTCATTTTTATTTAGTTCATTGCAACTTAAGTCTAAACACCACTCCCTATCTTCAGTCAAACCGTAGCCATTCCACCCAGGCCTCGACTCGTCTCTCCACACCCTAAAAAAACAGCTGATGGCCGTGTTTTGTTTTTTTACTCATTTGTTTTAAAAGAAAATTGCTTTTTATAGAAAAATAAATATAATTAATTTTTTAATATTAATAATTTAATCATTTTATAGTGTGTATTTTTTTTTATACATCACAACTTATACAAGAAAGTAAAAATATATACATAAATGAAATGTGGATACATTGATAATGTAAGGATTAGAGGAAGAGATATAAATAAATTGTAGTAGATTGTTCCATAAAGAGGATTGAATATGGGAAAATAAAAATGAGAGGTTAGCAGAGATGGAAACTGTGGGTTTTTGGTCAGTAATTTGGTTGGAAATTCTACCGGTGATCCTGTGTAATTAGTGACAGCTGTAAAATGGTTTAGTACAAAGCTCCACAATGCCTAGACTGAGTGCGCACTTCCATTTTAGGCGAATTTGTGAACCAACAACTCCCTAAATTTTACCATTACTAATGGGCTCCATTAGTATCCTATGGCTCCATGTCTGATGTGGCCGTTATAAGACATTCTTATACCAACCCCTTCCATTCAAAATCATTTCATACTGACATTACTGGGTATAATATACACATGAGAGTAATGTGTTCATTGTTTCATTGTACAGAGTAATTCTGAGGGAGACTTTCTTATATCCAGTAATAACAGTATTAAATGACGTATGATCTTCGCAACAGTTGTTAATATAAAAAGGTTCTGTAATGACCACATCATATATATATATATTTTTAATAATTTTTTATTAAAAACATGGTCTATTTCTCCTAACTCAAATCATAGAATTTTTGTAAAGAATTACTATTTCCAGGAGGACCAACCATTTTTGCATAAATCATCATTTGCGTAGGAAACGTCTAAAAAAAAAAGAGTTTTAAATCGACATTTTAATACGGTTTTCGTCATGTATATCCCAAAAATCGTATCGCATATTTAAATGCTTCTTTTTGTTTTTTCTACGTTTATTTGAAAAAAAATGTTGATTAGGTCATAAATATAAGGTATCTTGTAGAATATACATTAGACCTTAAGTAAAGCGTTCTCAAATTTCGTCCGGTTTCGGCTAAGATGTAATCAGATCTAAATTAGCACATGTGATTCTTCAATCGTTTATCACACACAAGCACAGACATCATCACGAAAATTTTCGAAAAGTATTCAGTTAAAATATATTAACACGAAATGATATATTCATTTGTATATTCATATCCCTAGAAGGACTGCACCTTTTGATTTTCAGTCATATAGATCCAAAGAAAAAGGGGATGTATGCATTTTATTTTTCTTCTCTATGTCATATAGCTTTATTTCATATATATACATATAGGATTTTGAGCAGGGGGGGGCAAAGTTAGGCTACGAAGATGGGGGTTATAGACTCCCGGGGGCACAGCCCGCAGTTTCCGTGGTTAGCGTTGCAGACTTTTTGTTATTAATTTGGGAGACTCGGACCTCTAGAAGCTCCCCCTGAGGTAACCACTGACTGTAATACTTAAGTTGACTTTACATGAACAGCAAAAATACAAAGCGCAGCAGCAGCAAATGCACACTGTGGTTTCTGTGCTTTTAGAAGTAAATGACTCAGTCAATAGCATGCATTTGCTGCTGCTGCGCTATGCATTTTTACTGTGCATGTAATATCAGCTTTAAGAGTATAAAGTATAACATAAATGAAGATTTTGAGCGAGGAAATGAAATGGTCGAATTCATGAATACTTAAATAAATGTAATATGAATTGTTTTGTACATGTACATTTATGTAACAGCTGATTGCTGATTTAGGAATCAGACGCACAGGAAATTTGAAGATCCTATTGGTAACTTGCAAGCAATCCATTTGTAATAAAAACTATTCTTTTAGTTTATTTAATTTTTATCTTGGTTTTTTGCTCTGACCAGAGGGGGGCACGCGCCTCCCCCTGCCCCCGCCCCCCTGGCTACGCCCCTGTGTATGTATATATATATATATATATAGATATTTATGTGTTGGGTTGTGTGCATAGTCTTAAGTAATCTCAGGTAACCTGAGGATTGTATAAATATGACAATTTTAAATGTCACTTTTGAACTTTAAGCTGACAATGGCGTAAGCCGAAACCGTTACTCTCAATATTATTTATGGAATTAGACAGTAAAAAAATTGAATAAGTTCTTTATCTTTATTTATTTTGTAAAAGTGTTGCATCAAAAGTTTTAAAACATTTTTTTTAATAAGGATGTGAGAGAAAAACAAAAAACTTTTATTATTAAAAAAAAAAAAAAAATATTATCAAACCTTAAGAATGTCTGACAAAGGCACACTCATGGCAGGACAGGACCAAAAAAACGTTTTATAAAACCTTTAGGGTTTACCCACTGGAAACTTAGCCTTGGCTGAAATTAAGCCAGAGAAAATTAGAAAATTTCTAGGCTCGGCGGGGTGTGTCATGAGATATGTAATTTGGTTGGAGCCCAGCCTTTTCAGTGTAATACCGTTTTTTAAACGAAGCTTTTATACCAAAAACACACAAGAAAAATTATGAGAAATTCTTTTATATAATTTTCTTTGACTTTTTCAGACTCAATTTATTATTCAAAAGATAAAATGTTTGTATTTTCTATTAAAATAAACGACAGGGGATCAAAGTAGGCAGAAATGGTCATGTTATAAAGTAAAAGTAACAATTTATTTTAAGTAAAGTAAAACATCAATGACAATGTTTTTCCTCAGATCAAATTGATAACAATGAGTGAAAATCATTCTATAATTACTTTATTATACCCATAGCATAAGGAAGTATTGTAATCCTACGGAAATCCGAGATCGAAATTTCAACTGATTTTCAAGGTCCCCTGACTACGTTTGTCTGTGCGTGTGTGTGGAATAGAAGGGGTCACATGTTCTAACTTAGGTCTGATTGGATTTTGCCCGAAATCGAACGAAAATTGAAACCATTTTCCTTCGGGACCTAACTACATTTTAAAAGATACAGCTTATGTTTATGTAATCAAAAATATATTAGAGTAATAGGTTTAGGTTTTATGACTCATGCCCGGGCTTTAACAATGAGGTCATATCGCCTACTACCAGAGCGCTCTTTCGTCACTCTGTTGGACATAAACCCGACTCTACTGCGGGAGTCCTAAATTTTGCCTACCGTAAATTTTTATTCACCTAGGGTAGAGGTCTTTAACGAGTACCTGACATCGTACAGGCTCGGGATCATCGCTTAACGTCCCATCCGAAGGACGGCGTGCTTAAGTTTATTTTACCTCCCAGATAAAATAAACTAAGTGCCTCGGTCGGGTTACGAACCCACGTTCTTGAGCTCAGAAGTCTGTAGAGAATACTAAAATATATAATTTATATGAAATATGACTTTTCACAGGTCGTCCGGTTTTCGAGACACATGCCGAAGACCATCTTGAAATGTAGTTTTGAAACATATTTTTAAACATTTCCTTGATTTACCCGAAAATGGTTAGTCATATTAAATTTATAAAATTTTCAATCCCAATATGTCCTTAGAATTGAGATAGGATTAATTAGACAGAAGTTATAGCGCCCCCAAAAATGAAAACTTAATGTCTATATTGAATATATCTAATTGTAAGTAATTTTTAAATCGTAACTCATAGCAACGCAAACTCTTTACTTTCATATACCCAGAGACGCCAGTATGGAATTATACTAACAGGATGATGGGTGATATGTATAAAAGTGGTTGGTATAGTGAACTGTCCTGCAATGGAGGCAGACCAAAAAGAAGAGGAGATTGGAAGGTGTGATGAGTTCATGCGTAAATTACAGTAGCAGGTGTCTCGGTCAGTGGGGATTATCAGAATGGGAACGGGGTGACAAGAATAGAACAACCGTATTGACATGGAGAAAAAGATTGAAGTGAAATTTGAGGAAGTGGGACTTGAGGTCAATAACAAAAGAAATTTTAAGGTCATTATGGAGGGTAAGGTTGGACACATGGAAGGGAGCATCGACAATTGTTCTTAGGACTTAGGATTGGAAAGACTGGATACGCTTGTTGTTAAACCTGTTGAATGTACAATTAATAAATTGTATATTAGTGTATTTAAAATTGTAATATATAAAATATTTTGTTTTAGTTGATAGCTTTGCTGTTGCGTGTTTCGTATGTATCTACGAAAGAAAGTATCGTTCGCAATCGGTACCACCCGTACACAGGGGCGTGCCCCCCCCCCCCCCCCCCCCTGGGCATAGCAAAAAACCAAGATAAAAGTTAAATAAACTAAAAAAATAGTTTTTATTACAAATGGATTGCTTGCAAGTTACCAATAGGATCTTCAAATGTCCCGTGCGTCTGATTCCTAAATCAGCAATCAGCTGTTACATAAATGTACATGTACAAAACAAGTCATATTACATTTATTTAAATATATATGAATTCCATCATTTCATTTCCTCGCTCAAAATCGTCATTTATGTAATACTTTATACTCTTAAAGCTGATTTTACATGCGCAGTAAAAATGCATAGCGCAACAGCAGCAAATGCATGCTATTGGCTGTGAGTCATTTACTTCTAAAAGAATAGAAACCATAGTGTGCTTTTGCTGCTGCTGCGCTTTGCATTTTTGCTGTTCATGTAAAGTCAACTTAAGTATTAAAGTCAGTTTTTACCTCAGGGGGAGCTTCTAGAGGTCCGAGTTTCCCAAATTAATAACAAAAAGTCTGCAACGCTAACCACGGAAACTGCGGGCTGTACCCCCCGGAGTCTATACCCCCCACCCTCGTAGCCTAACTTTGCCTCCTCCTGCTCGAAATCCTGGCTACGCTCCTGCCCCTAGATGGTAATAAGTTTTGAAGCTAGTATAGATAAAAATGTACTGTGGCAAATTTTCATTATACATTTTTTTTTTTTTCCTCCATTCAATTCAAAGAATTTATATTAACAGTAGAAATTCTGAT
Source organism: Aradus depressus (assembly GCA_963662175.1). NCBI lineage: Eukaryota > Metazoa > Arthropoda > Insecta > Hemiptera > Aradidae > Aradus > Aradus depressus. The sequence continues at coordinate 35,535,055 of OY759218.1, forward strand.
AGATAAACAGATATATTCGTATATTTAAACAAAAAAAAAAAAAAAAAAAAAATTGGAACCACAAAAGAACAAAAGAGGAATGAAAGAGAAGCCGAACGGATGCCTTGAATGTCCCATACATGGACAGCACAAATCAGGAATCACACAATGCCTGCACAAACACTAACTGGGCGGAATTGGGAGTTTCATATCTTTCAATGTACAAACACAAACCATTCAATGACTTCATAGTTTGTGCCTCTTTGATTTTCACCTTCCAGGTATTACCTAATTTATTTATTTCAAGACTTTTCCACCCAGTTTTCAGTAATAATAAGAATAATAATATAAATAAAAGAAACTTCCGGCAAAGTTATAAAAAATTATTATTTTAATTTTAATTAAATAAAAAAATGTATATACTGTATTTATTATATACTTCATTTATCTACTGTATATTATTATTTTCGTACTTATATTTTCATGTATTTATTCATTTCATTTTATTTTTTCGTAGTATTGTTAATTCTAATGTCTGTCACACTCTAAGAGTTAATATCTGTTTATGTAGGTATCTAATTTATAAGCTATCTTAGTGTAAACATTCTTATGACGTCTCCTATTACCATGTTATGGTTAAACGGAAATAAATATTATTATAGTTATTGTAATACTTGTTATCAGTGTTATTGTTGTTATAATTATCATTATTATCAAGTAAGTATGCATACCACTGAGCTACCGGCACCCTCTTCATTATTATTATTAAATGTTAATGGTAATTGGATATGTTTTACAATTTCGTACATCAAAATAGCTTATAAATTATAAACATCAGCTGACAGAATACAAAGACGTATGTGTTGAATAATATGTAATAATAATAGTTAAAAAAAAAATAAATAACAGAAAATATCTGAACATTAATTCTTAATATTAATAATTACGTGGTGATAGAGTCGACATAATCTTTACTATGTTGAAGGAAGGTTCTTTCGTATATGAGTACAAAAATAATAATATGAATAAATACAGTAGGTACAGTTTTTAATTAGATTAAAATTAAGAAAAAAATATTTTAATAACTCTTTTAAAAATGTCATTTTCACGATCCTCCATCAGGACACAATGTGCGAAACATTGAAAAGAGAAAAAAACAAAACAAAACAACAATAACAAATATAAAAATGTCATTTTCACGATCCTCCATCAGGACACAATGTGCGAAACATTGAAAAGAGAAAAAAACAAAACAAAACAACAATAACAAATATAAAAATGTCATTTTCACGATCCTCCATCAGGACACAATGTGCGAAACATTGAAAAGAGAAAAAAACAAAACAAAGCAACAATAACAAATATAAAAATGTCATTTTCACGATCCTCCATCAGGACACAATGTGCGAAACATTGAAAAGAGAAAAAAACAAAACAAAACAACAATAACAAATATAAAAATGTCATTTTCACGATCCTCCATCAGGACACAATGTGCGAAACATTGAAAAGAGAAAAAAACAAAACAAAGCAACAATAACAAATATAAAAATGTCATTTTCACGACCCTTCATCAGGACACAATGTGCGAAACATTGAAAAGAGAAAAAAACAAAACAAAACAACAATAACAAATATAAAAATGTCATTTTCACGATCCTCCATCAGGACACAATGTGCGAAACATTGAAAAGAGAAAAAAACAAAACAAAGCAACAATAACAAATATAAAAATGTCATTTTTACGACCCTTCATCAGGACACAATGTGCGAAATATTGAAAAGAGAAAAAAACAAAACAAAGTAACAATAACAAATATAAAAATGTCATTTTCACGACCCTTCATCAGGACACAATGTGCGAAATATTGAAAAGAGAAAAAAACAAAACAAAGCAACAATAACAAATATAAAAATGTCATTTTCACGACCCTTCATCAGGACACAATGTGCGAAATATTGAAAAGAGAAAAAAACAAAACAAAGCAACAATAAAAAATATAAAAATGTCATTTTCACGACCCTTCATCAGGACACAATGTGCGAAATATAAAAAAACAAAAAACAAAGCAACAATAACAAAAATAAAAAAAAAACAATATAATATACTTTTCAACTCTACCTCAGATTTTCGCACGATTATAATACTTACTTATACTCAAGATATGTATAAGAAAGTAATAATATTGGTTGTGACAAGCACAGGGCTTTATTATACCAATTCAGTTTATATCATTCGTGATATAGATCACTCTCCGCTCCCCCACTCACTATTCATTTCTCCCTCATGTGACTAGCATGCTGTAGAATAGAAAAGAATAGAATAAATTCTGTATAAAAATGACATTCACAAAATTATGCTGTAAATTGAAACAAATAAAACTTTAGGAGCGGGGAGAAAGAAGGAAAAAGAGTCTCAGTAAAAACGTGGTTGGTATAAGATAGTAGAGATTCATAGAAGTAGATCTTTGGTAATCAGCAAGTTTATTATGTAGCAGACCCCTACTTTATAAAATCTCAAACGAGAATATAATTCGATGGGATTCATCATGTATGTGAAAAATAGGGTTGAGAGAGTGTTAGCTTGAAGAGCGCCTGAATGTTCTTCACTCCCCCTTTCTCAGCTCTCAGCCTCACCCCAGAAAATCAATACGACCCCTTACAGTCTTGTGAAAACCCTGCTTTTCTTCTCCGCTCATATTACCCTGGCCTTCTCTCTCCATTTTACCCCTAAAATCTGTTTGATAACCCTACTAAATGTGCCAAATTTATATTTTTTGGAATCGTCTCATTGTGATCTTTGAAATGATACATTCAATACTAATGTCTAAAAATATTTTCGTTTTTTCCCTTCAACTGTTATTTATTTCAAATACTTATAATCAGTGTAATATGGCATATGTAAAGATTTAACTGAAAGAATACCGAAGAAAAAAATAAAATAAATAAAATTAAAAGAATGACGACAAAATAAATAACTATACACAAAAAGAATTAATAAAATATATCATAAAAAGTAAAAACAATGCGTCGGGGAATCAGCAATGAATTTACCAAAGTAATTCACTTGCTGGTGTCTTCAATTAATTTTTCGCTTTCCCTTTGGGCTAATAATCAACAGTAGACTTAAATTGGGGCTTCTAAATCCTCATACTAAATTTTGTTAACAATTTTTTTTTTTTTTTGTTAAATTTTGCTGACAATTAATAGGTATCGTTCTCATGGGGTTTTGATTTTAAATATATTTTACTTATAGTTATATTTTAACTGATTGTAAATATACCAAATAAACATTTAAAACATAAAAAACAAACAAAAAAAAAAACTTTAAATATAAACTTTTATGACGATACATTCATTAAATCGGCAGTTATTATGTTTTTTAGTTGAGTCCTCTCTGATTCCCTCCTTCCCTTTGGCTGACTCCGCCTAAATTAATAAGTGTCATTTTTATGGAATTGTAAATTTACATATGAAATTTTGTGTCAATACATTAATTACGACATTATATGTTAAGCCTCTCCCCCTAATCCCCCAATTCCCTTTGGTCGATTTGACTGAAATTCAGCAGGTATCGTCCTTCTGAAGTCCTATTTCGTGTCGATACATTCATTCTATCGGGAGTTATCGTGTTCCATGCAAACACAAAGACAGACAATTATTTATTTAAAACATTTTTGGAATCAGAGTGTCCGAAAACATGAAATTTCTTTGAAATATCAGTATAGAATTTCTGATCGATTACATAACTTCCCCTATACTTTATAGTTGTGGAAGTAATAAATAATGCCAACCAAGAATATCATGTGTATGCATGAACAAATTTATTAACAATACTCCCCTTTGTTAACACCTCAGAACCAGTTCTGTTTCCACATATGTGTGTGTGTCTGTGAACACGATAACTCCTGATAGATCGAAAAACGTTAGATTTAAACAACATGGGGGAGCTGCTGGAGAGTCACCTGCTAGCACGGGGGTTGTATTTCTCATAGGATCATCCCCAAAAAGATTGGGGAAAAAAAAAAATTCTTTCTGTCTTTGTATGTGTGTGTCTGTGAACACGATAACTCCCGATAGATAGAAAAACGTTAGATTTAAACAACATGGGAGAGCTGCTAGGGTGTCACCTACTAGCATACGGGTTGTATTTTTCACAGGATCATCCCCAAAAGATTGGGGAAAAAATCATTTTCTTACTGTCTCTGTGTGTGTGTGTGTGTCTGTGAATACGATAACTCCCGATAGATAGAAAAACGTTAGATTTAAAAAACATGGGGGAGCTGCTAGGGAGTCACCTGCTAGCACGGGGGTTATATTTCTCACAGGATCATCCTCAAAAAGGATGGGGAAAACAAAAAAAAAAAAATCAACATAAAAACACGAACCGGTCAATCCTTAATTCATTTTAGTGCCAGCTCCCAGCCGTGAATAGATCAAAGACTAGGGCTGAAGTCTTCTAGTTGATCCACTTAACTGCCCTAGATCCTTTGAAATATCTAGCTGCAAAAAAAAAAAGCAAAAAAAAAATCCAATAGACATGACCTAATTTAATTGCAAACTACCAGGTTCACTCGGGTTGCCTGGGAGTACAACCTTTCAACAATACGAAAAAAAATTATTTTACGTTTTTTGAAACTGATCAGAGTAATAAATAAAAAAATTGTTTGTGTTTTAAATTTTGAACATATCAACAATAAAATAAGTCACCCTATACAAACTTTCATCTCATTTATTATTATTATTTTTTTTACTTCCTCAGCTATGCCAAGTATACGAGAAGTTATGTAATCGGTCCAACAATTCGAGGCGTTTTACAACGAAAATTAATATTTTCCAACTTACTGATTGTAAACATTGAAAAACATTTCAGTGTATTTGTGAACACGATAACTCCCGATAGAATGAATGTATAAACACGAAATTTTATAGTTGACCTAGCTATGGATTTTCAGTCAAATTGGCCAAAGGAATTTGAGGAAAGGTGAGTTTAGGGGGAGGCGTAACAAAAAAAAACTGATAACTGGCGTTGTAATAAATATGTATCGACATGAAATTTTATTAATTAACTTTTTGCTTGTTGTAATCAATAGATGTTACAATTCTAAATTCTGATACTAAGTTTTGTGTCGATACATTCATTACACTGGCAGTTATTAGAGTTGACGTGTTAGGCCTCTCTCCCTAATCCCCAAATTCCCTTTGGTCGATTTGACTGAAATTCAATAGATTTCATATGTGATAGTATATCCTTATGAGGTGCTGGATACACATAGACAATTTCGTGTAGATACATTTTATCGGGAGATATCATGTTCACAAACACACAGAGACAGACTTTTTTTTTTGTTTTTTGAATCGAAAAACGTGTCCGTTGAAAACTCCTCACCGAATTTCTGACTTCGTCTTGAGATATCTTGAGAAATACGGTTGTCATTTAAAGGAAATTTTCAACTTTTAGAAATCAGTTTTTAATCAAACCAGTATACAGAGGGTCTATTAGCTTCACAAATTTAAAAATACATATACATATATTAGTGTCATATTTGATTCGAAGAAGGGTGTTGAAAATACATGTCAGGCTAGCAACAAACTCAGTAAACCATGAAATGCAGGGAAAAAAGGTTATTTAAATCGAGCAAACTCCTTTTTTTTTTGCAAAGAATGAAGGGGTGGGGGACAAATGTAAAATCAGGGTAGTGTTTGGCTCAACTATTAACTATTTCATTTTAATTCCCCATCTATACGAAGTATAGAGAAAGTTATAGATTCAGTTAGAAATTCCACGCGGATTTTTCAACGGAATTTCAGGTTTTCCGAACTTTTGATTCCTAAAATGAAAAAAAAAAAAAAAAGTCGTCGGTGTACCACCGGCTAGTACTTTCCCATAAAAAAATGATTTCGATTCCTCATACTAAATTTCGTGTCGATAAATTCATTACATCGGCAGTTATTAGCGTTTTTGAATTGAGCCCTCTCTGATCCCCTTTTTTTTTTGCCGAATTCGCTGAAAATTAATAAGTATCGTCTTTATAAGGTTTGGAATTCAGATATGAAATTTTGTGTTGATGCATTCATTACAACGGTACTTATTACAGTTTTTATGTTGTGTCCCTTTTAATCCCCCCTTTCTTTTGTTCGATTTGACTGAAAAACAATAGATGTCGTCGTTAGAAGGTTCTGAAATTACATATTAAATGTCGTGCCCATGCATGCATTCTATGTATCGGGAGTTATGTTCACGGACAGAGAGCATTATTTTTCATATTTGGAATGGTCGGAAAACATGAAATTCCGTTGAAAACTCAGCATCGAATTTTTGACCGATTACATAACTTCCTCTATACTTCGTAAAGCTGGGGAAGTTCAAATTATTTCATACTGGCATTACTGAGTATAAGAATGTCTACTCTCAAGATAACGCTGTACAATGAGACAAAATGAAATAATTTTGAGAAGGGGAGGGGGAGAGAGAGTGATCTGTAAGCGTTGTTGGTATAAGAAAGTCCTGTAATGGCCACGTCACATATATTTATCTTAATACAAAAACCATATTTTAAAGTTCGTTGCTATGAGTTACGATTCAAAAATTACTTACATTAGATACATTCCTTATAGACATTTAGTTTATATTCTTCGGGCAGCTATAACATTTGTCATATTGATCCTAACCCATGATTAGGGATTATTCCAAGAGTTGTCTTCAGATTTGATAATTCACAGTATGCAATTTGTCGCCTATGAAAAATGATTTTGGGATACGGGCGCATCCATAATTCAGAAGCTTTCTTACAAGAACAATGGCGCAGTGTATTAGCATGACTTCCAACGGAAGAGCAATATTCGCTCGATGAGAGTCCTTTGTACATTGAAAATCCAACGATACTCGGACGCCTTTCTGGAGGTGAGAGGTAAAAGGTGTGATTCCACTTGACCAGGGGGACGACCCTTACTGGCCCAGGAAAGGGCGTGGCGGTGGTGGAAGAGGCCCAGGGGAAATGAAATAGTTGGCCTGGGGTATTTCAGGGGTTGAACCTCCTCCATCCTCCAAGCCCTAACCTAATCAATTCAGGTTGAGGGAGAGTCCAGGGTTAATTCCCTTGCCACCGCACCAGCTCGGGACCTTCTCTTGAAAATACTGCCTCAATTATATTCGTTTCCGGGGCGGGGAAATATTTCAGGACTATTATATATAGGAGCCGGTCGGCCCTTCACAAACTTTAATATATTCCAACCCTTCTTCATTAACTGAAGGAGTTTCAACTAGGGTGCGCATCCAATTTTAAACTTTGTTTTCACAATAAGCAGTTTTTTTTTTTTTTTTTTTTCACCCAGAAACAAAATTGGCAATGGTTCCACTCATCGAACGAGCAGATCATCCAACTATTCAAAAACAATTTGAGAGAGAGCACCCTGGCCCACTCTTTGTCAAGGCCGTCCAGATGGGGGGGGGGACTTGTCAAATTTGCCCCCAGGCCCCCCGATTCCATAGGGCCCCCATTATTTTCTCTTTGATATATACAACTACATATAATTGATAAAATAATAAATGTTACTTAACATTTTCTGCAGGGATATTGTGAAACATAATTAATAAAAAATGAAAAAAAAAAGGTTTCAACTGATTTTCACGTTTCAAGCTCCCCTGAATATCATTTTCGAGATGATGTCTGTCTGTGTGTGTGTGATCGAAAAGTTTCGTCATTTGGAATGAAGGGATCACATGTTCTAACTTAGATCTGATTAAATTTTGGCCAAAAATTGAGACCACTTTCCCCGGGACCTAACTGCATTTTACAAGATACAGCTTATGTTAATGACCTAATTAAAAATCTTTTCTAGTAATAGTTGTAGAAAATACTAAAATACATAGTTTATATGAAATATGATTTTTTACAGGTCGTCTGGTTATAGAGATACATGCCGAAAACCATTTTGAAATGTAGTTTTGAAACATATATTTTTAGACGTTTCCTTGATTTACCCGAAAACTGTTAGTCCTAAAGAAAAATTGATTCTTACCGAAATTGTTCTTTATAAAATTTACAATGGCCAGTAAGTCCTTGATCTTGAGTTAGGATCAATATTACAAAAGTTATAGCTGCCCAAAGAATGTAAACTAAATAAATGTCTATAAGGAATATGTAAGTAATCTTTAAATCGTAACTCATAGCAACGAACATTAAAATATGTTTTTTGTATTGTAGTTTTTCGGAAAAATTATAAAAATTAAGAAAAATATATGTGACTTGGCCATTATACCAACAATTCTTACAGATCACTCTCTCTCCCCCTCCCCTTCTCAAAATCATTTCATTTTGTCTCATTGCACAGCGTTATCTAGAGAGTAGACATTCTTATACCCAGTAATGCCAGTAGGAAATTATTTTGAGAAGGGGGAAAGAGTGGTTGGTATTCGAAAATCCTATAATGTCCACGTCATATATTTTAAAATATTATCTATTTCACAAAATATATATACATATATATAAAATATGGGAGTATATTCGGAATTACTACCCATCTGCAGCCACGACTTAACAAATACTTGACAGTCACACTCTTGGACAGACAGACAGGCACACTCCTGGACAGACATAGTATTTGTTTAGTCGTGGCTGAAGGTGGTAGCAATACTGAAAGTACTCCCATATTTTATATATATTTTGTGAACTAGACAATATTTTAAAAAACGTTCATTTTTCTTTATTTTTTAATAATAATAAAGTTAATAATTATTATTATAATAACTAAAGTTAAGAGGGCGCCGGTAGCTCAGTGGTATGCGTGCTTGACTTCTGAGCTCAAGAACGTGGGTTCAAAACCCGACCGAGGCCCTTAGTTTATTTTATCTGGGAGGTAAAATAAACTTAAGCACGCCGTCCTTCGGATGGGACGTTAAGCGATGGTCCCGAGCATGTACGATATCAGGTACTCGTTAAAGACCCCTGCCCTAGGTGAATAAAAAAATTTAGGGTAGGCAAAATTTAGGACTCCCATAGTAGAGTCGGGCTCATGTCCACCAGAGTGACGAAAGTGCGCTCTGGTAGTAGGCGATATGACCTCGTTGTTAAAGCCCGGGCATGAGTCATAAAACCTAAACCTAAACCTAATAAAGTTAAAATGCATTTTATGGGTTTGTTTATTTCAATATCACACCTAAACAGCTGATTGGATTTTCATGAACTCTATACTAATATATAAAGAAAGTTTGTGTATTTAAGGTATTCTCAAAAACCACATAACCGATTCGGATAATTCTTTCACCATTTTGAAGCTTATTTTTTTCCAGTGAATATAGACTATACATCTTTAGGGAGCTATCAAAAGAGAGCTGAACAGTGATCGTAAAAGTGAAGTAAGTCGCAGGAGAAACGGCCATCCGGGCGCCATTTATTGTATACGCTACCTAAATCGTCAAAGATATATCAAAATGAAGCATGGAGGAATTGTTGGCAATGAAAAGTTCTACAAAAAGGTCTGCAACATCATATACCTATATATAACGGAAAGCCTTCAATAAGAGTTTTCATCTCTATATGTAAATCTGTAGTTTTGTCTGTCGGTGTGTTTGTAACAAGTTGCTGAAACTACAGGACCATTTTGATTAAATTTTATATATAAAATCCTTAAAATCCCGATTGAGTGAATATAAAATGACCGGATTTTCAATAAATTTCACAAATTGCATCCCTATAAGCCTAGTTCAAACATAGACCATAATTTTCCCAAATTTTGAACGGAAGAGGGGTTGTGTAAAATAGCTCCTTAATGGTAATCTTTTCGAGGTTAATTTATAAACCCAAATATGTAGTAAAAATTCTAACTTTTGGATATTTGATTTATTTATTTACTGAGAGAAAAGGGAAAGGCGATATTTATATGGCTTTCGAGTTTTGAATTTAACATTGAATATATTTGCAGATAATGTTACTAACCTGCATTAAGTTTCTAATTTGGTTAAAGTTACTCCGGTAACCTACTCGTTTTACATACAAACCGATTGAAAAACGTCAATTCAAAGCCCTATAAGGACAACTCATGAATTTTCAGCAGAATCAATGAAAACAACAGAGGGAAGCTCAACTCAAAAATCCCTATAACTGCTCATTTAATCAATAATCCCATAAGGATAACACCTATTATATTTCCGCGAAATTGGTCAAAGAGAAGGGGTGCTCAACTCAAATACGCTAATAAATTGTCAAAAATTGAGTTTTAGTCTATTGGCTTTGAATGGAGAGCGAAAACATAATAGATTAATTGGTGCTGGGAAAGTACATAGTGATGTAATAAGAAATTTATACATTATGAATTTTATAACTGCAATGAAATTTTTTCTTTCAGTTTACCATCAAAACAGAAGGTGCCGGTAGCTCAAAGGTAGCTTGCTTGGTTACAGAGCTCAAGATTGTGGGTTCGAAACCCGGCCGAGGCCAGGTCAAGTTACTCGTAAAAGACCCCTATCCTAGGTGAATAAAAATTTAGTGTAGTCGAGCTCGATAGTAGAGTCGAGCTCATGTCCACCAGAGTGATGAAAGAAAGCTCTGGTGTAGGCGATATGACCTCGTAGTTGAAGCCCGGACTTTAGTCATAATAACTAACTATAGGTAACTAACAATAGATAATTAGATAAAACACACATAATAATAGTTATTATGGATTAATAAAACAAACAGAAGGTATGTAGGTACGCCTTTTTCACAAACAGCAAATTCTACGAAAAATAAAAAGCATTCAAAATTACATTTTTACAATGAATTCTTTCGTAAATGTCCTCTTAGGAGAGGTAAATTTATCTCTTGATGACGAAAAGTTGGTTGTCCGCGTCCGTTAGATGGGGGTAAAAATACATTGTTTTCCTATACTTCGGGCCGGGACATCGCAAAATTGTCTGTAAGGAGAGTTGTCCGTAAAGAGGGGTTTTACTGTATTTAAGTCGAAGGCACGTATGATTAGTAATAACAAAACTATTTAAAAAAATTAAATGAAATAAATAAAATCTGAATAAATAAATAATTAAAAATATATGATTTCAAAAAATATCAATATTGATACATAGATACATTTTGCAATTTAATAAAAATTAAGATAACTATTTTTAAAAACTCTTCCGGAAGTGTCTTTATCACAACAATATTTTGGGACGTTCTTACGTCCCTTCATCAGGTCCCAATGTGCGAGATATAAATAAAAAAGGAAAAAGAAAACAATGTAACAATAACAAATATATAAAAACGTTAAAGCCCGGGCATGAGTCATAATAACTAACTAATCATCAAAACAATTCTCCAATTTCTTTGTATCATATTTATTTACTGATTCCCCACCTAATCTCATCCAAACTTTCTTCCTCAACAAATTTCTAAAACTGTAGATCCGCCAATGCTCTCGTTGAGAACAGGAATGTTTTTATTCAGCGTTCATTTCAGACTGAAAGAAAACATTGTATAGGGGAGCAATAGCCCTTTAAGTGTCTCAAGGAAAGCAGGTTTTTGGTTGAGTTCGACTAACGTGTCAACTCAAAAAAGTTGCATACATAATGCGTTAGGGGAGAAAAGCGTGGGAGGATTCCTGTGTGGGGGTGGTGTTGACTTTTTTATTTCCTTCTTTATGCGTTCGTTCCTTCGTTCTCACGCTTCCTCTTTTTGTAATCTGACAGTTCCTTGTCTTCACCTCTAGTGCATGCTGCACGTACGTACTGGTCAAGCGTGGCAGGTAGAGGCGTGTCTTCGGTGCGGGGAAAGAACTGGTTCAAGCAAGTTTTTTTCTTCCTGCTACGTTCTCACAATAGCCTTTTTTGCAGTGCAATGATAACCGATTTAATCTCTTCAGTTCTCCTGATCGCAGAGTGTCCGAAACATTCGAACGCAAATGTGTGGAGGATACAGTGGAAAGTGCGTAAGAAATTGCTACATTCGTTTTTTCCATTTTCGCGGTCCAACACATTAGAATTTTGAAGGGAATAGAAGACGCCATGAGGTTTGTATGAACTAAGGTTTGCAATCCAAGATCATGTTTTTCATTTCCAGGATTTTGGGATCTCGACATTGACAATCCCAGGATTTTGGGACCTGGAAATTCAAGGAGTTTGATTTATTATAGGTTAGGTTAGGTTTTATGACTCATGCCCGGGCTTTAACTACGAGGTCATATCGCCTACTACCAGAGCGCTCTTTCGTCACTCTGGTGGACATGAGCCCGACTCTACTGTGGGAGTCTTAAATTTTGCCTACCCTAAATTTTTATTCATCTAGGGTAGGGGTCTTTAACGAGTACCTGACATCGTACAGGCTCGGGACCATCGCTTAACGTCCCATCCGAAGGGGGACCATTTACCTCCCAGATAATATAAACTAAGAGCCTCGGTCGGGCTACGAACCCACGACCTTGAGCTCAGAAGTCAAGCACGTATATCACTGAGTTACCGGCGCCCTTTGATTTATTATATACGTTTCAAAACAAATGATTAATTTTTTTTTTATACTTAAGGATTGAGTTATTTCTCTTAACTACGAGGTCATATCGCCTACTACCAGAGCGCTCTTTCGTCACTCTGGTGGACATGAGCCCGACTCTCGAACTCAGTTGGCTAGCTCGCTACCTCTGAGCTACCGGCGCCCTCTTCAAGGTTAGATCACTCATTCTATTCAACAATAATTTATTTATTTACTCTTGGTAAAGCGTTACTTACTCATGTCCGGACTACTAGATAACATCGCCCACTACCAGAGCGCTCTTTCACCGCACCGGTGAACATGAGCCCGACTCCTGGAGTCCTGAATTTTGCCTACCCAGTTATAATCAAGGTTGGGGTAAGTATCATTATAACCATTTAATCTATTGCCTTTCAGCCAAATCGGCCAAATGGATCCTACCCTTTTTGGGGAAGATTAACTCAAAAACTCTATAAACTTACGTAATATTTGTATTAAACAAAATTTATCATGAGGATTCAGAAGCCCCTATGTAAGTCAACTATTGATTTTTAGTCTAAACTGTCTGATTGATTAGTATGGGTAAGTACATTGTCGATGATCCACCGTCTTTTTTGTCATGGAACGAATGCTGCAGAACAAACAGAAAAATTGCAGTTGCGAGCATCAAATTGGGATGGAAATCTGTCCTCTAATGAAAATAGAAAAATCAATGAAGACCATGCTGGCAAATAATCAGCTTAGATAAACTGTAATTTAATATAGTATGATATAGACGCTAGGGTGGTCCTTAAATTGAAAAATATGAAATTTTAAAACGTGCTCCCCCTAGGTCGAAAGAAGTTCCCAAAAAAAATTTTTTGGCGCCGAAAAAACGAGAAAACATATTGAATAACCCGTCCCCCATCGAAGTTGAATTTTAAATGGGATTTAACATGGGTTTCAAAGTTTTCTTCAGTCGATCGATTACTGAGCCGTTGATTTCCATCGCTTTAAGGTAGAAAATGGTACTCAGGGGTTTTCGGGGTCGCTGAAGCAGAATATGATGTTAAAAACTCATTTTAATACATGCCAGCTGTCAAAAAACCTGTCTTTATTATTTACTTTTTTCATAATCTTGGTTTTTCCAGTATTATCAGTTTCTAAACAAAAATGTCTACTAGTTTCGATTAAAAAAATGTAAGGAGAACATTTTTCGATATTTAATCAATTTCTAAAAATAATTTTCACACTTGACAGCTGTTGACAATGATAATACTGGAAAAACCAAGATTATGAAAAAAGTAAATGATAATGACAGGTTTTTTGACAGCTGGCATGTATTAAAATGAGTTTTTAACATCATATTCTGCTTCAGCGACCCCGAAAACCCCTGAGTTCCATTTTCTACCTTAAAGCGATGGAAATCAACGGCTCAGTAATCGATCGACTGAAGAAAACTTTCAAACCCATGTTAAATCCCATTTAAAATTCAACCTCGATGGGGGACGGGTTATTTAATATGTTTTCTCGTTTTTTCGGCGCCAAAAGTTTTTTTTTGGGAACTACTTTCGACCTAGGGTGAGCACATTTAAAATTTCAACTTTTTCAATTTAAGGAGCACCCTAATACACGCATGTTATTATATTTATTATATATATTTTTTTTATTCATAGTGGACTTCCTTCGGGATTTTTGAATCTTCATACTACATTTTGTGTCGATACATTAATCACATTGGCAGTCATTGGGGTTTTTGAATTGAGCCTATCTCTGATCCCCTTTTCCTTTCGGCCAATTCCGCTCTACGTTAATAGGTGTTGTCCATATGGGATTTTGAATTTACATATGAAATTTCGTATCAATACATTTATTACGGCAGTTATTAGAGTTTTGTGTTAAGCCCTCCCCCTATTCCTTTCTTTCCCTGTGCGCGATTTGGCTGAGCATCAGTATGCGGTGTCCTTTTAGATTTCTGAATACACATATAAAATTTCGTGTTGATGCATTCATTTTATCGGGAGATATCGTGTGAGAATTTCTGTGGTGGGCGGGCAAAATTACATAAGTCGACTTATCTCATTTTTAATATTTCTATTCCAATGAGCTCTATTATTATATTTGTATGCTCCCTATTATAATATGGGGTCTTAGAACAAACCAATTCTGAGATATTCAATGCTTAAAAGTACATATATAGTAGTGAAAGAAATGTTCAGGCGGCCAAAAGCAATGCATCAAAACTGTATGTGATCAAAATGACACTTGTGTATACTTACAGATAGGAACGTAACTACATAAGTGTACTTACTTATGAAACTACATAAGTTTTCTTACTATGCCCAAAACTACATACGTGTACTTGTTGGGAGAATCAACATGGTAGCAAATGTATGTCTAGTAATCTTCCTCAATGAGATAAGTAGACTTGTGTACTTTTGATCGATCCGACATTGCATGACCAAAAATCCATATGTCGAAAAAGTAATAAATGTACACATTTTAACCCAAATCTAATCACGAATTTATAAATTTGGAAATATAAAGCTTATTTTAGAGTTTAAATTAAAAGGATACAAAGAAATACTGATTATACTGAACATTTCAAACTGTTGGTGGTGTTTGCCCGCCCACCAAAGATTTTTTGTTTCTTTTTTTGAATCAGGGGGTAGGAAAATATGAAATGTTTTTGAAAAGTCAACATCGAATTTCTGACCGATTACATAACTTAGACTATACTTTTATGGCTGGTGGAGTAAAATGTATTATATGAGAGGGCGAGGTGGTTGGAAGATGGATTCTGGGTATTGTCATATTTCAGTCTAACGATGGGAACTGGATACGGAGGGAGGGGGCTCCGGACAAGCTTGTTATTTTTAGCGATGAGTCTGACGAAGCTCCGGTGTCAGGGACTGGGATAGTTGGAGTCGGGGAGCGACCATATTCAAATCAGAACAAAACCTCATTCCAGGATGTAACAAGGGACATTTCCTATTGAGCAATCTAACCCTTCCTCTGTTTGATACACAATACATTGTCATCAGATTGTGACATCCAAAGTATTGTCAAACGTCTAAAAGAGGAAATGAAGGGGGGTCTCAGAGGGAGGAAGACAACAGTGTGGTTGGAGGAAGTAGCATTCATATAAGACAGAGGAATTACCTGAAGAAGAAGAAAGAACCTAAGACAAGATAGGACCACATGGAGACGGCAAAGTCACACCTCTAGGAAAGGTGGAGTCCTGGAGGGAGAGAATGACTAATGTGGTCGGAGAAGGATGCAGCCATATAAGACAGAGGAATTACCTGAAGAAAAAGATAGAACCTAAGACAAGACAGGACCACATGAAGATGGCATGCTCAAAACTATCTAAAGTGCCTACTTCTTGGAATTTTCAACGGGGTCCAAAGTGAAGACAAATTGCTACTTGTGACTGGAGGAAGCACTAATTCGTTGGGGTTAAGTCTCTATATAAACTAGGTTTCTGTTGGTGCCCCTACAGACGACTAGCCGGCCCCAACTTGTCCTAGCGCGTGTCCGTGGTATGAGCTAGCTATGCCAGACCGGTTTTTCTCCTATCTTAAGAAACCCTTGCTTCTACACACACACCAGATCCTTATTATCTAGTTCATATTTTAATAATGTACTTCAAATAATTAAGTGCGTAAAAGACGGAATTTGATGCACTAGAAATCGTCGTCAGTGATCAAGTCAAAAATGTAAAAAGGGACTAAAATACAAACATGCTAAATTATAAATTTTTCGAAAACGTGAGCTTCCAAATGACACTTCGCACGATCTTCTAGCTCAAAGTTAGGATTGGAAATTTCGAAAGTTCTTAGGGATTTTCCTTAAAATATTTCTCAAAATCCTATATTAACTTCAGCTGCTTAGATCTGAAAGATTTGAAATGACGGATAGCCTGATTATCTGTCTCGATTTAGTGACTCATAATTGTGGCATTTAGTAATTCGAACTAAACCTTTCTCCGATTTGACTGAAAATTAAGAGGTTACTTACTTCCGGGGGTGCCGTTAGCTCAGAGATCGCGGGTTCCATAGGTGGTTTTTTTCTGCGTGGTAAAAATACCTTGAGCATACCCGATGTCAGGTTAAAGACACAAACCCTAGGGAATAAACCTGGATAGGCAAAACTTAAGACTTCCACAGTAGAGTCGGGCTCATGTCAACCAGAGCGACGAAATAGCGCCATGGTATTAAGTAAGCGAAATGAGCCCGGGCATGTGTAAGGCCGGCCACACACGTACAGTTTTAACTGTACAGTTATAACTGTACAGTTATAACTGTACAGTTAAAACTGTACGTGTGTGGGATTTCAGTCTCAGTTCAACTCAACTGTACAGTTTAACTGAGAAAAATAAAATTTTAATATTTTAAATTGAAAGGAATAATGAACTGAGTGTGTGTGGGGGTTCAATTGTACAGTTCTCAGTTCAATTTGTGTCGTGCGAGAGTGCGTGTCATGTCGCGTAAACAGAACCAAGTGATGGTTGATTTCATTGCAATATATAGATCTGAACCTTGCCTGAGGCAAGTTAAACAAGTTAAATCTAGCGAGTATAATGACCGCGCCAAAAAAGATGCTGCCTACAACAAGTTAGCGAAGAAGTTACAAGAACTAGAACGTGGTGCGACAAAGAAATCTGTTGTGACAAAAATAAACAGCTTAAGATCTACTTTTCGCAAAGAAATACATTTATGTGGGAAGATAAATTTCGTTTTTGTAACCTCTTCTTGCACCACTGTTTACGCTTTTTCTTTTTTGTGAAATTACAAAAAGAAAACCGAGAGCGGCCAAATCGTCCCGCTCTTTCGAATCCATGGAAAAAACTGAAGGATTGAATTGTACGTGTGTGTAGGTACATCTCAGTTCACAGTTAAATCTGACAGTTATAACTGTACAGTTAAAACTGTCAGTTAAAACTGTACGTGTGTGGCCGGCATAACAATAACTCCGGACTTCTCAATAACCTTACAACGATTTGTATAGTTATATTCATTATATCGGTTATAAGAGTTTCAGAGTTAAGCCGCCCTATCTAATCACCCGTTCCCTTTGACCGATTTAGCTGATTATCAACAGGTGTCTATTGGGCCTCAGACGATATAAAATGAGATGTTGATATATTCCTTTCGAAAGTGTATACTCAACATTGATTACGCATTTTCCTTTGTACTACGTACAACAAGAGATAGAAAATATTTTTTTTATTTCTATATTCGCGTCTATTGGATATCTTTGAAAAAAAAGATCTGAGCATTACTTTAAAATTTAATATTTTCCTTCCATTGAGACGGCCTCTAATTTAAACCTCTCTCAGCAATTCGATGAGTATCTGGCCTCACACTGCTTTGAGGATATTACCCTTTGAACAAAAATCATCTGTGATTCGCTAGTAATGTAGCCTACTTCTCAACCACGATCAGTTAAGTTTTTGCTCTCCCACCAAATCCAATCGACCGTTTGGGATAACAATTTATAATTGACTTACATAGTAGCTTCTGAATCCTCATACTAAATTTTGTGTCGATATTTATAGTGATTACGATTTTTGAGTTGAACCCCATTCTTCCACCTTCCCCTTTGGCTGATAGGGCTGAAAATAAATATGTGTCATCCTTACGGAGTTTGGGCTACACGTCTAAAATTTCTTGTTGTTTTATTCTTTCTATCGGGAGTTATCCGGTTCACAGACAGAGACAGAAATGTTTACTTTCATTTTTCAACCAGGGGGTCAAAATCAAATTTATGACCGTTTACATAACTTCTCCAATACTTCGTATAATCGAAGGGGGTACGGAAGTATGTATTTTTATTGTTCGAAACATTTATAAAAGAAAACGATTTTGTGTCCTTTGAAAAGTTTTTCACTGGATTTAGATTGTGTTGAGTGAGTGCAAAAAAAAGATGCTGCATTCCGTAGGGCTAAGGGCGGTTCTTTGTATGGGATTAAGGTAAATAGTATGTTTTCAAAGAACCTTGATTTTGTGAAACTAAGAAATAGAGATTTAATTTTTTGTAAAGTAGTTAGCTTTATTTGGTTTCTAGCCACCAAACTCTTTATTTTTTGATTGTATTATTATTTGTAGTTTTATATTATATTACCATCCACGCATGTCTATCTATCTTATTTCGTTTTCAGTCTTAATACATGTCTTTATTTTATTTTCTCATTATTCGCATTATTATTTTTTATGTTTTATTTACATATTTTTTAAAGAATTTAACGATGGGTATTTATTCTGTTTATTTATTTATATAAGCTAATATGTGTTGTTCTTCATTATCAAATATCTGTTATGCCCACTCTGACTGACGGCCAAAATGGCTATAGTGGTGTTTTTTTCTTTGTATATTTCTTGGACTGATGTTATTTTTCTTCTTTTAATAAAAAACCATTCTATTCTATTCTAAAGTCGGGAAGTAAAAAATTCCTATCTGTCTCTATGTGTATGTGTGTGTCTATGAACATGATAACTATATATATAATAAATATATAATTTCATAGGTATATCAAGAATTCTATAAGAACCTATCTTGAGCCAAATTGGCTCATGGTATGGACGGAGGGTATTAAACTCCGTCTGAACCCAGAATACATTTCTGCGATTTGTGTCGATATAGTGGAAAGGTAATAAAATAAATAAAACAATCGTCAATCAGGAAATAAATTTAAAGAACGGGTAAAAGAGCATATAAGTAAAGAAAAGAGGGGAAATTCTACATTGGCTAAACATATCAACAGTATGGAATAAAGTACCTCCATCTTTGTGAAAAAGGTAGACAGCTTGACTCTCTGGAACAGCTGGAAATTAATATAACTATAAAAAATGGGAATTGTTTGAATGATCAAACTCACTTTAAATTCTCACCCCTGTCAACGCCACTAAGTTAATATATAATGAAGATTGTAAGAATCATGCTTATTTTATTTTTCTTCTTGTAGGTACTTATTTATTTTAGTCCTTATTTCTTACATATAATATATTGTTTATTCTACTCTATTATGTCTACAACTTAAATATTATGTAAATGTTATGTTATGGTAAGAATCCCCCCCCCCCCCCCCCCCACGACTACCCCAACAATAGCCCAGTTACTTCACCGGTATCTCCTTTTACGGTATATTCTTCGATAAGATTTGTCAGTTGTATTCTTTGCGGGAGAGGGATGACGTGGCCCATTTTCTGATTGGCGGCTCCACCCAGTCTATGCCACGATTAGAGATAAATACCTAGTTAGCTCTTTGGAAGATGTTCCAATAGATGTCTTTCAACAACAAGCACACTTCACAATTTAGTTTCAGGTGAACAGAAGATTCATAATATTTATTTGTTTGTTCTGCCAAGTTTCAAGCTAAGGAAAACTCCTAAAAACCATTGTTTAACTAGTTATTGCTTTATATTATATAATTTTTTAAATTTTATTATTATTATTGTACTTTTATTTTTTGTTAGAATCAAGTTATTAAATTTTATTATGAAGAAATCAATCCTATTGTTTTGTTAATTATTGCTATCTGCTTTGTTTTATTTTAGTTTAGACATATTTTGAAATTGTATTTATGATTATGTATCAAACTCCTTGCTGTAAGATAATCATTTTGCAATGTAAGACTCCATCCAGTGTACTTGCCTTCTCGCCAATCCTA
Source organism: Aradus depressus (assembly GCA_963662175.1). Lineage (NCBI taxonomy): Eukaryota > Metazoa > Arthropoda > Insecta > Hemiptera > Aradidae > Aradus > Aradus depressus. The sequence continues at coordinate 35,555,122 of OY759218.1, forward strand.
CTTATTCATAGTAAGTCAGTTTAATGTTTACTCTTTATTATGTTCCACCTATTTGTCTATTTCCATGATTATTAATGTTTATGTTTAGTAATGTATTCATAGTTAATTTTAATTTGTATTAGTGTACGATCATGTTTATGGTTAACAATGTATCTATATTAAATTTTAATGTTTAGTAATGTACTCATAGTAAGTCAGGTTCAATTTTTAACTTGTTACAATGTCTATTTTAACGTTCAGTAATGTTTATCAACACACTAATTTTGTTTAATTGTGATTCTAATCTAGATTCCCCCCCCCCATGTTTGTAGGCCCTGATGATGATATAAAATATATCGAAACGGCGTTTGAATAGTGTTGCCTGTTTTCTTCCATATTTGACTGACCCTCAATATTCCTACAACTAGAATCTACAGTCGCTAATCAACATCTATAATTCTTTATGAGCAATAAAGTTATTCATTCATAATCTTTAACGAGTTTAAACAATATTGTTATGTTGGTGTGTGTTGATAATCTTTTCTTTAATCTGACTTAATACTATGGCGAAATCTCTTCGCTAAGACGTACATCAGCTTATTGCCAGAAGAGTATTGAAGAGCATAGCCAAGATGGGGGAAGGGGCGTGGCTTTTTTTTTCTTTTCTTTTTTTTTATATAGGAATTACATGCTAGACCCCCTTCCCCCACTCTAGAGAGAGTTCGGACCAATGAAAAGGATTTCACACTTGGAAACTTGGACAGAGAGAGAGAAAGGGGGTAAGGGGAATAAAAAAAGTATGGAGGTGGGGGTAAAATGGGAGTGGAGTGGGAGAAGTGGGCGTGTCTAGCCCCGCCCACACTAATTATAGGGGAACTCCAGCATCATTACTCACAACTGACTTATACAACTCGCTTTTCCTTCCTCTCAAAAACATTTTATTTCCAGCGTCCCCCCCCCCCCCCCCCCCTTCCCAGTCCCCCCGACAAAAAGTACATAAAAATACTAATTATTCTAGCCCCATACCCCACACCTCCCCCCACTCCCCAAGCCTTGTTGCAATTGTGTCCTGCAAGGCGCTTTTTTTCTTTTTTCTTTATAATTTTTTTAATTTCATCTCATTTTCGAAAAAGGGGAGGGGGGGAAGGGACTAAATGTTGATTTTGTAATGTTTGCCAAAGTCTGTGTGTGCATTCCCCCCCCCCCCCCCCCCCCCCCCCTCCCCTTTCTCACTCCTCAAATATAATATTCCCTGCCTTCCTCATTTCTGGCTGGATTTTCACCACAAAATACACTCCCATTATTCCTTCATGCCTGCTAAGTATACACAAAATTAACAGTTGCCCACCGTTTGCAAATATGAATTTAAATATAATATATACAGTAAAACCTCCATTATCCGAATACAGTGTATGACCTAAGCCTTTTCGGATAACTGATTTTCCCGGATGAACAAAAGTGCTCTTTTTGAAAAAAGTATAATACACCACTTCTTGAAGGAAATAGAAACAATAAAAAAAGTTTAAATTGCTCAATAAAATAACCATAATAGAAAAATCGTGGTTCATATCCAAAAACATTATTTCATACATAGCTTTCATTTTTATTTTTTTGGATGAGGTCTCCCTTTAAGGTCTGTCGAATCCATGTATTGTTTAATTATTATTTTTTATTACTAATATACTAATTTATTTTATTTCTCTTAGTTTATTCTTTTATGTATTTTTATTTTTCTTTATGTATAGTTTTTTCATTTATTTTTCAATTTTTTAATAGGTATATATGTATATATTTTTATATTTGTCATTGTTATTTTGTTTTTCTCTCTTTTCTATATTTTTTGTTACCTGTTGAAGAGACGTAAGAATGTCCCGATAAGTCGTTGTGAAAAAGACACTTCCAGAAAAGATAGAAAAAATTACCTATCTTAATTTTAATTAAATTTTTTTTTTTTTTTTTTTTTTTTTTTTTAATTCTATTTGCAATCTATATACAAAATATACATAATAAGCAAATATGTGGTAAAAGAAAAATATAACGTCACTTGATGGGAGAAGCCAGCCAGCGCTGACACTCCCTCGAAAGTTAATTGTCATTATTCACTATCCTCCGAGAGAAGATCGCGAGGCCACCTCCTGTTCAAGCGGCGGGGAGGATTGTCAGGATGGGAATTAGAGGAAAGGTCTTGTGCGAGAGGATTTGAATGGGAAGAAAGGTTTCGGTGGAATGATTGGAATCGGGATTTGATTAATTCATTTACAGTTGGAATACTGAGATCTCTGTGTAGGACTTTATTGGTGACATAGAAAGGAGCATTGACAATTCGTCGGAGGAGTTTGGACTGGAATGCTTGGATACGATTGATGTTGGATTGTTTAGCTGTACCCCAAAGTTCGAGTCCGTAAATCCAAATTGGACGTATAATGGTCTTGTAAATCGTAAGTTTGTTGTTAGTCGTCAGTTTCGATTTTGGTCCAAGTAGTCGACGTAACCGTCCGTATCTTCGATTCAGTTCTTGTCGTTTAAGTCGTGTATGTGGGTTCCACGTAAGTCTACTGTCTAGGTAAAACCCGAGATAGCGGACTTGGTTTGAAGAGGGAATCAGGATGTTGTTAATGATGACGGGAGGACAGGATTGACGGCGTAGGGTAAATGTGACTTGAACACATTTCTGCTCATTTAATTTAATTCTCCAGAGGTTGCACCACCTCTCTATTTCAGTGAGGTGCTCCTGGAGGATGAGTGAGGCTACAGCAGGATCAGGATTGGTGGAAAGGATTGCTGTGTCGTCAGCGTAAGTCGTCAGTAATGTCTGAGGATGGATAGGAATGTCGGCAGTATATGTATTGTAAAGGATGGGACCTAGGATGCTACCCTGTGGGACACCGGCCCGAATAGGTATGAGTTCTGAGTACTCAGAGCCTACTCGGACCTTGAAATGGCGATCACTAAGGTAAGATTTCAGGATGAGGTAGTAGGTACTGGGAAGGAAGTGTTTCAGTTTGAAGAGCAGCCCCGGGTGCCAGACTCGATCAAAGGCTTGCGCCACGTCGAGAAAGGCGCCCGTGCAATACTCCTTGCATTCTAATGCATTAGATATGCAATCGACAACCCGAAAACACTGTTGGGTAGTGGAATGTTCAGGACGAAATCCAAACTGGTGTTTAGGTAAAATGGATTGAGATTCAAGGATTGGGATAAAACGTTTCAACAAGAGTTTTTCAAGGATTTTAGAGAAGATTGGGAGCAAGCTAATAGGACGGTAGGAAGAGACATCAGAGAGAGGTTTGTTGGGTTTGGGAATAACAGTAAGGATGGAATACTTCCATTGGACAGGAAAGTAGGTAGTTCTGAGGACTGAGTTGTATATAAGGGTGAGGAATAGGACAGCTTTGCGGGGAAGGTTTCGTAGGATTTTCCCTGTGATCAGGTCAAATCCAGGAGACTTACGGATTGGAATTTTATTTAGAATGTGTTGTACATCAGAGGGATGAAAGGCCTTTGGCGGAGGAGAGAGAGGCAAAGGACTGGTAAGGAACTCTTCAACTTCTGAAGTATGAAGGGCGTTATAATCAGGATGGGGTGTGAACGTATTTTTGAGAGTATTTTGAGGCAAAGAGCTGAGCCTTCTCCTCGTCGGATCTGACCCAGGAGCCATTTTGCTTGATGGGATAGGATAAAGGACTATATTTTAGAATTTTTCGGGTTGCAAACCACAGGGAATTATCTCTGGTGGAAAGGGAAGCTAGGTATTCATTATAATTTTCGGAGCGGAATTGTGAAAGTTGGATTTTGAGGTTTCGGGAAAGGTTATTGAAGGCAGTTTTGTCGGAAGGATACCGTGTTCGTTGCCATAGGGCACGAGCGCGGCGTTTTTCTGAAAGGAGAAGTTGGATGTGGCGAGGAAGAGGAGGGTTCGGGTTTGAAACTGTAGGAGGAGTAGGAGTAGATGAAGCGTTCCAAGCACAGTCCTGTATGGCTTTAGTGAATTTTTGTACGGCTTCATCTAAGTCCTCAGGAGTTTTAAGGATTACATTTAAGTCAATTTGGTTTTCTAAGGAGGTTCTGAAGAGGTCCCAATTCACTGGGCCGGGAGTTAAGGAAGGCTTTGATGGGACAGATAACGGGGTTAGACCAACGGTGAGGAGAACAGGACTATGGTCTGAGGATAAGTCGGGGAAGGAATAGGTAGAGGAGAATAAGGATCCTGTGCCAGATCCAACAAAGAAGTCTACGAGGTCTGGGTTGCGGTTAGGATCAGTAGGCCAATAGGTGGGAGAGCCGGGGGAGTAGATGTCATAGTGTTGGGTGTTAATAACATCGTTTAGGATTCGTCCTCGGGAATTTGGAACTCTGCTTCCCCACTGGTGGTGCTTCGCATTGAAGTCACCGCCAACGATGAAGCGAGGCCCCAGGGATCGGAAAAGGGTGAGGAACTCGTGATGGGGAATGAGTTTACTGGGAGTACAATATACTGCCGAGATAGTGACAGGGAAGGGAAAAAGTGACAAGGAGATCGTAGCGATTTGGAATGATTCTGTAGCCTGTGAGGAGAAAAGGTGATGGGATAAGGACTGTTTGATAAGGATGAGTGCGCCACCTCGGGCCCTATCTCCTGGGTAGTCAGACCTGTAGCTCCGGTATCCTGGGATACTGAAGTACAGGCTGGTTGTCAAGTGGGTTTCCGTAATGAGAGCGATGTCTACATGTCTGTCAGTTAGTAGTAGTTCTAGTTCTTGTCTATGGGGTAACAGCCCATTCGAATTCCAAAGGAGGATCTGGAGAGGAAAGGAATTTAAAGGGATCATCGGGAGGATTCGGGAGGATTCGGGTAGGAGTTTAGAGACGAGGAGGCTTAACATCGATATGAGAGGGGTGATTAACGACTTAAAGTCATTGAGAAAGGAGGTGAGGTGACTGATAACATCAGGGGTTGAGGATGTAGGGAGCTGGCTGGATGGGAGAGGATGAGGAAGGTTTTTTGGCTGTTGGGGGTAGTGAGAGGTAGGAGGTGGGTAGTGAGAGGTAGGAGGTGGGTAGTGAGAGGTAGAAGGTGGCTGTGTTCGTGGTGGGCTGGCCACTTGGGCGTAGGACCGGGGAAGTGAGGAGGTGGCTCTGGGCTGACGGGCTGCAGCTGGCTGGAACCTGAGCTGGGGCACTGGTCTCAATGGTGGCGGTGGGACTGGTAAAGGAGCCGTCGGTGTCTTCATGGGGGGTTTGGCTGCAGCTTGCCTCTTCTTCATACGATCTTGTATTTCTCTATGGACCTGGCAACCCCTGTAGTTGGCTGGGTGGTTATCCCCGCAAAGGACGCAGATCGCGGGTTCAATACGGTCCTTCTTAGCACAGTCCGCCGAAAGATGATTGCCCGGACACTTCACACATCTGGGGGGATGGTGGCAGTAAGAGTGTGTGTGGCCATACTCCTGGCATTTTGTGCATTGAGGGATATCTTTTCTGCGTCGCGGTTCCTCGACCTGTATTCTTGTGTACAGTAAATACTGTAACTTAAATATTTTTTTGCTCTTTTCACTTATAGCCAGGTCCACGAAGAAGAGGGGAAGAGGTGTCTTATAGATAGGATGACGCACATTATTAACGTTTTTCACGCTGAACCCGTGCTTTTGAAAAAGCGCCGATTTAATCTCATCGGGTTGCGTTGAATGGTGCAGTCCTCTTATTACTACCCGGTAAGACCTGTCTTCCCGAAGCTGATAACAATGAAAGTCAGCCTCGGTGTCTTCAAGATGCTTCACAGTCTTTCTGAAGGTGTCGCTGTCTTGGGGGTAAACGACTAGGTCGTAGAGACGGGAGCGGCACGTGGAAGTCCCCTCTCCAACAGTCCTAATTAGCTGGGAGCAGAACTTTTTGAAGTCTGAGATGTTCTTCACAACGATAGGAGGTGGCTTGGGGACTTGGGTGTTGGCGGGTTGCTGGGATGTGGAGGGAGGGGGAAGGCTGGCTTCATCCTCTGAGGTTTCTCCTTCCGTGTTTTTGGCTTGTTTAGTTTGGGGTGAACCTGTTTTATTTGCATCTGAAGCTTTCTTGTAGGTTCGCTTCCGTGCTTTACTACTGACGACATTGAATCCTGAATTGTCGTCTTGAACAACATCCATTTTTAGAAATAAATAAAGTAATGATAATTAATAACAAAAAAAAAAAAAAAAAAAAAAAAAAGTGCGAGAGGCAGCCTTGAACTCGGTACCTTCCAGTTAGAAGGGACAACGTCTAGCTCCTACTCCACGGTGACAGTGATAGAAATGGAGCCAGAACCATATATAGAGTATCACTTGAGTGCCCGGCAGACAGGACTTGACAGGATCGGCGTCACTCACTACACATTTCGAAATTTAATAAATAGAAAAAAAACAAAAAGAAACTGTTAGTTACTCACTTTTCATCCCAAAAGTCTAGATAGTGATGCACAAAACAAAACAATAATTCACAAAATCATAGACAATTTGAAGTCGAGACAGCACGAAAATAAGTACGTGTTTCCACCTCGGGAGCTGGTGGGGCACTTAATTAAATTAAAAACTGTGTCTACAGTTTTGTTAATATTATTATTTTTGTACTCATATTTTCAAGTATTCATTAATTTGTATTTTTTAATAGTATTGTTATTTATAATGAAATGTGTGTCAGACTCTATTAGCGTTTATCAGCGAGTTATGTATCTAATTTATTAGCTATCCTAATGTATACATACGTATTACATAAGACTTCTGAATCCACATACTGAATTTTGTGTCGATACTGTCATTACATGGTCACTTATTATTGTAATTGTGTTAAGCACCCCCTCTCAATCTCTAAATCCTCCCGAATAGAAGGCATCCTTATGAGGTTCTGGATACATATAGACAATTTCCTATGGATTCATTCATTTTATCGGGAGTTAGCGTATTAACAGACACACACATTAGGTGGTTGGAAAACATGAAATTTCTATGAAAATTCAACATCGAACTTCTGACAGATTACATAACTTCCTCTATTATTTGTATAGCTAGGGGGAAAAATACAAAAAATAAAATCTAAAGAAATGAATCAAAAACAATTATAAATAAAATATCTTTGTTTCGTATGATTGTTGATCATTCTTTCCATTGGTCCCTTCATCTTGGTTTGACAATAATTCGGGACACTTCCACGTCCCTTCTTCGGGTTACAATATAGGTAGATAACATTTAGTAGAGGCGTTATCGACGAAGCGATAGAAGCGCCACTACCGGGACCTGCTTCAAGGTCTATTATCTAGTTGATAAGAAGGAAACCTTATTTTTTTTTAAATTCTGGTTATCCCAATTCTTTTCATATTCACAATTCATTAATACTAACAATTAATATAGTAAACGAAAAACAATCTGTATAAATTCATCGTTTGTTTCTTCGTTGTGAAAGACCGGGCTTTACCTATGAGATCATAAGGTCTTATTAAATTTCAGCGGAATTAGCCGAAGGGGAAGGAGATCAGATGGAGGGCTCAAAAATTCTAATAACTGCCGATGTTATGAATGTATCAACAAAAATTTATATTTAAATTCAAACCCCCATAAGAATTACACCAATTAATGTTCGCCAAAATCAGTCGAAGGGAAGGGGGGACCAGAGAAGGGGGCTCGACTTAAATACCCAATTACCTGAAAATGTAATGAATGTATCGATAAAACGACAAAATTTAATATGAGGATCCAGACACCACTATGTAACTCAAATATTGAGTTTTAACCCAATGATAATTGATCATTTCGTGCTGGGAGTACTAAAGAGTTCGTAGCCGGTGATTTGCCGACGACTTTTTCTCTTTTTGTAATGCAGCGAATCATGAAAAATTAGGAGCATATTTTTATTGGAACTCATCTGAACTTTGCCATAAAATATTTGAAGAGATTGCATTGACTATAAAAATGTTTATAGTTCATTTTCAAAGCCGTTCCATTTTATAGTCAAAATTTACTGTTAAGCGTAGTTAACTCTTAATAGTAGACTTTTTTATTTTTGGCATGGCACTCTATAAATCTCTAACACTCTCTTCTAAAAATACCCTAAAATTATGAAATTTCAGAACTGTCAAATTGAAAGATTTAATTTTTTTTTTATTTAAATATAAAATTGCATGTCGATGCATTCATTATATGGGCAGTTACTGGGGTTTTTGTGTTCTCCCTCTGATTTCCACTTCCCTTCGGCCGATTCCACTAAAAATGAATATTTGTCGTTCTTATGGAGTTTGAAATTTAAATATGAAATTTCAGTTTCACCAAAAATGTCCCCTTCTCTTTAGGGAACTTTAACTTCGAAAAAACTGTATGAAAAATGTCGCTTAGGATTCTCTAATAAGTTTTTTTTTATAAAATTAAGTTGGATCTTCTCGACCAATTATTCGTATTAATCAATTCAGTATTCGCTCTCCCTTCAAAACCAATCGCTTGGCCTAAAAATTCAATTGGTTCCATACTTATGGGGTTTTGAATTTAAATATAAAATGTCATGTCGATACTACATTCGTTACATCGGCAGTTACTGGAGTTTTTAAACTAAGCCCCCTCTGAACCTTACCTTCTCTCTTACCGATTTGGCTGAAAACTAATAGGTGTCATCCAAATAGGATTCTGGGTGCACATATAAAATTTCGGGTCGACACATTCATTCTATAGGAAGTTAATTGGGCTTTTTGAATTGAACCCCCTTATGATCCCACCCCCTTCACTCCCGAAGTGAAGTGATTTCAATTTTCATCCAATTTCTGCGAAAATCTAATTAGATCTAAGTTAAAATATGAGGTATCTCTCGAAATTCGAATTTCAATTCTATCGCTAAAATTGTTTATAAGTTAGAGCACGCATAAAGTTCCAGTCACATACAATCATCGAGATAATTGTCAAATCGTGTTTAGGGGATCTCAAAACCTGGAATTCCGATGAAAAATTGTTTCTTACGATTACGATATATAGGTTAGGTTAAATTTTATGACTCATGCTCTGAGGTCATATCGCCTACTACCAGAGCGCTCTTTCGTCACTCTGGTGGACATGCGCCCGACTTTACTGTGATAGTCCTAAATTTTGCCTACCCTAAATTTTATTTATATATATTTATAATTGTTATTGTTATTTTGTTTTCTTTCTCTTTTCTATATTTCGCACTTTGTGACCTCATGAAGAGACGTAAGAACATCCAGAAATGTCGTAGTGAAAAACACAATCTGGAAGATTTATAAAAAAAATATTTATCTCAATTTTAATTAAATTATAAACTGTATAATGCATTTTTTAATATTATTATTTTTGTATTCATATTTTCAAGTATTTATTTAATCATATATTATTTCATTTGAGGGCGCCAGTAGCTCAGTGGTATGCGTCATCTTCTGAGCTCAAGATCGTGGGTTCGAAACCCGGCCGAGGCCCTTAGTTTATTTTATCTGGGAGGTAAAAATAACTTAAGCACGCCGTTCTTCGGATGGGACGTTAAACGATGGTCCCGAGCCTGTATGATATCAGATACTCCCCTAGGTGAATAAAAATTTAGGGTAGGCAAAATTTAGGATTCCCACAGTAGAATCGGGCTCATGTCCACCAGAGTGATGAACGAGCGCTCTGGTAGTAGGCGATACGACCTCGTAGTTAAAGCCCGGGCATGAGTCGTAATAACTATTATTTCATTTTATTTTTTAGTAGTATTGCTAATTTTGATCACATGAGTTTTAGACTCTAAGAGTTAACATCTGTTTATGTATCTAATTTAAAAGCTATATTAATGTACACATTCTTATGATGTATCCTATTACTATGTTTTGGTTTAACAGAAATAAATATTATTAATATCTAATAATCTAATAATTAACTAATTGCTATTACCAAGTGACTTTACCAGAAATGTTACGCTTCGGGGAGGCCTTAATTTATTTTCCGCCTTCATTTCCAACCCTATTACCCGAACCTTTTTTTTCAAAACTTTTCATCGGTATTCAAAACGTCCATTTTATCTCTTTACATCAAGTTTTTTCCAATGTATGTTCATATTTTCTTTAATATTTAAAATCTCTAAAATAAATGAGAAATTACTAATGGAAAACTGGCGAAATTAAGTCTCGAGGCCATAGTTTCTTTAGTTGGTGAATAGGATTTTTGGCATCGTAGGAAATCTATTCTTGTAAAATGGGTACGTACCTTTAGTTCTTTATGAAGGATTCAGTTTATTTTTGAAGTTTTTTTTGAAAAATTATTTTTCACCATCAAAGTTTGAATCCTTCGGACCTGTTGCATTCTATTGTTTCGCCCACCCCACTTTTCGGTCTCCCAATATTCCTTTTTCTGGATGAATAATTGTAAAAAAAACTTCACGGTTTCCAGGATAAATGGGAATTCAATTGGTGTCTGACACATTCATTTTATACACTACCCTAAGGGGTTGGTAGCCGGTCCATCAGCCAATTGCTAAACAGTTTTCGGTCGATTGCGAAAGAAAACCATCTTAAATAAACATTCTTATACCTATAGTATACTAAAGTATTGTAATCGTGCGAAATTCCTAGGTCGAGCAATGAAGTTTGAAATGAAGATGTCACAGGTAGTAACTAACAAGTGAACAGATTTTGGCAGAAATCGGACGAAAAATAAGACTTTATATTTTACTTCAGAGCCTAAGTACATTTCACATGATACCGCTTATATGACTTAATTCAAAATCGTACAGTTTAAGTCAATAATTAACAATAAATAAGTTATGTAAGACAAAAAAAATTACAATATGTTAAATGCTACCAAAATAAATAATGCAGATACATAACAATTAGAATGAAAATATTATACGTTAAACTTACCTTAGAGTAGGGAAGGGGTTAATGAAGTTATAGACGCATCTCAGGGTCTAGCAGGATGTTGACTATTGCCTGCAAAATAGATTCTATATGTTCAGATACACTATCTGAGGATGCCAGATAATTGCCGAAATTAGTTGTATAAATAAAATATATTGTTGAACTGATTTACTACTTATTTAGAAAAATGTGTTTAAATTTTAACGCATGGCAACGAATTATAAAATATGTTTTAATTATTGATAATTTTCTATAAAAAAAGGATAAAAATGAAAGATAAAACAAAATATATGTGATGTATCATATTTTTAAAAAAACGTTTTACATTCATTATTGTCTTCTTAGTATGGAGGGTTATTTTTATTTTTTTATTTTTCGCATAATTCTAGCTGAAACCATCAATAAAATGTGGCTGAATTTTACATCAGAATTCTTCTCACGCCTTGGAGATAATTTTGTAATAAAAAAATAGTCAACGTGGCATGCTTTAGAACTTATATGTGAATTAGAATTTATATAATTTTGTATATAAATTAGAATTTTGCATGTAAATATTAATTTTATATATAAATTTTGAATTTAATATAAATTTTCATGATGATAGAGTCATAACATTGCGATTTTTGAGTCGAGCCCCCTTCTCTGGTCCCCCACTCGTTCAGCTGGTTCCATTGAAAATTATAAGTTTCGCTTTTAATTTACATATGACATTTCGTGTCAATACATTCATTACTAGGGCAGATATTAGAGTTTCTGTGTTAAGCCTCCCCCTTCCTTTTGGCTGATATGGCTGAAAATCAAGAAGTGTTGTCCTTAGAGGATTCTGGATACACATAAAATTTCGTGACGATACAATCATTCTATTGGGAGTTATACAAACGACAGAATTTTTTTTTTCTCCATTTCTGGAAACAGGAGGTCAAAAAACGTGAAATTCCGAGGTAAATTCAACCTCAAATTTCTGACGTATAGAAAGCTTGGGGTAAGTAAAAATAAATAAGGGAGCCAGGCAGGAACACAAAATTAGGGAGCCAGGCAGGAACACAAAACAGAAATGAGATGATTGGAAGATTGGGACTGGGTTGACAGGTGAGATGAAAATGGAGAAAGTCATATGTCATATGACACTTTGACATAGCCTTAATAAGCTCCATCCTCAGCTCGTCTCAGTCACTATCGGACAGTCACTATCAGGAAGGGAACATTTCGGCGCGGAGAATCTTTACATATATGAAAATTGTTTTGACGTATAAACATCTTAGCTCGTACATTTGGTACTCTAGTAATCTCATGAAATTGACGAAAAAGCGAACGATTATAATTCAAATTTTCAAAAAAAGTAAACAAATATACTAGTAAAAAAAAAATAAGTTATTAGAGTAGGTAAGTTATATCAGGGTTATAGGTTTTATTTATAATATTGGATTTTAAAAAATGTAAGGGTGAAATTTGACAAATGTGAATTAGTAGAAAATTTGACGACAATCAAAGTTGTATAATATATGATTAGAAGAGTAATTTATAGATAATTTTTTTTTTTTTTTTGTTATTTCAGTCATTGAGAATTGGCAAGGCCCGAAAATGTTTGACAAAAATTCTAATGAAGAAAAAATAGTAAAAAATTAATAAATTGGGAGATAAGACCTTAAAAAAAAACAGAAGTTTATTATTTAGATCATTCTGTATTTAAGTGAGTCCTGATCTGTATTTTTAATAATATATGAAAAAAATAGTTAAGAGAATTGTAATTATAATGTTGTTATTATTTAAAAGAATTCGTATTTTTAGAATTGAAAATGACAAAAAGTCGAAACGTCTAATGAAATAAAGAAAATATTGTTTTAAAATAAAAATACCTCAATTGCCTCAAATTACCATATTGAAATACTAGTAAACATTTTTTCGCCGACAATTTTTTATTTCCTCAGCTTTATGAAGTGTAGAAAAAATTATGTAATCTGTCGAAAATTTTATACATGTGAGTTAGTGTGTCTTTTTGTATGTCTGTGAACACGATAACTCTCGATAGAATGAATGTATCGACACGAAATTTTATATGTGTATGAAGAATACTATAATGACATGTATTGATTTTCAGGGTTGAATTAGGAGAGAGGCTTAACATACAAAGTTTAATAATCACCGTTGTAATGAATGTATTGACACGTAATTTTGTCAATAAGAACGTCACCTATTAATTTTCAGCATATGCAGACAAAGGGGAGGGGGGATTAGATTACTGCCGATGTAATGAATGTATCGACACAAACTTCAGTATGAGGATTCAAGAAGCCACTATGTAACTCAAATATTGAGTTTTAGCCCAAACGATCAATTGACTTCAGAGGGAGAGCGAAAAAGAAGTTTTTTAAATCGTGCTGGGGAAGTACATAGCCGGTGATTCTCTGACGACTTATTTTATTTGTTTGAAAACTAAACATAGAATTTCTGGCCGATTACATAACTTTCCCTGTACTTTGCATAATTGTAGATATAAAAAAAAAAAATAATAATTTTCAGGGAAAAATAACTTTGGAAGTCCTTTGAAAACATTTTATTTGTTCCAAGTGTAAAGGAAGGTGGAAATTGAACTGGTGTGCGACCTCTGCTGGAGGCTCCAGATAAGTTTGACCTTTCATACTGCTTTCAGCTCTCATTGGGATGTCTTCAGTCGCCTATGAAAGCCAAGCTTGCCTTTCATTGAACTTGGCCCCATCCCTTGAACGCTTTTCATTTCTATTAGCAATGCCAGTCCCCGTCATTCATTTTTCAACTAAATTCAATGGTCGTATTGGTCCTATCTCAAATCTGAGGGAATTTCGTAAGGACCAATTTGACTTACGATGAAGTATAGGAGAAAGTTATGTACTTCCCCACAACGAAATAATCAATTACATTTTTTGCTCATCCTCCAAAACCAATTGACCATTTTGGGCTAAAAATTAATGATTGACAGGGGTTTTTGAATCCATGTACTAAATTTTGTGTCGATACATTCACTATATCGACTGTTATTAGGGTTCTTGAAGCGTGCTCCCTCCCCTGATCCCATTTTTCGTTAGGCCCATATTGCGGAAAATTAATAGGTGCCGTCCTTATGGGCTTTTCAATTTAAATATAACTTTTTTTTTTCCCGTTTCCATCCAGTAGTAATATATTTAACTGCATGCACCATATGTATATTACATGCATTAACACAACTTAATTTTCCATTTTACATACAATAATTTAGATAGACAATAAAGTTATAGTTCATAAAAATTAATCTTTTGTACAAAGTTTAAAATTTTTTTATAAAAACGTCGTACTAAAATAAATGTTGACTAAGGCTAACTTTCACCATTGACCACCACAAATCTCACTAGGGAACTTCTTACACCCTCCAATAGTACACGGATGTAGATTAAATGATGAATTAAATATAACTTGTCGATAAATTCAGTGCGTTGGTAGTTCTTGGGGTTGTTGTGTTGAGCTCCTTCAAAATCCTCTCTCCCCAGTGGTCGATTTGGCTGAAAAACAATAGCTGTCGTCCTTGTGTGGTTTTGAATTCATATATGAAATTTCATGTAGATGCATTTATTGTATCGGTAGTTAATGTATTCACAGGCACACACACACAGGCACAGACAGATAGCAAGTTTTTTTTTTCATTTTTGGAATCTAGGGGACGGAAAACATAAAATTCAAAATCGAATTTCTCACTAATTGCATAACATCCCCTATACTTCGTTTAGCAAAAAGAATGTCCTGTTTCTGTTGCGTGTCTGCCAACAGGATAATTCCCGCTAAAATGAATGTATCGACATAAAATTTTATATGTGTATCCAGAACCACATAGCGACGACACCTATTGATTTTTAGCCGCAAGGCTTTAATAACCGCCATTATAATGTATTTATCGACACCAAATTTCATATGTAAATTAAAAACTCCATACGGACGCATAAATTTTCCGTGGAATCGATAGAAAGGAAGAAGGGATCAGAATGGGCGGGGGGGCTCAACTCATAAACCCCAATAACCGCTGATGTAAATGTGAAACGAATGTATCGTCCTGAAATTGTATTGTAAATATATCAAAACCCCGTAAGGACGGCACTTATTAATTTTTCGCTAAAACGGACAAATCGAAGGGGGTTAAAGAGGGGCTCAACTAAAAAACGAGTAAGAGGATTCAGAAGTCTCTGTGTAAGTCAACTATTCATGAAGCAAAGCGGTCGATTTGGGTTGGAGGGAGGTGAGTAATTCGTTGACGCGAAATAATTCGCCGGTGATTTACTGACTTTTTTTTTTTGAATCTTCAAGTTGCCCTACCAGTGGTGAACTTGAAGGTTGGGGAACCAAAACTAGTTTTTCAATCGGATTTCTTATTTAATTTTTTTTACCACCAGATGGATCTGTACACGGTGAGACTTTAAACCAGTCTAAGACAGATCTGTAAACCACCCCTATATATAAATAAAAAGAAGACGTGGGAGTGTTTTTTTTAATTGTTTTTGATTAATATTATAACATTTTTTGTTTATTAGATTTACTTAATCCAATAGGTTGCCTAACCAGATGTTTTCTTTTCTTTTTGGGTTGCCGTGAAATTTTGAAAATACAATACAACGAAAAGTCCTCGGGGAATCGCCTGCAATGTACTTCCCCAGAACGAATTAATCTATTAACTTTTCGACCCCCCCCCCCCCCCCCCCCTCTATCCAATATTCAATAGTTAACTTACATAAGGGCTTCTATATACTCATACTAAAATTTGTGTCTATAAATTCATTACATCGGCAGTCATTGCGTTGAATTGAGCCCTCTCCCAAGAACCCCCTTCCCTTTACCTGATATTGCTGAAATTTGACAGGTTATGTCGTCATTGGGTTTTGACTTTAAATATGAAATTTTATGTCATTACAAGGGCAGTTATTAGAGTTTTTGAGTTAAGCCTCCCCCCTAATCCCCCATCTCCTTTGGCCAATTTGGCTAACTTTCTAGCACTTCTTTCCTAAAGGATAGGTGTAACTTCTAACTCTTCCTTCCTATAAGGATAAGGCTAATTTTCTAGCACTTCTTTCCTATAAGGATGGGTGTAACTTTCTAACTCTTCCTTCCTATAAGGACAGGTCTAACTTTCTAGCACTTCTTTCCTGGCTAATTTTATAGGTATTATTTCCTTTTCGATTAATTTTTGGTTAACCTTCCACGATTCTATATTTTACTGACATTGTTATTTTGTTAAATTGTGCATACTTTTTTTTTTTTTTTTTTTAATAAATAATGATTCTGTTTAATAATTATATGGAATAGGAGTGTGGAAGTTGGGCAGGGTTAGTTTAGGTATTTGGATGTGGAGCTTGGGTGGAGATGGAGAATGGCGGAGAGGGAGAGAAGGGAGGCCCTTGTGGATTCGGCGATTAGCTCAGAGGTAATTTGATGTAAAAAGAGTTGCTAGGCAACGGACGGGCAGCCCAGCCCATCCTGGCAACCTCAAAGGATGCCTAGCCAGAAGGTAGAACTTCATTCACAACACACCAGCCATCCAACCATAGATCCTATGGCACATCGTTGGAATGCTCTTCAAAAATACATTTTTAATCTATGATGAATAAATTTGATAATTTTAACTTTCTTGCATCTTTAATACAACAAATTAGTTGTTGAATCGTGCTAACATTCTAGATCGAGGCTGGATTCGTGGAACAAATGAAGATGTCACGTGTGCTAACTTAGATCTCATTAGATTTTGACCTACATATATTACATGCAATACGATTTTTCTTATGCCGCCCGTGTTTTTTGAGGCACATACCAAAAACCCTTTTCAAAACGACACCTCAATACCCATTTTTAAAAACTTGGCTTGATATACGTGAATACGGATAATCTCATCGAAAATTCTTGTAAAATATACTAAAGCCCCGAAGTAAAGTGGTCTCAATTTTCATCAGATTTTAGTCAAAATTTAATCAGTTTTAAGTTAGCACATGTGACATCTTCATGTCAAATTTCAAGTTCATAGCTCCAATAGCTTATGAGTTAGAGCGCTCATAAAGTTTCATTTTGGCGACCCTGAAGGGATCCTTTGAAGGAGGAAATTTGTTGAGAAAACAATTTTGTATTATCGTCCCTCTCTCGGTTTTTTGTATTTAACATGAAAATAATGTAATAATTGATTTATTTATACAATCATAAAATATGAAGAAAATGGAGTATTGTTTTGATGGTTACTCCTGGCCCATAAGAAAAATGATATCTCAAACATTTTCTATTATTTAATCAGCGCTCTGAAACTTAGAGCATTCATTGTTAACGAATAATGTACTTCAACTTACATATTATATTCAATACCTACATTCCCACTCCATATTTACTGTCTTTGTTACATTTTTATTATTATTATTAATTTGTAATTACTTATTTTATTTATTTAAGTTATTTATTTAGTTTGTTAAAGGTTCCTTTATATGTGTCATTATTGTTTTATATGTGTATTCCTTTATATGTGTCATTATTATGTTAATATTGTAAAAGTAATGGTCACTGACTCAATTGTATCGGGGTTATCCCTTTAAACAATAAAAATTATTATTATTATTATTATTATTATATTATTATTATTTTTATTTTATTTTTATTTTTATTTTTATTTTTTGGCCTTATGTTTGATGCATATTAGCCATGTCAGTGTGTTATCTAATTATTTACGACATCCATGGCCCCCGGGGAGGGAGTTCTACCTACGAAATAAAATTCACTCCCGGACGGGATTCGAACCCGAAAACCATGGTGAGACCATGCGACCAAAGCCTTACGCTCTAGCCCGCACGGCCACCATGGCTCCCATTATTGTTTTGATTGCAGTTCTAAATGTATAAATAAATAAATTATGACATTATATGGTCCAAATTGTTTTGGATGCCCCACCTCCTATTGGCCGATTTTCCTGAACATCAATAAGTTTTATCCTTGTAGAGTTCTGAATACACATATATCATACAATTATTGTCATATCGCCTACTACCAGAGCGCTATTTCGTCGTTCTGGTGGACACAGCCCGACTCTACTGAGTGAGTCTTAAATGTTGCCAATCCATGTTTATTCATCTGGGGTAGGTAGGTCTTTATTGAGTACCATGTATGATGTCACAAGGCTCGGGACCATCGCTCAACGTCCCATCCGAAAGACCTTAGGACCCCGGCCGGGTTTCGAACCTGCGATCTTCAGCTCAGTAAGCTAGCACATTACCAATTTCGTGTTGATATATTCATTCTATCTGGAGTTATCGTATTCACTCACAGACACATATACAAACAGGCTTCTTTCATTTATGAATCTGTCGGTTCCAAAATATGAAATTCAGGTAAAAAAATAACATCGAATCTCCGATCGATTACATAACTTCGAAACGTTTCTCATGTATCTCTAGCAATAATATTTTTAGTTTTATTCATCTAAATTTCACCAATTGCTTGAACAATTATTTTTTACTACGTATTTCGTAAAACGTATAAATTTCTCCAGTTGGAACTTGGAAAAGCTGCCAGGAAGTACATAATTCTTTCTTTTTAATAATTTTTTTTTTCTAGTATATTTTCGTCTTTTTTTCTTTCCTCTAGAGTTTTGAGAGAACAAAAAAAAAGAAAAAATTCAAGTAATATAAATAAATTTCTTTTCAGAAACGTACAAACAAAAGTCTACACTTTCTGCTTTAAACAATGACTTTTCACATATAACTCAGATGTAGTGAGAGATTCAGAAAAAAAAAAAAAAAAAGGAATTCGGAGCCCAATAAATTTCCGGGTGGCTACTTCTGGTGAAAACCCCAGAGAAAAATGGCGGGGGTTGAATTCGCCTCTCTTTTGTTTTTCCTACGGGTTTTAGAAGGTTGGAAAACTCAGAAAAGATTATCTCTTGTGCCCTGAATTTCATTTCAGAGCACTAATTACTTGAGCCCTAATTTAAAAAACACAGGTCCTAGGGTTGCATACCAAGTGAGTCGCTACGTTAATTCAATTTCAACTTGAAAACTTATTCTGAAAACAACTCAAAAAGAAGAAATTTAATTGACAAAAATTATCTCAAATGTATATATGCAGAGCTTGTTTCTGGGAGTGGGAGGGGTTCGACCACTAGAAATATATATATATATGTTATGTAATCAGTCGGAAATTCGATGTTGTGTTTTCATCGAAATTTCATATTTTCAGACCCATTCAAATAAAAAAATTAAAGAAAGATTTTCTGTCTATGTGTTTGTAAAGACGATAACTCCCTATAGAATAAATATATCGACTCAAAATTGTTTATGTGTATTCAGAACTCCATGAGAACAACACCTATTGATTTTCAGCCAAATTGGTCCAATGGAATGGGGAGATCAGAGGGAGGCTCAGCTAGAAAACTCAATAACTGCCAATGTAATGAAAGTAGTTAGTAAAAAAGTGGGGGGGGGGGGGGGGGGGGGGGCAGAAGTGGGCATGTATCCCCCAGCAAATCCGGTGCCCCCCCCCCTAAAAAAGTGTGATCTAATGTACCTAATTAAAAAAAATATATATATAACCACAACTCCACCACAGACAAACATTACAGTCAAGAAAACTAACATTATTGCAGAGATATTGTGAAATAATTCAAATGAACTTGAAAGAAATAAAACTTGTTTATTTATGATATTGTCTAATTTCACCAACTATATTTACATGGGAGTACTTTCGGTATTTCTACCATCCTCAGCCAAAAGCAGTCTTATCTCTTATGCTTTTGGCTGAGGATGGTAGAAATACCGAAAGTACTCCCATGTAAATATAGTTGGTGAAATTAGACAATATCATAAATAAACAAGTTTTATTTCTTTCAGTCATCTTTCAAGTTCATTACAGTCAAGACATTAGAAGGATGTAGAAAGCTTCAGTTCCCAGTCAAACGTTATTCGGATTCAAATTACGCTTTCTTAAAGTTTGGACTCCAGCGAACGCTTCGTCGTGCGTGTCACAATTATACGCGCGGCAATTTTGATATATCTCCCAAAAACTCCTCACGAACTGAACTAGACTAATGAAAATTTTAATTTTTGATTTTTTCTGTTGATTATTTGGTTATAACATAGTAATAATTTGCGTTTGGTACCTGATTGTTAATTATTAAGTTTAATTAAACTTAAACTAAAAATATGATTGTAAAATGTAAACTATTGTTTTAGTATCTGGCTGCCCCTTCCCTCAGCCCCCCCCCCCCCCCCTCCCCCCCCCCCCTACCTAAAGAATAATGCTAGCTACGCCAATTCACTTTATGTTTGTTTTAAGATATGAGACCCTTGATAAGTTGAAATGGAACGCCCTTTGTTTAGTAGCTAAGGATTGAGGCAGAGCCGAAGGGACGCCTTAGGCAGATGGAGGGGCACGTTTTCTTGCCAGGATCGATATCCCGTGGAAAACTGGCGTCATTATCCTACCACATCCACTTGTCCCCCCCCCCTCGCTACGGCCGCATACATTTCCCCCTCTCTCTCATGCTCCATGTACACACACACACACAGGTTCAGCCACAGCCCTGACGCTAATAATGCGAACACCTCCTATCTTCAAAATATGCGGAACAGTCTTTGCGGAACAGATACACATGCCCATTATTTTAAACGGTATTCTATTTTACTGAATGTCGATTATCCGAAAAATGGATAATCCATTTTTTTTAATGATTATTTTTATTTTCTTATATTTTTAGCATAGGTATAAATAAAATTTTCGCGATGTCTGTGTTTGGGATTAGATAGCTGTGAGCGCTCTGAACGATTGTAGCCATGAACTTAAAATTTAGAATGAAGAGATCACAAGTGCTAACATAGATGGGAAAAGATTTTTACTGAAATCGGAAGAAAATTGAGATCACTTTACCCCGGGACCTAAGTACATTTTCTAAGATACCGCTTAAGTTTATGACCTAATCAAAAATTGTTACGAGTAAAAGTTGTAGAAAAAACTAAATTACATATTTTGTATTAAATAAGATTTTTGATAGTTTGTCCGGTTTTTTACTGAACTTTCTTATACCCATCTTTTCTAATTCAGATTTTTGATATTTATTTCATTTAATAATTATGATATTGAAAGTCAGTTCTCTCAAATGAATATGTAATTTAGCGTGCATACATAATACCTAAATGACATTTCTTTATTTTTATTTTTTTGTTTCAACTTTTTTTTTAATATATATTTTTTATATATTTGTTACTGTTATATTGTTTTCTTTCTCTTTTCTATATTTCGCACATTGGGACCTGATGAATGGACATAAGAACGTCCCGAAATATCGAAAAGAATTTTCCAGAAGAGTTATAAAAAATATTTATTTTAATTTCATTTAAATTAAAAACTGTATCTAATAAATTTATTAATATTATAATTTTTATACCCGCTTATCGTCAAATATTTATTAGTTAATTTAATTTAATTTTTTAATGTTACTATTATTACTAATCACATGTGTGTCAGACTATAAGAGTTATTGGCTGTTTATGTACCTAATATATTAGCTATCTTAATGTATACATTCTTTTATATATATATTATTTAACTGAAATATATAACATTATTATTATATCTCAAGAATGGATAAACGAAGTTCGGTCACATTGACCACAGTGTTTACGTAATGTATTGCCATTCTTTTTCTATTCGGTGATACATTATATATTCTTGACATTTATTTAATTTATTCATTATGATATTGGAAGTCAGTTTTATTTTGTATTGTTGAAAAGTTAGAAGTGTCTGTCTCTTTTTATCTCTCATGTTATATTTTTATTTTTTAAATTTTTAATTCAATTCTGTCTGATATATATCATTGTATAAGCTATAAAATAAAGATATATATCGACATATATGATATAATATATATTATGATGGCTTTTCATTTTTTTTCAAAACATACGTTCAGTTATTCCATTGACGGAAACCCGTAGAATGGGAAATTCCTTTGTTCGTCGATCTTCTGGTGATATTTCGGAAATTACTATGGCAATTTCATTTGAAATTTCGTATCATGAAGGAGGAAAATTTATATATTTAGGAAATACATAAAATAAAATAGCTTTTGAAATGGGGTGTATTTTCGAGGAAACATAACATATTTATGTATATAATATTATAAATAATTTTTTCAAATAGCTGGTTACCAGGCATTGCTGGTAACTTTGCATGCTAGGGGATGGTCATTTAATTCTGAGAGTACACCCCCTTACGCCCAGTTATGATAGTATGAAATGATTTTGAGGGAGTGGATGAGAGGTATAAAAAAGAAAGCATTCATGTTATGGTCACATAATTTATAATTTTTTTTCTTTTTAATAAAAAAAACTACCAATAATAAAATATATTTCAAAATTTTTCAATATTGGTAATTAAGGCAATTAAGGTATTTATATTTTAAACAATATTTTCTTTATTTCATTTCAGACGTTTCGACACTAGTCATTATCAATTCTAAACAACAAAATTGTTTTAATTAACAATAAACATTATAATTACAATTACCATAACTATTATTTCATATATTATTAAAAAGACAGATCAGGACTCACCTAAATACAGAATGATATATAAAATTACTATTCCAATCATGTATTATATAACATTACTTGTTGTCAAATTTTATAATAAATTTACGTTTGTCAATTTCACCTTTACATCTTTCAAATTCCAATACTATAAATAAACTACTATAACCGATGATATATCCTACTCTAAAACCATTATTTTATTTTATTTTTTTATATATCGATATTTTATTCATTTTAATTTTATTTCTTTTTTTATAATAATATGTGAAATAAGAGTTATGGGAATTGTAATTATAATGTTTATTGTTAATTAAAAGAATTTTGTTTTTTAGAATTGATAATGACTAGAGTGTCGAAACGTCTGAAATGAAATAAAGAAAATATTCTTTAAAATATAAATACCTTAATTACCGATATTGAAAGATTACGTAAGTAAGGTATATTAAATTCAACTTGATATTTCTAAATATTGTTGCTGTGCGCTATAATTCAAATACTGCTTAGGAAATATTTCCTAATTTATTAACATTATTTGGGGCGCATGTAACACAGTCATTTTGGTACTACCTTAAATCAGTGGACATTTAAGCGATTGGAAATTTAATGAGAAACATTTTTGGTAAGAAACAATTTTTCGATACAATTAACAGTTTTTGGGTAAATCAAGGAAACGACTAAATGAATGGGTTTCACAGCGACATTTCAGGACAGTTCTTCAGCAAGTATTCCGCAAACCGGGCGATCTTTGGAAAATCTTATTACATACAAAATGTTCCTTTCAGTTTCCTCTACAAATTATATTTGAATAGATTTTTGATTAGGTCATAAACAGATCATAAAATGTACTTAAGACTTAAAGTTATGTCGACTTAATTTCGTTCGATTTTGGCCAAAATCTAATTAGATCTAAGTTAGCACATGGTCCTTCATCTCAAATTTCAATTGTGCGCACGTTCCAAAGTTCGTAATACGTAATGGTATGAAAAAAAGTATGCGATCTATAAGTGATTTTATTTTCAACATATTAGTTCCATTTTTAATTAAAAATGATAGCAGAGATACGAAAAAATAAAAATAAAAATTGAGAAATAATAAACTATTTAGGTAAATAATTAACTTTTTCAAAAATAGCATTGCGGACTTGGTGCCCCCGAGATGTGATACCATAAACAATTACTTAGTTTGCTTATAGGTTAATCCGGCATTGACACTGACACACAGACAGATATCATCATGAAAATGGACAAAACGTTTTCATGGAGTTATTTCGTTGAAAACTCGATTTTGGATTTTTCGACGATTACAATACATACTTTCTTATACTAAAGGTATAAAAAAGTAAAAAAATCATGTATGTCATTGAATATGTGAGACAAAAATGTATGAAATAATGAATATATCAATACGAAATTTATTATGATGATTCACAAGTCTCTGAGTAAGACACCTGTTGAGTTTCCAACAAATCGATTAATTAGTTTCATAGGAAGAGCAAACACTTAGTTGGTTAATTTGCGCTGGGGAAGTACTTTGCCAGTGATTAATCTATTTTTTCTTCTCTTTTGATAATTTTTCCTACTAATTAAAGTTGGAAGATCAACAAAACAATTTTTTTTTTTTTAATAAATAAAATAAAATAAAATAAAATAAATAAAATATAAACTTATATAAAATGGTGCTACTAATGAAAGAAGTTTTCTAATCAGGTTTCTACCCCATGGCTGAGTTTCATGGATTTTTCCTCTCCCCTTTCCCCACCCCTTTCTCCCCCTCATTCTGCTTTTTCTTCTGCGCACCCCCCTTTTGCCCCCCCCCCCCCACCCTAACCCCCTTAGCGGGAGCTTAAAGCTTCTCCTTTTAAAGGGCCTTGAAGTATTTATCTATATATTACTTATTATTTATAAAATGGAGGTATGCAATATTTACGTATTTCACTCTCAAATTCGTCATTTTGAGAAATAGATTATGTAGAAAGGTGGAGGATCTACAAAGAAGCTTATATGGCTTAAGTCTCAGGCCCACTGCTCACGAAGCACGCTCATTTTACACAGGCACTTCGTTTACTGTACTAAGTTTTAATTCAAACTCTATTTCACTGTATAAGTATTTTTATATTTAATTTTTTTTTTAATATTAAAGAAATTGGGATTATTATATATATATGGTGGGCTGGTGTATTACACCTAGGGACCTAAGCATTCAGTGATTTTATCCCTTCCCTGGAAGCGCTTAGCTTCCCCCTTATTATATTAACTATATGCCTATATTTATACTATACTTATACTACCTGACCCAAGTCCTTCATGGAGTGCTCAGTCTCCCAGTTTCCATAATGAACCTAAGAATGCTCTCATAGTCCAATCTTTCAAAATCTTCCTCTGCGATTGCATCTCTACCAAAGATGAGGAATCTCTTTCGCGCATATCCCGAGCAGATGCCCAGGAAGTGTGCTGCCTTTTCGTCTTCTTCCCCACATCTATCGCAGGTAGGACTGTCCCCCACATTGACTCCCACAGTGTGTAGGTGTCTATTGAACGGACCATGTCCTGTGAGAACTCCAGTCAGTTGCCTGAGCTCGTTCCTTTTGAGGTTCAGGATCCAGTCTTTCAGAACCCTGTACTCCCCTCCCAGGAACATCTTCGACTGCCTGCATGTGGTCATTTCTCTCCAAGTACGCTCCAAAAGGTCCTTAGTCCATTCTTTGATTCGGGTTCGGTACGTTTCCCAAGATACTCCCAGCACCGGTTCTGGCCCCATGAAAGGTATACTTGAACCTTCCTTGGCCAGTCGGTCCGCGAGAAATTGGGATACCCAGCCTTTTTAAAATAAAGTTTCCTTCTAATCGATCTTTAAGCAGGTGCCGGTAAAGACTCTAATATTGATTTGCCGATAACGTCTCTCTTAGATGTAAGATGAACATGTAAATGCCTGAAAAAAGTAACCAACAATCATCCCAGAAATACCTAAGAAATACAGATATTGTATCTATTTAATTATGTTTATTTTTTAAAAATACATAGACTCTTATCCCTTACTGTATTGTTCCCTATATTTATTCTACTATTTTTTTGTATTTTTATGACAATAATGTAATAATTGATTTATTTATACATTTATAACTTCAACGAAGTTTTTTCCTCCAGTATACCATCAAAACAATTCTCCAGTTTGTTCGTACTCTATTATTGGATAATAATATTGGATAATAAATCAATTATTACTTTATTATCGTAATGAAAAAAAAAAAAAAAAAAAAAAAAAAAAAAAAGAACAGTTAAATATATGTGTGCGATACGGTTCATCATACAATTTCCTTTTAAATAAACAGAGTGCTACAAAGAGGAAATTGTATGAACGATCAGACCAATCTCAAATACTCACCCCTTTTATCGCTAATAATATAATCCTCCAGTCTCTTTGTATACGTACTTATTCTCTCAAAAAACTGTATATTTTATTTTATAAAACTTTTTATTTTATTTTTATTCATATATTAACAATTGCTATCTTTAATTCATTTCAATTATGCATTTAATCAACACATACTATTTCAAAATTTTTATTTTTAAGATCCCAATTTGGGACGAAATGTCATTTTTTATGTTTTTACATATTTCAAATATTAACTGTACAGAAGGGATAGGAAAACCCCATAGGGGCTGAAAAAGGATACCTACGGATTGTAAACTACCTAGTTGAACTTCAATTTAGTATTTGTTAAGTCGTGGCTGAAGATTGTAGCAATACCGAAAGTTCTCCCATATTATATATTATTTGTGAAATAGACAATATTTTTTTTTTTTTTAACATACATTTTCTTTATTTTTATCAAGTGTTTCACAATATCTCTGCAAAAATGTTAAATATCTCCCAATTATGTTTTGCCTTCTCAAAAACTAAGAATTATAAACATTTCGAGAAGCACTCTCATCATCAGGATCTATAATACACGTGTTCTTTAGGTTAACTATTTCTTCTATCAATCAGAATCTTTCTTTTATAGAATTTTTGAATCGACTTCTATATTTCAACATCTAGTCGAAACTTTGTGCGTCAGGGCCCACAAAACTTTCGGAATTTTCTTGGTACATGACAAGATTCTGTCGGAGAAAATATTGTTTCGTCTGCACAGGAACACTTTTTTAATTTGACTGAGTCATGGAGTTGATGAGTTTATATTTAAATTTTTTATAAGTTTTAAAAATTTAAATATTTAAAAATGGGTCTAAGGATGGTGTAACAACATGCGCTCACCCTAAATATATGTCTTGAGTGGAAAAGAAGTATAGTTTTCTTTTAATAAAACTTTCATTTGCATTCATTAGAAGCTCGTTCAGCTAAATCAGAGCAAAGGAGAAGGAAGGTTCAAAGAGTTCGGAGAGAGGAAACTCGGTTTATCACAAGTAATGGAACACGCATTAAATGGAGTCTTTCAATAATTCATAGTTTCATCTTGAAAATATGGCTTCATATGTAAATATTAGGAGGGAAGGTGGATGAGGAAAGATATGGAGGAGAAGGATATGGATGAAAAAGGAAATGAATATGAAGAAGAGGACGAAGAGAAGAATATGTGTGAAGAACTGAAAAAGTATAATAATAATAATACATTTATTTCCGATAAACCAATACATGTTAATAGAATACGTCAAAAGAATTTATACATTAAGATAGCTTATAAATTAGATTTATAACTACTTGAGTCTAACACATCTATGATTGGTAGTAATAACAGAACTATTAAAAAAAGTAAAATGAAATTAATAAAAAAGTCTAAATAAATAAAAAATTATAAATGAATAAATAAAACAATAAAGTACATTGGACCTTTAAGGTGTGGAGGAACTCTGCCCAAAAAATAAAAATAAAAACTTTGTATCAAATAATGTTTTTGGATATGAAACACGATTCTTTATTGTGATTATATTATTCTTTTTGAACAGTGAGAATAAAATTCCGTTTCCGTATATATGGGTTTCCTCTAACATGAACATTTTTAGTTGAAATTTAAATTTTTTTATTGTATCTATTAACTTTAAGAAGTGGGGAAGGGCATTAAATAAATTAATTCCTTTATGAGTTATACTCTTTTCAAAAAGAGAAGAGCATTGTTTAGTTATTCGAAAGTCTTCTTTCTTCGTGGTATCGTAATCGTGATTAGTATTGTTGAGAGGGAAAATATTAATATAAGGGCAAAGGAATAGAAAGAGGACAAGGATGAAGAAGAGGAAGAAGATAAGAATGAAAAAGACGAGGATGAGGAAGAAGAAGGAGATAAGGGTAAAGGAATAGGATTAGGAGAAGGATAAGTATGAAGAAGAGGGAGAAGATAAGAATGAAAAGGGAAAGGAAAAGGATGTGAAGAGATGAAAAAGGATAAGGAAGAAGAAGAGGACAAGAGTAAAGGAATAGGAAAATGAGGGGGATAAGGATGAAGAAGAAAAATGAGTATTAAGAAGAGGAAGGGAGGGACAGCGAATGGGGAGGGTTAGGAGGAAATCGACCAACCATGAGGTGGAAAGCCTGATTAGAAAACTTCTGGGGGTTCGCTAACTTAAATTGAAAAACGTCAGAGAGACGTATAGCGCTGCGAAGGGTGGAGCAACTCATTACCCTGTTAAAAACTTCTCCACCAACCCCTCAGTCCCTTCTCCCAGCTCACATTAACAGCAAGATTTATGCAATAGCCCCTCCACTCTTCAGTTTAAATATATTTTATTCTTTATAAACTTTTTCTATAGAATTTAACTATGAAGCCCATGCTCAATATATACACATTACATACATTGTGATAAAAGGCTTTTTGCTACCACATTTCCTGTAGAAATTTGATCTCTTTTCTTTATTTAAATTTGGATTTCTATAGTAGTTTTTCGAAAATGGCCCTAAAAAAATATTATCAATAATTTATGACGTGTAATTTTTAAGAAAGTACACGTATACAACAAAATAATTCCATTAAACAAACTTTACACTAAAGAGATACCAATTTTTTAATAATTTTAAATAATATTAATTGGGAAGATGAATAGAATAGAATTTTATTAGGACAAATAATTGGATTATTTTCTTTATTTACATATTTAAATTAAAAAAACTAAACATTTGAACAAACAAAACAAAAAAAAACAAAAAGAACAAAATCATAAAACTAAATACTTAAAACTATTTCTTTCTTTCTTTTTGTTCGGGCATATAAACAAATAAATGATTAAATGTCCCTTCTAAATGTACGACTCATCTCTCTATTTATTTCACAGCTGTTCTTTAGATTTCATTTTTTTTGATGTCCCTTGTTTTTTTTAAGACCTTGATATATATAATAAATAAGACAAGTTGGGGGCGCCACAATATATTATATTATAATAAAAAAATTACTTTTTATATTCATAACAAAAAATGTTCCGTAGTTTACATCACAACATACAGGTATGTCTACATGCTCTCTTTGAATCTGTATTGGTAAGTGTATACAAAAAATCAACGGCAATGTATTTAACCAGCACCAATCAATTAACTAAGTTTTGCACTCCCTCTAATACCAATCGACAGTTTTGGCTAAAAATCAATATTTGAGTTATACAGGGATTTCTTTATCCCTATAATTAATTTAATATCGAAGGCAAATATTAAAGCTTTTCTGTTGAGCCCCCCTTTTCGACGATTTGAAATTCTGGATACACATATGACATTTTGTGTCGATACATTCATTCTATGAGGAGTTATCGTGCTCCCAGACACACACACACAAACACTGATGTTGGCAATATGCTAAGAAAATGTAGTTTTCGCTCTCTCTAACACCAATTAACCGTTTTAATCAATGGTTGACTTCTGAAAAGTATATTGAATGTATCGACACGTCATTCACTATGTGTATGCAGAACCCCATATGGGCGATACCTATTGATTTACAGCCAAATCGGCCTAAAGGAAGACGGGGTTATGAGGGAAGGGGCTTTACGCAAAAAATGTAATATAGAATCAGAATTCAGAAGTCCCTATCTAATCAAGTATTGATTTTTAGTCAAAACGGGGGAAGAAGAAAAACTTAATTGATTAATTCATCAAGCTGGACCTATTTACCGACAACTTTCTTTTTTATACTTCTCATTCCACATCTTACAGTTTCTTATTATAAGAGTTCTGTATCAGGTTTTCGATCTAATTGTAAGACAAAAATGACAAGAATGGAGAAGTAAAAATGAATTTTTGATTTGGGTTCAATCGAAGGGGAATCTCTCGTTCCAAAGTCAATCAAACGTTTGGGCTAAAACGCAATATTTGACTTACGTAACGGCTTCTGAATCCTCACACTAAATTTTTGATACGTTCATAACTTATATTATATTATTAAACTGGGGTTTTTGAATATAACCCCTCTAATCCCGATTCGGCTGCAAATCAATATCAATAAGTGACGTCCTTATTGGGTTCCCTATTCATTCAATCAAGAGTTATCGGGTTCATAGAGACAATACATTGATCAATACTTGATCAATATTAAATAAACTTAAATTGGAATTTCTGCATCTTCATAATAAATTTTGTGCTCATATATTCCTTTCATCGACTGTTTTCTTATAGTTTTTCTGCACAACCCTCGCTCCTGGTCCACCTCTTCCCTAAAGCCGATCCCAATGAAAATTGATAGATGTCTTACAAGGTGTCTTTATCTCATGCAAATTTGGTTGAATTTCAATTTGTGACGTCATTATATAGTTCTGGATACAGATATACAATTTCGAGTCGATGTATTCATTGTATGGGAGTTGTCCTTTTCAGGGACACCTAAAGAGACAGGATGTTTTCTTTTTTTTTTTCATTTTTTGAAAACAAGAGGTCGAAAAACATTACATTCTTTTTTTTGGTAAAAATCAGTAAATATAAGATCGAATTTTTAATTTCAATTACGTAACTTGCCTATACTATCTACAGCCAAGAAAGAAAAATTCAATTCAGTATTTTCTTTCAATTTAATTTTTATCATAAATTAATAACGATTTTCGGTTCTTTTACCCTGATCCCCCATGGATCTGGTTTTGTTCTAAGTTCTTAAGATGGTCTAAAGGGGACTTGACCACTTCAATACCCTAAAATCTATTAGTCTTAAAAAGCTAAGTGCCTTTAAGTCCCTTTAAATGTATTTAAAAACCAATTTCAATAACTAGGTGATCTAAAAGGAACTTTAAAGGTGTTAAGTCTACTACTTAATGACCAGGTGGCCTAAAAGGACTTAATTGTCTTGTTTCTTAAGCCTCTTAGTGTTTTAAAGGCCTATGTAGACTTCTGGCCACCGGAAACCAACATTTAAGATTAATAACTGACCCAAATAATTAACTTTACGTATACAAATAGTGACCCCATAATTTCCATAATGCCATAAATCAATTTCCATAGTTTTATGAAATATCTTCCTTTCTAATTTCTTTATGAGAATTATTTGACTCCAAACCAGTATTTGAGTGACTATAAATGAATTGCTGTTTTAGTGAAAAATCCTAAATGCTTAAATATTTGAATATGTATATTTTTTAAATCTCAAATTTTCAAAAAAGCCTTAAACTTGGGGCTTGAGATGTTGATACTCCCCATTGGCGATGAAACTGTAATTTTGGAATCGCATCTCAGAATGTGCCAACAACCCAAAACCATATGCAGAACCTTCAATTGAACTCAGGATTGAGGTTTCAAAAGTTGTTCAATATCCCAACTTACCTGTACATATTTAAAATTTCACAATTTAAATTTATTATTGTGAATCCGAGATACAGTCTCTTTGTTTCACATATATTATTAATAATAATATTAACCTGTAATCCTGTACCCATACAGACAAAATCTAGGGAGTGCAAGTAGTGACTAGTTTCTCTCTTCATGTGGTCGCACTTCCAGCTTTCTGATCCACTTTGGTCTGTCTCCGCTGCTGGTCAGTGCTCGGCATAGCACGATGGCGGAGAAGATCACCGGTTCCTCGCGGCCTCCCCTGCCTCCACTAAGTTGGAGGTAAGGAGATGACTTACTTGTTTAATCCAATATATTTATCATATATTATTTTTCTTTAATTTTTTTAATCATATATTTTATTTTTATTATTTTTTTCTATTTAATGACTACTTTGTACATATTAACATATATTTTTTTATTATTTTTATTTTTTTATTTACCATTGACCATGAAACTGTGATTTTTGAATCGCATATGTCTTCGCTACCACGAAATGGCCATCAACATTCGTAAGCAGAACATTAAATTGAACTTATCTTAATGTCTCAAAAATTTGTTGAATATTCCAACTAAATTGCAAAATTTTAAATGTTCACTCTTGTGTATTTATTTTGATTTATTCATTTTTCCACTACCCACAAAAAGTTTTATAATTGAAATTATTATTGCGTGGCATGACTCATTTCATTGTGAATCCTAGATAAAATATCTTTATTACATATATTATTACTATATTATATTAAATAATATTTAGTAACCTTCTAAGTATTTTGAAATGAATCCACAAAATCTTTTTACAGAAATAAGTGAAGGAACTTAATAATATATGATAATATAATAATATTATGAAATATATCAGTTATCTTTTTATATTTTACTTCCAATAATACATCATTTTTATCCTATATCATAAAAACCTCAACAATAAAAGTCTTTATGAATTTTATAAGATTAAAAAAAAATTAGATACAACAATTCGATCTACATATAAATATTTTTCAATAACAAACAAGTTTGTTTTAAACCATATGAAAAGGAGAATAGATACACTTACATTTAAATAGTCATAATAATATAATAATTAATAACTTTTCTAGTAAATTTCATAAATTATATATAATTTATGATATACATATACATATTATGGTATAAAATAGAAAATCAGAAACAATTCAATTAATACTTATTTACTGGTTTATGATAGGTTTATATTTCATTTATTTACATACATTATTAAATATAACAAAAATATATATAATAAAACAAATATATAAGAATATACATTTGAGAAAATGTTTGTAATACATAGTGATAAGATTTTGTGGATTCACTACATCCTGGTTTCTTTTTTCATCTTTAAAATAATTTTAATCTTTTAACAGCCATAAAAATATTTCCGAATTATTTATTTAATGTTCTTTTATTCAGTTTTATATTCAAATAACTTCATTATTGTAAAGTATTTTATCGAAAATAATAACTTATTTCATTTAAAATTTAACTGGGATCATTATATAAAAAATAATAAAAAGAAAATATAAGTAAATATATGCAACCTAAGTGTGCTAGTGGCGTAGCCAGTATGGAAATCTGTAAGTTTCTCAGGGGAAAAGTTTCGAGTTTCGCCCACAGATGGTGTTGAGCTCTCTTGTGAATGTTCGCTTCACAAAATGAAAATATTATGCCCTTTTGTATTTAGAATGTTTAAATTTATTTTTGAATATATTCGCATACATTTCAATACTGTTAAATTCCATGGTTTCAGAAGCATAATATTAAATTATAAATAAAATACGTATATATGTATGTAAATTATATATATATATATAATATTATTCAGAACCATACTATTAAATTTTAAATAAAATACGTATATATTTATAAATATGCATAATATTATTCAGAAGCATAATATTAAATTATAAATAATATACGTATATATATATATATATATATATATACATATGTATAATATATATATATATATATATATATATATATATATATATATATATATATATATATATATATATATATATATATATATACATATGTATAATATTATTCAGGACCATACTATTAAATTATAAATAAAATACGTATATATTTATAAATATGCATAGTATTATTCAGAAGCTAAATATTAAATTATAAATAATATACGTATATAAGTGTATAAATATGCATATTATTATTTAGAAACATAATATTAAAATGTGTTTTACTTGCCCTTTCCTGAAGAGCATTTTTTTTTACTTATTGTCATAAATTTCAGAAATGTCTGTAACCAAAAAACAAAATGTCAAAAATATGTGGAAACTAATCACTTCTCTCCCGGGGTCAATTCTTAAATTGTTTTATTTCCATTTAATGTTTATAATGATCTAATAGGCAAATAGTTTACTACAAAAATTTATGGAATAACATAGTTTTCAAAATCATTAATTTATAGGATAGGCCCTTTGTTTATTTTACCAAAATGTTGGTTTTAGGCATTTTTGCAATTCACAATATCATTTATTTAGTATTTTTTTTTATATTTATATTCTATACCTATTTATGTGTTTATTTTATATGTTTATTATTTTTATTTATTTATGTATTTTTTAAAATTTTATTTAAAAAATATAAATGCATATAAACAATACATGGGAGTACTTTCAGATGCTATCATCTTCAGTCACGACATAATACTTTAGAAAAAAATTAGTACCAAGTTTTTCTTAAATTGTAGCTGAAGATGGTAGCATTACCGAATGTATTCTCATGTATTGTATATATTTTGTGGAATATACATTATTTGAAAAAAACATTCGTATTACTACCCAACCCATTAATGTAGGGGAAGTTATGTAATCAGTCAGATGAGTTTACCCCGGAATTATATATTTTCCAATCTCCTGATTCCAAAATTGAAAAAAAAAACATATCTGTCAGTGTGCGCGACTGTGAACACGATAACTCCTGATACAATGAATGTATCCTATAAGTACCCCATAAGAACGACACTTATTGGTTTTCATCAAAATCGGCTTAAGAGAAGGGTAACATTAAAGGGAGCTCAATTCAAAAACCCTAATAACTGCTGACGTAATGAAAATTATAGACTTGAAGTTATATATTTATATGCAGAACTCTGTAAGGACGGCACCTATTAATTTTTCGCGACATCGGACAAAGGAAAAGAGGGGATTGGAGAAGGGGCTTGAATAACTGTCGATGCACTTAATATTTAGTATGAGGATTCAGAAGCCTCTGTGTAAAACGAGAATTGAGTTTTGGCCAAAACGGTCAATTGGATTATAGATTAATTCGTTCTGGGGAAGTACATTTACAGTGATTCTCTGACAATTTTCATATTTTTTTTTGTTAAATGTTTCACAATACTTCTGCAGAAAATATTATATATCATAACTGCTTACATTTAAACGTCCACAAATAGAATCAGAAGATAAATTATAATATATCTATTTCTGAAGAGAACTTCAAAAGGACTCATATTTTGAAAAATGCTTTTCATGAAAAGAGAGAAGAGCGTGGTCTTGTTTCAAGAAATGATAAATTCATATAGAGATTTAGGATGTAACATGTCTTTAAAAGTGCATTTCCTGGACTCACATTGACATTATTTTCCTGAAAACTGCAGTGATGTTTCCGATGAACATGGTGATAAAGATATAATTACCATGGAAAAGAGGTATGAAGGGAAATGGATGCCTGCAATGCTTGCTGACTACTGCTGGAACATTATTCGAGACTGCAAAATTGAACACAAGAGAAAAAAGTGAGCCTTTTAAATTCTTGGGTAAAAGATGATTTTTTTCATATTTTCTAATCTTAAATAAGTTTTTTTATACAATATATGATGATAATTTATGGGCTCCTCATGTTTTTATTTTATACTGTCTAAAATGTTTCTAAATAATTTTATAAGTGACTAAAATATTGATATTTGCATGATTTGCCTTTATAAATACACAGCGTAGAAATAAGAAGTGTAACAATTGTGAAAAAACTGAAATTGCGTATAACTTCAAAACTATGCCTGACACAGAAAAAAGAATTACAGATTTGAATCCAGGAGGCAATTTCCCATAAGAATCAAGAATGATACCCCCCGAAAAATGAATTTAATTTTTTTTGTTGAACAGTGTTATTAATACACCAATCATGATTCATGTTCATGCGCCTGAACCTAACTTTCCTCATTTTGTTTACCGTGCTGTATTGTTAGTTTGTGTAGTTTTGACGACTTTGTAGTATTATTTTGTTAAATTTTTTAAATAAAAAATTAATATGTACATTAGATGAGAAACTCCGGAATATCTATGGATTCACTGATCATATGAACTTGGGAGAGAACTCATTGGAAAACTAATGATCCACCCCTTCTAATGACATCGTAATATATCCTATCCTAAAAACAGTTCCAAAAATAGCTGAACTACCAAAGTTTTCTGGAGGTGGTCATATCTCATCATTCAAATTATTTGAAGGGCTTGTAGAAACTGACAGAAGTAATTTTTCAATTTGAGTGAAAATGTTTAACTAAGTTTCATTCCATTTCAATGGGCCGCCATTTCGAAATAATAATCATCTAAAAGAAATATTACCAAAAAAGTATACTTCATTTTTAATTGTGGCTAACTTTTGGACTTATTTTCAGCATATTTTCCAGAGGAGTCAACTTTTTTTCATAGATAGTTCGGGTCGATTTTTTTTTGCGCTTTCTTTACATTACATATCATGAGTATGAAATCGGACCGAAATATCTTTAGAAAAAAGTGGACATCTCTGTAACGTATGCCAAAAATATGGAACATCAATAATAATAATAAAAAAAAATATTTATTTCCGTTAAACCAAAACATGGTAATAGAGTACATCATAAGAATGTTTATATTAAGATAGCTTATAAATTAGATATATAAACTCTTAGAGTCTGAAACACATGGGACAAATGTGATGAGAAATACTAAAATGTAAAAAATAACTTAAAAAATAAAATAAAATTAACAAATAAATACTTGAAAATATATGAGTACACAAATAATAATATTAATATATACAGTATTTTAAATAAATAAAAAATTAAGATAAATACTTCGTATAACTCTTCCGAATTGTCTTTTTCACTACGATATTCCGGGACGTTCTTACGTCCCTTCATTAGGTCACAATCTGCGAAATATAGAAAAAAAAATTAATCAATAACAATTATAAAAAAAAAAAGAATTAACAAATATTTTTTAAAAAAATTGAAATAATAATAATAATATATAAAAAAATATTAGGCTGGAACAAGATAACCTTCCACATACATATGTTACCAGCTCTCCTCATTAGCCACCGCTTTTAACTTTTGCACAGAAGGAGGGTAACCTCCATATGTGGTTATCCGTGAGAGGTTACGTTACCCGATATATTATTGAGTGATGCTTTCAAAAACACGATTCAAAAAAAATATAGTATACTTAAGTTGAAAAACTATGTAAATTGAATGAAGGAGGAGGGGATTTATATTCAAACCGAAACAAAAATATTTATTGCCTATTTCCTGACTTTGAATGACGACATGCCTTAGATTTATCTTAATCGCTCAAAATTACGACGTCATGAATGTACTCGGCCCGGTGAATAGAATAAAATGTATAATATATCAGGTTGACCCACATATACATTTCACTTAATACCAGACGATCACTTTCACTTATTTTGTGTACATCCTTACAACATAAATATAAAATACTTATTTTTTAAAACATTGTCTATTTTATAAAAAATATGTATGCATTAACTACCGTTTTTGTCATCACAACACCGTCAGATTTAGTTATTTCTAAGAGTTTGCTAAATGCAGGAAGGGGTTAAAAATTCAGCTAGGAAATACCCGTATTATTTTTCAATAACAATGGTGAAACTAAAATTAAAGATACAAATCTAAGAAGATAAACTAACTTGTATGTGATATGCGTGAAGGAATAGGTATTTAAGATAATTGTTACTCATCACAAGAATATTAATAAAATTGAAAACAGAAACTTTTTCTATCTATAAAATAACTAAATAAATAACAATGAGGATATATATTGAACAATTTTTCAAATATAAATATCTTCACTGTAATTCATTGTGAAACAATTTACACATATTAATATTATAAAATCAATTATTATTATTTTTATTAAAGCAGCTGTTAGGAGTAAAGTAACTTAATTAGTGAATAAACATAAAAAAATGGACTAGTCGCGTTTTGTTTTAAAACGAAATGTGAACAACCAATGAATGTTGGGTTGTGGAAGTGGACAGTCTAGAGAGAGAAGTGTTTTTAGGGTTAAGGTGTAGTGAACCAGTCTGAGTGAGAGAAGATGTAGAGATGTACGAGTGAAAATAACAGTGAAGTAGATGCGCAAAGGTACTTTTAATTATTTATATGCCCAAAATAACAATAATAATAACCTAAAGAATGGCCACATTTAAAAAGGAAAGAGACTAAAGTAGATGTAGAAATTAGTTTGTAAGATTTTTATTGTAAGTAATTTGATTTTTTATTTCATATTAATGTTTTGATTTTATTTATAATGTAGGCTTAGGTTAATAAACCCAATATTTGTTCTAGATAATTTATACCTCTGGATTAGATTGAAATTTTTTGAAAAGAAACAAGATGGAATCTCTTTAGTAAATTTAGAAAGAATACAAATGATAAAATTGTTAATTGAATTTTTTTTTAAATACTTGCACTTTCTTCAAAATTGCACTTCTTGAACTTTCGATATTTTTTAGGGCCCTTTTCGGAAATTACTGTAAAAATAAAAATTTAGTAGGAGACTAATTTCTACAGGAAATGTGGTAATATTTATTATTATTATTGTTTATTTAATTATTATTTTATTTAACACCATTTTTTTAAATTACCACATCATTTAACAATGAAAATGTAGGTTGAATGCCAAAACCTGTAGTTAATGCATACATTTTTTAATGAAATAGACAATATTAAATACAAACAGGTTTGTTTATGTCCATGTTGATCAACTGAGCAATCTTTACGTCACTTGATCAGCTGTGATTATTAGTCTTAGGCTATTCATACGTTGCCACCCTGCAATCTTTGTATGAGCCATCTCTATTCCTTTTTCGTAACAGTCAGCCAGAATTCTTGTGGTGTTCTTTTGATTGCCTAGTAGAACATTTGCCGGTACGATTTCTCTGAAACATTAATAAAAAGCTATTATTATTAATTCATAATTAATTAATAATAATTGCACAACATTGAATTAATATTTAATAAAATGAATAAATATCAAATTTGGCTTGAAATTTCTATACACTCAGAATATCGAAAAAAGTAGTATTTTGCAAAAAATGGAATTTTCCAACACAAAATTAGTTTAAAAAATACACTTTTTTTATTGAACACTTATATTGTCTAATTCCACATACATATACATAAATGTGGCTTACGCCATCGTCAGCACAAGGTTCAACAATAATGGAGATATGAGCTAGACAGACATATTTATATTAACTTAAGAGTACTTGGGGTAGGAGGGGTCCTCCTCCCTTGGGAAAACCTAGGCGGTGGAAATCTCTATTTTAACGGTATTGACCAACTGTGGATATATTTGAAAACGAGAAAATAACAAGAAACCAAAATAAAATAAATTATAAAAAATATAAAACGATTTATGAAATGATAAATATCATGCTATATTTATCATCTTTTTAATTTTATTTATTATAGTGCCCCCGTTATGATCGTGAGGGCGCCGGTAGCTCAGAGGTAGGTAGCGTACTAGCTTACTGAGCTCAATATCGCGTGTTCGAAACCCGGCCGTGGACCTTAGATTTATTATCTGGAGTGAAGATACCTTGCACACGGTGGCATGGTAGCAGGCGATATGACCACATAGTTATAGCCCAGGCATGAGTGACAATAAAGAGGCGTATAGACACGCGAGCAACGAGCCGAACATTAGTTAGTGCGCATGCCTGGGGATGAAGTGCGCAGGCGCTCGACGAACAAGGGAGGCTCGGGGTCTGCTCCACCTGTTGTCGGTTTTTTGACGAACCATCAGAGGAATGTTCGGCTCGGGCTGCGGTGTGTGTGGACTGGTACCAAGCCGAACCGTCCCGACTTGACCCGAGCACTGTTGTTTATAACCAATATTATAACCTTCTCAAATATTTAGGTTTTTAGAAGTGCACGTTCTTTTTTTTTTTTTTAATAATATATATTTAAATATTATTCAATAAATTATATTTTATTATGGCTTCTGAAGACTGGTCTCAGGAGCTTCAAATTCAGTTTGCTCAGGCTATGAGACAGTACCCAGTCATATGGGATTTAAAACACAAATTATATTTTAATAAAATAAAGAGATTGGATGCTTGGGAGGAATTATCCAAACACTTTTCCTAAAAAAATGTTCATTTTAAACAATTTACATGTAAAAATAAATTACGTATCATAATAAATACGTATCCGTATTAATTGTACTACAAATATGTAAATTAATTACGTAAGTAGCTTCCTGCCTTGAGCATTTTCTGATTGAAGACTTTAAATAATAATAAAATGAAATACAAATAAACGTAAATTTGTTATCTGCAGGTTAACTTGTGCAGGTTATGTTCGTTAGTATGGTTGTGGAGCATCCAAATGCTCGGCTCGTCTCTGTTCGGCTTGGAGTTCGTTCGTTGATTCGCATGTCTGTACTAGCCTTAACTAACAATACTAATCATGATTATGATACCAGGAAGAAAGAGGAATTTCGATGTTAATCTATTCTCTAATATATTCTTTCCCTTAGACTGATTTGGCTGAATATAAAGATGTATCGTCCTTATCGGCTTCTGAATCAAAAGAAAAAAAAAATGTATCGAGACATATGAGTATCCATACATATAAACTATATAATAATTATATAATATTAATATATTCTGTGTTGAGATAAGGAATACAGTGTACTCTTTATTGACTTTTGACTGAATTTCTGCTGAAGCTGAGCCAAAATGACCATTACCGCTGTCACTAAGAGCCAATGATTTTCTCGTTGGCCACTTGCCATAAAGCCCTGCTGTTTCAAATCTTCACACTTTTTTTGAATACTTTTAAGGTTTATTTAAAGTAGGGAGCCATTAGATTCAATAAAAACAAATTGTTTATCACCCATTCCACTCACTCTAACCAACTTTTGCTGGAGTGATAAACTCTTTTAATATATACTCTTATGTCATGTTATTTTCAGGTAGAGAAATTTTAAAAAACTGTAACTTTTTTAGTAATAATCATACGTGATTTCTATGTTTATTATAAACCGAAGGATAAATGCAAAACCATTTTCCACATATTAATTTTTAATATGTTTTTTAAATCATAAGATATCACTTTGCGTTCGATGATCTCAAACGAATAAATAGAAAATTTAAAATTACTTTTAGTCAAAATCAAATATCTGAACAACCTTCAGAGTTATAATCACTTCGAAATTTTCAAAAATAATCATGATCTTAGAGGTGACTTTCAGGTGGAAAAATTCCAAAGAACGTTAACACTTTTACTTTCTTATGCCTATAGTATAAGGAGAATTCGAGAAAATTCGAGTCACTTTTGGTCAAGGTCCCCTGAATACGATTTGACCATTTTCGCGATGATGTCTTTGTGTGTGATTGGAATGTTGTGAGCTCTCTGCCACAAATACCATTGTAGTTATAAACTAAAAATTTAGAATGAAGGGATCACAAGTGCTATCTTAGATCTGATTAGATTTTGGCTGAAATCGCTCGAAACTAGAAACCATTCTTGATTCACCCAAAAACGGTTTGATTTTTAATTAACTTGATTTTTAAAAAAGAAATGCGGCTTATGGGAGGTAACCTCTCTTTGTGGTTATCCGTTTTGAGTTGTGTTACCCGCACCCCATTCTAATGACTGTCCATCGCCTGAATCATCGATTATTTCAATATCAATTTCGATTAAACTTTTGAATATTCTACATTTCCAGGAAGTAAAGATTCCTTTCTCTCTTCCTACATGGTCAACATAGTTGATATATAAATGATAGAGGGGGGAGGGGCTGAGACGCCGACCTGCGGAGGAGACATTAAAATGGCGGCCGAGTCTGTGCGATGTATGGTACTCATTATAAACCCAAACTAAATATGTTTAGGCCAAATTTAGTACTCCTACAGTAAAGTTAGTTATGGATAATTAACATTTTTTGTAGAGATATTGTGAAACACTCAATAAAAAATTTAAAGAAAAACGTATGTTTTTTAAAAATATTGTCTATTTCACAAAATCATATTTTGATATTAATTAATAATCTTTAATATTTTGTGAAATAGACAATATTTTTTTTTTTTAAACATACATTTTTCATATGTGATAGTAAGATGTTGTGGGAGATTTCTCATAAAAATAAAAGACGTCTTCCCACTGTTTTATTATTGAGCATAACCGGTTTTCAACGCAACATGCGGTTAGGCCAGTTGTCCTTTAACCGCAAGGCTGTGTGGGTGGGATGTATCACTGATGATGACGCTGTTGCGTTGAAAACCGGTTCTGGTCAATAATGAAACAGTGGGAAGACAACGTCTTTTATTTCTATGAAATACATTTTTCTTAATATAATATTAGTTAGTTGTGACTCATGCCCGGCCTTCAACTACAAGGTCATATCGCCTACAACCACATCGCTCTTTCGTCGCTCTGGTGGACATGAGCCCGAATATACTGTGGGAGTTCTAAATTTTGCCTACCCAGGTTTATTCATTTAAGTTTTTTCACTTCCCAGATAAAAAACCTAAGGGCTACCGGTGCCCTAGGCAACGCCAGGTGACATAGCTAGTAAAAAGTAATTTTAATAATAAAGGGTTCAATTGACTCATTCAAAGTCTCCCTCCAAAGCAAAATGTAATTTTAACTTTTTTTTTTTTTTTTTCTATTCGAATCGTTTAACAACAGTTAACTTTTTGTGTGAGAGCTAGCATTGAGTTGGTTGCAAAATGGTTGGTTTAACGCACAATTGAACAGTCGTTGCGCACTGCCCTCAAGTGGGGTCTCAGAGAAGAGAAGATTTTTAGGCATGTTGTGTTCACAGCCATAAACCATTCTATCAGTCACCAGCGTACAAGCTAGTCCCACTCAATTTTTGTACAATATGTTTAATAACAGTGAGGACAGTGGCGAATATACAGTTTGGATTCAAGACCCCCGGAGGCTCCCTTCACAAATTAAAAAAAAAAAAAAAAATGGATAATTGTATGCGGGGTAGGACATTAAGTCAATAAATATTAAAAAATAGATGTGATGGGGCCATTATAGGACTTTCTTATGCCAACCACTATCTTACAGATAATGGATTTATCGGTATAAGAATGAAATAATTTTCTTTGTTTCATAGAGTAATTCTGACATTCTTATACTCAATAATGTCAATATGAAATAAATTATGTACACATATATAATTGAAGAGCACGGGCAAAGAACCAGGTTTGTCATCAGATGTTGAAATTGAGAAAACTGTTTAATGTTTGAAAGTCCGTATCGTATCAATTCCCCGCACGTCATATTTTCAGCTTCTGTTTTCGTAGTGACAAACCGTCCTTTTGAAGCCCGTAACGATGGTGAATCGAGAAGTATGTTTAATATACTATACTGTAGTGGCGATATCTCACATTCGAGAGAAAAGTGACAAACCTGGTTCTTTCCCCGTGCTCTTCAATTCATTCTTAATTTTTTTAAATTAAAAAAAAAAAAATATATCAATACTAGTATTTTAAAATGTGTTAAAATTTTTAGGTGCCATCCTTATGGAGTTTTGAATTAAAATTTAAAAATGTTATGTGGGAACTCATTATTTTTTAGTTAAGCCCCCGTCTGATTCCCTCTCTCCTTAGGCTGATTTTGCTAAAAATTAAATGGTTACGTCCTTACATGGCTTTGAATTTACATATGAAATTTCATATCAATTCATTCATTACAATGGCAGTTTTCAGACTTTTTGTGTTAAGCCTCCCCCTAATTCTTCACTTCCTATCTGCCGATTTGACTAAAAATCGATTAATGTCATCCTTAGAGGTTTCTGGATACACATATAACATTTTGTGCCGATACATTCATTCTGTTAGGAGTTATCGTGTTCAAAGAAGAATTTCTTATTAATTTTTGGAATGAGGAGGTCGTAAAACTTGAAATTCCATTGAAAACTCCTCATCATTTCTGACCGATTATATAACATTCTGTATACTTCATATACAAGTGGAAGTAAAATGGAGTTTCATCTTTAGAAATCATAATAAAAAATTATTTTAAAAATATCAAAAAATATTTCAGAGTATTTTTTCACAATCTTTTATAGACGCAAATTTTTCAATAACTTCACTATACTCGAAACAACAAAGTGCCTAATAAAACAATTTTAGTAGGAGACAAAACAAAAGTTAGCATTTTATAAAGCTGCATAATATCTAAAACTAAT
The DNA here is from genome assembly GCA_963662175.1 of Aradus depressus. Taxonomy (NCBI): domain Eukaryota; kingdom Metazoa; phylum Arthropoda; class Insecta; order Hemiptera; family Aradidae; genus Aradus; species Aradus depressus. Next base: position 35,598,693 of record OY759218.1, read on the forward strand.
TTGCTTGACTCACCGCACCAGGACCCACCTTGAGAGGTATCTGTTAATTACCTTATCTGCCTGGTTAGTAATTTTAGGTAGATGATTCTAGAAATGTTTCAATGATATTCAGACCATGGTGATCTGTCATTTAAACATGAACTGGCCTTATAAAGATACTGTTTGTGTAATTTCATGAGACTCTGATCATTTGCAAAACGTTGCAATTCTTCTCTGAGTCCTGCTGTTCCCCCTATCGGTAAAAAGTTTGATATATTACGGATAGATGGCTGTTCGTGACGGTTCTACTAATTTCGAACCAAATACGTCTATTATATTCAGTTTTTCAAATTAAAACAAAAGAAATATTTTATTTATTTCATATAAATTCATTGTAATTTTCATAATCTATTATTAATTAACTTCACTAGAAGTAGAATGAGCTGTATTATTGTTGTCAATTGTGTAGAACGATTTATGATTTATTTATTTATAAAACAAGTTTCAACCCTTCATCTTTCATAAATAATACATATTACAAATAAAATAAATACATAACTCTTTCAAGAGAAGGATGCCTATCGGTAAAGAGTTTGGTATACTATGGATAGATGGCGGTTCGCGACTCTTCTACTAACTTTGAGACACAATCATTCGGAATTTCGCCTAATTTTTTGTTTTTATGCTGGCGTATTTAAGGGATGAAAGATGAAGGATTGAAACGTGTTTTATAATAAATTGTACTACACAAGCTTTCTATCGGCGTTTGTTTCATTATTCTACGATTATTATTTTAGGAGATATAAGCTCTCAAAGTGACACATTTTCGTGACGCACTTTAACCCCCCATATCGCCGGGAGAGACGTAGTTCTACGTCATAATGGTCCGGGATTCCAAACCCTATGTTTCATCCCATTAACGTAAACACAAACACACAGTGACTCACAGCACACATACGTAGCGATGTTTTGGTTATGGATCTCTCGGAGTGACGTCAATAACACCATTCTTCTCCCCCCCTCCCCCTCCCCTCACATCCATTCATATATAAATCCAGGTCACTACGTCACCTTCCATCCTAACCTAGTATATACAGGTTACTGTGCGAGACCTCAGGTCAATCATCCCGTTATCGTTCTACGAAAATACAGTTTGAACATCCACGACGGTTATGTAATCTCATAGAAATAAAAAACGTTGTCTTCTCACTGTTTTATTTTAGACCAGAACCGGTTTTCGACGCAACAGCGTCATCATCAGTGGTTCATCTATGATAAAATAATATAATATAAAAATAATGAAAAGTATAAATAACTTTTAAAGCATCAGGATACAGAGTAACAAGATAAAAATTATAAACTTACCTACCCCACCCACACAGCACAGCGGATAAAGGACAACTTGGACTGTAAGGGGTGGGGATAGCTAGGTTCTTCATGCAAAACCATACAATAACTAAAACAAGTCTCTACATATTGGGTCATTCCATCTATAATCGGACAGAAATTAATCAACACCGCCAATTTTACTGAATTCAATTTTTTTCGACTTATTGCTATGAAAAAACAATATTGAGCCTATAAAAAACTTTGAAATATTTATCTCTTCAGTTTTGAACGAATAATATCGATTTTAATGAAAATCGATGGACTTTTTAAAGAAATGCTTTTACAAATCATCTGAAACGATAAAAAAAAATTAATCTACACTGCATTTCGGTAGCCGGGAGTCTATTCTATCAAAAAATTGTGCGAACAGATTTTTTTCTCTATACAGACTCGAATAATAGCTTAAATAAGAAAAAAATGGGCAACATTTCAAAAATTAATTCCTCAAAAACACAATCTCCGATTTTGTTGAAATTTTTACACATGTTTCTTCAGAGTCTAAACTATTTTCATGAAAAATTTCAGCCATGTCTATTTATACTATTCAAAGTTATGACAATTTACACTTTAGAAGAACAATTCAACGAATCGACTTTCTTCCTGGTGTTTATAAAAAAAAAAAAGACTATTTTTGGGAATTTAATTCTTTTTTCGATCATTATAAATTATCTACAGTGTTGATTATATATATGCATTATAAATAACATTCAAACTCTGTGAATCCATACGATTATTTCATGGTGTAGTATTTTGCCACAGCTCATGGAAAAGGACCCGGTGACAGCTTACGTGGAACTACCACACGGTTGGCCAGCAGAGCAAGTCTACAGGCGTCTCACACCAACCAAATATCAACTCCAAGACAACTGTTTGATTGGGCGGACAAAACTGTGGCAAACATAAAGTGTTCATTTGCATCGAAAGATCAAATGAAAATTCATAACACGAAGATGGAAAGAAGATTCAAGAATGCTGTGGAAATCAGAGGGATCAGGAAATTTCATGCGTGTTTGCCACTAGCTGATGGTAACGCAGAATTGAAGACTCATTTTTGGATTGTACGTGGTGTTCAATATGAAGTTTCCAAAAATTACAATGGCACATGGGCCTCTCTTAACTCGGTAAAAATTAAGTCTTTTACTTTCGTATATTGTTGAAAATGTACAAAATTATAAAGTAAATCGATTTTTCTGGTCAACCAGGAAACGCAAGACTGTAGGATGAACACCAGAAGGAAGTCGATTCGTTAAATTGTTCTTCTAAAGTGTAAACTGTCATATCTTTGAATAGTATTAATAGACATGGCTGACATTTTTCATGAAAATAGTTTAGACTCTGAAGAAACATGTGTAAAAATTTCAGCAAAATCGGAGATTGTGTTTTTGAGGAATTAATTTTTGAAATTTTGCTCATTTTTTTCTTATTTATGCTATTATTCGAGTCTGTATAGAAAAAAAAAATCTGTTCACACAATTTTTTGATAGAATAGACTCCCGGCTACCGAAATGCAGTGTAGATTAATTTTTTGTATCGTTTCAGATGATTTGTAAAAGCATTTCTTTAAAAAGTCCATCGATTTTCATTAAAATCGATATTATTCGTTCAAAACTGAAGAGGCTCAATATTGTTTTTTCATAGCAATAAGTCGAAAAAAATTGATTTCAGTAAAATTGGCGGTGGTTGAAATTTTTTATATTATGTTATTAATATTAGTAACATAATATAAAAAATTTCGCCATATGACCAAAGGAATTTTTTATTGACATAAAATATAGGTAATAAATAAAATAAAATAAAAATAAATAAATAGTTTTTAAAAATATTATCACAGTCTTGAAAAATAATAAAATAAAATACACATAATAAATATCTTTATAAAAACCAGCCAAAAAACGTTTACACAACCCTAACAGGACAGCTAATTCCCGTCAGGCAGGAGAAGGGAGTTCTTAACCTCTACTTTTTTGTTAAGACTGTTCGTATCCACGTATATCAAAAGTCGGATCTCCAAGCCCTCTAGGATAACCGTACGTCTTCCCTTGGTACAACTCGTACAACAGTTATGTAATCGCCGGCAAATGACAATGGTTTGAATGTTGCGAGTACAATAGTAAAACGGAGGTTAGGTTTTTGACCATAACAGAATTTTTTCAACAACCACATTTTTACATATCACGTTCCTGTATTCCTCTTTTTAAGAATTTCATGTTTCAAGGTCCCCAGAGAATGTTTTTTGCCATTTTCGCGATTAGAATTAGGATTGTCGATGCTCAACGTCTAGGTCATAAGCATCTAAATACCTTAATATGGAGACGTATTTAGTGTTGCATTTTACATACATACAGTATAACCTCGATTATCCGAACCTTCTACTATCCGAACTCACAGAGCCCTCAACTTTTTTTTTAAATTTACGCCACGCGCTCGGCTGGTGGGCGGGAAGAAGTAGCTGTTTTTCGGAAATACAGTATGGAAATCATGAAAAGGAATTACCGGAAGCAACTTCTACGTCGATTTTAGCTCAGGGACAATGACGACGAAGAAGAGGAGGCTGACCGTGTTATCACGTTCTTCAAGTCAATCGATCTGAAGGATTGTAGCTACATGATTGTTGACGCCTGGAATTCGGTTTCCCCAACAAAACTAAAAAGGGCTTGGAATAATCTACGAAGATCTCAATGGGCCTACGGACGATCTAATACCTCTGAATGAAGGACAAGAAGAAGCTGAACTAGTGACGTGAAGTGCTTGACAAACTTGAATCTCTCAAATTAAGAGAAGACTGTGATACAGAGGACGTGCTGAACTAGTTGAATTCTGATGCCAACGAACAACGAACCCCATTCTGACTGATGAAGAAATTGTCGAGGGTGTTCTTCCGAACCCCAATGTGAATGACGAGGAAGAAAACGTCGATGACTGTGCCTTGGAACCTCCATCAGGACCCTCCCACGACGAACCACTAAAATGCATTGATGATGCCTTTCAATGGCTTGGTAGGCAAGAGGAAGCACAAGTGGTCCAGCTATTTTAACTCAAAAAAATAAGGGATTTGGCTTTGACAAAAAAAAATTAAGATGGTAAAGCAGAAGAAGATTGGTGATTTCTTGAAACCTACGTAAACTAAATGTGTTATGTACATAATGTGTTCGTTTACACATTGTATCTATGTACATACTTGTAATTTTTGTTGTAAAAATATACCTTTAAAGTAACAATGGATACTTAATTGACTTGTTTCCTATTATTTAATATTTTTTTAGATTTTTTTGAAATTCAACCTCGATTATACTTATAAATTTTTTTTTACAACCTCTATTTTTCCAAATAGTTTTTTCCTAAAGAGACTATCCGTCGTTCTTACATTTATTATGTTGGCAACAGTAGCGAATTCAAAGTTCACGAGAGGTTACAATAACGTAACTCTCGCAAATGTTGAGGGATTACTGTACAAGGATTGGTCGAACGTCAGGAGGGGTGTGTGTGTGTGTGTGTGTGACCAGGGTTGAAAAAAACCTTAACTCCCTCACCCCACTGCTAGAGAAGGGGTAACAAAAGGAAGATGGCGGACCCTCGGCTGTTTGCCTCTGAAAGGAAGATTGATGTCTGGGTGTTGGGCTCGTTTTTGCTCGCTCAAGACAATTAGTAATTGCACACCGTCCCATCAATCCTGAGCGAATGTAGCCAGAGGAAGGCCTGGACCACCTGTAATTGCTTGTTAGCGAATCTCATCTCTGCGAGATATTAATAAAATATACTAGGCCTTTCTGAAGTGTCGGTCTGCAGGGCTTCCGTTCTACTTGAAATTTCACTAAGGATATGGGATCAGGACGAAAGCGCATAAGGAAACGGCACGGTTCCACCGCGGGTAGTTCTACCATCATTCTGCACCAAGAATAAAGCATTAGAACAAGAGTAATAAGGAAACTGGATGGCTCCATCTGTGGTTTGTAGTTAAATTCAACTATCATACTGCACCAAGAATAAGGCAGGGGCGCCGGTAGCTCAGTGGTATGCGTGCTTGACTTCTGAGCTCAAGGTCGTGGGTTCGTAACCCGACCGAGGCCCTTAGTTTATTTTATCTGGGAGGTAAAATAAACTTAAGCACGCCGTCCTTCGGATGGGACGTTAAGCGATGGTCCCGAGCCTGTACGATGTCAGGTACTCGTTAAAGACCCCTACCCTAGGTGAATAAAAAATTTAGGGTAGGCAAAATTTAGGACTCCCACAGTAGAGTCGGGCTCATGTGCACCAGAGTGACGAAAGAGCTCTTTGGTAGTAGGCGATATGACCTCGGAGTTAAAGCCTGGGCATGAGTCATAATAACTAACTAACTAAGAATAAGGCATAAGAAAAAGAGTAATAAGGAAACTGCACGGTTGCATTTAAGGTAGTTAAGTTCTACCATCATTCTGCACCAAGAATTAGTCACTAAAACTTGCCGCCGTGCCCCCTCACATCTCTCTCCTGATTCCATTTCCTAATGAAATATAATACCGGTCTCATTAAGCCGAAATAAAGAATGACACGTAATCGTGATTGTAACGGTAACAGTTGACATACCATCAACTTTTCCAACCATATACGAGGCCACACCCTTTAGGATTGAACCAAGTCGCTGACTCTTCCGGAATTATAATAAAATCCCCCTCTTTATCAAATATGAATCATCAGTGTCACTCTTCTTAAATCTGCTAGACAGACAAGAAAAAAAAAGTGGTTTCAGCTCTGTTTAACAAGCGGCTCTGCTGTGGAAGCTCAATCCGATCTTTCCTTTCAAACTATTTCTTATCCTTTAATCCTACCCGATCAATAGAACCTTCTGCTTAAGCCAGGGTTCTGCTGTTTCTCCCGTGTCTTCACAATACGCCGGCATTCCTCAAGGATATATCCTTGGTCCTATCCCTTTCACGATATACACTCCGCTGACATTCCCATTCATTCATTGATACAACTTCATTCCTTTGGAGACGATACTGCTATTCTCTCCCCTCATCCTGATAAAGTACATTCATCTCGCAATCACCAAGAACACTTGATATTTTTTCAATCTTGGTATAAAACATGGAGAAATAAGGTGAAAGACAAGAAGCCCATTCACAAAGTATTCACTCTTCGATGAAAATATACTTGCCCTTCCGTCTTCCTTAACAGCAATCCCATTCCTTCAAAAAACGAAGTTTACTACCTAGGTCTGATATTTGACAATCGAATGACCTGGAATCCTCACGCCATACTGAAAAGACAAGAAATTTAAACTGTTATAAGGCTACTTTTTTTTTTTTTTTTTTTTTTTTATTAGGTTTTAAAAGAAGCCTTGCATTGCAGCAACATCACCCAGTCAACGTTAGAAAAGCTCGGGGATCAAGGGGTTACTGAGGGACTGGAATTTCCCCAGGCCATCTTACATTGCCTGTTTCTGTTCCCGCCAGGAGCCGACGAATCGGCAGAACATCAGGTAGTTTGTTTCCATCACCATCTGCCGTAGATCCAGTCCCAAATACGATCTTGTCACATGAATCAACTCCACCCTAGCTTGGAGTTGAAATCACCATGACCTGATAATATTTGAGACGTCCAGTGATTAAACTGTACCCATGTTGAGTCAAGGCGTAGCCGGACGTCCGGGAAGTATGCGTACGTCGTTCGGCCATCCAAGCATCGTGACCAACGTTGTTGCCATTTTCCCACAATTCAATTCTGGACGATGGACTTACTAAGGCTACTAGACAAATGATCAAAATTAACTCTGAAAACAAAACGACTAATATATAACGCAATAATCAAGTATATTTGCACTTAAAGACTTGAACTATGGGGTTCTGCCAAAGTTTCCAATCTTCAGCGCATTCAATCCTTGCAATCCAAAATCCTTCGTACAGTAGCCAATGCTCCTAATTACGCTCCAACAAAACCGTTCACATTGATCTCAATATTCCCTTTGTCACAGAATTAGCTTAATCGAGGTACAAATATATTACCCACATTAATCCTGTAATCCGGCACCTGCCTTCTGTCTCACTTCCCGAACGACCCCTTAAGCGCCAGTGGCCTAGACACCTTCTCAGATCAGGCAGTGAAGAGATTAATCATAAATGAGTGCAACTCAGTGCCAAAAGAATATCACCACTGGATGATTTCCCCTTCCTTTTTATGGAAGCATTTTTGGACCCATGATAATAGCAAACTGTTTGTTCAGAATAAAATTTCTTAAAATATCCCCAAGTATCGACGTTTCAACTTGTTACATCCTGTATAGTAAGTATATATGTATTAAGTATACTTTATTTATAAGATTATATAAGATATAAGATTAGTGTTACTATGAATCCTCATACTAAATTTTGTGTCGATACAATCATTATTTAAACAATCGGCAGTTATTAAAGTAATCGTGTTAAGTCCCCCTCCCCCACTCTCTGATCTGATTCCGCGGAAAATTGATAAGATGCTATCCGTACGGGATTTTGAATTTAAATATAAATTTTCATGACGAAATATTTATTACACCCGAAGTTATTGGTATTTTTGCATTACGCCTCCTTTCTAATACCCCATTCCCTTTTGCCAATTTGACTGAAAATCAATAGGTTTTATCCTTGGTCTGGAAATTTTCGAATTTTGTGTCGATACATTGTTGTTGTACAATGTTCAGAGACAACACACACAAAGTCAACTTCAAATTACATACCGATACTTCCCCTATACTCTTGTATAGCTGGGAAAATAAAAAATATAGTTTTTTTTTCAAAGTGACAATGAAGGATTCAATACAAAAGTTCACGTTCTAATTTGTTTACCGAATGCAGGAGAGAGAAGAGAGAAATATAAAACGAGTTAGGTTGGGAATAGAGTGGTATCGAACGGGAAAGAGACCTTAGCAAAAAAAAAAGTGGGCCTGCAAAGTAAATTTCGATGAAGATAATAAAATGATGGGTTTGGAAGCGGGACAAACCCAAATTGGAAATTTTCACTCATTTTCAGGTCTGAAATCATTTTTATTCTCTTTAAGACTGATTCAAATTGAGACAGAGCAGTCCACGACACTGCTATAAAACTTCAAAACATTGTAAGTGGCCACTAATCGGGTGTTTTACTTCCCCTATACAAAGATTTTCAGCCAAATCTGGAAATAGGGGGGGGGGGGGGGGGGGGGGGGGGGGGTCTTAACTCAAAAACTCGAATAACTGCCGTTGTAATGAACGTATCGAAATTTCATAAGTAAATGCAAAGTCCGATGAGGAAGATACCAATAAATCTTCCATGAGATCGGTTGAATGGAAGGGGGGAACCAGAGAATTACTCAGCCGGTGATTCACCGATGACGTTTTCTTTTCATCTTTCTGTGGTAAGATTTGTATTGATAAACTTTAGGAATAAAAAAATTGCTAAAAGGAATTTTTTATATCATAAAAATTAGATAAATAAAAAATTTTCATTTAAAAAACAACATTTTTATGAATGATTTGTAATCAGAACAACGTAAATTTACTTTTTCGGTTCTGCAGTTACACTTGTAAAGTTATTATTTAGTTTCTTTTAATCCGAGATAGAATTTTCAACGAATTTTAAGGCCCCTTGAACACGTTTTGACCATTTTCGCGATGATGTGTGTGTTTGCGTGCGTCTATCTTTGTGTGTATATGTGATTAGAACTTTGTGCACGTTCTAACGCAGAAAAGATTGAAACTATAAACTTGAAATACGGAATGAAGAAATCACGTGAGCTAACTCAGATCTGTTTAGTTTTTGGTCGAAATCGGAAAAAAATTGAGACCTCTTTACTTCCAAGTACATTTTACAATATACCGCTATATTGATGACCTAATCAAAAAAACATTTTTGCAGGTTGCCCGGTTTTTGAGATACATGCCGAAAACCTTCCTATAATGTCATTTTAAAACTCATTTTTTTTATAGTTTTACTAGATTTACGCGAAAAGTGTTAGTTCTATCAAAAAACTAGTATCCACCAAAAATACCTATCCAATTTTGTGTACAATACATTTTTTTAAAGGTTGCTTCGTTTGCGAGATAGATGCCAGAAACCGTCAAAAGTGTCGTTTCGAAATTCATATTTTTAGACGTTTCCTTGATTTACCCGAAAACGGTCAGTTCTATCGAAGAATTGGTTCTTACCAAAAATGTTCCTTATTTTTTTTCACTTGCAAACCTGTCCTTAGATCTAACGTAAGACTAACACAACGAACGTTATAGTGCCCCAAAGATTAAAAAATGAATTTTCGTAGGGAATACTTGAATTTTTTTTTAATGTGACAAAGCAAACTGCTGACGCCAACACATTACTTTCATATACCTAGTAACGTCAGTGAAATGAATTTGAGAGGGGAGTGGTTGGAAGTGGTTGATATAAGAAAGTCTTGTAATAACCACATATTTATCTTAGTAGGCAAGATGTTTAATGTTCGATATTTATATTAACTTGGTTTCGACTTGAAAATCTGAAAAACTTGAAAGTTTAGTGATTGATTTTTTTTTTTTTAATTTTTATTTTTTTATTTACAAATAGCTATTTACAACTATATACACATAAATACAACAAGCAAATGTGCTAATAAAGATATAATGGCAATGTCAAAATGTCATGAGGGGAGAAATCACCCAGTGGTGACACTCCCTAGTCACTGTTTTTCTCTTGTTTTTAGCTAATCACAGCCACTGTCACTGCTTCTGATCAGGAGATCTCTAGGCCATTGACGCTTAAGCCGTCGTTGGGGAAGTATGGCAGAATGGAGGGCACGGACCAGAGGATTATTGTGGGAACTAAGAAGGGAAAATAATTTTTTATATTTGGATTTAGCGACTTCAGTAATGAAAGGTACATTAAGGTCAGTGTGAAGGGTTTTGTTGGAGACGTAGTAAGGAGCATTGGCTATTGTACGAAGAATTTTGGATTGAAGGGATTGGATGCGCTGGAGATTGGAAGCCTTGGCAGAACCCCAGAGTTCAAGTCCGTAAGTCCACATAGGTTTAAGTATTGAGTTGTATAGAAGTCGTTTTGTTGTCAAAGTTAGTTTGGATCTTTTGTCTAGTAGTCTTAGTAGAAGTTTATAACGTCTGTTCATTTCTTGTCTTTTCAGTCTCGTGTGAGGATTTCAAGTTAGTCGTTTGTCGAGTATGAGGCCTAGATAGCGGACTTCGTTTTTTAAAGGGATGGGATTTTTGTTAAGGTACACTGGAGGGCAGGTATATTTTCGACGAAGGGTGAAGACGATGTGAACTGAGTTTGTGTCAGTGATTGATTTAAAAAAATATATATAGTAAACACTCTTCTATCCACGGAACAATAATAAAATGAATGAAAATAACTTCGAAGCGAGTAACTAGTGTCTTTTTGAACGACCATTAAACCGTAAGCAGTGTGAGAAATTAATTTACGGCTGAGGTATCAGTTCCCCAATCCATCATCCCCCTCAACCATTTCCAGTCAAACATTTTTTTTCCCCTCGGATCCTTTTTTTTTTTATCTTTCCAACAGGTTAACAATTTTGAACAAAATGTTAATAAAATCTGACAAATATGAAATTAATGTTTCTATAATTTTTTTTTTTTAAGGCATATGGAATTCACTACATTCATCATAAATTGCGAAAAAATTTGTTTTTATATTCTTATACTCGTACCTTGAGTATGAGGAAGTATTTTTTGACCATTTTCACAATGATGTCTGTCTGTTGGAACGTTGTTGGAGATCCAACTCAGAAAAGAGTGGAGCTATCGATTTGAAATTTTAAATAAAGATGAAACATGAGCTAACTTTAACGAGTACCTGACGTACTCTGATGAGCTCAGTAGGCAAGTACCTCTATCGGAGCTAGCAAAGCGTATAGTAATTAAAAATGTTTTTTCAATGATCATAAATACATTTTTTAATAATGAGTAAAAAAAAAAGGTCTGAAATTCAGTTGTTCCCAAAGAGGACGTATTTAGCATATTAATCAATTCTGAAGGCTATAGGAACTTGAAAATTTGGAAGCTCTCCTCGTTTTTATGCAAATTTTAGGGAATGAAAAGAGGGTGGTTTGAAGGGGTCTGGGGGAAAAGGGGGTGGGGGGGGGAGTGAAAATGGGGGAGGAAAGAAAGAGGTTTCGTTGCCAGCTCCCCCTCCCCTCCCTCAGTGCAAAAAAATATTAAGAGCCTTGGGTTGGAAATTAGAGGGCCCGATAACCCGCGCAATGAGTTAATCACAGACGTGGGGGGGGAGAGCGAAAAAGGCGGGAGCAATTTGGGGAGCTCCCCAAAAGTATTGTTCAACGGCTAGCACCCTGAAAAACACTCAACAAAGAGCCATATTTCTAAAGAAGGGAACATTTTTAGAGGAAAACCGTTTTACTTAATGGAGCCTCGGACCCAGTCTAAATAGTTACATTATATTTGCCTTTCAGACCATAAATAACCTCTCACAATTCTCTATAGTCAAGAATTTTACTATATAGAGTTTTCCTTCATGGAAAAGTCATTATATTTTCTTTACTTTTCAGGATTTTTATGGGTTCCGTGATAGAAGAACATATGCGAAATCACACAAAATCATGCGAAACGCTCTATTATCCAAATAATATATGCCATAACCCGAATTCCGAGTTTGGCAGCTACTATACGGCTACAACGCTTTCAGTCTGTAATACAAATAATATATGTCATAACCCGAATTCCGAGTGTGGCAGCTACTATACGGCTACAACGCTTTCCGTCTGTAATACAAATAATTATGTCATAACCCGAATTCCGTGTGGCAGCTATTATACGGCTACAACGCTTTCCGTTTGTAATACAAATAATACATGCCATAACCCGAATTTCGAGTGTGGCAGCTACTATACGGCTACAACGCTTTCCGTCTATTATCCCAATAGTTACGCCAGTACCCGAATTCCGGATATGGTATCTAACGCAACGTCCAAAACGCATTCTGACAATATTCCTTTTGTCACAGCGCATTGTGAACCTATCCGAACAAGATATCCATACATTTCCCTTATGTTACCTCTCATCACACAGCTCCTACATAAATATGTACCAACGTACATGTATATGTATTTTGCATTAGGGAAGAATATAAATTAAATTTACACAGAGAAGGCATATAAGAGTGAGTTGTATTGGATAAGAGACGGGAAACTTGATTAGATGAGGGAACACGGCTACACCGGGGTCCATTTTGTTTACCTAATTCAAGGGATTAGGGTTACCGAACCCTCATCCACCTAAAACGGTGTGACGGCTGAAAGGGGAAACCTATGAAAGAGGATTCCTTGTTGGTTGTCCCAGTCAACCAATGAGAGACCCTCTTATAAAATACTAAAAACAGGCCGGTGTCAACATTGTCAAGCTTTCAGAGCAGTTGGGGAGCAGAGTAACTCAGATGTACACCTCCATATCCTGAATAGATTATGAGGACAAGTGACACTCACGTAAACTCAGGAACAAAAGTGTTTCAACAATCAGGACGTTGAAAGCATGAAATTGCGTATAAGGAATTCCATGTCAACTCAAGTACCCAAATTGAGATACAACTTCCAATGTCACAAATCCTGAATATAACATGAAAACATGTAATATTTGCATAATCTTAGAGACAAAAATCCTTCAAAAACCCGTATTTTGAAAGCGTGGCAATGCGTGTATAAAAATCCACATTAACTGAAGTGCGCAAATTGACGTCCATCTTCCGAAGTCGTAAATCTTGAATAGACCATGAGAAGAATGACATTCGCTTAAACTCAGAAACAAACTTCTTGCAGCCTTTTCGCTTTAGAAAAACTTGGGAAAGCATTGCACGCCGTCCTTTGGATGGGACGTCCCGAGCATATACGATATCAGGTACTCGTTGAAGATCCCTACAATTTATATGACCTAGTAGTTGAAGACCAAGCGTGAGCCCCAGTAACTATCAGATTTGACCTTTTATGTAAATTTAACAAAAGGGGATGTAGATCACTGCTGGCTGGCAATAGCTGCATACCCGTTTCGGATAAATTTGAAAAATTGTATTAGTAAATATTTGATCTCCGCTTTGAAATGTAAATTTCTGACTTTGGAAAAAATATTTCCATGATAAAAAATATAAAAAAATGTTCCATGAATTACCAGCAATGATCTTCCCCACCTCGAATGTTTCATTATAACCTAAGTTCTCGCATACATGAGCAGCAAAAATGCAAAGCGCAGCAGCAGCAAATTCATGCTGTGGTTGTTGTGCTTTTAGAATTAAATTACTCACAGCCAATAGCGTGCATTTGCTGTTGCTGCTCTTTGCATTTTTAGTGCGCATGTAAAATCAGCTTTAAGAGTATAAAGTATAACATAAATGAAGATTTTGAGAGAGGAAATGAAATTATGGAATTCATGTATATTTAAATAAATGTAATATGACTCGTTTTGTACATGTACATTTATGTAACAACTGATTGCTGATTTAAAAATCAGACGCACGGGAAATTTGAAGATCCTATTGGTAACTTGCAAGCAATCCATTTTTAATTTATTTAATTGTTATCTTGGTTTATTGTTCTGGCACTTGCCCCCCCCCCCTGGCTACGCCCCTGCTCGGTGTAATTATAAAATTTCCTTGAATATGAAAAGTTATTAGGGTTTCCAAGTTAAGGACCCCGCTCATTGTCCGGTATTAAGAATTGTCTTAATCCACAGATAAGCTTTTGAGTCGATATATGCATTGTATCGGGATTGATCGGGAAATTCCAAGGAAAACTCAACATCACCAATTTGTTTACATAACTTCCCCTATACAATTTCAACAACGAAAAAAAAATTAGTTAAAATGACTTAACAATCATATTAGCAGCGGTTCATATTAGCAGTGAATATTTGTAGAGGGCAGGTTAGCACAGGAATATACATTAGTCTAATTACATCATACAGCTACATACAAATATACATTTATGTAAATACATTTCAACGATGACACTTATTTGCATTCAGGGCATCCAATCCCGAAATCTCGGGATCACAATAGATTTTGAGAGATAATTGAGATTAAAGTTATATTTTTCCAATCCTAAGTTTTTTTTGGGGACATGGATTAGGAAATACATTATACACTTTGAAGATTGAAGGTGAAGTTTTCGTGGACGATCTCGGCGTTAAAAAGTTGTTCAGTTTTTATAATGAACTTATGATGTAATTTCGGTTCCGATGATCGTTTTCGAACGGGGATTACACAAATAACTATTTTCAGTATTGGATCCCCCAATCAGACACACAAATATACAGGCAGACCTTTAGCTTTATTTAAACGAGTATAGATTATAGTTAAGTAGAGAAAGAAAAATGTAGAGAAATACCTCAAATTAGACTGGTCGAATGGAAGAGATATGAGCTAGAAAGATTCACAGATAGAACTAGCTAGTGAAACCTAGGGTAGGTGGACTTTATAGGGGTCAGGGTGAGGGTGGAGGGGGCAGGTGGGAGAACAAGCACCCTTCGTGGGGTACCTTGGGATGTACCCCAATTAGAAGGCTTGGGGTCACAACCCCAAGAACCCCTAAGATCTGTTGGGAGGGTGCAAAGTTCTGGTGGTACCGATCTTGGGCAGTCGTTGATTTCTCATATCAATCCATTTATTCATATCAATCCGCATCATCATCGGGGCTCCCAGCTAGTGATGCAACTACACCATCTGAATTCCTAGCCAGTGATGTCACTACATCATCTGGGTTCCCAGCCAGTGATGTCACTACATCATCGGGGTTTCCAGCCAGTGATGCGACCACACCATCGGGGCTCCCAGCCAGTGATACTACTACACCATCGGAGCTCCCAGCCAGTGATGCCACTACACCATCCATGTTCCCAGGCAGTGATGTCACTACACCATCGGGACTGTGATGCCACTACACCAAGGGTGAGTTTCATTGCGATCTCCCATAGTGCCATCACTTAATTACAATGTATTAATCATTATTAGAAATATTTATAAGGGCGCCGGTAGCACAGAGGTAGCCTACTTGCTTACTGCTTACTTAAGATCGCAGGTTAAAACTCAGCTGGGGCCTTTAAGTTTTTTATCTGGAAAGTAACAAAACCTTGAGTATTTTAGAAGGGAAGTTAAGTCCCGAGTCTGTGCTATGTCAGGTACTCGTTTAAGACCTCTACCCTAAATAAACATGAGTAGGCAAAAAATAGCACTTCCAAGGAAGGGGTACGAGCATTGAATGCTTAGGTCCCTAGGTGTTTACACCATCCCCCTCAGTATATCTATCTACCTATTATTGATTACACGGAAGAATTAACACCGACAACAAAAATAACACAGTGTTTCAAGTTTATGTATAACTTCATATTCCTGGTGGTATAGTGCTTAGTACTACAGTAGTTGTACTGACTAGCGTCGCAGGCTGGATCCCCAGAAGTAATGTTTTTATGTTATCCTCCCTGTCTGGGACCCCGATTGTTCAATAGGTTTTGCATCCATCCCAATGGCTTAGTGATTAGCACCGCTGGCTGGATCCACATGTGTGTGGTAGTTAATATCCTCATTATCCCTAATGGTGTGGTTTTTAGATCGCTGAAAGGATCTCTGATGGTCTAGTTGTTAATATCGCTGGCTGCCCTCCTGAGTTGAGACTAGTGTCTAAGTTATTCTACCATTAGGAGGGGGTATGGGTCAAAACGAAGGGTATTCACTTGTTCAGATGGGCCTAAACCGGTATGGAGGTAGTTGGCGTGGGAGAGTGGAGGTGTTGACAAGGAGGGGTCACAACAGGATGACTTGGGACAGGTTCCACGGGTTGTTTTTCCCAGAGGGAGGGTGGCTCCTATTGGATAGCCTGTCCTCACTCAACGGCATTATGCAACGACACTGCACATACGCGCTTAGAGTTTGGTAATACGTCCAAAACCGAAGTTAGTGAAAAATAAGATATCAGTCAATGGATGTCAGCTGGACAGAGAGCAACATTGTCAAAACGCTGTCGTTCTGTGTTGGGTTTTATAAAGCTTTCGCGTCTGAGTCGTATATCTAATATAATCTATATTATATGTGTCCGTTCGCACTCTTCGGAACTCTCAGTCCGATTTGTTTAAGATTTGCACACAAATTTTTAAAAGGAAGTTCAACTTCGTTAACTAGAAAAATCGGACCACCGGGAGGAAGAGGTATATCAAAACTTTGGAAAAAATCGTAATTTTGTGATAGTTTGACATTTTTGAAATAGAAATAGATTATATCAATTTTTTTTTTCAGAGTAAAATAAGTTGTCAATGAATCACCGCCAAAAAAAATGTATACACCCTTAATCCCCAGGAAATTTGTACAATCTGCAATAAAAATGAATTGGAAGACGTATACCACCTCTTAATATCCTGTCCGATATACTCCCCCATTAGAAGCCACTTCCTGCCTCAGAGTATCAGTATCATATTCACTACCTACATCCCCACTCCATATTTACTGTCTATGTTACATTATTAATTTGTAATTACCTATTTTATTTATATATTTATTTATGTTATTTATTTAGTTTGTTAACGGTTCCTTTATATAAGTATGTCATTATTGTTTTATATGTGTATTCTTTTATATGTGTCATTGTTACGTTAATATTGTAAATGTAATGGTCACTGACTCCATTATATAGGAGTGATCCCTTTAAACAATAATTATTATTATTTATATTAGTAAGTGCCGGTCTATGAACGCCACTCTCTCTTCTCCTTTGTCTTTAATTCATCTCCTATCTGCTTTTCGAGTCTTCTATAATCGACGACATATTTCGCTGCAACGAAACAATCTTTCCCATAGCACAAAAGAAACCCTTTATCCATTAAAAAGATCATTAAAGATGTATACACAAAGTCCTTATGACTCAGAACATTTTCAAAGGGGAATCGCATCAAGAATGGAACATCTCTCTTGAAACTTTCCCCTTAGAAGTAAATAAAGCCCTTTATCCGCATACACTATATATGAAGTTGGACTTGCGCTTGAAAGGGGAATCACGTGCTTGTAGCGTCAAAATTGATTAATTATTTATTCATGCACGGCTCCTCTTCTCTGACTAATTGTAATTAAGTTTCCTTCCAAAGGGGATTTGGTGATTGGTTTGAGGCAGTGGTTAAAAACGTGGGAGACCAAGTCCAAATTCTCATTTCTCTTGAATTATCCACTATGCAGGATATGCCCTGGCCTGAGGACGTTGTGGGCGTGGTTTGTCAAGAATAAGATAAACAAAAAGCCATCCGTTATGTACTTCACCAGTACGAATTAATGAACTAAGTTTTCACATTTCCTCTCTGAAAATTAAACTATCTGCTTGAAAATCAATAAGAGTTTTACTAAAAGACTTCTGTAACAAAATATTAAAAAAAGTAACATATATGCAAAATGGTAATATTGTAAAAAAAAAGTAAGAAGTAAAAAGTTGCTCCACAATAGAATAGAAATTTTAGAATATTACTTTGAGGGCTTAGATATGAGTTTTGTCCTGTAAGTGTCTGCAGGCCTGTACCTTAGATGAAAAGGACGATCTCATACACTTGTTGTTTTATTGTCCCTCCTTGTGTATCCCCAGGCAAACATTTCTCCACGATTATCTCACTATTAGACCAGAATATTACTCAGAAACATTTGTGTATATTTTAAATTTGTGTATAATTTAGAAGTTAGAAAAATTAGCAATTTATTTTTATTTTTTGCTTTGAAAATGAAGAATAATTTAATTGAAATTGTTGCATGTAAGATGGATATATATATTTTTTATTATTATTATTTATTATTTATTTATTCATGTTAATTTCATATCTTGTTTTATGTAATTTTTGAATTGTTCATTTTATCCTTTTATTATTTATTTTGGAAAAAAAAAAACTCACTCATAGAGGTTGTAATCTTTTGTCCAATAAAAGTTTATCTACCTATCTAAGTAAAAAAAAGTACAAAATAAGGGATAAAAAAATATAAGTTCAAGGTCCCTGACAAACCATAGCGATGAGGCCATTCTCATTCCTCCAATTAAGATAGAGGAGGCCACGGTAGCCTGGGTGATCTCCGCACTACCTCGCTCTGCCAGCCTCTGACCAGCAGTGGTGGCAGACCGAGAGGGATAGGAAGAGCTGAATGTGAGTGAATACATGAAGGGTGAAACTCACCATTAACTATTTATTACATTGGCAGTTATTAGGGTTTTTGACTTGATCCTCCCACTGACCCCCTTTCCTTAGGCCGACACTGCTGAAAATTAATAGGTATCGTCCTTATGGTGTTCTGGATCTACACAACTATCCAGCTAGAAATTCGGTTTTAAGTTTTTGATGGAAATTCATGTTTTCCGAGCCTTAGATTCTAAAAATGAGAAAAACATTTCTTTGTTTCTATATGCGAGCGTCTATGAACAAAATAACTTCCGACAAAAATAAATACATCAACTCAAAATTGTATATGTGAATCCTGAACCCTATGAGAACGACACCTATTAATTTTCAGCCGAATCGCCCAGTAAGAAGGAGGGGAGATTGAAAGGGAGGCTCAAATCACAAACCTCAATAACTGATGTAATGAATGTATGGACATGAAATTTTATATTTAAATTCATAAACTAATAAGGATGGAACTAAGGTCAACTCAAAAACCCTAATTACGACAGATAAAATGAATGTATCTCCCCTAATTCGTCTTTGTCCGATCGGTTGGTGTTGTACGATACTTATGGAGTTCTGGTCACACATATAAAATTTCGTGTCGATAGATTTATTCTATCGGGAGTTGTGTTCATAGTCACAAACATTCTTTTCTAAGATTCATCTTTGGGCTCCCCAGACACTCCTCTATTACCAGTTCCTATACAGACCTAAAATGGCTTTTCCCGTCCTCTCGTCGACAATATTTCCTTGACTCCTTCCTCTATCAAACCATATCTTCTCAAAAGCCCTCCTACACCTTCCAATTGCTCCAATTTAAATCCCATATCCACCAGAAAGTCACTAGATCCGGTCCCTCTGATCTTTACTTTACTAGGACAATCTACCACAACTCCTTCCTTATAACGGCTAACTCCCTCTGGAACTCTCTCCCTCTCCAGATCCACCATGCTTCTTCTCTTCATTCATTTAAGTCCCTACTTTTCCATTATCTCCTAACTCAGCAAACCTCTAAGGCTAGCTTCTATGTGATAGTTCTCGTCTTCCTATGAGTCTCTCACTCCACTGGACAGATTGTCACTCTTCTGTTTCATCAGTCCAGTTTTAGCGATTAAATTCATATATAACTCACTATTGTTATTATGTTTAACATTATTATTCATACTTTTTATATATTATTATTTATTTATTTATATTTTTTCCATTATTTTTCACCAGTTTATTTTATTGTTTTAATCATTGCCTTTCTTTGACATTTAATATTTATTACTAGAGACCTCTTTTCTTTTATTTTTATTCTTTTCAACTGGTGGATACTTGTACTCTTTTGACTATTTCTTATGTTATTATTCTTAGGGGAAGAAAGTCCCAGAATAAAGATTATTTTTCATTTCATTTCACACACAGACATGTTTTTTTTTCATATTTGGAATGTAGAGTTTGGAAAACATGAAATTCCGTTGGAAACACAGCGAATTTTTCACTTCTTTTTACTTTACCTCAGATAAACCAGAACTCGGATGATCGAGACTCGGGAAAACGGGACCACAATATTTCCTTATAAGAAAGTAAAAATTAATTTTTTTCTGTACATTTCTCAAGATAACGTACTTGCCTACTTTCCCTCTCCTCTTCAAGTCGACAGGGTCTTGGTCTAAATGTTCAATGAAAGTTCAAAATGAAGTATTTAACATGCGCCATTTCCCAAACTTAATTGTACAGAGTCAAGGAATGGGTTTAGTGGGAGAAAAAAGAATTTCATTAAGGGTAGGGGGGATGGAAGCCAAGGCTATTAGAGCAGAGGGGGAGATACCGCCATGTTGGACGCCATCAACCTCTGGTTTAATTTGGGAACCCCCCATGTAGGTAGGGCTTACAAAAGAAAGACCACCTCCGCTAACCCCTTACCCATTAAAGGGATCATTAAAGATTTATAAAGACCTTATGATTCGGCTTTTCAAAGGACCCGTTCCAAAGAATGGGGCTGTACACTTGAAATTTTCTGTTTGGGGGGCCGGAGGATGTCTTCACACAAAATATATATGTTACGGGTAAAGTTAGATTAACGGTTAAACCTAGGATTACCCGGGTAAACCTAGTAGTACCCGCTGCCGCTTGGTTAAAGTTGGGTATACTAATAATGACAAGGCCATTAGTGGACGTATGTTCCACTATAAAGATTAGGTACTTATTAATTAGCTCGACCACACCTCAATTTCCATTGTTGTAAGCTGTCTAACAGCGATAATCATTCATCTGGGTACATAAATTCCTAGAACAAACATAAATCGAAATGTTACAAAATTTGGGGGCGTATTTGCCGGCGTTCCGCCGGCGGGACGATATATCTGCCCCTCCCGTCGTTCCTATATTTGAAGTAGTACAGGTTCTAGCTTTAACATATACTTTACCCGGGTAAAGCCCGAAACGTGAACTATTTCAATTATATTTCGGACTTTAACCAAGCGGCAGCGGGTACTACTAGGTTTACCCGGGTAATCCTAGGTTTAACCGTTAATCTAACTTTACCCGTAGCATATATATTTGGTGCGGAAAGAGTGTTGAATCCCAAAATGAAACTTTTTCAGTAAACCATTTTTAAAATTTTGTGACATAGGTAATTCAAATTCCGCTTAGTAAAATTTTAACAATACAAAGGTTATAATAAAAAAAAAAAACAGGTGTGGGTCTCGGGACCCCCCTAATGAGTCTATCAACATAGATTTAATATGCATAATTTGTAGCAAATGTTTTTAACTTAAAACACGTGCATGCATACTTTTCGTAGGATCAGCTTTTTCTAAATTTTTAAGAATTATACTTGTTCAAATTTTATTTTTCTGAACCCAAAAAAAAAAAGCGGGCTGTCGTTGACTCTGTATTCGAGCTGGGGAAGTACAAAATTTTGGGGAGATATATATGCCAGCGCGCACCGAGCGTTACGTGACGTTATGTTTTTTCTTCGTTGACCCCCAGCGCCCAGGCGTCCCATAAGAAGCATAGCTTCAAAAGTCGTCTGTGAATCACATGATTTGTACTTCCCCAGCACGAATTGATCAAATAATAATAGTTCTAACCGTCTTCAATTAATATTAATTAATATCAATATTCATTACATGGGCAGTTATTGGGATTTTTGAGTTGATCCTCTACTCCTCAGCAGATTCCGCTGAAAATTAATTGATGTCATTGAAATATAACTTCTTATTTTTGTTTCTATGAGAAATCTTGTCGCACATCTTACGTTTTTATGGGGCTTCAAAGTTAAATATGAGTTTTTGTGTTAATACATTCATTACAACGGCAGTTATTAGGGATTTTGTATTAAGCCTCCCCTCCCAATTCCCCCCTTTTCTTTGGCTGAAAATTAATAGGTGTCATCCTTAGAGAGCTCTAGATACACGTATACAATTTACACCAGACACATACACAGATAGACATTTTTTTGTACTACTTATTATTTATGTAAAGAAATAGCTGAAGAGTAATAAAAGTGAAGTGTGATGGAATCTTATTTCAAATTTCATCGATCTAACACAATTTATTTGTGAGGTGTCCTCAATCCCACAATTTCTCTTAATTAATGGAATTTCTTGACCAAATTTTTTTTCATTTCGACCAGTATCAGGTACAGAATCAGATTTTTCTCTCAGAGTTTGGAACCGAATAGATATATAAACCGATATTTTTAGAACGGATTACATATATTGTTTATTTGCACCAAATATAGCAAAGATATCGTTGGTTAAATATATTTATTATTTTAATTCGACTAAAAAACTTGATTAGCAAAATTTTTTTTTTACATAGAGTATAAGTATTGAAAAAAAAAAAAAACACTTTTTGTGAAAAACCTAAAAACTCAATTTCCACAAGAAAATGGAGATAAATGAGGTTGTACATTGGGAAAATATAAAATAAAATTAAAAAAAAAAAATTTAATGTTTACATTCACTAATATAAATTACCTTATTTTTTTAAGCAAAAATTATCACACTAAAGGAATATAATTATTGATGTTTCATTGGGTAGGTACCAAGAAACAACTTAAAAACATTAATAGCACACTATTTTTTTAAAAAGATTAGAAGTTGTTTTTAGAGGATTGTTAGTAAATAATAATAATAAAACATACATTATGTAAAGAAATAGGAAGTAGATACATGTTTTATTTATTCATTTATTTAGACTTTTTTATACATTCATTTATAATTGATATTATTTTTCATATATTGTTACAGTTACATTGTTTTCTTTCTTTTCTATATCTCGCACATTGGGACCTGATGAAGGGACGTAAGAACGTCCCCAAACATCGTTGGGATAAAAACACTTCCGAAGAGTTGTTTTAGAAAAATAGTTACCTATCTTAATTTTTATTAAATTGAAAAATGTGTCTACTTATTATAAACGTATCATGTATTAGTATTGTTTATGTACTCTTATATTTGAAGTATTTATTTGTTCAGTTTTTATTAATTTCATTTTACTGTTTTTAATAGTTTGGTTATTACTACTAATCATAGGTGTATTAGACTCTAGTAGTTATAAATCTAATTTATAAGCTATCTTAATTTATAAATTCTTTTGACGTATCCTATTTCCATGTATTGGTTCAACGGAAATAAATTTATTATTATTATTATTATATAAAATAAATTACTTACAGGATATTGGAATGAAATTCGGATGTTTTATATGTGAATCCAGTACCCAATAAGAACGACATTTGTCGATTTTCAACAAGATCAGGTGAAGGGAGGGGCATCTGAGGAGTCAGACATCGACACAATTAATTTGAGAATTCAGATGTCCCTGTTTAAGTCAACTATTGATTATTTTCCAAAACTTTTAGGGGGAGAGCGAAAACTTAATTGAATACGTGCTGGGGAAGTACAATGCCGGTGATTCACCCAGGCAGCATCCATACGCTTGGAAGAACATTATACCCGCCCATATGTCCCCCATATGTTCCACCCTCCCAAAACTACAATAAACTTTTTTTTTTTTTTTTTTTGCTAGACAGATGGACTAGACTATTTTTATTGTATGTCCAAGTACACCGGTGTCCGAAACTTTCAAGCTAAAAACAAACACATGAATGTCCGTCTGTCTGACAACTTTACTTCGGGGCCTTAGTACATATTCCAAAATACCGCTTATATGTTTTTTTTTTTTTTGGTTTGTGGCCTTATGGTCTAAGCATATCAGCCATAAGTTTATATGTATGGAATAATTAAAAATCTTTCCAAGTAGAAGTGATAGAAAAAAACTGGAAGAATTCAATACGATTTTACGTTCAGAAATGTCGTTTTGAAACATTTTACACACATCCTAGATCTAACTGAAAAATTTGTTACTACAAAAATATTCCTTATAACTTTCCAAACGCTAATAGGACCAATATGACCAGCACCTTAAAGAATGAATAATAAATATCCATAGGAAATATTTCGAAGTAATGTTTAAACTGTGTCGCATAGCAACGAATTATAATTTGTTTTTTTGAAGTGAAATTTCTTTAGCGAGAATAGTGAATCGGAATTACCTCGACATAAAAAATCAAACATGAAACGCTAAGGAGAAGGGGAGAAGTAGCTCATGCGTACAAGTCAACTATGAGTATCGGTCCGTCAGCTGTTGTGTGCTAAGTGTTTATACACGGTTTATGCTTTAAAATAATACGTTTAGTATAATTCCGAGTTAGTGTTAAATAGTTAAAAATGCCAAAAACTTTAACGGAACGAGAAAAGATAAAAGCAAATACAGCAACAAGAAAGTCGTCAACATAAAGGTGAAGTACCAGTCAATAAAATATAATTTTAAATATTTTTATTATTATTATTTTTTTTTTCCTTAGATTTATTTAACGTCGCATCGACTTCAGGGTCATTAGCGACGACTATTGTGTCTACATGTCCTCGTAGAATTTTGCGTCTTGAAGGACGTGGGTGTTTTAAGTAGTTGTTTTCATGTCAGTCGGTAGTTTGTATTTGTTTCTTAATGTGGTGTAGTTTGTGCAGTCCGTCAGTATATGTTGTACTGTGAGCTCTGTGTAGTCTTGGTTGCAGGAGCATGTCGGCTGTTCAAGTCCAAGAAGTAGCTAGGAATGTGTCAGTTTCCTATGTCCCAGTCCTTAGTCTTGTGATGATCACCGTGTCTCGTCTGTTCATGGTGCTGGGAGGTTTCCATGGCTTGTTTTCTTCTTTTATTCTTCGGAATTTGTTGTCTTCCGTCTGAGTCCATTGATTGTTCCAGTGTTGTTCAATTTTTTTTTTTCGAAGTAGATCGAAATGTCTTGTGCTATGTATATAGGCAATAAGGGGCAGAGTGCAGCGACTTTTGCGGCAATTTCTTCTTTTTCGTTCCCAGTAATGCCAACATGGGACAGGATCCAAATTACATTATAATATTTTTATTGTCCTTTATTAACCTAAAATTTACCTACATAAAATGATAATTACTTATAATAAAAAAAAAATTTATATATATATTGATTAATTTGTTTATTTAATTCGTATGGTTATTACTATTATGTATTACATTATTATTTTTAATTTATATAAATATAAATTAGATATAATAAATTTATTATTTTAATCATTGCCTGTCATTTCATTTAATGTTTCTTTAGTTATTACCTAGAGGCCTTTTCTTTTTTCTATGTATTATATATATATATAGGTATATAAGAAACAGTAGAGTAACAATCTGTCAAGGGGAGTGAGAGTCTTATAGGGAGACGAGAACTATCCCATAGGATCCAGCCTTAGGAATCAGATTTGTTGAGTTAGTACTGGAAAAGTAGGGATTTAAATGAATGAAGAGTAGGAGCATAGCGAATCTGGAGAGAGAGAGAGTTCCTCATTTGTTTGTTGTTTATATTATTTATTCTGTTGTGAATACCTATTTGTAACTCAATAAAAAAAAGGTATTTATTATTACTCATGCCCGGGCTTTAACTACGGATTTTCAAATTTCATATTAGAGTTCCAGAAATACTTAAATTAAACCAATAAAGAAATTTGAAGTCATTAAAGCTGAAATACATTTTACGCCAGCTTACATTTTTTAACACTAAACCAACCCATTCTGGGTTTTATCTTTACTTAAATTTTCTAAAGTTTAAAATTAAAAAAAATAAAAAAATTAAAAAATAATATAAAAATTACAAAAAAAAAAACTCACATCCTTCACCTGAGGGTGGCATGTATATTAATGGGGTTTAAAATTATGAAAAGTAATTAAAAATAAATTGGATGCAGAGATAATATGGCATTATGGCGGAGCTTAGCTTAGTCAGGTTCTGGCCAAGACTTCCATGGAACATGGATAATTTGGAAGTAAACTTTAGAAAATATTCATAGCAACTTCAACCTCAGCTTGGGAAATCCTTTTCATAATTTTTCCCCCTCCTCTGAAAAGATAATTAAAACTTTCAGTTTTCACCTCTGGTATTACGACAAACTTTCAATATAACTTTTCCTGTATTTGTAACGCTTATTATTTGAATTAGTATAGTTTTTTTTTTTTTTTTTTATTATAGAAAGAAGCTTGTCCACTCACCGGGATGGTAAAACTTACGAAAAATAACATGTTTTTCATCTAAAATGCACCCCTCAACTGGATTTTGGAGAAAACTAAATTTTTTTTACTATAACAATGTGTGACAGGTCATTTCAAAGGTTTCGACGAAACGAGATCAAAGAAACACAGTTTTTTTTTTTACGTATTTCTTCAGAAAGAAGCTCATCCGCTCACTGGGTTCAATTTTTCAGATAACATCTTTTTTTTATGGGAGGAATATTTAGCAATATGGAGTATATTTTAAATACATTTATACTTCCTATTTTTGAAAGAGATGACGAGCCTCCATTGAGTTGAGCCTCCCTCTGATTTCGCTGAAAATTAATAGGTGTCGTTCTTATGGGATTTTGAATTTACATATGAAATTTGGTGTCAGTACATTCGTTACATAGTTATAATAGCTTTTGTGATACACCTCCCCTCTAAGCATCCATCTTCTTTAGTCGATTTGGCTGAAAATGGTGTCCTTAGAAGATTCTGGACTCACATATACAATTTTGGGTCAATACATTCATTCTATAGAGAGTTATAGTGTCCATAGCCACACACACAGAGGTAGACAGACATTTTTTTTCTAATTTTTGGGATCAAGTGAAAATATATAATTCTTGACCGAATACATTACTTGCCTTATAATTTGTATACCTGGGGAAGTAAAAAATATATATGTGATGACCTTAACACTTCCCACTAAATCTCTCTCCCTCTCACTATCCTCTGTCATATTCATTTCAACGGGAATAAGAAAGTCACCCACAGAATTACGTTGTACAATAAAACAATAGCGAAGTGAATTTGAGAGACAGACGTTGGACAGCGATCTGTGAAAACGTGAATGTTATAAAAATGTTTCTCTTATGTCCACTGTGATGTACAAAAAGTACACAAATTATAAATATTAAAATACTGTAGAATTAATTTTTTTTTTGTATAAAGAAGAAAAGCGCCAAAATGTTGAATTTTTTTATGAAATCAGCTGTTTAAGATATTAGAAATTATATTTGTGATTAAAAATAGTATTAGTTTCGCTTTTTTTTAAAAGCCAGCCGTGCCATATGGTGTACATCCTGACAATACAACAGTGTAGTGATAGACATGAGAGCAGACAGTGTATAAATGTGTAAATAGAAAAATGATTCGAAATTTATTTGATGAAGTAGCCATCTCTAGAATATAATAAGGAATGGTATGAGAAAGAAGTTAGGACAATTGTGAGCTACAGAAATAAAGTACTGTTTTTTTTATTATAAGAATGCCTAAAGAAGAATGGCCTCAAAAAAACTTATATAATTTTAAGAATTATTTTTAATATTTTTCAAATTTTTTTTTTTACCTTTATAATGTAGAAATAAAGAAAACGTATGTTTTTTAAAAAATATTGTCTACTTCACAATTAATATATAATATGGGAGTACTTTCGGTATTGCTACCATCTTCAGCCACGACTTAACAAAAACAATAAAAAAAATATAATAACAAAAACAATAAAAAAAATATTTTTTTAAAAGCATACGTTTTCCTTATTCTTATCAAGTGTTTCACAATATCTCTGCAAAAATGTTAAGTATCATTTATAATGTAGGTTAAGTGCAATAAGCCCAATATTTTGTTCTCGATTATATTATATTCATTTTCCCTATCAACCAAATAAATATATCTTTAGATAACACAGGCCAGCGATGAAAAAACTTTTTTGATTATTTTACCTTTCCTCAATGTATTTTGGCCTGTTTTTGGGTAACACGAAGGACCCTGGCTATGTAACAATCGTGGAAACTATGTTACAGAAGTTCAAAACCTTGGGATGCTCGATGAGCCTCAAGCTCCATTTTTTGAACGCACATTTTAATTTTTTTCCGGAGAACCTTGGTGATGTTAATGAAGAGCAGGGAGAAAGATTCCATCAAGACATAAAGGAAATGGAAAAACGTTACCAGAGTCGTTGGAACGTTAACATGATGGGCGACTACTGCTGGACTCTACACCGAGAGAACCGAAATGTTACACACAAGCGAAAAAGCTTCACTCGGTCCTTCACGACAAAGAGAAAATGGTACTTCAAGGCTATTGAGTAAATATTTATAAGTAGGTGTCGTCCGTTTAGGGTTTTGAATTCACATATAAAATTTCATGTCGATACATTCATTACATTGGCAGTTTTAATGTTTTTGTTTTAAGTCCCCCCCTTCCTTTCCCATGCTCGATTTGACTGATAATCAATAGCTGTCCTTATTGAGTTTTGAGTACACAATCTATCGGGAGTTATCGTGTTCACAGACACACATACATACAGGGAATTTTTTTTTCCACTTCTTCAATGTGAGGTATTAAATTTTTCCGAATCTGGCAACGGCATTTCATCAAGGGAAAGAAAGAATCTTCAACAAAATCGGTACGAGAATACAATAGGTGACAAAAAAACAACTGACGGGAGGTTATTCCCTACACTAGCGCCACGGACCACTGGCCGGCCAGTCGGTTCCATGCGACAAGTTGGACGCATGATTTGTGTTGGCTACATTTGTGTCTTCAGTGTGAAAGCTCCCATTGATTTCTCGGGAACAAATGTGTCCAACACATGTTGCGTCGCATGTCGCTCCGGTGTGAATGCCACCTAAAAGCAAAAATGAGAAAAATTTAATAAAAGTACTGGTTTTCAAAGGATTTTTATTCAATTTTATGGAACCTAATCACTTAGCAGAATCAAAAAACAGGTTTAAAGTATGAGAAAATCTGATGTGATAAAGAAAAACTGAGATTTTTTTAAGATTCAGCACCCCAAAAATATGTACAGACAGATGAAATTTTGAAAAACATTTTGATGACTTGAATTTTGCAAGCATGTGTATTTGAACATTTTTTCAAATTTAGAAAAAATTGCTGGCATCCGAAGACCCTTTTCGGAAACTATTGTAGAAATCAAAATTTAATATAAGCCAATTTCTACAGGTAATGTGATAATATATTTATTATTTTTATTATTATTAATAATATTTACAATATTTTGTGTAAGGAGACTTTTTGAAATTATTGTACTCAATTTTTTTTCTTTTTAGGTCTTCTTTTCCAATTAGTTTACACTTTCATTATCTATTCATCTTTTGTATAATAGTCAAACAGTTTCGGGCATTGCCCTTTTTCAATGACTGAAATAACATTTGTTACTAGTTAAATTAAAACTTAATCTTCCTATTTGGAGGATTCATCAATAATATTAAAACAAACTAATTACAATTAAATAATTACAGTCATGCTAATACAAATTACTGCAATCCTTTACAATATAAAATATCTTACCTTAAATTTATTAACATGTTTCGTTTTTTATTTCCTTTATTTTCCAAGCTAACATAAGTTTATCTGTGTTTCTCAACATCTTTATTTTGTCCTATTAAGTCTTCTATGTATAAGCTAAAATATTATTATGTGTATTATTAGTAATTTATTCATATTTAATATAATTATTCATTAGGTATTTAACGTACTTATCGTCATATAATAATATTTATTTTATTATCACACCACATCACATATATTATTTTTTCTTTCTGTATCATGATATGAATGTGTAAGTAAAGGTAAAGAAAAGACAGAGACAGAACATTCGAATGAATATAGAAGGGCATTTGAATTGGTAGGGTTCATATAGAGGGAGGGGAGGGTTGAGAGAGGCAGAACTTAGCGTACAAATGGGGGAAGGGAGAAAGGTTTGGTGGACTCGTGAATACAGTAATTTGGTAAGCTAATGCTATAAACCCGCTTAAAATGCACATTGAGTAGCAACTATGCGTCGGAGAACATTCAAATGCGAATGAAATGTAAATAGACGGGAAATAATGCGAGGAATCTTCCCAAGTATATTCAAGGGTTACAATGCCTCCTGGGTAACAACCTTTCCATAAATATGGAACCGTTTTCATTGTGTTTTCTTTAGTGAGTCTTATAAGTCATGTATTTTCCATTATGTGGGATCCTCATTAGCAAAAACATTGTTCCTTGATATGCTAAAATTGTGATTAATCCAGGAGCGTGCTTCATGTTGATGTACGTGTTCAAGGAGGAAAGATGAAACAGTGGATGTAGTTATGCTAAGAGTCTAGGAATCCTGTTCACAGGTTAATAGCCAATCTTGGATGTAGCCATTAATCCGAGAGTGTACATTGTGCTACATGTTGATGTACGTGCTCAAGGAGGAAACAGTGGATGTAGTTATGCTAAGAGTCTAGGAATCCTGTTCACAGGTTAATAGCCAATCTTGGATGTAGCCATTAATCCGAGAGTGTACATTGTGCTACATGTTGATGTACGTGCTCAAGGAGGAAACAGTGGATGTAGTTATGCTAAGAGTCTAGGAATCCTGTTCACAGGTTAATAGCCAATCTTGGATGTAGCCATTAATCCGAGAGTGTACATTGTGCTACATGTTGATGTACGTGCTCAAGGAGGAAACAGTGGATGTAGTTATGCTAAGAGTCTAGGAATCCTGTTCACAGGTTAATAACCAATCTTGGATGTAGCCATTAATCCGAGAGTGTACATTGTGCTACATGTTGATGTACGTGCTCAAGGAGGAAACAGTGGATGTAGTTATGCTAAGAGTCTAGGAATCCTGTTCACAGGTTAATAACCAATCTTGGATGTAGCCATTAATCCGAGAGTGTACATTGTGCTACATGTTGATGTACGTGCTCAAGGAGGAAACAGTGGATGTAGTTATGCTAAGAGACTAGGAATCCTGTTCACAGGTTAATAACCAATCTTGGATGTAGCCATTAATCCGAGAGTGTACATTGTGCTACATGTTGATGTACGTGCTCAAGGAGGAAACAGTGGATGTAGTTATGCTAAGAGACTAGGAATCCTGTTCACAGGTTAATAGCCAATCTTGGATGTAGCCATTAATCCGAGAGTGTACATTGTGCTACATGTTGATGTACGTGCTCAAGGAGGAAACAGTGGATGTAGTTATGCTAAGAGACTAGGAATCCTGTTCACAGGTTAATAGCCAATCTTGGATGTAGCCATTAATCCGAGAGTGTACATTGTGCTACATGTTGATGTACGTGCTCAAGGAGGAAACAGTGGATGTAGTTATGCTAAGAGACTAGGAATCCTGTTCACAGGTTAATAGCCAATCTTGGATGTAGCCATTAATCCGAGAGTGTACATTGTGCTACATGTTGATGTACGTGCTCAAGGAGGAAACAGTGGATGTAGTTATGCTAAGAGACTAGGAATCCTGTTCACAGGTTAATAGCCAATCTTGGATGTAGCCATTAATCCGAGAGTGTACATTGTGCTACATGTTGATGTACGTGCTCAAGGAGGAAACAGTGGATGTAGTTATGCTAAGAGTCTAGGAATCCTGTTCACAGGTTAATAACCAATCTTGGATGTAGCCATTAATCCGAGAGTGTACATTGTGCTACATGTTGATGTACGTGCTCAAGGAGGAAACAGTGGATGTAGTTATGCTAAGAGTCTAGGAATCCTGTTCACAGGTTAATAACCAATCTTGGATGTAGCCATTAATCCGAGAGTGTACATTGTGCTACATGTCGATGTACGTGTTCAAGGAGGAAAGAGGAAACAGTGGATGTAGTTATGCTAAGAGACTAGGAATCCTGTTCACAGGTTAATAACCAATCTTGGATGTAGCCATTAATCCGAGAGTGTACATTGTGCTACATGTTGATGTACGTGCTCAAGGAGGAAACAGTGGATGTAGTTATGCTAAGAGACTAGGAATCCTGTTCACAGGTTAATAACCAATCTTGGATGTAGCCATTAATCCGAGAGTGTACATTGTGCTACATGTTGATGTACGTGCTCAAGGAGGAAACAGTGGATGTAGTTATGCTAAGAGTCTAGGAATCCTGTTCACAGGTTAATAGCCAATCTTGGATGTAGCCATTAATCCGAGAGTGTACATTGTGCTACATGTTGATGTACGTGCTCAAGGAGGAAACAGTGGATGTAGTTATGCTAAGAGTCTAGGAATCCTGTTCACAGGTTAATAGCCAATCTTGGATGTAGCCATTAATCCGAGAGTGTACATTGTGCTACATGTTGATGTACGTGCTCAAGGAGGAAACAGTGGATGTAGTTATGCTAAGAGACTAGGAATCCTGTTCACAGGTTAATAGCCAATCTTGGATGTAGCCATTAATCCGAGAGTGTACATTGTGCTACATGTTGATGTACGTGCTCAAGGAGGAAACAGTGGATGTAGTTATGCTAAGAGACTAGGAATCCTGTTCACAGGTTAATAGCCAATCTTGGATGTAGCCATTAATCCGAGAGTGTACATTGTGCTACATGTTGATGTACGTGCTCAAGGAGGAAACAGTGGATGTAGTTATGCTAAGAGACTAGGAATCCTGTTCACAGGTTAATAGCCAATCTTGGATGTAGCCATTAATCCGAGAATGTACATTGTGCTACATGTTGATGTACGTGCTCAAGGAGGAAACAGTGGATGTAGTTATGCTAAGAGTCTAGGAATCCTGTTCACAGGTTAATAACCAATCTTGGATGTAGCCATTAATCCGAGAGTGTACATTGTGCTACATGTTGATGTACGTGCTCAAGGAGGAAACAGTGGATGTAGTTATGCTAAGAGTCTAGGAATCCTGTTCACAGGTTAATAACCAATCTTGGATGTAGCCATTAATCCGAGAGTGTACATTGTGCTACATGTCGATGTACGTGTTCAAGGAGGAAAGAGGAAACAGTGGATGTAGTTATGCTAAGAGACTAGGAATCCTGTTCACAGGTTAATAACCAATCTTGGATGTAGCCATTAATCCGAGAGTGTACATTGTGCTACATGTTGATGTACGTGCTCAAGGAGGAAACAGTGGATGTAGTTATGCTAAGAGACTAGGAATCCTGTTCACAGGTTAATAACCAATCTTGGATGTAGCCATTAATCCGAGAGTGTACATTGTGCTACATGTTGATGTACGTGCTCAAGGAGGAAACAGTGGATGTAGTTATGCTAAGAGTCTAGGAATCCAGTTCACAGGTTAATAACCAATCTTGGATGTAGCCATTAATCCGAGAGTGTACATTGTGCTACATGTTGATGTACGTGCTCAAGGAGGAAACAGTGGATGTAGTTATGCTAAGTGTCTAGGAATCCTGTTCACAGGTTAATAGCCAATCTTGGATGTAGCCATTAATCCGAGAGTGTACATTGTGCTACATGTTGATGTACGTGCTCAAGGAGGAAACAGTGGATGTAGTTATGCTAAGAGTCTAGGAATCCTGTTCACAGGTTAATAACCAATCTTGGATGTAGCCATTAATCCGAGAGTGTACATTGTGCTACATGTTGATGAACGTGCTCAAGGAGGAAACAGTGGATGTAGTTATGCGAAGAGTCTAGGAATCCTGTTCACAGGTTAATAACCAATCTTGGATGTAGCCATTAATCCGAGAGTGTACATTGTGCTACATGTTGATGTACGTGCTCAAGGAGGAAACAGTGGATGTAGTTATGCTAAGAGACTAGGAATCCTGTTCACAGGTTAATAACTAATCTTGGATGTAGCCATTAATCCGAGAGTGTACATTGTGCTACATGTTGATGTACGTGCTCAAGGAGGAAACAGTGGATGTAGTTATGCTAAGAGTCTAGGAATCCTGTTCACAGGTTAATAACCAATCTTGGATGTAGCCATTAATCCGAGAGTGTACATTGTGCTACATGTTGATGTACGTGCTCAAGGAGGAAACAGTGGATGTAGTTATGCTAAGAGTCTAGGAATCCTGTTCACAGGTTAATAGCCAATCTTGGATGTAGCCATTAATCCGAGAGTGTACATTGTGCTACATGTTGATGTACGTGCTCAAGGAGGAAACAGTGGATGTAGTTATGCTAAGAGTCTAGGAATCCTGTTCACAGGTTAATAACCAATCTTGGATGTAGCCATTAATCCGAGAGTGTACATTGTGCTACATGTTGATGAACGTGCTCAAGGAGGAAACAGTGGATGTAGTTATGCGAAGAGTCTAGGAATCCTGTTCACAGGTTAATAACCAATCTTGGATGTAGCCATTAATCCGAGAGTGTACATTGTGCTACATGTTGATGTACGTGCTCAAGGAGGAAACAGTGGATGTAGTTATGCTAAGAGACTAGGAATCCTGTTCACAGGTTAATAACTAATCTTGGATGTAGCCATTAATCCGAGAGTGTACATTGTGCTACATGTTGATGTACGTGCTCAAGGAGGAAACAGTGGATGTAGTTATGCTAAGAGTCTAGGAATCCTGTTCACAGGTTAATAACCAATCTTGGATGTAGCCATTAATCCGAGAGTGTACATTGTGCTACATGTTGATGTACGTGCTCAAGGAGGAAACAGTGGATGTAGTTATGCTAAGAGTCTAGGAATCCTGTTCACAGGTTAATAGCCAATCTTGGATGTAGCCATTAATCCGAGAGTGTACATTGTGCTACATGTTGATGTACGTGCTCAAGGAGGAAACAGTGGATGTAGTTATGCTAAGAGTCTAGGAATCCTGTTCACAGGTTAATAACCAATCTTGGATGTAGCCATTAATCCGAGAGTGTACATTGTGCTACATGTTGATGTACGTGCTCAAGGAGGAAACAGTGGATGTAGTTATGCTAATAGTCTAGGAATCCTGTTCACAGGTTAATAGCCAATCTTGGATGTAGCCATTAATCCGAGAGTGTACATTGTGCTACATGTTGATGTACGTGCTCAAGGAGGAAACAGTGGATGTAGTTATGCTAAGAGTCTAGGAATCCTGTTCACAGGTTAATAACCAATCTTGGATGTAGCCATTAATCCGAGAGTGTACATTGTGCTACATGTTGATGTACGTGCTCAAGGAAGAAACAGTGGATGTAGTTATGCTAAGAGTCTAGGAATCCTGTTCACAGGTTAATAGCCAATCTTGCATGTAGCCATTAATCCGAGAGTGTACATTGTGCTACATGTTGATGTACGTGCTCAAGGAGGAAACAGTGGATGTAGTTATGCTAAGAGTCTAGGAATCCTGTTCACAGGTTAATAGCCAATCTTGGATGTAGCCATTAATCCGAGAGTGTACATTGTGCTACATGTTGATGTACGTGCTCAAGTAGGAAACAGTGGATGTAGTTATGCTAAGAGACTAGGAATCCTGTTCACAGATTAATAGCCAATCTTGGATGTAGCCATTAATCCGAGAGTGTACATTGTGCTACATGTTGATGTACGTGCTCAAGGAGGAAACAGTGGATGTAGTTATGCTAAGAGACTAGGAATCCTGTTCACAGGTTAATAGCCAATCTTGGATGTAGCCATTAATCCGAGAGTGTACATTGTGCTACATGTTGATGTACGTGCTCAAGGAGGAAACAGTGGATGTAGTTATGCTAAGAGTCTAGGAATCCTGTTCACAGGTTAATAACCAATCTTGGATGTAGCCATTAATCCGAGAGTGTACATTGTGCTACATGTTGATGTACGTGCTCAAGGAGGAAACAGTGGATGTAGTTATGCTAAGAGTCTAGGAATCCTGTTCACAGGTTAATAACCAATCTTGGATGTAGCCATTAATCCGAGAGTGTACATTGTGCTACATGTCGATGTACGAGTTCAAGGAGGAAAGAGGAAACAGTGGATGTAGTTATGCTAAGAGACTAGGAATCCTGTTCACAGGTTAATAACCAATCTTGGATGTAGCCATTAATCCGAGAGTGTACATTGTGCTACATGTTGATGTACGTGCTCAAGGAGGAAACAGTGGATGTAGTTATGCTAATAGTCTAGGAATCCTGTTCACAGGTTAATAGCCAATCTTGGATGTAGCCATTAATCCGAGAGTGTACATTGTGCTACATGTTGATGTACGTGCTCAAGGAGGAAACAGTGGATGTAGTTATGCTAAGAGTCTAGGAATCCTGTTCACAGGTTAATAACCAATCTTGGATGTAGCCATTAATCCGAGAGTGTACATTGTGCTACTTGTTGATGTACGTGCTCAAGGAAGAAACAGTGGATGTAGTTATGCTAAGAGTCTAGGAATCCTGTTCACAGGTTAATAGCCAATCTTGGATGTAGCCATTAATCCGAGAGTGTACATTGTGCTACATGTTGATGTACGTGCTCAAGGAGGAAACAGTGGATGTAGTTATGCTAAGAGTCTAGGAATCCTGTTCACAGGTTAATAGCCAATCTTGGATGTAGCCATTAATCCGAGAGTGTACATTGTGCTACATGTTGATGTACGTGCTCAAGTAGGAAACAGTGGATGTAGTTATGCTAAGAGTCTAGGAATCCTGTTCACAGGTTAATAGCCAATCTTGGATGTAGCCATTAATCCGAGAGTGTACATTGTGCTACATGTTGATGTACGTGCTCAAGGAGGAAACAGTGGATGTAGTTATGCTAAGAGTCTAGGAATCCTGTTCACAGGTTAATAGCCAATCTTGGATGTAGCCATTAATCCGAGAGTGTACATTGTGCTACATGTTGATGTACGTGCTCAAGGAGGAAACAGTGGATGTAGTTATGCTAAGAGTCTAGGAATCCTGTTCACAGGTTAATAGCCAATCTTGGATGTAGCCATTAATCCGAGAGTGTACATTGTGCTACATGTTGATGTACGTGCTCAAGGAGGAAACAGTGGATGTAGTTATGCTAAGAGTCTAGGAATCCTGTTCACAGGTTAATAGCCAATCTTGGATGTAGCCATTAATCCGAGAGTGTACATTGTGCTACATGTTGATGTACGTGCTCAAGGAGGAAACAGTGGATGTAGTTATGCTAAGAGTCTAGGAATCCTGTTCACAGGTTAATAACCAATCTTGGATGTAGCCATTAATCCGAGAGTGTACATTGTGCTACATGTTGATGTACGTGCTCAAGGAGGAAACAGTGGATGTAGTTATGCTAAGAGTCTAGGAATCCTGTTCACAGGTTAATAGCCAATCTTGGATGTAGCCATTAATCCGAGAGTGTACATTGTGCTACATGTTGATGTACGTGCTCAAGGAGGAAACAGTGGATGTAGTTATGCTAAGAGTCTAGGAATCCTGTTCACAGGTTAATAGCCAATCTTGGATGTAGCCATTAATCCGAGAGTGTACATTGTGCTACATGTTGATGTACGTGCTCAAGGAGGAAACAGTGGATGTAGTTATGCTAAGTGTCTAGGAATCCTGTTCACAGGTTAATAGCCAATCTTGGATGTAGCCATTAATCCGAGAGTGTACATTGTGCTACATGTTGATGTACGTGCTCAAGGAGGAAACAGTGGATGTAGTTATGCTAAGAGTCTAGGAATCCTGTTCACAGGTTAATAACCAATCTTGGATGTAGCCATTAATCCGAGAGTGTACATTGTGCTACATGTTGATGAACGTGCTCAAGGAGGAAACAGTGGATGTAGTTATGCGAAGAGTCTAGGAATCCTGTTCACAGGTTAATAACCAATCTTGGATGTAGCCATTAATCCGAGAGTGTACATTGTGCTACATGTTGATGTACGTGCTCAAGGAGGAAACAGTGGATGTAGTTATGCTAAGAGACTAGGAATCCTGTTCACAGGTTAATAACTAATCTTGGATGTAGCCATTAATCCGAGAGTGTACATTGTGCTACATGTTGATGTACGTGCTCAAGGAGGAAACAGTGGATGTAGTTATGCTAAGAGTCTAGGAATCCTGTTCACAGGTTAATAACCAATCTTGGATGTAGCCATTAATCCGAGAGTGTACATTGTGCTACATGTTGATGTACGTGCTCAAGGAGGAAACAGTGGATGTAGTTATGCTAAGAGTCTAGGAATCCTGTTCACAGGTTAATAGCCAATCTTGGATGTAGCCATTAATCCGAGAGTGTACATTGTGCTACATGTTGATGTACGTGCTCAAGGAGGAAACAGTGGATGTAGTTATGCTAAGAGTCTAGGAATCCTGTTCACAGGTTAATAACCAATCTTGGATGTAGCCATTAATCCGAGAGTGTACATTGTGCTACATGTTGATGTACGTGCTCAAGGAGGAAACAGTGGATGTAGTTATGCTAAGAGACTAGGAATCCTGTTCACAGGTTAATAGCCAATCTTGGATGTAGCCATTAATCCGAGAGTGTACATTGTGCTACATGTTGATGTACGTGCTCAAGGAGGAAACAGTGGATGTAGTTATGCTAAGAGTCTAGGAATCCTGTTCACAGGTTAATAACCAATCTTGGATGTAGCCATTAATCCGAGAGTGTACATTGTGCTACTTGTTGATGTACGTGCTCAAGGAAGAAACAGTGGATGTAGTTATGCTAAGAGTCTAGGAATCCTGTTCACAGGTTAATAGCCAATCTTGGATGTAGCCATTAATCCGAGAGTGTACATTGTGCTACATGTTGATGTACGTGCTCAAGGAGGAAACAGTGGATGTAGTTATGCTAAGAGTCTAGGAATCCTGTTCACAGGTTAATAGCCAATCTTGGATGTAGCCATTAATCCGAGAGTGTACATTGTGCTACATGTTGATGTACGTGCTCAAGTAGGAAACAGTGGATGTAGTTATGCTAAGAGTCTAGGAATCCTGTTCACAGGTTAATAGCCAATCTTGGATGTAGCCATTAATCCGAGAGTGTACATTGTGCTACATGTTGATGTACGTGCTCAAGGAGGAAACAGTGGATGTAGTTATGCTAAGAGTCTAGGAATCCTGTTCACAGGTTAATAGCCAATCTTGGATGTAGCCATTAATCCGAGAGTGTACATTGTGCTACATGTTGATGTACGTGCTCAAGGAGGAAACAGTGGATGTAGTTATGCTAAGAGTCTAGGAATCCTGTTCACAGGTTAATAACCAATCTTGGATGTAGCCATTAATCCGAGAGTGTACATTGTGCTACATGTTGATGTACGTGCTCAAGGAGGAAACAGTGAATGTAGTTATGCTAAGAGTCTAGGAATCCTGTTCACAGGTTAATAACCAATCTTGGATGTAGCCATTAATCCGAGAGTGTACATTGTGCTACATGTTGATGTACGTGCTCAAGGAGGAAACAGTGGATGTAGTTATGCTAAGAGTCTAGGAATCCTGTTCACAGGTTAATAGCCAATCTTGGATGTAGCCATTAATCCGAGAGTGTACATTGTGCTACATGTTGATGTACGTGCTCAAGGAGGAAACAGTGGATGTAGTTATGCTAAGAGTCTAGGAATCCTGTTCACAGGTTAATAGCCAATCTTGGTTGTAGCCATTAATCCGAGAGTGTACATTGTGCTACATGTTGATGTACGTGCTCAAGGAGGAAACAGTGGATGTAGTTATGCTAAGAGTCTAGGAATCCTGTTCACAGGTTAATAACCAATCTTGGATGTAGCCATTAATCCGAAGGTGTACATTGTGCTACATGTTGATGTACGTGCTCAAGGAGGAAACAGTGGATGTAGTTATGCTAAGAGTCTAGGAATCCTGTTCACAGGTTAATAGCCAATCTTGGATGTAGCCATTAATCCGAGAGTGTACATTGTGCTACATGTTGATGTACGTGCTCAAGGAGGAAACAGTGGATGTAGTTATGCTAAGAGTCTAGGAATCCTGTTCACAGGTTAATAACCAATCTTGGATGTAGCCATTAATCCGAGAGTGTACATTGTGCTACATGTTGATGTACGTGCTCAAGGAGGAAACAGTGGATGTAGTTATGCTAAGAGTCTAGGAATCCTGTTCACAGGTTAATAACCAATCTTGGATGTAGCCATTAATCCGAGAGTGTACATTGTGCTACATGTTGATGTACGTGCTCAAGAAGGAAACAGTGGATGTAGTTATGCTAAGAGTCTAGGAATCCTGTTCACAGGTTAATAAAAAATCTTGGATGTAGCCATTAATCCGAGAGTGTACATTGTGCTACATGTTGATGTACGTGCTCAAGGAGGAAACAGTGGATGTAGTTATGCTAAGAGTCTAGGAATCCTGTTCACAGGTTAATAACCAATCTTGGATGTAGCCATTAATCCGAGAGTGTACATTGTGCTACATGTTGATGTACGTGCTCAAGGAGGAAACAGTGGATGCAGTTATGCTAAGAGTCTAGGAATCCTGTTCACAGGTTAATAACCAATCTTGGATGTAGCCATTAATCCGAGAGTGTACATTGTGCTACATGTTGATGTACGTGCTCAAGGAGGAAACAGTGGATGTAGTTATGCTAAGAGTCTAGGAATCCTGTTCACAGGTTAATAACCAATCTTGGATGTAGCCATTAATCCGAGAGTGTACATTGTGCTACATGTTGATGTACGTGCTCAAGGAGGAAACAGTGGATGTAGTTATGCTAAGAGTCTAGGAATCCTGTTCACAGGTTAATAACCAATCTTGGATGTAGCCATTAATCCGAGAGTGTACATTGTGCTACATGTTGATGTACGTGCTCAAGGAGGAAACAGTGGATGTAGTTATGCTAAGAGTCTAGGAATCCTGTTCACAGGTTAATAGCCAATCTTGGATGTAGCCATTAATCCGAGAGTGTACATTGTGCTACATGTTGATGTACGTGCTCAAGGAGGAAACAGTGGATGTAGTTATGCTAAGAGTCTAGGAATCCTGTTCACAGGTTAATAACCAATCTTGGATGTAGCCATTAATCCGAGAGTGTACATTGTGCTACATGTTGATGTACGTGCTCAAGGAGGAAACAGTGGATGTAGTTATGCTAAGAGTCTAGGAATCCTGTTCACAGGGTAATAGCCAATCTTGGATGTAGCCATTAATCTGAGAGTGTACATTGTGCTACATGTTGATGTAAGTGCTCAAGGAGGAAACAGTGGATGTAGTTATGCTAAGAGTCTAGGAATCCTGTTCACAGGTTAATAGCCAATCTTGGATGTAGCCATTAATCCGAGAATGTACATTGTGCTACATGTTGATGTACGTGCTCAAGGAGGAAACAGTGGATGTAGTTATGCTAAGAGTCTAGGAATCCTGTTCACAGGTTAATAACCAATCTTGGATGTAGCCATTAATCCGAGAGTGTACATTGTGCTACATGTTGATGTACGTGCTCAAGGAGGAAACAGTGGATGTAGTTATGCTAAGAGTCTAGGAATCCTGTTCACAGGTTA
Source organism: Aradus depressus (assembly GCA_963662175.1). Taxonomy (NCBI): domain Eukaryota; kingdom Metazoa; phylum Arthropoda; class Insecta; order Hemiptera; family Aradidae; genus Aradus; species Aradus depressus. The sequence continues at coordinate 35,639,867 of OY759218.1, forward strand.
ATAGCCAATCTTGGATGTAGCCATTAATCCGAGAGTGTACATTGTGCTACATGTTGATGTACGTGCTCAAGGAGGAAACAGTGGATGTAGTTATGCTAAGAGTCTAGGAATCCTATTCACAGGTTAATAACCAATCTTGGATGTAGCCATTAATCCGAGAGTGTACATTGTGCTACATGTTGATGTACGTGCTCAAGGAGGAAACAGTGGATGTAGTTATGCTAAGAGTCTAGGAATCCTGTTCACAGGTTAATAGCCAATCTTGGATGTAGCCATTAATCCGAGAGTGTACATTGTGCTACATGTTGATGTACGTGCTCAAGGAGGAAACAGTGGATGTAGTTATGCTAAGAGTCTAGGAATCCTGTTCACAGGTTAATAACCAATCTTGGATGTAGCCATTAATCCGAGAGTGTACATTGTGCTACATGTTGATGTACGTGCTCAAGGAGGAAACAGTGGATGTAGTTATGCTAAGAGTCTAGGAATCCTGTTCACAGGTTAATAACCAATCTTGGATGTAGCCATTAATCCGAGAGTGTACATTGTACTACATGTTGATGTACGTGCTCAAGAAGGAAACAGTGGATGTAGTTATGCTAAGAGTCTAGGAATCCTGTTCACAGGTTAATAACCAATCTTGGATGTAGCCATTAATCCGAGAGTGTACATTGTGCTACATGATTATGTACGTGCTCAAGGAGGAAACAGTGGATGTAGTTATGCGAAGAGTCTAGGAATCCTGTTCACAGGTTAATAACCAATCTTGGATGTAGCCATTAATCCGAGAGTGTACATTGTGCTACATGTTGATGTACGTGCTCAAGGAGGAAACAGTGGATGTAGTTATGCTAAGAGACTAGGAATCCTGTTCACAGGTTAATAACCAATCTTGGATGTAGCCATTAATCCGAGAGTGTACATTGTGCTACATGTTGATGTACGTGCTCAAGGAGGAAACAGTGGATGTAGTTATGCTAAGAGTCTAGGAATCCTGTTCACAGGTTAATAACCAATCTTGGATGTAGCCATTAATCCGAGAGTGTACATTGTGCTACATGTTGATGTACGTGCTCAAGGAGGAAACAGTGGATGTAGTTATGCTAAGAGTCTAGGAATCCTGTTCACAGGTTAATAGCCAATCTTGGATGTAGCCATTAATCCGAGAGTGTACATTGTGCTACATGTTGATGTACGTGCTCAAGGAGGAAACAGTGGATGTAGTTATGCTAAGAGTCTAGGAATCCTGTTCACAGGTTAATAACCAATCTTGGATGTAGCCATTAATCCGAGAGTGTACATTGTGCTACATGTTGATGTACGTGCTCAAGGAGGAAACAGTGGATGTAGTTATGCTAAGAGTCTAGGAATCCTGTTCACAGGTTAATAGCCAATCTTGGATGTAGCCATTAATCCGAGAGTGTACATTGTGCTACATGTTGATGTACGTGCTCAAGGAGGAAACAGTGGATGTAGTTATGCTAAGAGTCTAGGAATCCTGTTCACGGGTTAATAGCCAATCTTGGATGTAGCCATTAATCCGAGAGTGTACATTGTGCTACATGTTGATGTACGTGCTCAAGTAGGAAACAGTGGATGTAGTTATGCTAAGAGTCTAGGAATCCTGTTCACAGGTTAATAACCAATCTTGGATGTAGCCATTAATCCGAGAGTGTACATTGTGCTACATGTTGATGTACGTGCTCAAGGAGGAAACAGTGGATGTAGTTATGCTAAGAGTCTAGGAATCCTGTTCACAGGTTAATAGCCAATCTTGGATGTAGCCATTAATCCGAGAGTGTACATTGTGCTACATGTTGATGTACGTGCTCAAGGAGGAAACAGTGGATGTAGTTATGCTAAGAGTCTAGGAATCCTGTTCACAGGTTAATAACCAATCTTGGATGTAGCCATTAATCCGAGAGTGTACATTGTGCTACATGTTGATGTACGTGCTCAAGGAGGAAACAGTGGATGTAGTTATGCTAAGAGTCTAGGAATCCTGTTCACAGGTTAATAGCCAATCTTGGATGTAGCCATTAATCCGAGAGTGTACATTGTGCTACATGTTGATGTACGTGCTCAAGGAGGAAACAGTGGATGTAGTTATGCTAAGAGTCTAGGAATCCTGTTCACAGGTTAATAGCCAATCTTGGATGTAGCCATTAATCCGAGAGTGTACATTGTGCTACATGTTGATGTACGTGCTCAAGGAGGAAACAGTGGATGTAGTTATGCTAAGAGTCTAGGAATCCTGTTCACAGGTTAATAGCCAATCTTGGATGTAGCCATTAATCCGAGAGTGTACATTGTGCTACATGTTGATGTACGTGCTCAAGGAGGAAACAGTGGATGTAGTTATGCTAAGAGTCTAGGAATCCTGTTCACAGGTTAATAGCCAATCTTGGATGTAGCCATTAATCCGAGAGTGTACATTGTGCTACATGTTGATGTACGTGCTCAAGGAGGAAACAGTGGATGTAGTTATGCTAAGAGTCTAGGAATCCTGTTCACAGGTTAATAACCAATCTTGGATGTAGCCATTTATCCGAGAGTGTACATTGTGCTACATGTTGATGTACGTGCTCAAGGAGGAAACAGTGGATGTAGTTATGCTAAGAGTCTAGGAATCCTGTTCACAGGTTAATAGCCAATCTTGGATGTAGCCATTAATCCGAGAGTGTACATTGTGCTACATGTTGATGTACGTGCTCAAGGAGGAAACAGTGGATGTAGTTATGCTAGGAGTCTAGGAATCCTGTTCACAGGTTAATAACCAATCTTGGATGTAGCCATTAATCCGAGAGTGTACATTGTGCTACATGTTGATGTACGTGCTCAAGAAGGAAACAGTGGATGTAGTTATGCTAAGAGTCTAGGAATCCTGTTCACAGGTTAATAACCAATCTTGGATGTAGCCATTAATCCGAGAGTGTACATTGTGCTACATGTTGATGTACGTGCTCAAGGAGGAAACAGTGGATGTAGTTATGCTAAGAGTCTAGGAATCCTGTTCACAGGTTAATAACCAATCTTGGATGTAGCCATTAATCCGAGAGTGTACATTGTGCTACATGTTGATGTACGTGCTCAAGGAGGAAACAGTGGATGTAGTTATGCTAAGAGTCTAGGAATCCTGTTCACAGGTTAATAACCAATCTTGGATGTAGCCATTAATCCGAGAGTGTACATTGTGCTAAATGTTGATGTACGTGCTCAAGGAGGAAACAGTGGATGTAGTTATGCTAAGAGTCTAGGAATCCTGTTCACAGGTTAATAACCAATCTTGGATGTAGCCATTAATCCGAGAGTGTACATTGTGCTACATGTTGATGTACGTGCTCAAGGAGGAAACAGTGGATGTAGTTATGCTAAGAGTCTAGGAATCCTGTTCACAGGTTAATAACCAATCTTGGATGTAGCCATTAATCCGAGAGTGTACATTGTGCTACATGTTGATGTACGTGCTCAAGGAGGAAACAGTGGATGTAGTTATGCTAAGAGTCTAGGAATCCTGTTCACAGGTTAATAGCCAATCTTGGATGTAGCCATTAATCCGAGAGTGTACATTGTGCTACATGTTGATGTACGTGCTCAAGGAGGAAACAGTGGATGTAGTTATGCTAAGAGACTAGGAATCCTGTTCACAGGTTAATAACCAATCTTGGATGTAGCCATTAATCCGAGAGTGTACATTGTGCTACATGTTGATGTACGTGCTCAAGGAGGAAACAGTGGATGTAGTTATGCTAAGAGTCTAGGAATCCTGTTCACAGGTTAATAACCAATCTTGGATGTAGCCATTAATCCGAGAGTGTACATTGTGCTACATGTTGATGTACGTGCTCAAGGAGGAAACAGTGGATGTAGTTATGCTAAGAGTCTAGGAATCCTGTTCACAGGTTAATAGCCAATCTTGGATGTAGCCATTAATCCGAGAGTGTACATTGTGCTACATGTTGATGTACGTGCTCAAGGAGGAAACAGTGGATGTAGTTATGCTAAGAGTCTAGGAATCCTGTTCACAGGTTAATAACCAATCTTGGATGTAGCCATTAATCCGAGAGTGTACATTGTGCTACATGTTGATGTACGTGCTCAAGGAGGAAACAGTGGATGTAGTTATGCTAAGAGTCTAGGAATCCTGTTCACAGGTTAATAGCCAATCTTGGATGTAGCCATTAATCCGAGAGTGTACATTGTGCTACATGTTGATGTACGTGCTCAAGGAGGAAACAGTGGATGTAGTTATGCTAAGAGTCTAGGAATCCTGTTCACGGGTTAATAGCCAATCTTGGATGTAGCCATTAATCCGAGAGTGTACATTGTGCTACATGTTGATGTACGTGCTCAAGTAGGAAACAGTGGATGTAGTTATGCTAAGAGTCTAGGAATCCTGTTCACAGGTTAATAACCAATCTTGGATGTAGCCATTAATCCGAGAGTGTACATTGTGCTACATGTTGATGTACGTGCTCAAGGAGGAAACAGTGGATGTAGTTATGCTAAGAGTCTAGGAATCCTGTTCACAGGTTAATAGCCAATCTTGGATGTAGCCATTAATCCGAGAGTGTACATTGTGCTACATGTTGATGTACGTGCTCAAGGAGGAAACAGTGGATGTAGTTATGCTAAGAGTCTAGGAATCCTGTTCACAGGTTAATAACCAATCTTGGATGTAGCCATTAATCCGAGAGTGTACATTGTGCTACATGTTGATGTACGTGCTCAAGGAGGAAACAGTGGATGTAGTTATGCTAAGAGTCTAGGAATCCTGTTCACAGGTTAATAGCCAATCTTGGATGTAGCCATTAATCCGAGAGTGTACATTGTGCTACATGTTGATGTACGTGCTCAAGGAGGAAACAGTGGATGTAGTTATGCTAAGAGTCTAGGAATCCTGTTCACAGGTTAATAGCCAATCTTGGATGTAGCCATTAATCCGAGAGTGTACATTGTGCTACATGTTGATGTACGTGCTCAAGGAGGAAACAGTGGATGTAGTTATGCTAAGAGTCTAGGAATCCTGTTCACAGGTTAATAGCCAATCTTGGATGTAGCCATTAATCCGAGAGTGTACATTGTGCTACATGTTGATGTACGTGCTCAAGGAGGAAACAGTGGATGTAGTTATGCCAAGAGTCTAGGAATCCTGTTCACAGGTTAATAACCAATCTTGGATGTAGCCATTTATCCGAGAGTGTACATTGTGCTACATGTTGATGTACGTGCTCAAGGAGGAAACAGTGGATGTAGTTATGCTAAGAGTCTAGGAATCCTGTTCACAGGTTAATAGCCAATCTTGGATGTAGCCATTAATCCGAGAGTGTACATTGTGCTACATGTTGATGTACGTGCTCAAGGAGGAAACAGTGGATGTAGTTATGCTAGGAGTCTAGGAATCCTGTTCACAGGTTAATAACCAATCTTGGATGTAGCCATTAATCCGAGAGTGTACATTGTGCTACATGTTGATGTACGTGCTCAAGAAGGAAACAGTGGATGTAGTTATGCTAAGAGTCTAGGAATCCTGTTCACAGGTTAATAACCAATCTTGGATGTAGCCATTAATCCGAGAGTGTACATTGTGCTACATGTTGATGTACGTGCTCAAGGAGGAAACAGTGGATGTAGTTATGCTAAGAGTCTAGGAATCCTGTTCACAGGTTAATAACCAATCTTGGATGTAGCCATTAATCCGAGAGTGTACATTGTGCTACATGTTGATGTACGTGCTCAAGGAGGAAACAGTGGATGTAGTTATGCTAAGAGTCTAGGAATCCTGTTCACAGGTTAATAACCAATCTTGGATGTAGCCATTAATCCGAGAGTGTACATTGTGCTACATGTTGATGTACGTGCTCAAGGAGGAAACAGTGGATGTAGTTATGCTAAGAGTCTAGGAATCCTGTTCACAGGTTAATAACCAATCTTGGATGTAGCCATTAATCCGAGAGTGTACATTGTGCTACATGTTGATGTACGTGCTCAAGGAGGAAACAGTGGATGTAGTTATGCTAAGAGTCTAGGAATCCTGTTCACAGGTTAATAGCCAATCTTGGATGTAGCCATTAATCCGAGAGTGTACATTGTGCTACATGTTGATGTACGTGCTCAAGGAGGAAACAGTGGATGTAGTTATGCTAAGAGACTAGGAATCCTGTTCACAGGTTAATAACCAATCTTGGATGTAGCCATTAATCCGAGAGTGTACATTGTGCTACATGTTGATGTACGTGCTCAAGGAGGAAACAGTGGATGTAGTTATGCTAAGAGTCTAGGAATCCTGTTCACAGGTTAATAACCAATCTTGGATGTAGCCATTAATCCGAGAGTGTACATTGTGCTACATGTTGATGTACGTGCTCAAGGAGGAAACAGTGGATGTAGTTATGCTAAGAGTCTAGGAATCCTGTTCACAGGTTAATAACCAATCTTGGATGTAGCCATTAATCCGAGAGTGTACATTGTGCTACATGTTGATGTACGTGCTCAAGGAGGAAACAGTGGATGTAGTTATGCTAAGAGTCTAGGAATCCTGTTCACAGGTTAATAACCAATCTTGGATGTAGCCATTAATCCGAGAGTGTACATTGTGCTACATGTTGATGTACGTGCTCAAGGAGGAAACAGTGGATGTAGTTATGCTAAGAGTCTAGGAATCCTGTTCACAGGTTAATAACCAATCTTGGATGTACCCATTAATCCGAGAGTGTACATTGTGCTACATGTTGATGTACGTGCTCAAGGTGGAAACAGTGGATGTAGTTATGCTAAGAGACTAGGAATCCTGTTCACAGGTTAATAACCAATCTTGGATGTAGCCATTAATCCGAGAGTGTACATTGTGCTACATGTTGATGTACGTGCTCAAGGAGGAAACAGTGGATGTAGTTATGCTAAGAGTCTAGGAATCCTGTTCACAGGTTAATAACCAATCTTGGATGTAGCCATTAATCCGAGAGTGTACATTGTGCTACATGTTGATGTACGTGCTCAAGGAGGAAACAGTGGATGTAGTTATGCTAAGAGTCTAGGAATCCTGTTCACAGGTTAATAACCAATCTTGGATGTAGCCATTAATCCGAGAGTGTACATTGTGCTACATGTTGATGTACGTGCTCAAGGAGGAAACAGTGGATGTAGTTATGCTAAGAGTCTAGGAATCCTGTTCACAGGTTAATAACCAATCTTGGATGTAGCCATTAATCCGAGAGTGTACATTGTGCTACATGTTGATGTACGTGCTCAAGGAGGAAACAGTGGATGTAGTTATGCTAAGAGTCTAGGAATCCTGTTCACAGGTTAATAGCCAATCTTGGATGTAGCCATTAATCCGAGAGTGTACATTGTGCTACATGTTGATGTACGTGCTCAAGGAGGAAACAGTGGATGTAGTTATGCTAAGAGACTAGGAATCCTGTTCACAGGTTAATAACCAATCTTGGATGTAGCCATTAATCCGAGAGTGTACATTGTGCTACATGTTGATGTACGTGCTCAAGGAGGAAACAGTGGATGTAGTTATGCTAAGAGTCTAGGAATCCTGTTCACAGGTTAATAACCAATCTTGGATGTAGCCATTAATCCGAGAGTGTACATTGTGCTACATGTTGATGTACGTGCTCAAGGAGGAAACAGTGGATGTAGTTATGCTAAGAGTCTAGGAATCCTGTTCACAGGTTAATAGCCAATCTTGGATGTAGCCATTAATCTGAGAGTGTACATTGTGCTACATGTTGATGTACGTGCTCAAGGAGGAAACAGTGGATGTAGTTATGCTAAGAGTCTAGGAATCCTGTTCACAGGTTAATAACCAATCTTGGATGTAGCCATTAATCCGAGAGTGTACATTGTGCTACATGTTGATGTACGTGCTCAAGGAGGAAACAGTGGATGTAGTTATGCTAAGAGTCTAGGAATCCTGTTCACAGGTTAATAACCAATCTTGGATGTAGCCATTAATCCGAGAGTGTACATTGTGCTACATGTTGATGTACGTGCTCAAGGAGGAAACAGTGGATGTAGTTATGCTAAGAGTCTAGGAATCCTGTTCACAGGTTAATAGCCAATCTTGGATGTAGCCATTAATCCGAGAGTGTACATTGTGCTACATGTTGATGTACGTGCTCAAGGAGGAAACAGTGGATGTAGTTATGCTAAGAGACTAGGAATCCTGTTCACAGGTTAATAACCAATCTTGGATGTAGCCATTAATCCGAGAGTGTACATTGTGCTACATGTTGATGTACGTGCTCAAGGAGGAAACAGTGGATGTAGTTATGCTAAGAGTCTAGGAATCCTGTTCACAGGTTAATAACCAATCTTGGATGTAGCCATTAATCCGAGAGTGTACATTGTGCTACATGTTGATGTACGTGCTCAAGGAGGAAACAGTGGATGTAGTTATGCTAAGAGTCTAGGAATCCTGTTCACAGGTTAATAACCAATCTTGGATGTACCCATTAATCCGAGAGTGTACATTGTGCTACATGTTGATGTACGTGCTCAAGGTGGAAACAGTGGATGTAGTTATGCTAAGAGACTAGGAATCCTGTTCACAGGTTAATAACCAATCTTGGATGTAGCCATTAATTCGAGAGTGTACATTGTGCTACATGTTGATGTACGTGCTCAAGGAGGAAACAGTGGATGTAGTTATGCTAAGAGTCTAGGAATCCTGTTCACAGGTTAATAACCAATCTTGGATGTAGCCATTAATCCGAGAGTGTACATTGTGCTACATGTTGATGTACGTGCTCAAGGAGGAAACAGTGGATGTAGTTATGCTAAGAGTCTAGGAATCCTGTTCACAGGTTAATAGCCAATCTTGGATGTAGCCATTAATCCGAGAGTGTTCATTGTGCTACATGTTGATGTACGTGCTCAAGGAGGAAACAGTGGATGTAGTTATGCTAAGAGTCTAGGAATCCTGTTCACAGGTTAATAGCCAATCTTGGATGTTGCCATTAAGCACAGAAGTCAAATTCAATCAACCAAATCTACCATAAATTAAAAGAACCCCCCTTCGGCCGACATCGATGAAATTTGACAGGTTATGTCCTCATTGGGTTTTGACTTTAAAAATTAAATTGTATGTCGATACATTAATTACATCGGCAGTTATTAGGATTTTGGAGTTGAGCCCCTCCTCTGATCTTCCCTAGTTTCGTGCTTATTCCGCTGAAAAGTAATTTAAGTGTCGTCCTTATGGGATTTTGAATTCACATATAAAGTTTTTGTTTCGATACGTTCATTACAATGGCAGTTATTCGAGTTTTAGAGTTATGCCTCCCCCCTATTGCTCCCTTCCGTCTGGTCGATTTGGTTGAAAAACAGTAGTTGTCGTCTTTACAGAGTTTCAAAGTCACACATGAAATTTTGTGTCGATACATTCATTTTACCGGGAGCTATCGTGTTCTCAGACACACAGACAGATAGAATTTTTTTTTTCATACTTAGATTCTAGAAGTCAGAAAACAAGAAATTCCGTTGAAAACTCCCCATCGAATTTTTGGTCCATTACGTAACTTCCCCCTATACTTGGTATTGGTGAGAAAGTGAAGTTTGCGTTGCCCTCGTTTGAAGCTTGCTGTTTCCCCTTAAATGAAAGAGGACTATACTTGTATAGTGGACTCTTGTCTCTGGAACCGGGCTGAGTATTATTCTAACGGAATGTTATTGTAACATATTGTATCCTACCTAAAATTACATCTCTTGTTGATCTAACAGAAAATTCTGACGTAGATTCACATGATGCCCTGTTAGCTCTGGTTTCTAGAATCATCTAAATGAAAGGTTGAAGTGCATATATCTTGTAGTTCTTCGATCATGGACCGTAAAACGCTTTCTGAGGAAAGAAGAAAATAAAAAAAAGATTTTCATAAAACGACCAACACTGTTGAACGCTATGTGAATTACGCCATTTCATACCTCAGTACACTATCTGAAAGACATGGTTTCATACGTTAGGCAGGACTCTGTCTGAAAGACATGATTTCATACGTAAGGCATTACACTGGCTAAAAGACATGATTTCACACTTTTGGCAGAACGCTATCTGAAAGACATGGTTTCATACGTTAGGCAGGACGCTGAGTGAAAGACATGGTTTCATACGTTAGGCAGGACGCTGAGTGAAAGACATGGTTTCATACGTTAGGGAGGACGCTTAGTGAAAGACATGGTTTCATACGTTAGGGAGGACGCAGGCTGAAAGACATTGTTTCATATGTTAGGGAGGATGCTGGGTGAAAGACATGATTTCAGACTTTTGGTAGAACGCTGTCTGAAAGACATGGTTTCATACGTTAGGGAAGACGCTGGGTGAAAGACATGATTTCACACTTTTTGCAGAACGCTATCTGAAAGACATGGTTTAACACGTTAGGCAGGACGCTGGCTGAAAGACATGGTTTCATACGTTATGCAGGACGCTGTCTGATAAACATGATTTCACACTTTTGGCAGAACGCTGTCTGAAAGACTTGGTTTCATACCTCGGGCAGCATAGCTCGCCGAGATAATAAGTACGCACCCCTTTTGATTTGCATCCCTGCCCCTTCATGAATACCAAATCATAAATCAAAAAACCCAGAGTGTCATTTTTAATCTAAAACCCTCCTGTGAGTTAACTAAATCTTTTCGACACCTCCGCGGCCCCCACGTTCATTATACTCTACGAACAGACGCCTTAGAGTAGGTTCGTAGTAAAAGATGATGTTGATGAGAGTAGTGTGTGGAGAAGACACCAATACGTTTTCAAAACGTAGTCTGTATGCTTACATTCTTATCAACGTTGATATTATTATATTAGCAAACTGCTGCACAGGAGATCCATTTCTATTTAGGGCGATTTCTTAAGAACGATTAAAGCGATTGCGCGACGCTAGATGAGGATTTCACAATTTTGTATGTTTTATTCTATATTCCCTCGAAGAGTTTAAACCGCTAGATTACTATATATATAATTGATGGGGCATCAAATTAAAGGGTTTAAAAAGATGATTCCAAAAATATATTTATTGTTTTTGAAATAATTAAAATAAACCTAAAAACCTACTACCCGACTATACTATCTTCATCTATACTATATATCTACCCGACTATACTATGTATCTTCACAGCTGGATCGATTTTCATAAAACTTTAATGGCGGATAACGTATGTGTCCCAGAGTGACATAGGGTATAAAAAACGATTGGCAAGAACTTTGCCTAGAGCTGGGTTAGTGACACCATCAAATACTGGGCCAATTTTGACCCGTTTCTTACCGGTGGATAGCACTGACGTAGGGCAGGTATTTAACATTTTCTGCAAGGTCTATGTTCGAGGCTGGGTAAGTGACACATCACCAAATAATCGATCTGTCTTTGTGTTTTTAGCACAAACGGTTAATTGGTTCTAATGGGAAAGCAAAAACGATGTAAATTGCCGTTGATTCACCGGCGACATTTTATTATTTATCAAAGCTTTCTATTATACAATTAGAACATTTTTTTAAATGTCAATTAAAATAACATCACCATTAACAAAGTTTCAGTAAATTCTAGCAACATTTTCCAAAGATATATGAGTATGTACACTTTTTTTTTTAGGAAAAATTGCGCCATTATGCCGGCCTTACAACCTAGCATATGGATCACGGTAATACTCATTCTCTGTGTAACATTCCTGAAATACTTCTAACAGGAGTGTTACAATGCAGTGTCATAAGTCTTTTGGGTGTTCACATTTACTCAACCCCCACCCATTCATTCCCAATTCTCTCTTCGTTCCTTTCAACGCGAATTCCATTCTCAACCCTCTCCGTCACTAATATACTCACAATGAAAAAATGTTTACTAATGTATTAGTTAGTTATTATTATGACTCATGCCTTTTAAATACGAGGTCATATCGCCTACTATCAGAGCACTCTTTCGTCACTCTGGTGGACATGAACCCGAATCTACTATTGGAGTCCTTAATTTTGGCTACCCTAAATTTTTATTCACATATGGTTGGGGTCTTTAACGAGTACCTGACATCGTACAGACTCGGGTCCATCGCTTAACGTCCCATCCGAAGGACGTCGTGTTTAAATTGTTTTTATCTCACAGAAGCTTTGGCCGGGTTTCGAACCAGCGGAGTTGAGCTCAGTAAGCAAGCACGCATACCACTTAGCTACCTGCGCTTTTGACTAATGTATTAGTTCGGACAAAAATATATGTGATGTAGCCAAAAAAGGACTTTCTTATACCAACCATCTTTTTTTACAGATCACTCTTCCTCCTTGACATTACATCAGTTGGCATCAGCCATTTTCTTTTTTTCATTGCACAGCGTAATTTCGGTGCAAGCGATCATGGGCCCTTTCCTCAGGTCGCAAAGATCAGAATATGGAAAAAATAGTGCAAAATATACAAAAAAAATGTATATAAATAATTGAACTAACATCTGTTAAGGAAATAGTATAAAAATAAAAAAAATAATGATCATATTAAAAATATTAAACACAAGTAATTACTAAAGAAATTATAGAATATTAATAAATAATTATAGAATATAAATAATAGAAAGTGCATGAATATAAAATTCCTAAAACAATGAGTACTATTTATATTTTTAATTACAAATGTTTTATATTTATATTTCGTGAAGTTAAATCTTCATTCAGGACTATATTTCCTCAGGTCAATATTTCCTCAGGTCACAAAGATCGAAATATAAAGAAAAAAAAAAGGAGCAAAATATACAAAGAAATATACATATAAATAATTGAACAAATATCAGTAAAGGAAATAGTATATAACTAAAGAAAATGATAATTTATGGTTTCCAGATTTACTATACTGCTCCATTCTAGGAATAGATAATTAAAATACACAATTTCTTTGTCAAACTTCACTATATATCTTCACTATATGTTTATAAGTGACTCTTGGTAATGCCATAACATGATCTTTTAGAAATTATTATATTTTAATAATATTTATTATGCAATCACGATTAATAACATTAGAATATAATTTCAGTATAAAAATATGTATAAAGTGGCCATTATAAGACTTTCTTATTCTTCCTCTCAAATACATTTTATACCGGCATTTATATGTATATGAATAGGAATAGATAATTAAAATACACAATTTCTTTGTCAAACTTCACTTTATATTCTCAAACACTCAACTAGTTTCGCCGTGTTATGGCATTATCAAGAGTCACTTATAAAGTTTATAAGTGACTCTTGATAATGCCATAACACGGCGAAACTAGTTGAGTATTTGAGAATATATAGTGAAGTTTGACAAAGAAATTGTGTATTTTGATTATCTATTCAAAGAAAATGATGGCCAAAATAAAATATTAAACAAAAATTATTACTATAGAATATTATTAGAAGGACCTCTGAAAATAACAATTAAACCAAGAAACATGACCTTTAAATTTTGGTTATTTTTTTCCTTTTTGAACAATATGAGAATAAAAATGCTGAGAGTTCTCTCTAACATAAATGTTTTTATTGTATCAATTGCTTTCAAAACGTGGGGAAGGACATTAAAGAAAATGATTCCTTTATGAGTTCTACTTTTTTCAAAAAGAGAGGAACAATATCTAGTTATTCAAATTCTTCTTTGTTCCTGGTATCGTAATCATGAATAGTATTCTTGAGAGGGAAAGTATTTATATTTTTTGTATTGACCAGGTAATGGCAAGATTTTTTTATTGAATATCTCTCTGCAGCTTTTTTTTTTATTTATATTATTTATTATCCTTAGTACTTTTTTTTTTGAAGTGTGAGAATATCAACACTAGAGGTAGAAGTTCTCCAATGTATTAAACCGGAATTGATTATAGAATGGAAATATGGATTATCTCGTTGGCGTAGCTAAGGGAGGGAGAGACAGGGGTGGGTACGCCCCCCAGAATGCCCGGTGCCCCCCAGAAAAGTACGATCTAATGTACCTAATTAAAAAAAGTTATAATATATAACGACAACTCCACCACAAACAAACATTTCAGTCAAGACATTAGAAGGATATAGAAAGCTTCAGTTCCCAGTCAAACGTTATTCGGATTCAAATTACGCTTTCTTAAAGTTTGGACGCCAATAAATGCTGCCAATCGACGAAGTATGAGAGTTTAGCGAACTCATCGTCGTGCGTGTCACAACAAAAACTCCGCACCGCGGTGCAATGTTTACCTAAAATGGAAAGAGTATTAAGACTAACTGCATATTTTAGAATGTATTCAATGAAAGGTGTAAAAAAGGGAAAATAATCCCAGAAAAAAAATGCTCCCAGTTAGTTCAGCTATGAATGAAGTTTCTCTGCCATGAGTTGACTGTTAGTTGTAATTTAATTTTTGCCTGTGTATAATTTTTTAATATTTTTAGCATGCATGTATAACAGTGTTATTCCGACTCGAGGAATGGCTGCTTTCACGATCCCTTCTCGGAGACCTGGCTGCTTTCATGATCCCTTTCCGAGACCTCTTGGCTAAAAAATCAATTGTTGAACCACTTAAGATTTTATTCAATTCCTCCCCTCTACTCCCTCCGAGCCTCCATTCTAATCAATTTATTCAATGTTCTTGCTCTTAAAAGCTTTCCTGTTTCAGAAAATTATCTGAAATACAGTTAAGGTTTTTACTGCTCTGAGTTCTTTTATTATTTGTAGAAATATTGAGCGTCAGTCAAAGATGGAAGAAAACACTATTTATCGATATATTTTATATCATCATCAGGGCCTACAAACATGGGGGGGAAATCAAGATTAGAATCACAAATAAACAAAAGTGTGTTGATAAACATTACTGAACGTTAAAATAGTCATTGTAACGAGTTAAAAATTGAACCTGACTTACTATGAATACATTACTAAACATTAAAATTAAATATAGATACATTGCTAACCATAAACATGAACGTACACTAATACAAATTAAAATTAAGTATGAATACATTACTAAACATAAACGGTTAGGGGACCTCTTCCTTATACTGAAAGTGGTATAAGAATGTGCACATTTTATACAAAAAGTAATGTTAGTAATAATAAATAAGGTATATTACAGATTATAGTATTTTCTGTATCGCAAAAATATATAAACGGTCATTATCCTGTAATATTTGTTTATGTTTAGTAATGTATTCATTCAGTTTATGTTTAGTAATGTATTCATTCAGTTTATGTTTAGTAATGTATTCATATTTAATTTTAATTTGTATTAGTGTACGTTCATGTTTATGGTTAACAATATATCTATATTTAATTTTAATGTTTAGTAATGTATTCATAGTAAGTCAGTTTCAATTTTTAACTTGTTACAATGTCTATTTTAACGTTCAGTAATGTTTATCAACACACTTTTGTTTATTTGTGATTCTAATCTTGATTCCCTCCCATGTTTGTAGGCCCTGATGATGATATAAAATATATCGTAACGTTGGCGTTTGAATAGTGTTGCCTGTTTCTTCCATCTTTGACTGACCCTCAATATTCCTTCAATTAGAATCTACAGTCGATAATCAACACCTACCTTATTTTATTATATAAAATGTAAATATTACAGGCTAATGACCGTTTATATATTTTTGCGATACAGAAAATACTATAATTTGTAATACACCTTATTTATTTATTATTACTAACATTACTTTTTGTATAAAATGTGTACATTCTTATACCACTTTCAGTATAAGAAAGAGGTCCCCTAAACACTTTTTGACCATTTCGCGATGATGTCTGAGCGTATGTGAATAAAACTTACTTTGTGAGCGCTCTCACATAGAAACGATTGTAGCAATGGACTTGAAATTTGAAATGAAGAGGTCACATGTGCTAACTTAGGTCTGAGTTTACATTTTACAAAACACCCCTTAAAATTTTAACGTAGGTAGTCAAAACTCTCTCTCTACAAATAAAAGTTGTAATTTTCAATGAAATTTTCAGGGATGTTTGTACATCAAAAAATATTAGACACATATATAGAGGTTTGTCCAAATTAACCCGAGGATGGCCAGAATAAAATACTCAATATAAGGGTTTACTCTGCTACTAAGAAGGGCTAAAAATCAACTACAGTACTTTAACTTCTCACCTTTATATATATTACTATATACAAACTTTGTTATTATAAAGCTAGATTATATCTATAGTATAAATTTTGTAATCGTGTAAAAATCTGAGTTCGAATTTTCAACGGAATTCCTCGTTTCAAGGTCCCCTGAATACGTTTTGCTATGATGTCTATGATTTGTATGTATGCATATGGGTGGAACTTAGAGAGCGCTCTATGACCATTACATTCATATATATAATTTATGGTTTCCAAATTTACTTTGTGAAGCTCCATTCTAGGAATAGATAATTAAAATACACAATTTCTTTGTCAAACTTCACTTTATATTCTCAAACACTCAACTAGTTTCGCCGTGTTATGGCATTATCAAGAGTCACTTATAAACTTTATAAGTGACTCTTGATAATGCCATAACACGGCGAAACTAGTTGAGTGTTTGAGAATATAAAGTGAAGTTTGACAAAGAAATTGTGTATTTTAATTATCTATTCCTATTCATATACATATAAATGCCGGTATAAAATGTATTTGAGAGGAAGGAGAAGTACAAAACTGGTATAAGAAAGTCTTATAATGGCCACTTTATACATATTTTTATACTGAAATTATATTCTAATGTTATTAATCGTGATTGCATAATAAATATTATTAAAATATAATAATTTCTAAAAGATGGCTTAAAAAGGAGCTCATCCATTTGGGATTATAGCTCTTCCTAAAATGGCTTAGATGCTAATGGACTGGAAATATAATGAAAGTATGTAATCGGTCAGAAATTCGATGTTGAGTTTTAAACGGAATTTCATGATTACCGACCCCTGATTCCGATAGGAAAAAATCTTTGTGTCTGCCTGTTTATGTGTCAATGAGCTCGATAACTCACGATAAAATGAATATATGGAATCCCGAACTATATGAGGACGACGATACCAAATCGAACGATGGGAAGGGGGGTTAGAGGGGGCTCAACTCAAAAACTCCAATAACTGCCCAAGTAATGAATACATCGATATGAAATTTAGTATGAGGATTCAGAAGTTCATGTGTAAGCCAATTAAACGTTTTATCCCTTAATTGATTAATTCGAGATATATTGCCAGTGATTCACCGACAATGTTTTCTACAGGAATATGCTGTTAGGGACCGTGTTAGTATTAGAGAACTAAATACCTGATTGCTAAAGATATATTAAAGCTGACTTTTAATGTTAGCATTTAGAGAAACTAAGCTGGTGAGTTAGAAGCCAAAGAAGATACCATAAAACAGAAAACCCCTCTTTAAATTAAAGGGAATTAATGGGGTAAAAAGTTTTGATCTCGATTTACGGGTTTGGAGTCGAGGGCAAAACCGGAGGTATACTTCAATGGGTAATCCGTGGGCAAAAAAAAAATAAAATAAAAAAAAAAACGTTGGGTCTTTGAGTAATGTGTAGCGATAGTGTAGGAGGAGAGAGAATTAAGCATTAGATGGTAGCGTAAGTGTGTGAGTGTTTGAGAGTGTAGTTGGAAGTTAGTGTGAGAGTCAGAGGGTCTCTTGATATATGGCTCAGCAGGGTTCTGGAAGGGAACAAAAAAAAAAAAAAACAGAACCCTTCAGCCATTCCCTCCACGAAGTAAAAACACCACCAACCATGGCCTCCTGAGAAAATGGAGACCTATTAATTAAAACTTGTTAACTGGAAGGACTCAGGAAATGTTTGAGGTCGTAAACAGACAAGTTTCCCAACAGAGGAAGCCGAAACAGGGAAGCTCTCTTCATTAACCATGCCGAAAACTGAGTCATTCTTTACTAACCATGCCGAAAACTGAATCATCACATTAATAATAGTGCCGAAAACTGAGTAATTTTTTACTAAACATAGCAAAAACTGAACCGTCACTTTAATAATAGTGCCGAAAAGAGTGTCTTCTCTTCATTAACCACGCCGAAAACTAAACCATCGAATAAATAACCATGTCGGAAACTGAGCGAACAGTTAAATAACCAAGATGTAAACTAAGCCATCTCTCCTCACACTAACTAGAAAACTGTGTCTTCTTTTAATTAAACGAGTTGAACGATTAAATAACCAAGTCGGAAAATTAGTCATCTCTCCTCACACTAAACAGAAAACTGTGTGTTCTCTTCATTAACGAAGACGAAAACTGAACCATCGAATGAATAACCATGTCGGAAACTGAGCGAACAGTTAAATAACCAAGATGTAAACTAAGCCATCTCTCCTCACACTAACTAGAAAACTGTGTCTTCTCTTCATTATATTAACAAAGACTAAAACTGTGCCATTCTTCATCAACCAAACCGAAAACTCAGTTATCCTTCAATAACTAAGTCGAAAACTGAACCATGGGTTAATGAACCAAGACAGGAACTGAGCCATATCTTCACTCACAAACCAATAGAAGCCTGAGACCTCTCTTCGTTAAAAAATATGAAAACTGAACCATAGAATATTCTGAAAGCGTTGTTATCAAGAAATTTGATGTTGAGTTTTCCCTGGAATTTCATTTTTTCCGACACCCTGGATTCCAAAAATGAAAATAAAAAATGTGATGTGGCCATTACATGACTTTCTTATACCAACAATGTTTACAGATCACTCTCTCTCCCCCTTCCTTTTCTCAAAATGATTTCATACTTTCATTACAGGGTATAAGAATGTCTAGTCTCAAATTAAATTATTTGAGAAGGGGAGGGGGAGTAACAGAGATCTGTAAGCGTTATTGGTATAAGAAAGTCCTGCAATGGCCACAACACATATATGTTTCTTTATTTTTATAATTTTTTAAAAAACTATGAATGCAAAAACCATATTTTAAAGTTCGCTGCTACGAGTTACGATTGAAAAATTACTTTCAATTAGATATATTCCTTATAGACATTTACTTTACATTAGTTAGGGCGCTATAACTTCTGTGTATGGATCCTATCTTAAATCTGAGGACTAACTAGCGATTAGAACAATTTTGGTAAGAATCAATTTTCCGATAGGACTAATCGTTTTCGGATAAATCAAGGAAACGTCCAAAAATATGTGTTTCAAAACTACGCTTCTAGATGTTTTTCGGCATGTATTTCGAAAACCGGACGACCTGTGAAAAATCATATTTAATATCAATTATGTTATATAATTATCAACTATTATTATAAAGAATTTTGAATAGGTCATAAACATAAGCTATCTTGTAAAATGTAGTTAGGTCCCGGAGGAAAGTGGTCTTAATTTTCGTGTGATTTCGGCTAAAATGTAATCAGTCATACGATAGCACATGAGAACCCTTAATTCCAAATTTTAACTTCACAGCTACAATCATTTTTGCGGTGTAGAGCTCAAACAGTTTCACAGACAGACATCATCGAGAAAATGGTCAAAACGTAGTCAGGGGACCTTGAAGAGTGAAAATCTGTTGAAACCTCGATTTCGAATTTTCGCACGATTACCTTATACTATAGGTATATGAAAGTAAAAAGTGTTCTATCTGTGTATATATGACTATATGAGACGATAACTCCCGATAGAATGAATGCATCCACACAAAATTTTATATTTGTATCCAGAACCCTATGAGGACGAGAACTATTGATTTTCAGCCAAATCGGTCAAATAAAATGGGAGAATAAGTTGGGGCTTAACACAAAAATTCTTATAACGTCGGTGTATCAACATGAAATTACATCTTTAAATTAAAATCCCCAGAGGGGCTCAGAAAAAGGGGCACCTATCGAAAACCCTAATAACTGACGACATAATGAATATATCGACAGAAAATTTAGTCTGAAGATTCAGAAGTTCATATGTAAGTCAACTGTTGATTTCTAGGCCAAATTGTTCATTGGTTTTGTAGGAAGAGAGATAATTGAGTTGATTAATTAGCGCTGGGGTTGTACATAGCCGATAATTCACTGACTGTTTGCCCTACCCCAATCTCCTCATCCAATATTTTTGAAGAGGGGGGCTCCTTCAAGAAAAAGTCACCAGGCCCCCAAAACTGTAGATCCTCCATTAATCCTGACGCCAACTCTGTTGGCTACGCCGGGTTAGGCAGCAGGCCTGTAGAAGATGACACCCTCACAACCCCTCTACCCAGATATCGACCAGTAGTCTTTGTTCACCCCCGAATACCCACCTCCAAGACTTCACACCCTACCTCTTAACTCAACCCTTTTTTTTTTTTTTTGTTATTATTAATTGAGACTTTTTCTCTAATAAAGTTTAAACTGAGCAACAAAATTTACTTATAGGCAATATGAAAGCTTCCTCTGTCTACACGTTTGAGATCTGTGGCTTTTCCATTGAAGAATAACCTCCAGATAGTTATTGAATAAAATAATTTGGATGAGGTAAAAATGTGTTAAAATATGTGTTGTGGCCATAACAGGACTTTCCTATAGGAAAGAGAGATCTCTCTCACCCTCTCCTCTTCTTAAAATTTTCTGGCGTTACTGGGTATATTATAGTAATGAGTTGAAGTCAGAGGTTTTCTTTGTTTCTTTGTACAGCATGATTCTGAGAGTGACTTTCTAATATCCAGTAACGCCAGTATAAAATGATTTTGAGAAGGGAGAGGGAGAGAGATTGATCTGTAAAAGTGTGGTTGGTATAAAGTCCTGTCATGGAGATACGTATATATTTTTTTTTCTCTACTTTTATTCTTTCTAATAAAAAAAACTACCAATAATAAAAATATATTGTACTAGCAGTAATACCCGGCGTTGCCCGGGGAACTTTGACTTGTCTCCTAATATCTCTGATTCGAATCCTATTAAATTCTTCAACAGTACATTCATGATGTTATAATTTTCAATTATTCATATGGAATAAGGCTTATAGTCCTTCAACTGCAGTATCTGCTTTGAACTATGGGCACCACAGCTATTATGTGCCTTGCAACGGCGGACCCCACAGCTAGTTAATGAGCTACTTCTATCTTTATGCTAAGGCCTATAATCACAACCCCCCCTCTCGTTCAAAATTTTGAGACGTGACACACCCTTTTTTTTCAAATTGGCTTTTAAGAATACTACAGGTGAAATTTTATGTCAATGCGATCATTAGTTAATGAGCTACCACTATCTTTATACTTAGCCCCCCCTCCCGTTCAAAATTTTGGGATAGCCTAGTATTTAATCGGGCTCAAAAGGATGCTACATGTGAAGTATCATAAAAATCCGTCCAGCGGTTTGAGCGTGATGCTGGAACAAATCCACAAACAAACCCGGTTTCAGCTTTATTAATATCTATATTACTTTATCTATAGATAAAATTAATTTATTA
The DNA here is from genome assembly GCA_963662175.1 of Aradus depressus. Taxonomy (NCBI): domain Eukaryota; kingdom Metazoa; phylum Arthropoda; class Insecta; order Hemiptera; family Aradidae; genus Aradus; species Aradus depressus. Next base: position 35,661,207 of record OY759218.1, read on the forward strand.
ATTCGTTCTGGGGAAAGACATCGCAGGCGATTCACCGACGACCTTTTTTCTTCAATTGAATACGATCATCTGGTAACAAGTGGAATTTCCATATCAATTGGAATAAAGACGAGAGAGATAAATGAAATGAATGAAAAAATACTGTTTTAAAAAAAAGATCAGGATAGTGATGGGAAGCAACAATCTGGGGTGGAAAATATATTGTTCATTTGTTAATAGGTCAGATCCCTTGATTTTTATCGCTAAAAACTCAAAGTCCTTGATAAACCTCAACGAGACCACGCAACAATATCCACTGTTCTTTACCCATGTAACTACGAATTTGTGGAGTTATTTTTCAAAGGCGTTTTAATGTGAGATGTGCCCATTACAAGGCTTTCTTATACCAAACATCTATATTATTATAATATTTATTACCTACCCTTGTCAATTATTAGATTAATAACACAACCCCACGAAAAAAAAAAAGGTCATGTCCACTGAACTAGATCGCCATGTCTATATGTTTTCGAGGTCGCTGAATCCGAATTCGACGTCCGTTTCACCCCATCAGGTCTATGGACACCGTAAACCACCCCCCCCCCCCCTTTTTACCTTATTTCTAGCGTTTCTCAGCATTGTCTCGGGTGTCCTCTGCTCTTCTTCTTAATTTATTCGAAAGTGAGACGTGGGGAGGGTAGGGGGTTAACATCCGATCAGAAACGCACCCCTTGAGGGAGTTAAACAACCATTTCAGGGGGTGAGACTAGTTTTTTTCTGTTTTTCGCAGGATTTCTATCAGAATCACGGCGAAGGAGGGGTATATTTCCAACACCCTATATATATATATATTACAAGTAAGACATCTTTAAAAAAACATCGCCCCTAGGAACTTTTTAGGGGTACCGGCCTTTTTCCAACACCCTGTATATATATATATATATATATATATAGGGTGTTGGAAATATATATAAATTCATATTTGTTCTTGTATTTGTATACAAACCCCTCCGTCGTGATTCTGATAGAAATCTTCGAAAACAGAAAAAAACTAGTTTCACCCCCTGAAAGGGTTGTTTAACCCCCTCAAGGGGTGCGTTTCTGATCGGATGTTAACCCCCTACCCTCCCCACGTCTCACTTTCGAATAAATGAAGAAGAAGAGCAGAGAACACCAGAGACAATGCTGAGAAACGCTAGAAATAAGGTAAAAAGGGGGGAGGGGGGTAGTTTACGGTGTCCATAGACCTGATGGGGTGAAACGGACGTCGAATTCGGATTCAGCGACCTCGAAAACATATAGACATGGAGGTCTAGTTGAGTGGACATGACCTTTTTTTTTTTTCGTGGGGTTGTGTAATTAAACTTAGAGGTGAACTTTTGCATCTAAGCTGTACATCTATCAATCAATATACCTCCGAAGATATGGACTTTGTATGCCCAATGTGTTACAGCCCCTGTAAAGAAGATCTATATCACATCCTCATTACCTGCACCAAATATGATGATTTAAAAAATAAAATATTTAAAAACTTCATTTATGTTGGAATTATTAAATGGTAAACATTGGCAACTACTGGTAAATTATTGCAAAAAGATTTACGATTTCAGAAACTGTGAATTGAATAAATAAATAAATAGGAACAAAGATATATTTATTATTTTATTTTTGTTTGTATTTTAGAAAGAAAAAATTGTTGTTAATAAGTTTATAAGAAATAAGATTATAAGTTTATAAGATAATATTATTTATGTAAATCTAGACTCTTCAAGACGGCTTAGGCCATTGAGTTTGTCTTCATAAAAGGTCACATTATTGTATATATGTTTTACTCTACTAATACTTATAATATTTATTTCCGTTAAGCCATAACGGATACATCATACAATTTTGTAAATCGAAATATCTTATAATTTATATACCTCAACCGATTTTAAATCATAGAATACATATTAAGAATAATATATATTCAATGAATAAGTACTAGAAGATACATGACTATCAAATTCCTAATACGTACTTTGTATACACCTTCCTCAGGTCACAAAGTGCGATATACATTACTCGATAAACGTTACTCTAAGGAAATTTATAGTACTTTTTTGCGAACTATAACTTCGTTTGTGCTAGTTCTATCTCAAATCTAAGGGCACTTGACTGTTGAAAATGTAATTAGAAACATTTTTTGTAAGGTCTAATTTTTCGATAGGTCTAACCGTTATCGAGTAAATCGAAAGTTGGTTTCGTGGAACACCACAATAAATAACCACGGAATAACAATTTCATCATGGTTTTCGGCATGTATATTGCAAACCAGACGATATTATATTTATATTTCATATAAAAGTGTTCATTGAAAACTCGATCTCGGATTTTTGAATTAATCTGAGAATCCGCTGTCTTTATACTCATCTACGTTCACGAACTTATGCAAATTTTGCCCGTTACTGGGATAAGAGACTTTTAAAACAAGTTTGCGTTGGTGTAGGAATGCAAATGATTTGACCTAGGGTCATCTTGAGACCCAGGGGGGCCGCCCCCACCGTGGGAGTAGGGACTTGTCTAGGCAGGTCTATCATATCTAGTTGTACATCCCCAACACAGTATGTCCTACCATCTCCAAGGATGCAGGTAAGCAAACCCTAACATATATTGTACATTCTTATCCTCAATATTCTTGAATTCATAATTCGCGAGTTTTGAATAATAACAATATTCCGTTAAACCAAGAATGAGTCTTAAAAATGTATATAAGATACATTTTGAATTATATATATATATATATATATATATATATATATATATATATTTTGTCTTTTATTTATAAAGATGCAACTCTTCCTAGGGTGCAACAACCAGCATCTATGTTGGTAGATATGGATATGTTGGCGTGAATGGCATGTGAGAGGAAGGCCACCCAGTGGTAGGTCCTTGGGACGAAAATTTATATTAATTATTAGGACAAGGGAAAAAATAAAATAAAAAAATAATAATAAAAAATAAAAAAAATAAAAAATAAAATAAATAAATAAAAAAAAAAGGAAATGAAAGACAACTTTGAAGGAATGGGTAAGAGAGATGATAAAAGTAAAGGAAAATAATGTAAAAAATAAAAAATAAAATATTAAGAACGAATAGGAATTAAGGTGGCAGTAAGTCGCGGTTCCACCTCCTCTTCAACCTTCGTGGGGGGTTTTGTGGTAAGTGTTGTGAAAATAAAGTACGTATTTCTGGATTTGTATGTGTGTAAAGTTTTCTAAAGAAACGTATGTAAGTAGTTTGTATTGTGTCGGGTACTGTGTGTATCATAAGATCGTTATGAAGTGTTCTGATGTTTTAGTATGAGGGGCTCTGTGTTATCAGTCTGAGGGTGAATTATATATATATATAAATAATTATTAAAGCTTAGAGTGGGACACATTAATAATTAATACAAACAAATTACTGTTTTTTGCTATTAAGTTATTATTGTTTTTCTTACTATTAAGTAAAAATAAAATAAAATAAATAAAAAACTAATAAAGAAATAATTGAAAATAAAAGAGTAAAAAATAATAGTCCTATTGAATAGTTACAGTTTTTAATTAAAATTGAAATTATGATAAATATTTATTATATTTCTTCCAAGTGTAATTTTCATTATATTTTAGGACATTCTGACGTCCTTTCCTCAGGTCTCGAAATATAAAAAAGAAAGGAAAATGAATAAATAATAACAATAAAAAACAAAAATTTGTCGGTGACTCACTCATCAATTAATTTTTCGCTCCCTCTTCAATACCAGTCGACCGTTTGCTCTAATATTCAACAGTTGACTTACATAGGGGCTCCTAAATCCTAATATTAAATTTTGTGTCGGTAAATTCATTACATCGGCGGTTATTAGGGTTTTTGAATTGCGCCACTTCCCCTGAACCCCCCTTCCCTTCGGCCGATATTTCTGACATTTGACAGGTTATGTCCACATTGGGTTTTAACTTTAAATATATATGTTATGAATTCACATACGAAATTTTATGTCAAAACATTCAATACAACGACAGTTATTAGAGTTTTTGAATTAAGCCTCTTCCCTAAACCCCCTCTCCCTTTTGATCGATTTGGCTGAAAATCGACAGAGTTTGTCCTTATGGGGTTTTGGTCACACATATTAAATTTTGTGACGATATATTTATTCTAAATTCGTTCACAGACACACAGACTTTTTTTTTTTAATACTTAAAATCTAGAGGTCGGAAAATATGAAATTCCCTTTAAAATTCCGCATCGGATTTTTACCGATTACGTAACTTCCTCTATACTTCTTATAGCTGGGAAAGTAAAAAATAAAAATATAATAATTATTATTTTAATGCATGATATTTATGTAATTGCAGTCGTCGAGTGGGTACTAAACAGACACAAAACAAAATGAAGATTGATGGAGACACATGATTTGTTTGTGTTAGTCCCTCACAGTTCATTATTAACCAGAATCCTATACATACGAATTACATTGCCCTCAAAAATTTACATATATATTTTTTATGTTCTTTACTTTACTTGGTATACTCACTAAAACTTAAATTAGTTGATATGTTTGTTTAAAATTTTAACATAAAACAATTTACCATCGAATTTCTTAACTTATGGGCTGTGCAATAAAAAATTTATGTCGATATATTCATTACATTGGCAGTTATTATCCTCCACCTTTCCTTCGGCCGAAAATTGAAAAGTGTTGTCCTTATAGTGCAGGAGCGACCAACCCGCGGCCCGTCTTGAATAATTTTACGGCCCGCAAGATACATCACAATTTTAAGGAGCCCTCACACTGGCAAAAATTTCGCTCAAAATTTTGAGCACAAATATTGAGCTTATTTTTGTACAAAATATTGAATGGTCGTGGACCCCTCACACTACACAAAAATATTGCACAAAATTTGAGTGTCGACTAAACATTCGTGATGGAAGCACGGCGCATCGCGTCTTTGTCCAGGGCAAACCCGGAGGTTGAAAGTAGCGTAGTTGTATTGAGTGCAGTGTTGAAGGAGTCTTTAAATAATAAGAAGAAAAGAGTGGGGGTCAGGAATTATTTGAAGAAGCGACCGACCCATGGTCATCGTAATCTACTTCGCGAACAGAGCTTGAAACCAACACTTTATCAAAATTTCCTCACATTGAGCTCTCATTCTACAAAATATTGACAGGTCCGCAAAAATTTTCTAAACTTCCAGAAAACTTTTGAACGCCCCACAAAATATTGAATACCCCTTTTTTTGCACAATATTTGTCCTCACACTCTCAATATTTTTGCACAAAACCGACATCTTCAAATTTTTAAGCGAAATGTTTGCCAATGTGAAGGCTTCTTTACAAAATATGTTTTTTTGTGCAATATTTTTGTTTTTAGTGTAGTGTTTTGTAGCAAATAAATCCCAAAACTGTTTTTGTTTCATCACGTTGCTTCTGTTTTTATACATACTTAGAAGTTTTGTTTTAAATTTTCACTTCAAAAAATTTTTATAGTGGGTCCAAATCTAATATGGGGATATATAATTTTATATGCGGACCGCGGGATTATAATGCATTTCCGAAGTGGCCCGCAAGATCATTGGGTTGGCCACCCCTGTTATAGGGTTTTGAATTTACATGTGAAATTTTGTGTCGATACACATTACATCGGCAGTTTTTGTGGTTTTCAAGTTGAGCCCACCTTTGATCTCCCTCCTTCCATTCTAACGATTCCTCAAAAAATCAATATGTTGCCCTTATGGGGTTTTTAATTCACACATGAAATTTTGTGTCGATACATTCATTACAAAGACAGTTAATGGAGTTTTTGAGTTAAGCCTCTCCCCTAATCCCCCTCTCCTTTTGATCGATTTGGCTGAAAAAAACTATTGGTGTCGTCTGGATATACGTATAAAATTGCGTGGCGATACATACTATCGGGAGTTATCGTGCTTACTGACACACCCAGACACAGAATAAGCCAGAAGAAAACATGGATATCTTGACCGATTACGTAATTTCTCCTACACTTGGTACATGTGTAAAAATACAAATTCTAGTCATACTATTACTCTGATCACAGAAGATAATGATGATAACCATGAAATAAGTGCAGCCCTGCAGCAGGGAACGGATGTCTATTTGCTGTCCAAAGAAGACTCAAGCTTCGCACCTTATCGAGGAGAGCTAAACTAATTGTTTATAAAACCATTGTCTGTCCAATTGTGACTTACATAGTTGAAACTTGGAGAAAATGAAGAGACTCTGCTACTGTGGGAACGGAAGGTACTCAGAAAGAGTTTTGGATCTGTTGTCAAGAACGGCAGATAGCGTATATGGAAGAACAGAGAGTTGAGGGACTTCTACTGATCAAGCAGAAGAGATTCTGTTGGTTGGGCCACATAGAGAGAATGAACCGAGGAAGACTCCATAAACATGCTCTCTATGGTAGGCCAGCTGGTGTCAGGAGAAGAGGAAGACCTAGATCCTTTGACTGACAGATCTTTTTCTGTGGAATATTTTTGGTAGGAACCAATTTTTTGATAGAACTAACCGTTTTTGGGTAAATCAAGGAATCGTCTAAAAAATATGTTTCACAACTACATTTCAGGACTGTTTTGGGCTTGTATCTCGAAGTTACTTTTCTCCGTAACATTTACTTGAAATGGTTTTGATTAGGAAATATAATATACTTAAGAGATATCTTGTAAAATGTACTTACGCCCCGAAGTAAAATGGTCTAAATTTTTGTCCGATTTCAGCCGAAATCTTCTGCACTATAGCCAGGGGGGCACGTGCCAGAACAAAAAAGCAAGATAAAAATTAAATAAACTAAAAAAATAGTTTTTATTAAAAATGGATTGCTTGCAAGTTACCAATAGGATCTTCAAATTTCCCGTGTGTCTGATTCCTAAATCATCAATCAGCTGTTGCAAGTGCAGAGCAGGCGCCAGAATTTGTAAATATACATGAATTCGATCTTTTCATTTCCTCGCTCAAAATCTTCATTTATGTTATAATTTATTCTCTTAAAGCTGATTTTACATACGCAGTATAAATGCAAAGCGCAGCAGCAGCAAATGCACGTTATTGGCTGTGGTTCATTTAATTCTAATTCTAAAAGCACAGAAACCACAGTGTGTATTTGCTGCTGCTGCTGCGCTTTGTATTTTTGCTGTTCACGTAAAGTCAACTTAAGTATTACAGTCAATGGTTACCTCAGGGGGAGCTTCTAGAGGTCCGAGTCTCCCAAATTAATAACAAAAAGTCTACAGCGCTAACCACGGAAACTGCGGGCTGTGCTCCGGGAGTCTGTCCCCCCCCCCCCCCCCCCCTGGTCAAAATCCTGGCTACGCCCCTGATTATAGCACTTACAACGCTCCAATCACACATATACGGACATCATCGAGAAAGTGGTCAAAACGAATTCAGGTGATTTTGAAATGTGAAAATCCGTTGAAACCTTCAACTCAGGTTTTTGCACGATTACAATAGATACTTTCTTATGCTGTAGGTACAAGAAATTAAGAAAAAACTAGATGATTCAAAAATTGTTCGTTATTGGAAGGTGGCCTCTCGTTAAGTCAGATTTTACAGAGATGGGAATTACAAATATATTAAATTTATACATTCAGTGTTGAACGTTTCAGAATTTCCTCGAATTTTCTGTGGAAAAGACCTTGGTAGTAATTAGGGGTTTTCGAAAAATCTCTAAATCCTGCCTTAAATAAACAGAGGCTAAGGGTGGGCTATTTGGTTAGTGGTACGTGGTTTGGCATACAACATGCCTCAGCATTTCTATACTTTGTAACCCCTTTGTCAAATCACGTACATTATTTAGATATATATTTAGATATATTCTGTATTTCTCTGTATATTTATTCAAATCTTTTTCCCAACTTATATCAAGAGGAAATGAATAAAACCCATTCTGATTGAATATGTAAAAAATATAAAGAAAAAAATTTGGCTATATTTTTTATTGAGCTCGACCTGATCAACAATGTTGTCGCTTTCTGCCTAAAAACAATAGATTGATATTATTGAAAATATTTTAGTGTTTTATTCAGGTAATTGTCAATCTTCATAGAATATGTAGAGTGTCATTAATTGTTTTGTTACGGGTATTTGTGTTTTGGGGATCACTGAAAATTGATATGTGTCTTACTCCATGAATCAAACTTAATATATAATTGTGTATATATTCATTACATCGACCGTTTTTTAGGGTTTTTGAGTTAAGCCCCCCCTTTTTCCTACAATAATCAGCCCATTCTCTCCGTCCGATCTGAATAAAAAATTATTAGGGGTAAATTAAATCTTTAAAAGAAAAATGGTTCGGTTTGATGTGATACGGTTAGGGGAATATGAGAGATTCCCATGTTTATGGCAAAAATGTGCATTGACTTTAAAAATAGATTAAACCTCGCAGAAGAAATGCTGCTTCCAACTTCACGACTCTCAAATATAAAAGAGCTTCGGCAAAATATTAGAAACACTCCAAAAACGTTTTGGATCTCCAACAGCAATTTCCCTAATTAGTCTTTGACAAGCGCCCAAGTAGTTTTTTTTTTAGATCCACAGATCCTCACCCATATCTTTTTATTTTTTATTTTCCTACGTTTCATTTTAATAAGTTCACCAATGATAGCTCCGTGTCGACATCGGCCATGTTGGATATCGCTACTACTGTCACAGTTAACTTCTAGCGTGTAGACTGGGCACTATCATGACAGTACTATCGAGGTGAACATCATGATAGTACTCTCGTGAGAGTACCTACCACCGTGAAAATGAGGCTTTAGTATCTTCAGATCCAGATAAGACTAGATTACAAGATATGGAAAAAGCCCAGCACTTACAGGAAAGGAATAGTGTTGGATGCTTAGGTCCCTAGGTGCACGTAATAGGCCACCCTGTTATAATATATATGAGTGAATCACCACAAGACCGCCACAGAACCCTTACTGTGGACTGACTGTCAAGAGAGTTAATAGCATTTCTACCAAATCTGAGTTTACAATATTCTTTAGAATTGTAGAAAGTTGCATTTTGCCGGTATAAAGTCAGGCGAGAAAAGATGTTCCTGGGTGAAGATTCAAAGGTGTTTGGGAATGGAATCCTGAACCTTTAAGGAGCGTGTTTAACAACAACGTTCGTAATGTAAACACACGGCTATTCCCTCTCTGAGTCTGATACTCAGGCACAGTCAGTCCCATAGTTGTCCGTGAGTGGACGTATTTTAAGTTTTGATTTATTGCCGTATTTTATTGCGGTCCTCCTTCCTTTTTTGGTTTTCATGAACTTCTTTTTGGACTTGCTATCTGCCAGTATCCCCGTTCAGCTTTGTCTTCGTTCGTCCCAAGAGCTTCGTTCTTCGGATTCTATCATTCTTCGAAGATCATCATTTTTGTTTGTATTTCAATTTCACTATTTTCACCACACTGTTGTCAACATAAAGATATTAATCATTTTATTTTTAGTTTCATCGTGAGCTCACGTTAATATTTTCTTTTAATTACATATGGGATATTCAAACATTGTTTCTTACGGAACTACTTTCGTTGTACCAAGTCCATAGTCGATTATATTTTTTATTATATTACTTTCAGTGATTATTTTTTAACAATATAAATTTATTTATATATATATATATATACCTTTTTTTTTTTTTAAGAATTGATATTATGTTTTTTCGATATGTCCGATAATATATAATAATTATTTACGCAATCTTTCTGACATATTTTGATAAGAATTTATTTTTAAACTCAAGTTAATTTTTAATTTTATTTTGATTAACAAGATTTATTATTTTTTGCGTCATTGAATAATCACATATATATATTTTCAATTGCTGTTAATTCATTATCAGTATCTAACCACTAAATTGTATTGAGTGTTTTATGATATACAAAGCTTTTTAAGGCAGCAGGATCCAGAAACTCGTAGTTTCTCAGCAGATTAAATGGTTTATAATTTTATTTATTTTTAATAGAAAACAAGAGTAAAATGTTTTTTGAAGTTTAAAATTAAAAAACGATACATATCATGTTAGGTATACATCAATTATGATTACATAAAAAAAAAGGTGATAAAACTTAAAAATGTAATCATGAAGGAGGAGCAGAGACTGGAGGCGGCTGATAAGATTCAGGGGCCCCTCTATGTAGGGACGGCGTCCTCATCCTTACATTTGAGCACCTTGACTGTGTCTGGGAGTGGGTTCTTAGGACCACTCTTACCTGCAGGGTCGTGGGGGAACATGATCTTCACTTTGATACCAAGTACACCTGGAACAAGGAAGTGGTAGGAAGTGGTATTATAGGTATATATTTTTTTTTACATTGTTCTCAGTATTATTTTGGTCCCCTATATTTTTGCTCTCCGTTTCCCTATCATGGGCTTGTCCAATAGTTAGGAAGCTCTAGCAAAATTAAATTTATTTGAGGATTTCCCTATTCAAAAGGAATGGGGGGCATTGAATTAACCAGAGCGAGCGTCGGGAATTAACATGAATCCACATAGGACATGTACATATTATAGGTGTCAGGGAGAGTCCCACTTGTGACAGATGTGAAGAAGAACAAGAAACGGCAACTTCCTGAGTAGATGAGCCAGGAATATGCTCGAACGAGATTCCACAATTTCGGCAGACATACATTTAAAGAGGAAGGATCTTAGAAGATTAAGAGAGGGATATAATTTAGATGTTATACGATCCACGGCTGGATCTGGAATCTAGAAAATATAGAATTTAGCGAGAAAACAGCAGATGTAAACACGGAAAATTCTAGAACGTTAATACACATAGAAAGACGTACTGGATGCTATTGAGAGAGGTTTTGAACTGTTATTCGTATCCGCATAGATAGACATTTTGATCTGTTTTTCACGTCCGCGTCCGCTGTTGAGATCATACAAAATTAAGAATGCTTTTTTTATTATAAAATCATTTTAAAAAAACTTGAAATATTCTTAAAACTTCAAACTTAAACTACTTTTAAAATTATCATAGTGTTCATCTTTAACTCCAACAAATGAATTATCATCAATTAATAAGTCTCTCATTGTACGCCTACAAGTTGTCTTTTTCAAATTATTAATTCAAGAGAAGGGAGTCTCATTAGGCACAAATGAGAGCTCATCTCTTTAATTGGGAAATTTTTCAATTCTATCGGAGAAGCTCGGTAAAGGAAGTGGGGAGAAAGAGGGTGGAGGGGGTGGTGTGGAGGGTGTAAGGGAGGGGATGAAAGTCGAGCAGGGATTGGCTGAAACTTCACTCGTCTTTCCGATACAATCAGTTGCCATGACACTCCCCCACTCTCCTCAAATTCTCTTCTTTTTCAGTTGGTTTTAATACAAATTTTTACCACACTTTTACCTTGAGAGCAGCACTTACCGCTCATCGTCTTGAAAATATTTCATAACTTTCCATGATTCTGATCTCCCGCCAATTTGTAATAAATTCAAAGTAATCTCCTTTCGGAAAAACATAATAATAGCAATAATACATTTGAGTATTGAACCAATATTAATAATATTTATTTCCGTTAAACCATAACATGGTAATTTGATACGTCATTCAATATTGAACATCAAAATAGCTTATAAATTATATACATCAACCGACAATAATCTTAGAAGACAAACACATATGATATGAATAATAATAATATATTTTTTTAAAATAAATAATAAAAGTTAAAAGAATATAAAATGTCTACAATGGGTACTATTTATTTTTTTAATTATATATATATACCTAATATATATTTCTTGAAGATAAATCTTCTTTCAGGACGATATTTCGGTACGATAACGCGTCCTTTCTTTAAGTCACAAAGGTCGAAATATAGAGAAGGCAGAGCGAAATATACATTATATATATATATATGTTTTTTTTTAACTGTATGTATTTAGGGGTACCTAGAAAATAGTAAATAAACAAATTAAATAATTATAATATAATAATTTAATATTATATATCAAGAAGGCTTAAGAGGGAAGGAGGGGAGAAAAGCGGTGGGGCTCGAACGGTTCACATCGGTCTGTCCCCGACTGTTCATGTCTGTCCGTCCGTAAGGTCCGCAACGAAGGAAGAGGAGTAAACAAGGATGCCCCATATCACCTGTTCTTTTCAACTGCGTACGACAAGCTAGATGTCGAGAATTAGAGTGGGAAAACAAAGGAATAAACATAAATGGGACACATCTCACTAACTTGCGCTTTGCGGATGATATTGTTCTAGTTGGAAAGTCAATCGAAGAACTAGAAACAATGGTATCGCAGCTAACCACCACCAGCAGGAAAGTAGGACTGACGCTAAACCCGGAAAAGACAAAAGTTATGACCAATTCAAGAAGAAAATGCATCATAGTTCACGAAGAAGAGTTAGAGTATGTGGATGAATACCGGTACCTGGGGCAAACATTGACTTTCCAATCACGAACAGAGAAACAGGTGAACTGCAGAATTAGAGCAGGATGGAGAAAATACTGGTCTCTGAAAAAAGTACTTAAGGGAGATATTGCAGTTGACCTGAAAGCCAAAATCCTGATGAGCTGCGTCTATCCATTCATCCTATATGGCGCACAGACCTGGTCGCTGACACAGAAGCTGGATCGTCGTCTGGAAGTGAACCAATTTAGGATGATGAGGAGCATGCTTGGAATAAATATAAGTGAGATGATAAGAAACAGCGAGATTCTACGGAAGGTGAGGCTAAGAAGCCTCCAGAAGGAAGCACACTTGCTGCAGTGGAGATGGGCCGGGCAGGTGACAAGGATGGATCCTCGACGATGGGCTAAAGTCTGCACTGTTGAAGTCTGCACAATTAAACCAATAATTAAAGGTTTTATATAAGAAACACGACTTTTAAATTATGATTATTTTTTTCCTTTTTCAACAATATAACAATGCTGAGGGTGTTCTCTCTAACATAAATATATTTAATTGAATTTTAAACGTTTTTATTGCATCTACTGCTTTCAAAATGTGTGGAGAGACATTAAAAAAGTTGATACCATTATGAGTTATACTTTTTAGAAAAAGAGAGAAAGAAAGTTTAACTATTCGAAATTCTTCTTTGTTCCTGGTATCATAATAATGACTAGTATTGTTAAGAGGGAAAATATTTATATTTTTTTTAATGATCATTAATGTTTCTAATATAAACAACGCAGGTAATGGCAATATGATCTCCCATGAGAGAAAGTTGTGAGTACTTTAATATATGCAGCTACTGCATTCATGGACATTTTTGGAACCTTGAATCTGACCTGTTGAATCTGGCTATAACCTCTGGGAGAGGAGAGCTGTGGTGTCTGTAACAAAGACAGACCTGACGACATCCACCACTTCTTCATGGAGTGTCCTACCTCTTCAACAGGGAGGAGAGCTGTGAAGTCTGTAACGGAACCGACCTGACGACATCCACCACTTCTTCATGGAGTGTCCTACCTCTTCAACAGAGAGGAGAGCTGTGGTGTCTGTAACAAAGACCGACCTAACGACATCCACCACTTCTTGGAGTGACCTACCTCTTCAACAGAGAGGAGAGCTGCGGTGTCTGCAAAGAAGACAGACCTGACGACATCGACCACTTCTTGGAGTGTCCTACCTCTTCAACAGGGAGGAGAGCTGTGGTGTCTGCAAAGAAGACCAACCTGACGACATCCACCACTTCTTCATGGAGTGTCCTACCTCTTTAACAGAGAGGAGAGCTGTGGTGTCTGCAAAGAAGACCAACCTGACGACATCCACCACTTCTTCATGGAGTGTCCAGCCTTCAGGTAATTTAGAAAGAAGTACCAGGGAGAATCACTGAGCAGCCCACAACCTCACAAGACACTTTTCAACATTAATAACCATAATAAACTCAATAATATCATGCTCTACATAGTAATGGCGTTTGAAATTAGAGGACGTTAAATAGAGTACAATTTTACTAGAAGAATTATATTTATTTGTTAATTAAGAATCATGTTTTATTTATTTGTATTTTATTATTATTATTTTAATTTATTATTCTATAATTTTTTTTTTTTTTTTCGAATGTTTAAAAATGTAAATATCAGGCAAACCCTTGCCTAAAAAATGTAATTTCTAAGGGCTAATAAATAAATTGTTGCTGAAATATTGTTTATTCCACAAAAATGTTACCACAAAACCGTTAGTTTATGTACAAATTTTTTGTGGAATAGACAATATTTCAAAAAATAAGTGTTTTATTTATTATAAGTTTCCACAATTGTTTCTCAATTTTGGAAAACTATAGGCTCCTGTCCAATGGCCTAATAAACATTTGCAATATTTTATGAAAATCAGAAACTGAAAAACTATATCCAAAGAATTTTCTTAGAACAAATACTATAATAACTTCCGATGTGATGAATATATTGATATAAAATTTTATACGTTAATTCAAAACCTCATAAGGACTACACACTAATTTTCTGCGAAATCGGCAGAAGGGAAGGGGTGGATCAAAGGGGCTCATCTCAAAAACCCTAACATCGACCGATGTAATGAACGCATGGACACAAAATTTTACATGTGAATCCAAAACTCTATATGGACGAGACCTATAAAATTTCATCTGAATCGGCTAGAGGAAAGAGGGAATTAGTGGGGAGGCTTAACACAAAAATGCTAATAATTGCCGTTGTAATGACTGTATTGACACGGTCCTATATAAATTCAAAGCCCTATAATGATGAGACTTATTAACGACACACATAACACAAATATCAACAAAAATTTAGTATCATGACTCAAAAGTCCTTGAGTAAATCTATTGATATTGAACCAAATCTTTAAATTGGCTTCAGAGGGACATCGATAAATTAGTTCATATATTCGCGCTGGGGAAGTACATTACCACTCATTCAAATATTGTTCAGCCCCCCCGCAGAATGGATACGCCACTGAGGTGTATCAAAATGAGGTACATTCGCTTCACTCGTTCAGAAATAAATTTGGTTCAAATCCCGAGTTGATTGACTGAAGAAATGGGGAACATATTGTGTATGAAAATCCGAACTGTCAGAAGCATTGACAGGCAACAAGGAGTTAGCTCTTGATTGACAGATATAGCCCTTTCAGACAAGCGGGAAGCAACAAGCAATATACAGGCAAGTCGCTCAGCTGAACATTCAGATCACTAACCACTCACTGTTTGTGACAACACAATAAAAATGTATTGAGATGATTCTTCATCTCAGTGTCAATATATAAAATATATTGCTACAGATATATGGTTTATATGTATGTACTTTGTTAATAAATCATAGGAATAAGCTCACCTTTTTTAAGAAGTATAATTATCTGACAAAGTCACTACTCAGCTCTGTATCAACTTTGTTAGGAAGTTTCTCAATAGATTGTCCAGTTTCACAGGGACACTTTAACTAATTTTCGAAGTTAAACATATTTTGAATAGTTGTGCGTCATGAACGACCGTTTAAACCGTTGTGTGTGACGAAACTTGATTGTTTTTTGATTATCTACAATAAGTGTTTTTGAACTTTAAGTAATGTTATTTAACATTTTTGCAGAGATATTGTGAAACACTTGATAAAAATAAAGTATGGGAGTACTTTCGATATTGCTACCATCTTCAGCCACGACTTAACAAATACTAAATTGAAGTTCAACTATGAACTTTTTTAACTCACAAAAAACTGTATATTTTATTTTATAAAACTTTTTATTTTATTTTTATTCATACATTAACAATTGTTATCTTTAATTCATTTCATATATGCATTTAATCAACACATACTATTTCAATTTTTTTTATTTTTAAGATCCCAATTTGGGACAAAATGTCATTTTTTATGTTTTTACATACCTATTTCAAATATTAACTGTACAGAAGGAATAGGAAAACCCCGTAGGGGCTGCAAAAGGATACCTACCTACCGTTTGGATTGTGAACTACCTAGTTGAACTTCAATTTAGTATTTGTTAAGTCGTGGCTGAAGATGGTAGCAATACCGAAAATACTCCCATATTATATATTATTTGTGAAATAGACAATATTTTTTAAAAAAACATACGTTTTCAAGTGTTTCACAATATCTCTGCAAAAATTCAGTACGCTTAATAGTAACTTTTTGGAGTTGCATGGGGCGCAATATACGGCCAGAAAATATGACATTTCTTTGAAAACTCCGCATCAAATTTCTGACCGATTACATAACTTCCCCTATACTTGGTAAAGCTGAGGCAGTAAAAACAATGGGTATATTTTCTGATGAGATATACTTGTTAGTAAGGCGCAGTTAAGAAGTGTTTATTTGCCTACATCATATGTAGTCGATTCACAAATGGGCTTTACATAAGCATCCCCCTTCCCTCTGGCTGATTTGACTGAATCGATACATTAATTTTATCGGGAGTTATCGTATTCACAAACTGCACAAACACATAGAATTTTTTTCTCATGTTTGGAATCAGGAGGTTGAAAAACATGAAATTCTGTGGAAAACTCAGCCTCAAATGTGTGTGTGTCTCTGATAACTCTCCATAGAATGAATGTTTATACACGAAATTTTATATGTGTATCAAGAACCATATAAGAACGACATCTATTGATTTTTAGCCAAACTGGCTCTGTTGTCATTAATCTATTGTCAAGAAATTTCATATGTAAATATAAGGACAACCAACAATTTATTTTTATGATCTTGAAAGAAATAAAACCTGTTTATATATGATATTGTCTAATTTCACCAACTATATTTACATGGGAGTACTTTTGGTATTTCTACCATCCTCAGCCATTCTGTAATATTAACTTAGACTTATCTCTTATGCTTTTGGCTGAGGATGGTAGAAATACCGAAAGTACTCCCATGTAAATATAGTTGGTGAAATTAGACAATATCATAAATAAACAGGTTTTATTTCTTTCAATTTCATTTGAATTATTTCACAATATCTCTGCAATAATGTCAGTTTTAATTTATTTTTAGCCCAAACGGTCTAGATTGGTTTCAGAAAACCTATTGATTTATTCTTGGTGGGGATATACATTGCGCACGTACTTACACTCTCAAAAACTGTATATTTTATTTTATAAAACTTTTTATTTTATTTTATTCATATATAAACAATTGTTATCTTCAATTCATTTCATATATGCATTTAATCAACACATACTATTTCAAATTTTTATTTTTAAGATCCCAATTTGGGACGAAATGTCATTTTTTATGTTTTTGCATATTTCAATTATTAACTGTACAGAAGGGATAGGAAAACCCCGTAGGGGCTGAAAAAGGATACCTACCTACCGTTTGGATTGTGAACTACCTAGTTGAACTTCAATTTAGTACCTATTTGTTAAGTCGTGGCTGAAGATGGTAGCAATACCGAAAATACTCCCATATTATATATTATTTGTGAAATAGACAATATTTTTTAAAAAACATACGTTTTCTTTATTTTAAGTAATGTGTTAATATTCTTGCCAAGTGTTATACTTAATGCCATTATTTTCGACAGAAAATGTCATTTAAAACATAAAATAAAAGTTCGATTTGAAAGAACAATTATTTGATTGATATTTGTATTCCCCTTCCATCCTCCATAACGTAGTATAATTTAAATTAGGTAGATGTACATGAAAAAATATAAATAAAATAATCATATTATAATATTGGAATTGGAAAGTATTTTGCATGAAAAGCGGCAACTTACTGAATTATCGAGGCTATCGATAGTTTCCCACCGATAGTATCGGACTATAGATAGTAAAATAAAATGATAGATAAAACACTTTTTTTGAACACTTATATTGTCTAATTCCACAAACATATACTTAAATGTGTACCGGTTTCGGCTTACGCCATCGTCAGCACAATGTTCAACAATAATTCAGATATTTGCCAGGCATACATATTTATATTAACCTAAGAGTACCTGAGGTGAAAGGGTCCCCTCCTCTGGTAAAACCAGGGGGGTGGAAGTCTATATTCTAACTGTAATAGACCAAGAAAATAAAATTAAAATAGAACTAAAAACTAACATTACAATAAAACAATATAACAAATGTACAATAGATAGCTATGTAGGAAGTTATTTAACCTAGATTAATGTTGCTATGGATATTTGTTATCTGAAAGGGATTAGCAAAGGAGAAAATTTGAAGTGTGTCTGGTCGTTTAAACAATTCCCATTTTTTCGAGTCCTATTAATTTCTAGCTGTTCTAGAGAATCTAATGGTCTATCTTTTTCACATAAGTGGAGGTATTTTATGCCGGTTGTTTCGTTGAATGAGTGACCCATATCATTTATATGTTCCGCAAATGTGGATTTTTCCCCTTTCCTTACTATATCAGTTATGTGCTCTTTTATTCGTTCTCTGAATTTGCGTCCCGATTGGCCTGTGTATACCCAACTGCAACGAAGGACAAAATAAAAATAGAGGACCGGAGTGGTGTTTACCAACTCAAATGTGAAACGTGCAGTTGGGTATAGACAGGCACATTTAAGTATATGTTTGTGGAATTAGACAATATAAGTGTTCAAAAAAAGTGTTTTATATATCATTTTATTTTATTCATTAGTATTTCCACTATATCAATACAGAACGCAAAAAATGTATTCGGACACTATAGATAGTAGCCAACTATCGACTATCCCCTATCCCTAGTAAATACCCAATCCACCCTTATAGAGGCATGGCTAATATGCATCGAATATGAGGCCCATAAAAAAAAAATTAACATATTGACACGACATTTTATTTGTGTATCCAGAACCCACAAGGACGACCAAATCGGCCAAAGGGAAGGGAGGATAAAAGGGAGGCTTAACACAAACCCTAAAGGATATATAATTTAAAAAACTACCCTTGTAATAAATAAATCGACAAGACATTTTGTATTTAAATTTAAAAAATAACACTTATTAATTTTCAGCGAATTCGGCCGAAGAGATGTAGAGGATCAGAGGAGGGGGACTATATCAACATAAAATTTAGTAAGAGGATTAAAAAGTCCTTATTAAGTAAACCATTCATGTTTAGCCTAAATGGTCGATTGGCTTAGCAGAGAGAGCAAAAACTTACTTGATTATTTCGTGCTGAGGACGAACATTGACAATGATTCACCGACAACTTTTTTAATTGTTACATTTTTTTTTTTTCAACACCTAAAAACATTTACTGGAATTTTCGCTACTTAAAATGTTATTTATCTTCATTTTGATACTTCAGTGGTTAGCAATTTTAATGGGTCCTGATTACCAAATTTATTTCAAAAAGTGAATCTACCCTAATCCAGCGTATACCTTATCCCGCGGTAAAATCCCACTCCTATCTCTCTCTCCCGCTAAAATTAATTAGTGATTAAAAAATTTAATGAAATACTTATCTTTTTATTCACGTAGATAATTTTTCAAAATAATATCTAAATTCACCCCGTTTAATTTACACAATTTTTATTTTAATAAATAGATTGAACAATTTAACCCATAAAAAAAAATGTAATGTGGCGTAATATGACTTTCTTATACTAACCATGTTTTTCTAGACTCTCCTTCCCCCTCTCAAATTCATTTTATACTGGCATTACTACAACTTTTATTTAAAGTATTAGATCATAAAAAGAAATGGTTTCATCCGTACTACCCCGGAGTAAAGTGGTCATAGTTTTTATTTGATTTTGGTCAAAATGTATTCAAATTTAGATTAGCATATGACATCTTTATTTAAAAATTTGAAGTTCATTGCAAAAATCGTTTTTTGAGTTAAAGCGCTCACAAAGTTTTAATCACATACACACAGACAGACATCATTGTGAAAAAGGTCACAAAGTGATCAAGGGTATTTGCATATGAAATGTTTTTTTGCTGTATTTTTAGTTTCTTAAATTTATGAGTATTGTAATCGAGTAAAAATCAGAAATCGCGTTTTCAAGGGAGTATCACGTTTCAAAGTCTCCGTAATACGTTTGGACAGAAAATTTTATATGTGTATCCAGAATCATCTAACGACGACACGTATTAAGTTATAATGTTACCAACCTCCCCAATTAAACATTATTATTTGAATTATTTCCCCATTCATATTTTAATGTCATATAAATTCTTACTTTTAGTGTAAATAATTTTTGTTATGTAATTAAACTGTTTGTTCTTCACAGTGGATTTTGCTCTTCATTCACCTCTTCACCTTTCTTCCCATTCAAATCATCTCGCACAAGACCTTTCCTCTCATTCCCATCCTGACAATCCTCCCCGCCGCTTGAACAGGAGGTGGCCTCGCGCTCTTCTCTCTGAGAAGAGTGAATAATGACAATTAACTTTCGAGGGAGTGTCCGCGCTGGCTGGCTTCTCCCATCAAGTGACATTGTTATATTTATTTTTTTTTCACCACATATTTGCTTATTATGTATATGTTACTGTTAATTTGATAAATTTAGTTATTATACATAATAACTGGTTATTTTACAAAATAACTACCGTTCTTGGTTAATATGACAAATTATTCACAGTTTCTTAATATTTATCATATTAACCAGTTATTATACATAATATAAAACTCACCTTGTTAATATGATAAATTTTTTACTTTTGTCACAAATTAATCATATTAACTGGCTATTATGCATAATAGCTGAAAACCTGTGGCTTTACACGGGTAAAGTATATGTTAAAGCTAGAACCTGTACTACTTCAAATATAGGAACGACGGGAGGGGCAGATATATCGTCCCGCCGGCGGAACGCCGGCAAA
This sequence comes from Aradus depressus, assembly GCA_963662175.1. Lineage (NCBI taxonomy): Eukaryota > Metazoa > Arthropoda > Insecta > Hemiptera > Aradidae > Aradus > Aradus depressus. Next base: position 35,681,925 of record OY759218.1, read on the forward strand.
TACGCCCCCAAATTTTGTAATATTTCGATTTATGTTTGTTCTAGGAATTTATGTACCCATATGAATGATTATGGCTGTTAGACAGCTTACAACAATGGAAATTGAGGTGTGGTCGAGCTAATTAATAAGTACCTGATCTTTATTTGTTCAAATAAATAAGTACCTACCTACCTAATATTTGTCTTATTTATTTATAATAGCAACAATTATGTATAATAGTCACACTAGTTTGGCTATTATACAAAATAACCAGTTAACTTAGTAAATTCAACTAAATTAATCACTTTAATAATTTTTTTTTCAATTTGCCATATTAACCAGTTTTTTGGTTATTATATAAAATAACCGGTGATTATACATAATAGCAGATTTATCAAATTAACAGTAACATATATATTGTATAAAGAATGCTATAAAAAATTATGTCTGTCTGTGATTGGAACTGTGAGTGCTCCAACTCCAAAACGATTGTAGCTATGATCTTGAAATTTGGAATGAAGAAATCACATATACCATTTTGGATCTGATTAGATTTTGGCTGGCTTAAGTACATGATATCTAATCAAAAATATTTACAGATAAATGTTTTAAAGAAAACTAAATGGCACATTTTGCATGAAATAAATTTTGAAAGTTTTAATAAAAGTTATTTTTTTACTTTTTTGGGCTGATTTGAATAAAATGCATATCATCTCATGTCAAATTTGAAGCATTTTTTTTCTTAAGATGAAAAATTACAGTAATTATTTTTTTGGCTATTTAGGAGAAGACAACCGTAAGGTGGTAAATACGTCTCTCTCAAAATAAAAAGATAATAGGGACGTATTGTTTTTTGGAAAGCTAAAGACTTCAAAAAGAGATGTATTTTCACTTGATAACAGAGGTACGAAGCATGGTGTAAGTAATGTAAGCATTCACTCTTCATTTTTTGAGTCAGATCTGTGTCCGAGGGAGAACACCAGTGATTCTCTGATGACTTTTTGCATACATTGCAGGGTTAGCCAGTATCTTTTAAGTCCTCTTGCTGTAACATCAGCTGTATCAAACTCCTCACTCAAAAAAGTAACATGATCGTTTGTAGAAACAGTTCAAATGTATTTGTTCTCAGAACTTCTATTTTTTTTTTTTGGACGGAGCTTTTGAAAACTTTTCTGAAAACTTTTTTTTTAGGGAGTACTCCCTTCAGGATCCTATATAAGTAAATAATTCAAAGGGGTTTCTCCACAGGGGCGGATTGCATTTCTATGTTAGGGATAAGGGCACTTGAGCTAATGGGAAACTAGGCGGGATTTCCCCTTAAAATCCTTAATCCCTTAATACATTAAGGGTGAGAGAAAAGAATGGTGGCCATATCGGCTTGGGATTCCATTATCTAGGATAGAACTGCTCAGGTCCTAAACTCCTTCGTTTCCTCTTTATACAATATGGTGGAACTGAAAGGCAGTTAGGCATTCACAGTTCTGAAGAGGCATGGTCCATGTGCAAGAAAATAAGCCGTATGAGCTAGAGGGTAGGGCTTTGGTTGCATGGTCTTACCATGGTGGCGGGTTCGAATCCCGTCCTGAAGAGCGATTTAATTCATAGTATATTTTCGTTGTTATTGTACTGTTCATTATGAATAATTACCTAAATTGTTTGTTATATTCTGGAACTGAAGAAGGAAATAAAAAGTTTCCGAAACGTTAGCCAAATTCTGAATCCTTTTCCTTATACGTCAGAACCTCGATATCCCTCAACATTCCAAAACTAGTGAAGAAATATATGAAATTATATTTGTGTTTCTTTTTGGATTTAAATGCGGTTCCAAAATTCTATACTATTTTTCGCAGGTTGCCTGATTTCTGAGATGTATGCCAAAAACCGTTCTAAAATGTTGTTTACAAACATCATTTTTAAAAATGTTTGCTTGATTTACACAAAAAGGATTAGTCCTATCAAAAACTTGGTTCTCATCAAAAATGTTTCTTAATACATTTTCAATCGCGTAGTATCCTTAGATGTGAGATAGAACTAATAAAACTATAGTTAAAGCACCCTAAAAAATTTCCATAGAAAATATTTCATTGTTTTAATAGTTTGGCATAGCAACAAACTATGAAGTATATAGTATAACATATTTTTACTGATCACTCTCTCCTCCTCCCCCTTCTCAAAATCATTTTATACTGGTGTTACTGAGTATAAGAAAGTCACTTTCAACCCTGTACAATAAAACAAACCAGTACCACTGGCACCAACTCATTACTTTCATATAACCAGTAAAGTCAGTATGAAATATGAAAAATTTTGAATGATCTGTAAGCGTGGTTGGTAAAAGAAAGTCCTGTAATGGGGTTGGAAAACATGAAATTCCTGCAGAAACTTGATTACATAACTCCTTTACTACGTAAACCTGTGAAAGTCTCAATACAAATATCACAAAGGATTTCTGTTGAAGGGATGTAATATATTAGATAAAAATGTATAAGTGAACATTTATATTGGTATATTTTTTTTATTTAAAAAAAAGATATATCTTGTGATGTTATAATGGGATGTATCATCGGTTGAATATATATATGTATTTTTTTAAATTTCAATATTGTAATTTTTTTCCCCCTTGTACAAAAAAAAAACACAGACGAAGTCTAGCAAAGAGGGTTGGTGGTTGTTGAAGGCCCTAGATTTACAAGTTTCCTTTAATCATGGTGTGAGAAAGGCTGGGTCTTTGTCGCTCACAGAAATGTCCCCCCCCCCCTAAATTGCGGAAATGATGCCGCCCCCCCCCCACCCCCACCCCCCTTTTTTCTCTCTGCCTTCACCCAGTCATTACGCCTGCCTCCCCCCATCCCCCAACATTTTTTCACACCCCAAGCCCTCATGAGGGATCCTTCAAATGAATTTTCCAACAAATGATGAAGGTCATTACGTTACGCCCTTCCACTGACGGCAAGAACAAAAAAGTTCTTAGAAAATAACTTTTTTCTCTCTATTTCTCTTTTTTTTTTGTAACTTTTTTGAATGTCCTTTTTTATATCAAACTTCTCTCATTTCAAAATTACACTGAAGTATTATGATGAGCTAAATAGTCTAAAAAATAACCAAAAAATTCCCAAGAACAATTGTTGTCATTTTTGAGGCCCTCAATAATTGTACAATAGTTAAAGAAAAAAAACGTTGTCGGTGCATCACCGGCCATGCACTTCCCCAGCATAAATTATTAACACCAATGGCTAAAAATCAATAGTTGACTTTCTGAATCCATTTAAAAAACTTTAAAATTTTTGAGTTGAGTCTTTCAAAACTTTCATTTCCCTAGCCAATATCGCAGAAAATGTATATGTGTAATTCTTATGGGGTTTTGAACTTACATATGACATTTCGTCTCAATAAATTCATTACAACGGCAGTTATTAGAGTTATTGTGTTAAGCCTCCCCCCTAACAACCCTTTCCCTTTGGTCAATTTGACTGAAAATTAATAGTTGCAGAGGGTTCTGGATTTCCATATAAAATTTTGTGTAGATACATTCATTCTATCGGGAATAATCGTGTTTACAAACACACGAAGAAACAGATATTTTATTTTCATATTTGCAATTTGGAGGTCGGAAAACATGAAATTCCGTTGAAAACTCTGCATCGAATTTTTGACAGATTACATAAATTCCTCTACACTTCGTATTGATTGGGAAGTAAATATATTTACAACGAGGGCCCCGATAGCTCAGTGGTATGAGTGCCGGCCTTCTGAGCTCAAGGTCGTGGGTTCGAAACCCGGCCAAGGCCCTTACTTTATTTTATCTGGGAGGTAAAATAAACTTAAGCACGCCGTCCTTTGGATGTGACGGTCTGGAGCCTGTACGATGTCAGATACTCTTTAAAGACCCATACCCTAGGTGAATAAGAATTTAGGGTAGGCAAAATTTAGGACTCCCACAGTAGAGCCGGGCTCATGTCCACCAGAGTGACGAAAGAGCACTCTGGTAGTAAGCGATATAACCTCGTAGTTAAAGCCCGGGCATGAGTCATAATAACTAACTAACTATATTTACAACTGTAAAACATACATACAAGCAAATGTGCTAAGAGAGAGATAATGGCAATGTCAAGAGGGGAGAAATCACCCAGTGGTGACACTCCCTAGGCACTGATTTCCTCTCTTTTGTAACTAATCACTGTCACTGCTGCTGCTAAGAAGGTCTCTAGGCCATTGACGCTTAAGCCGTACGTTAAGGTCGGTGTGAAGAGTTTTGTTGGAGACGTAATAAGGAGCGTTGGCTATTTTGGATTGAAAGGATTAGATGCGCTGGAGATTGGAAGCCTTGGCCGAACCCCAGATTTCAAGTCCATACAGTTTTTTTTTTTTTTTTTTTTTTTTTTCCTTCTGTTCTTGGCCTTAGCTTTTCACCATAGCCAGTCTATGTAATATTAAATTTAGACTTTTGCATTCACCGACCCTAAAAACTGCACAATACTACCATATATCTCAGTATTGTTTGATGCCAATAATGTGGTGTAGCAAAAAGGCTGTGTTACCAATTTCTCTGCAGTGGATAACATTGTTAATCGTTCTATTTGGTACTTGTTACAACTCATAATAATGTGCTCCAGAGTCTCGACCTCGTCACAATGCCTACACTTGGAGGTTTCGGTCAGACCTATTCTGTGAAGATACCATCCACAAATACCGTGGTCAGTCGGCAAATTGACCTACAAAAGTCCTTCGTTAGATTTTCTCCATGGAACCATGGTTTGAGCTGAGCTTGTGGATTAATTTTCTTATAAAATGATCCTTTCTCCGAAGAATCGTACTCCTGCTGCCAATCGAACCACAATCTCTTCCTCACCTCTCCAAACAAGTCTATATAGGGAAGACAGGACTTGCCCAGGGCTGTCCCCTCTGAGACTGCTCTCCTCGCCAAACTGTCCGCCATCTCATTGCCCTTAATACCCGCATGTCCCTTCACCCAAACAAACCTAACTCTTGTTCCTTTATTCTCAAGCAAGCAGACACTTTCTACGATCTCCAATACAATGTTGTTGATATTCTTATAAGTGAAATTGCTTAGTTGCCCTAACGAGAGTTGACTATCGCTGAAAATAACCAAATTTCTAATTCCATCCATCTTCAAAGCATATTTGAGGGACTCTAAAATAGCTATAAGTTCGGCAGACACCACAGAGAAACAAGATGGTAAAGAGAACAAATCCCTGTAGTCCCTCTGAGGATCGTAAAAAGCCGAGCCACAACCTTGTTCACACTTAGCTCCATCCGTGAAAATGATATAATGACATCTAATCAAATCTTCGACCATTTTATCATGGTCAATAACATCGGATTTGTGCGGTCCATACAGTTTGAGTAATGCGTTGTATATGTTACATAACATATACGAGGGGCAAAACTTTACCATTAATAAATATAATTGTAAAGAGAAAAACAAGTCATACGTATTAAGCTAGGCCTAAACATTCCATTTCGAACTAAGTGAGTCATGATACAGTGAAATCCCGATATTTCGTATCCCGATTATTCGTATTTCCGGCTAATTCGTACAAATTTGCCGGTCCCTAGAGAAAATCCCGATAAGTGATATAGAAACAATGCATTTCAGACCCCTCGATAATTCGTATTATTTTTATGCTCGAGGTCACTTAAAACGTCTTATAATTCGAATTTCCAGCTTAAAAACCTCGCTAATTCGTACTGTTTTCAGTGCAGGATGAGGTATTTTTTGCTCTGAACACTCTTGACAAAGCAATTGACAATACCCGTCTGCAAGGGTTGCGTCAAAAAAAAATTACGGATTTTTTCCGAACAAATGTTCGATTGGTGTTTATTTAATCTAGTACATAAGTATATACATATTTTTTATTTCAGGTATTGTTTATCGTATAGTTTAGTATAAAGCAGTTTTTATTGCATAGCTTTTATTCTTACCACATTGTACATACTTCTTAATACATACATGTTTGCATTAATACGTTTTTAAATTTTTTTTATTTTGTAATCCCGATAATTCGTACCAAACCATCAGTCCCTTGACCATACGAATTATCGAGATTCTACTGTAGTTATTTTAACGATCGATATTACAGAATATGTTTAAGTTTTAGATATTATAGAATATGATATTTAAGTTTTAGATATTATAGAATATGATATTTAAGTTTTAGATATTATAGAATATGATATTTAAGTTTTAGATATTATAGAATATGATATTTAAGTTTTAGATATTATAGAATATGATATTTAAGTTTTAGATATTATAGAATATGATATTTAAGTTTTAGTTAATATACACCATGATATTTTTAAATTATATATTTTGGCTAAGATATTTTGTATTAGATATTTACACGTTATACCTATCCCCCCCACCCCTTATATCCCTCACTGCAGCGCAGAGTCACCTCTACAATGTAATGGATGTATCGTCGACTTTTTATTTTATTTTGTTTGATAGAGATAATGATAGTTTTAAAACTACAACTAAATAAATACCAATAAGATGGGTTTCAGGGAAATTGTGTTTGAATGTTGGACAATAAAGAGTAACAGGAATGTGGTCTACTGGAAGAGTAAAAAAACAGTTAGTAGGTAGGACTCCGGACAGGAAGTAATATGGTCTCTTCTGGGTGCTTAAAGAGAAGCCAGTACCTGGTCTGGTGATATATGCCGAGACCTAGCTTCCGTTTTCTACCACATCAACAACTCCACCTAACCAGGAAAAAGTCCAACTAAAAGCTTTACTAATGCCCTCCAACTAAACTTATCCTAAAAAATGTTACGACCATCTAAGACTTATCGAAAATGGGATATTGGTAGAACTCTGTATAACTCTCAAATCGATAATGAAAAATAATATTTATTCTGGGACATACGTCCTCTAAGAATAATAACATAGAAATAAAAAAAAATAATGTAAATAGCTGATTCTCAAATAAAATATACAATTTGTAGGTGAGGGAATGACGATTGTGTGAGGGAATGACAATGAGGGAATGATCAAAAGGAAACATTATTGCGCAAAAGTATAAAACATATTAATAAACATTTTCAGGCGATTTTACGATACATTATTACTCCTAGAAACACAAACAAATATATCATGAAATCTATTTACAATACGGTGTGAGGAAATAATGTAAAGAAAATGTTTTCCTTTAAAATATGTAGCTTTAACAAAGAATCTCATCACTCACACTCCGGTTTGCCATATTTATTTTAAAATCAATATTGCCAACTTCTTAAAAAAATAAGGCTGCGTTCAATATAATTCAAAATTAGGCTCCAATTCTACTGTTATACAACTGTGAGGAAATGACTCGTTTTTAAGAACAAATTTAAAAATATATATTGTGATTTTTCCGTTTACCGTTTTTGAACTATATACATTTATTGTATACAGCCAGTACTATTATATATGAATAAATAATAAGATAGCAAGTAGTTTTTAAGAAACTTTTCGAATTAGATGCTTGAATCAATTCGAATTTGTCGGTTGGGACACAATGAAGGAATGATTTTTAGGGTATCTACTTAAACATATATTTTTTAAATATAATAAAAGAGATAAATTGGTTTCATAATTTGGTACACCTAGTGATGATGTTTTGACAAGAATCATCAAAGACATAAATTTCGAGTTTTTTTGAGAATCAGCGAAGTAAATAAGAATAAAAATAAAAGAAAAGAGGTCTCTAGGAATAAATATTAAATGTTAATGACAGGTAATGATTAAAACAATAAAATGAGAAAAAATATTAACGAAATTAAAGATTGCGCAATAATATGAAACATAATAGTAAACTTTTTCAGGCGATTTTGCGATACATTATTACTGCTAGAAACACAAACAAATATATCATAAAAAGTTTATAAATAAGCGCTTACCTTTTTACAGCACGGTGTGAGGAAATGACAGCCGAAAATGTAAATTTGAAAAAGTTTTCCTTTAAAATAGTTTTAACTAAGAATCTCATCACTCACACTCCGGTTTGCCATATTTTTTTAAAATGGATATTGCCAACTTCTGAAAACGATAAGGCTGCGTGCAATATAATTCATAATAATTACGGCAATTAATGAAGGGGGAAAAAAATATCTGCTTCAAATGTTGGGTTTCATGGATGCAAAATACCATGCATTTTATAAAGATATTTGTAAATATACTTTGAATCATTTTTTTTATATTATAATCTAACAATATTTACATGTAACAGTATAATAAATACATTTTCTACTCCAAAAGGTGCGTTCCTGTTATTTATTCATGCCTCAAATTGGTTTTTTGCTTCTCTTGGAAAATTTCAGTTTTCGCACTTACCTCCTTTTTATTGTCAACGCCTCAGTTATGCTCCAATTCTCCTGTTACACAACTGTGAGGGAATGACTCGTTTTTTAAGGACAAATTTAAAAATATAAATCGTTATTTTTCCGTTTGCCGTTTTTGAACTATATACACATTTATATAAAGCTAGTACTATTATATATAAATAAATAATTAGATAGCAGACAGTTTAAGAAACTTTTCGAATTAGATGCTTGAATCTATCTCTTGAATCTCTATTCGAATTTGTCAGTTGGGACACAATGAGGGAATGATTTTTAGGGTATCTACTTAAACATATATTTTTATATATGATAAAAGAGATAAATTTGTTTCATAATTTGGTACGCCTAGTGATGTAGTTTCGTAAAAAAAATTAACTTAATGATAACTTACTATTCCGTGTGACAAGAATCACCGAAGTCATAAATTTCGAGTTTTTTTGAGAACCAGTGAAGTATCAACCAACTGAAACATAATAAAAATAAAATAAACGAGGTCTCTAGGAATAAATAATAAATGTTAATGACAGGTAATGATTAAAACAAAAAAATGAGAAAAATATTAAAGAAAAAAGCAAATGTATGAGTGACGCTGTACTCATGAGAATTGATGTGTAAACATCTGCTTTAGTTTCAAAAACTTGATGTCGTGCATTGATTTTATCAGTATTATAGCATACCACCTAAAATGACATCTCTTGTTGATCTAATAGAAAATTCTGACGTAGATTCACATGATGCCCTGTTAGCTCTGGATTCTAGAATCATCTAAATGAAAGGTTGACGTGCATATATCTTGTAGTTCTTTGTACATGGTGGCATTCAAGAGAATTAATGTGTAAACATCTGCTTTAGTTTCAAAAACTTGCTGTCGTGCACTTATCAACACTGATATTAATTAAAATTTGTTTTATAATGATACAATAAGAAAAGTACTATGAAGAATTAAACTTTCAAATGTATCTTTCTTCAATTTCTTTTATACATGAAATTATAGGTTTATGATAGCTAAAATAAGATATATACAACTGTGATTGTAGTGTCTCTAAATACCGTGAGAATACAGCGCCGATGGTAGTTTTCAAATTTTTTGTTGAAATGCTTCGATTCGTATTCATTTGTAGATTAAGTTTATCATTTAAAAAATAAATAAGCTCTTCTGTATCTCCTGAAATGGGTAAAAACATTATATTATTTGTGTGACGTATATGACAACAAATATATTATTTATTGATATATATTTTCAGCAGTTATTAATATTATATAATAATAAAATATTTTAAAAAAACATCATTGAAATATTATATATTATATTTTTTAAGATTTACACTGCTATATTATTTTCTTTTATCAGAAATTTTATTTATTGTTACAAATTTAAGCTATTGAAGCATCTTAACCTAAAAGTTTCTTTCCGAAAGATCATTTTGTAGTTCGTAATATTGATATTTTAGTTAAATTCAATAGAACGGTTAATATGATCAAAAATCAACTTTTGAGGGCGGAATTTCTGGAATCAAGCCAAAAATGATTTTACCTGTCTTACGTCTTTTAATGCACATTTATTTCAATTTTCTAGCCAATTGTAATTCCAACAAGATATATTATATATCATTCAAAATAAAAACAACCCCAAAAAATGTATTAATGAAATTTATAAAGGATAAAAAATGTATTAAAGTTACCAACCTTTATAAAATTTTGGATTTTGAACTCAATTTTTAACCCTTCGAGAAAAATATTGCTCTTATATAGATCTTTACCGAGAACCCGACATATAGGCTCGGGATCAACGCTTTACTTCCCATCTGAAGGACGGTATGCTCCGGGTTTTTTACCTCACAGATAATAAACCTAAGGTCCTTGGCCGAGTTTCGAATCAACGGTCTTGAGCTCAGTAAGCAAGCAGGCTACTTCTGAGCTAACGGCACCCTCAACGTCTAACGACCTTACTTTTAATGATGGAAATATGTTCAGTGTTATGCCAGAGCAAACAAACTGCCAGGGTATTCTAGAACAAAAATAAGCAAATGAGTTCTTATTAACGATGTTCCAGAAAGTTTCAATTATGCTGCAACACAAGTTTTTCCCTTATGTGTATCTATTGTTCGATCACAATATTTATGAGATGGAAAACTGGAAATAAGTACTTATTGGACATTTATATGAGTTGTGCACACACCCTAATGTTCTGTTCTGGAGTATATGAATCATAAAGACTGAGACTAAGAGATATAAATTAAATAAATGCAGTCTCTGTTGCAAAAGTAGTTAATTTTTAAATAAATAATAATTTTCTTTAGAGATTTAATACTAGAAGTTAGTTAATTATCATTAGGAATGTAATTACTCTGTATTTACTCGGAGGGACAGGTGTGTCTAGAGACTTCTCCAATCTCATTGGATTTTTTTCGAATTCGTTTTTTTTTTTTTTTTTTTTGGTTTGAGATTCTCTTGTCCGTTAGGTGGGATTGGTTTCTGGCGATTCGTTAACGAACTTCAGGAACAAAAAAACAAAAAAAAACGATAAATAGATTCCGTTTAAATGAGTCCCAACTCTTTTTACTCGCTTGTCTAATGTTAGACTGTAGTTTTTCTCTCGGGTTTTCTTTTTTTTTTTTTAGATTTTTTTCTGTATCTAACTTATGTAATTAATCTAGAGAGATAAAAAGCTCATCTTAAACTTTCATTGTTTGCAGTTCATATTAAAAGTCGTCAATTCAATTGTGTCATAAATTATTTATTTTTAAATTTTATTGAGCATATCTACAATCGGTAAGATAAAAACATTAGTAAATTTGAAGAAAATGCTTTAAATAAAATAATGTAAAATAATAAATGCAATATATACAAAGTAAGGAATGTTAGAAAAATAAAAAAACAAATGATGAAGGATGTATACAAGGGTAATAATATAAAAAAATAAATAAAAAGTACAAATAAATAATAAATAAATAAATTCAGCTCGAGATCCCCCGAGCATCCTCAGTTCTCAATTTTGCATTTCGTTGATTTTACATTTCTTTCGCATTTTCTTTGACAAAAATAAATAGAAACCCCATGATATTTATATTTATTGGAAAGCTAATGAAATGTAGATATTTTTTCTATAATCGGACCTTGAAGAAATTGTAAGAAAACACAATTCAAAAGTTGTTTTTAACAGTCGAAGCGCTGTAGAGTTGAACTTAAAGTCGCTGTAAAAATCTATAATTAATTAAATTTGAATAAAACTGCTTTCCCTTATAGGAAATTTCATGTTGTTTCCAATGGTATAATTGAATTTGATTTATGGCAAATATATTTTGAGATATCATAGATTTTATGAGAAAAAGTAGGAAAATTAAAAATTTTACGAAATCAAGAATAACTTTTGAAGGTGAACGAATCGGACCATGGTTTATTAGAACTTTTTGTTCTAAATGAAGTGAAGAACCATATCCAGTATTGCTAGAGGTTACTGACACACCCTGTATGTAAAACATTTTCTGCAAAAAAACACATTAAGTACAATTTTTAAAAAAGTATTTAAAAAAAACTTATTGTCTATTTCAAAAATTAGCCACAACAAATACTAATTGGCGAACTACACACTTAATTTGTTAAATAGCACTGTATTATCTTCCCGACACGCATTCAATATATATCATTGTGGTAATAACTTGTTTGCTACCACATTTCCTGTAGAAATTTGATCTCTTTTGTTTATTTAAATTTTGATTTCTACAGTAGTTTGCCGAAAATTGCCCTAAAAAAAATATTATCAATAATTTAAGACGTGCAATTTTTAAGAAAGTACACGTATACAACGAAAAAAATTCAATTAAACAAACTTTACACTTGGATTCACGAAGAGATACCAATTTTTAAATAATTTTAAATAATATTAATTTCTAATCCAAAGGTTTTTTTAAATGATACTACTGGGACAACAGGGAAGATGAATAGAATATAATTTGAAGAGGACAAATAATTGGGTTATTATCTATATTTACATATTTAAATTTAAAAAAAACTTATTTGAACAAACAAAACAAAAATTTACAATGGCACAAAAACATTAAATTAATACTTAAAAAACTATTTCTTTTTTTATTTGGGCATATTGAAAAATATATATTATTAATTGTACCTTCTCGACGCCTCTACCACAAAAACCAGACCCCGTCAACTCTTCACACTTTAATTCCACCTTTGTCAACTTTCATCTAATTGTTCAACTTCATTTTTTATTTAAAACATATCAAACCACATGCACCGTTTTAAAGCTAGCTCACGACTCCATTCCATTACATTTAACACTATTTTTACAGCTGTTTTATATGTTTTCTTGTTTTGTTTCTCAAACACCTTGATATATATCTAATATATATATGATATTAGATTATAATAAAAAAAAATTACCTCTTTTCATTAAAATATTCATTAAAAAAATGTTCCGTAGTGTACATCACAATCATATTGTGAAACACAAGTTATATGTGATAGTAAGATGTTGTAGGACTAGATTTCTAATAGAAATAAAAGACATTGTCTTCTCACTGTTTTATTTATACCAGAACCGGTTTTCGACGCAACAGCGTCATCATCAGTGGTTCATCCCACCACACAGCACAGCGGTTGGAAGATAACTGGAAGATAGCCAGTTATCTTCCAACCGCTGTGCTGTGTGGTGGGATGAACCACTGATGATGACGCTGTTGCGTCGAAAACCGGTTCAGGTATAAATAAAACAGTGGGAAGACAACGTCTTTTATTTCTATTAAACACAAGTTAGTTATTATGACTCATGCCTGGGCTTCACCTACTACCAGAGCATCGCTTAATGTCCCATCCGAAAGACGGCATGTTCAATGTTTTTTCACCTTCCAGATAAAAGCCTAAAGGCCTCGGCCGAGTTCCGAACCCGCGATTGTGAAACACTAGTATTAATTAAGTCATGGTTGATGACGAAAGCTATATCGAAAGTTGAGAATGCTTTATATATTTTTTAAATATATTTGTGAAATAGACAATATTTTTAAAAACATACCTTTTTTCCTTATTTTCATTTTATATACGTTGAACCTGCCCTCCAGGGTACATTCACAAAAATCCCATCCATTTAAAAAACGAAGTCCGCTATCTAGGTCTCATACTCGACAAAAGACTAACTTGGAATCCTCACACGAGACTGAAAAGACAAGAAATGAACAGACGTTATAAACTTTTACTAAGACTACTAGACAAAAGACTTTGAAAACAAAACGACTTATATACAAAGCAGTACACAAACCTATGTGGACTTACGGACTTGAACTCTGGGATTCTGCCAAGGCTTCCAATCTCCAGCGCATCCAATCATTTCAATCAAAAATCCTTCGTACAATAGCCAATGTTCCTTACTACGTCTCCAACAAAACTCTTTACACTGACCTTAACGTACCTTTTGTCACCGAAGTCGCCAAATCCAAGTATAAAAAATTATTTTCTCTTTTTAGTTCCCACAATTATCCTCTAGTCCGTGCCCTCCATTCTGCCACACTTCCACAACGACTTCTTAAGCGCCAATGGCCTAGAGACCTCCTTAGCAGCAGCAGGGACAGCGACAGTGATTAGTTACAAATGAGAGGAAATCAGTGACTAGGGAGTGTCACCACTGGGTGATTTCTCCCCTCTTAACATTTTGACATTGCCATTATCTCTGTATTAGCAGATTTGCTTGTTGTATATATTTTTATACAGTTGTAAATATCTCTTTGTAAATAAAAAAATATATATATGTTGAATAGGGTTATAATTTGATGTAGTATAAAATAACATTGAATAATCGTTTTGCAAAGAATTTTAAAACTAGAAAAAAAATTTCTAAAAAATATATATTATAGTCATTCCTTGCCTCTCAACACAACAACGTTTCAAAATGGGATAAAAAATGCCACAGGAGAAAAAAATAGTTTGAAGTATCCAAATAGCCTAACAACAGCCGACGTAATGAATGTATAGACACGAAATGTTATATGTTGATCCAAAATCCGGAGGGTACACATTTTGGACCCAGTGAAAACGTTTCATGTATTCAAGATGTTTTTTCTGTAATTTATATGGAAATTATTCTATCACAAGCGAGTATGTTTAACTTAAGTTAATTGTCTTTCCATTGACAAATTTGCAAGTTGTGTGTTAAGTGTAATTCTTGCAACCTAGTCTATACAGGACAAACTGGGAGACAATTCAAACATAGACTCAAAGAACATATATCAGAAATAGATACTAACTTAGACACAACACACAACATATCAAAATCAACATTCGCCCAACACATCAATCAACACAAACATACATTTGATACAAACACAGGAATAAAATACCTTCATTTCTGTGAAAAAAAACCCATTACTCAACTCATTAGAACAATTAGAAACAAACATAACTTTAAAAGAAGGAAATTGTATGAACGACCAAACCAATCTAAAATATTCTCCCTTGCTGTCACCAATAATATAACCCTCCAGTCGATGTGCACATGTGAGTTTAAAAATACATAGCATTTACCTCTTACCAATAGATACATATAATTTACAATATAATAATTTTAATAAGTTTGTAATTAGAACCAATTATTTTGATTTTTTACTATGTTATATTATTCGCCAGTTCATTGTTAATGCATAGGAAACATTATATAGTCTACAATATTACCTAGATCTTAGAAGGGGTACATACATTTGAAAAATTGTGACCGCATTGTCATAAAATATCTCACAGCTTGACAGTTTAGCTTAGATAGGAATGTCTGACGTCTGGGGAACTCCGAGGGATTCCAACAAGTGGCTGACATTCTGTAATATTAACTTAGTCTTATCTCTTATACTTTTGGCTGGGGATGGTAGAAATACCGAAAGTACTCCCATGTAAATATATATATATATATTATGTGAAATTAGACAATACCACAAAAAAACTAGTTTTATTTCATCCAAGTTCAACGAAAAAGCACTCTGTTGATAGGCTACATGACCTTGTAGTTAATGCCCGGGCATGAGTTTCAACGAACCGGGAGGACAAGAGGAACTTTCAGAGAGAGAGAGAGCCGAACCTTAGTTCATTACAAATAATTCTAGCTGGGGAAGTACATATCCTGTGATTCGCCGTTTTTTTCTTCTTTGGACAGACACTTGATGTGTGTTTATTTCTCCTTCTTTTAAAGGTGTATTCACAAAATTTGTCCCAGACTAAAACATAATAATTAAAATATGTGGGCGATATATATGAAATATAGGGGGGGGTGGCTGGAGGGGGGGATATGATGGGGGCGTGTCCAGTCGATATAGTCACGTGATCAACAAAACACAATCAATGTAGCAATTGCTCGTACCACTTCCCTCCTAGCACTCCAGAACTTATTCATTTCGTATTCGTATCGCGTATTTTCAGACACATCCGAAAAATCCGCACTCAACCAGGTAAGAAACATATTTCTACTCATTTGCTCATATTCTGTCATAAAAAAAATCAAAATCCAATAAGAATATTCATAAGTAGTAATTATGCCTTAAGAAACTTTATTGAATACAGCATATCCTTTGAGCGTATATCCAATAGTAATTTGTTGTATAGAATTACGTATTTGAACATATGTGGATGATCTTCAAAAATGAAAAGAATTTTTATATTAGTCAATTTTGAGCATTTGGACCCAGTGAGGAATGTGAGAATGTATAAGGTCTTTCCTCTTCGACCATCCACAGCGTAAAGAACGCTCGAGATGTAAGCTTGAAGATGGCGCAGGCGTAGAAGCCTGTTACATTAAGTCAGTAAGTGCCCTTTGGAATACCATAATAAGACATGCTGGCCAGGACCTTGTTTTGTGGTTTCTGGGTCGCCCTACTAAAAAAATTAATTCATTTTGGAAGAAACCTATAAAACAAAGTGTTATAAGAACTATTAAATTAAGCTATGAATTCCAAAACTATATTTTAAATTCCTCAGATTATTATCCCTCATAAATTTTATGTTTTTCGACTCGCTTAAATCGAGGTCGAAAATAAAATTATGTCAATGTATCTATGGTGTATGGATATTGTAACTCCTGATACAATGAATGTACAAAATTGTATTTTTGTATTAAGGTTCAGAAGTCCATGTAATTCTTTGGTTTGATCTTCCCTCAACTGTTATGCTGCACAACTTTAAATCACAAAAAAAATTGAGAATGGATCTTATTGTAAAATGTCAGTCCATCGCCAAACTTTTCAACTAATCCTTATCGAAATTGATATACCGCTTATATAAAGGACATGAGATATCAATATTTCAGATGGACCTAATGTCCAAATGTCAGTCAATCTTTTAGTTTTCCAATATTTGATTTGCATCCCAGGTAAAGGACATGGAATATCAATATTAAAGATGGACTAATGTCAATCAATCTCTTAATTTTACAATATTTGATTTGCAGCCCAGGTGAATAACATACTATCTCAATCTTGAAGATGGACCTTATTGGCAGAATGTCAGTCAATCTCTTAGCTTCCCAATATTTAATTGCAGCCCAGATAAAGGAAATGGGATATCAATATTAAAGATGGACTAATGTCAGTCAATCTCTTAGTTTTCCAATATTGGATAAGCAGCCCAGGTAAAGGACGTGGGATATCAATATTAAAGATGGACTAATGTCAGTCAATCTCTTAGTTTTCCAATATTTGATAAGCAGCCCAGGTAAAGGACGTGGGATATCAATATTAAAGATGGACTAATGTCAGTCAATCTCTTAGTTTTCCAATATTTGATTTGCAGCCCACGTAAATGTCATACCATATCAATCTTGAAGATGGTATACTTAATATTAAAAGTCTATTTACATCTCTTTAATTTTTCAGATTTGGTACGCAGACCATGCAAAAGAAGGGACACATCAGATTTGAACATGGAGGTTATTGGTAAGTACATAACGTTTCAACGGATCCATACCAAATTTTCTAAATAGCTTGTTTTAATTAATTATGATTTTCATGTAAAAAAAATGTGACAATTATTTTTCAAATGGCAATCGTCAATAACTTATTCATATTTATTTTTTTAATTTTACCACACTTGGAGCAACAAATGAAATTGAAAATGTACATTATGTAAAATTTGAAAGCAGGAGAACAATATGATTTAAATGAAATGTTATAATTTTATAATTTGTTTATTCAAAACTCACAATGATAGTAGGACATTTTTGGCAATCTAGATTCTCAATTTATAATGGCAATGTCAAAATGACTAGGACTGAGTTACTCTCATTTGTCTCTGCTGCTGCTAAGAAGGACATTGACGCTTAGCCGTCGTTGGAAAAGTGTGGCAGAATGGAGGATTAAAAGATTATTGTGGGAACTAAGAGAGGAAAATAATTTTTTGTACTTGGATTTGGCGACTTCGGTGACAAAAGGTACGTTAAGGTCAGTGTGAAGAGTTTTGTTGGAGACGTAGTAAGGAGCATTGGCTATTGTACGAAGGATTTTGGATTAAAAGGATTGAATGCGCTGGAGACTGGGAGCCGAACCCGAGAGTTCAAGTCCTTAGGTCCATATAGGTTTGAGTAATGCGTCGTATACAATCCGAAGGACGGTGTGCTCCAGGTGGTTTCATTTTCCAGACGTTTACACTTACATTAAACTTTTTAGTGGAATTACGGTTTCTTTTTAATGAACAAACTTATAGATATGAATCTACTTATTATGAAATAACAACAAAAGTCAAAGAGTTATTATGAAATGTCAACAAAAGTCATTCACATAAACACATTCGGGTAGACAAATTACTATAGAACAAATAATTGAAATGATTTCAATAAAAACCTAAATTGTTGGCAACCTGTATAAGTTGTTATCCGTTACTGAAGTAAGCCTTCATATCTTTAATAACGGGGAGATACAATCCTTCCAAAGAAAACTTTCATTCCGCCACTTTTTGACGAACAACAACAAACAGACAACAAACTTTTTTTCCCAAAGTTAATTTAGATCTTTTGTCTAGTAGTTTCAGTAACAGTTAAAAACGTCTATTCATTTCTTGTCTTTTCAGTCTTGTCTGAGGGTTCCAAGTTAATCGTTTGTCGAGTATGAGTCTAGATAGCGGACTTCGTGTTTTAAAGATTCACCTTCACTCTCCACTTTTTGTACCAGAACTGAAGGGATATCAGGTTAAAGAAATATAAATAAAAAACAATTATTATTAAATTATAGAATAATATCTATTGTATTTATTAATATTATTAATTATACATTCATTTATCTTCCAATTTTTTTTATAATAATTATTATTGTTCTTTTTATGTGTTTATTTTCTAAGACTTAATATATGTTGGTGTATATCAATTATAAGCTATTTTAATCCAATTACCATGCTATGGTTTAACATAAATAAATAATATTATCATTATTAGATATAGTCTTTTGTATTTAATTGTCGATGGGAACAATTGTCGCTCAAGAAGTTATTTAATTAATGTATTCAATTGCTCTGAGATGAAATATGAATTAATAAATAGTAAAAAATGGTTGATAAACAACACAATAGGTCTTAGAGCCTCCCAAATTTATTTATATTTTTTATATCGGTTGATGTTTCACCCATTCGGGCATTGTTCTATTAAGACAGGACTTCCCGAAGCCTCATGGATTTCCCTAGGGGACAGGATGTCAGAGTTTCTGAACTCAAGGTCATGTGTTCGAAGCCCGGGCGAGACCCTTAGTTTATTTTTTCTGGGAGGTAAAATAAACTTAAGCAAGCCGTCCTTCAATGGGACGCTAAGCGATGGGGACGAGCCTGCACGATGTCAGGTAATCACTAACGACCCCTGCTCTAGGTGAATAAAAATTTAGGGTAGGCAAAATTTAGGGCTCCCACAGTACAGTCGGACTCATGTCCACCAGAGTGACGAAAGAGTGCTCTGGTAGTAGGCGATATGACCTCGTAATTAAAACCCGGGCATGAGTCATAATAACTAACTAACCTATAACTCAATACATTTTTGTTAATAGTACTGTTATCATGGATTATAAATTATAAACTGTTGAAATAGAGAATGGTTACCAGGTGAATACAAAGAAAGCCAAGAAACGATATTTTATTCAGAAAATATGTGTGATGTAGCCATAGCAGGACGTTCTTATATCAATCACGTTTTTACAGATCACACACATTCTCATATGGAAGTAAGTGAGTTGTTATCTCATATAAGTGAGTTGGCGTCTGCGGTTTTCTTTGTTTCATTGTACAGGATAATTCTGGAAGGGGGAGAGAGAAAGTGATCTGTAAAAGTGTGATTGGTATAAAGACCAATAATAAAAATATGGTTTATAATTCATTGATATGCGATACAATTTAAACATTACTTTTAAATATTACTATGGAAATGTATTACGCGTAAATCAATCAAATGTGTAAAAAATGGGTTTGAAAACATTTTCAGAAATTTTGTATATAAACAGTGCCTTTTAAACTGCTTTACAACGTTTCTTCATAGAGAATTTTGATAAGGTCACAAATATACATTAAATGGTATCTCGTGAAATGTAATTAGCCGCCTAAGACAATTGGTCTAAATTTTCTTACAGACATCATCGCGAAAATTGTCAAAACGTACTCAGCGGCATTTGAAACGTGAAATTCTGTTGAAAACTCGTTCTCGGATTTTTCAACGATTAAAATACTTTCTTACAATAAGGTATAAGAAAGTAAAAAAAATATTCGTTAGACAGACAGGCATTGGTAGTGTTACTATAATCAAATTTTTGAGTTTTATTTTGGTCTCAAACAAGGATGTTTTTCCTCTTTTCAATGTATTTAAAATATAATATATATTTTTTATTTAATATTTTGATGACACTTTTTTAACATGTGACACTTTTTATGTTTCAGCCTAAAATCTGATGTACATCTTCAGCGCTCACAATGAAGTAATTAATTCAGAAGTTGCAAATATACAAAAGAGGTGTATAAGTGATTGTATTATTACTTTCTCTGCTATACAAAGTATGTAATATGTCAGAAATTCTATGTTGAGTTTTCACCGAAATTTTATGTTTTTTTGGCCACCTGATTCCATAGAGAAAAATGTCTACCTGATAACTACCAGTAGAATGAATATATCTTTTATCCAGAACTCCATAAAGGCTATGCCTACCATTCTCAGCGGAATCGGCCATAGGGGAGAATGGCGGGGGGACTTACTATAAAAACCCTAATACAGTAAACCTCTATAAGTCGAACATCAAGGGAGACGCCAAAAAATTCGAGTTATAGAGTTTTCGACTTATGGAGGATTTCGACAGGCGGATTTTGATTCGAATTGTAGAGGTTAAGATTCATTTTAACTAATTTTGAGTTAGAGAGGTGAAATAAATGAAAATTCAAGTTACAGAGGTAACAAACATATTTATATTTATTATAAATCAACATTATATCAAAACATCCTTAAAATAAAAAATACATAGAATATTTAGGTATTAAAAAAAGGCAGTAATTTTTTTTTGCTTTAGATAATTGGTAATCCTATTTATTGTATACTCGTAAATTGTTTTCTAAGAAACAATGGTGTACATGTCGGCAAATTAAACTTAAATTCGGTAACTTATTTTTCTTCGAGCTATAGAGGTAATAAGTTTCAAATAATCGAGTTGTAAAGGTTGTAAAATAAAACACTGCTATATTCGAGATACAGCGGTCCAATATATTTTTTCGAGTTATAGAGGGAAAATATGTACCAAAATGGCTTGTAGGGACTCACTGATTATTTCGACTAATAGAGGGTTGAGATTTCGAGTAATGGAGGTTTTGGGGCTTGAAGGGAAAGGAACAAAACTTTTTTTTCGAGTTTTGGAGGTTTTCGACTCATCGAGGTTCGACTTAAAGAGGTTCTACTGTAATTGTTGAAGTAATGATTGTATCGACACGAAATGTGACATATAAACCCAGAACCCCATAAAGGCCATAACTAATAATTTTTGGGGAGAGCAAAAATTTAATTGATTAATTCGCCTTTACTAAAAAATTGTCGGTGAATCACCGGCGGTGTACTTCCCCACAGTAAATTAATGAACTAAGTTTTCCCTCTCCCTCTGAACCAAATTTACCGATTTAGGGTACATACTAAATTTCATATCGATGTATTCATTATATGAGTTATTATGGTTTTTGAGTTAGGCCTCTTCTGATCCTCCACTTCCTTTTGACCGATTTGACTTCAAATAAGTATTGTCCTTATTGTGTTTTGGATTCACATATAAAATATTGAAAGAGCGCTCTGGTAGTAGGCGATATGACCTCGTAGTTAAAGCCCGGGCATGAGTCATAAAACCTAACCTAACCTAAAATATTGTGTCGATACATTTATTATTTCGGTACTTATCAGGGTATTTGTGTTGAGCCCCCTCTCTTTGGCCGATTCGGCTGAAAATTTTTGTACTGAGTTTTGACTTACAATTAGTTTTAATATATAGGTCGACTCAAAAATTACGTTCTATAAAAGCAAGATTCTGATTGATAGAAAAAATGTTAACGTAAAAAACGTATACTTTCAGAAATACATCTTTTAGCCAAGGGGTTCGCCCTGATATTTACCATAATAATAATAAAAATACAAGAAAATATATTTATCACACCATCACTTCTCCCATTTATTATTTGCTTAAAAAAAATCAATTATAGACGTTTCCCATCATATCTATAATTTATAAATATATATATATATATCCAAATTATAGATACTCATGATGGGAAACGTCAGTAATTGATTTTTTTTTTAAAGTAAAAAATAAATGGGAGAAGTAATGCTGTGATAAATATATTATATAATTATTTGTTCATTTTGATGACTGTTTCATTTTGTTGTATTTTATTATTATTATGGTAAATATCAGGCCGAACCCCTTACCTAAAAGATGTATTTCTGAAGGGCCAATAAAAAAATTGAATTGAAATAATAATTGTACCTAGTAGTAGTATTTGGGTTTTTTGTTTGGCACGCAACAGCCAGGGTCATAGCGCCAATCTAGCTTATTTTACAGTACCTATCACTATATATATTTTTTATTTTATTTATTTTTTTAAAGAAAATAATAATAAAAAACAAGAAAAATAGGTGGTCATATGCAGACATATAATAATATGTATTTTCGTTGGACCATAACATGGTAATAGGATACGTCAAAAAAATGTATACATTAAGATACCTAGCTTATAAATGACATACTAACAGCTATTACTATTAGGTTTGAATACACATGTGAATAGCAATAATAATGATAGTAAAAAGTTAATGGGTTCTCCAAGTTGAGCCCTCCCCCCTCCCCCTCCGCTGCTCCTCTCTTCTTCGGTCGATTTTGCTGAAAATTAATAGGTGTGGTCCTTATGGGAGTTTGAATTTACATATAAAATTTGGTACCAATACAATCATTAGAACGTAAGTTATTATAATTTGGGTGTTAAGCCTCTCCTTTTTTTCTTTGACCGGTTTGGCTGAAAATCAATAAGCGTCATCCTTATGAGGTTCGGCATACAAATACAATTTTGTATCCATACATTCTTTCTATTGGCAGTTATCGTGTTCACATACACACACACAGAATTTCGGTGAAAGCTCATCTTCAAACTATCAAACTAAGACAAGTTTGCTGATGGTGAACCGTTCTTATAGGCACATCATGTAGAGAAGGAAAGTGCGATATTTCTTCTAGGGAGCCCCAAATATACTTATTTTTTACAAGTTTGTTCACGTTGAAATCATTCGGGGATTTTCAAAATGTGCACCATTCCTAGTAATTTATATTTATACAGTTTTCACCTATGAAGTATAAATATAACAATTATTGGATTTTTGAACATGAAGTTGTTTTCTACAACTAGATACATTTTGCATTTATTTATTTCCTTTTTATGTGCATTTATGTAATATATGTATTAGTTCTAACTTCTGTTGTAGTCAGTGACGGATTCAGCTTCTGCGGGGTCCTAGGTGATTGCAAATGTGGGACCCCCCTATTTTTACCCCCCCCCCCCCCCCCCATAAAAAACGAAAACTTTTCAGCAATTTTTTTTATGAATTTATTGATACAGTTATAATTCTTAAGAATAATATTTTCAATTCGCTGTAAAATTGACTTCATACACACTTTCTCCTGCATTTCGACTCGCTGAATTTATCGATCACATCATCGAAATCAATTTTTCTCAAAATGTCAAAAAATCATGCTTAATAGGGAGCCCCTCATACCTTTTATTGGGAAAAATAACTCGGGTCAAATTCCTTGTCAAATTTGACCTGAATTATTTTTCCCAAAAGCGTGTAAAATCATTTTAAAAGTGACAAGTTTTTTTTTTTTTTTAGACATTGGTGCCTTCAGCATCGGGGGCCCTAGGCACCTGCCTAGGTTTGCCTATTGGTTAATCCACCACTGGTTGTAGCAAATATATAAAATCTTTTTATTATATTTATTTAGCTAATTAAGTTTATATTTATTTCTTATTCCATCACTTGATCTAAGATATTTCTAGTTGAAGCAACAACATTTTTCATACTCACTTGGCTTCATTTTTTTTTTTTAACTTAATTTTCCGTCTCATTAGCACTTAAAACATTGTTTTCTTTTAGTTTGTTTTGATTAAGTTCGTAAGTAAATTTCACCATTTAGGGTCAACACATTTATTTGTTATGTACAAAAATAGTTGGAATATGAGAGTTACGTAGATTTTTCATTAGTTTCAAAATTTGGCTATTCATATGTATTTAAGATATATATTTGAATATCTCTATAGTATCATCACATAAAATTTAAGCGTTTATTAACACTTAGTTAATCAAATCGTAAAACAACCTTGTAAGAAATAAACATATCTGGGAGACTGTAAGGCCATGATAGGATGTTTTTTTGATTATAAACACTATTTTAATTTTTTTTTTTTCTATGTTTAAATTAAGTTAAAATGGTGAAGTATACTTCTAAAAATTCTTTACTAGAATCAGGTTCTATATTTACTTTTTTAATAAATAGAAAAATATAATTAAAATGCATGATTCACATTCATTCCATGTTCTCTACTGTATGATATTTACACTTCCAGACCTTGGTACACTGAGGCTCAATATTGCATATATTTTTTTTGCCCATTTTTTAAAACTTATTATGGTAAACTAAATTCAAAAAATGTATTTTAAAATGAAATTAGAAGAATGGTGGGCAGAATGCAGGGTTGGCCAGCTTCAGTGTAGGCTTCTAGTTCCACATTCTGCCTGCAGAGTGCAGAAGAAACCACGTTGTCCTCCCTACCATGAGGGATAGTTTGAAATTTCACCGCTAGAGGTAGCTGAAGTTAACTAAAAGTTTCGCCTGTAAGTTTTTTCTTTCCACATCTATGCGAAGTGTAGGGGATGTTATGTAATGCATCTGCTTCCAAAAATTCTTATCTGCGTGTGTTTCCACGATAACTACCGATAGAAAGAATGTATCAACATAAAATTTCGTGTGGATTCAGAAGCCCCCTATATAAGTGAACGGTAAATTGGTTTTGGAAGGTCAGCGGAAAAGTAATTGATTAATTCGTGCTGGTGAAGTACATTGCCGGTGATTCACCGACATTTTGTTTCTGGAGTGGTCTCGTTTTGCTCAGCTCTCATTATATAATTTGTTTTTATGACTCATACCCGGGCTTTAATGGCATCGCACAGGCTTGAAAACATCGCTTCACTCCCCATCCGAAGGACGATGTTCTCAAGTT
Source organism: Aradus depressus (assembly GCA_963662175.1). Classification (NCBI taxonomy): domain Eukaryota; kingdom Metazoa; phylum Arthropoda; class Insecta; order Hemiptera; family Aradidae; genus Aradus; species Aradus depressus. The sequence continues at coordinate 35,706,990 of OY759218.1, forward strand.
TTTCTTACCTCTCAGATAAAAAACATAACGTCCTCGACCGGGTTCCGAACTATAAAACTAATGGCAATCTTAGGTGTCAAAATAATTATTTAAAAATATAAACAAATTTAGAGGGCGCCGGTAACTCAGGGGTATGCGTGCTTACTGAGCTGATGATCGCGGATTTCGAGACCCGGCCGAGGGTAGGCAAAATTTAGGACTCCCCGCTCTCATAGTAGGCGATATGATCTAGTAGTTAAAGGCCGGGCATAACTAACTAAATAATTTTTTTTTTAACTTTATTCATGAAAACTGAAACGATTGCTCTGTTATGAACCAAGTGATTAATAGGTCATTATTTATAATGCTCAGAAAGTTTGAAAATGCCCAAAATGAGCAGACAATATGATAATAAATATTGAAGATGTTAAATTAACCGGGCATTATGAATGATGTTCTTCATCTATTGGACAGAGTAATAAAAATATGTGTTTTATTAAATTTTTTTATAGTCATATATATAAGGCACGAATAGTAATAGTTAAGGACAACAAATAATCACATTGTCTTTTTTAAATGGAAAAATCAGTTTTTCTTTTTCTCCAATAGTCATGACATCGAAACTTCGCAAACTCTGATAATCTTTTGGTTTCTTATTCGAAATTTTATACTTAGAAGATTTCACATTTTGAATGATCTCTGAGTAACTTGAGTTCCTCAAAAACTGAGTATTCTGACCATTTAGTGATTTATTTAATCGTTCATCGAATCGACGATGCACGTCAATTAATTTTGATTTATCCATGCTAAAACAAGAAATTATAACTGTATCATTTTTTATTTCGATAATAAATTTTAAACCTAAATGCGGGCTCTGATTGCTCAGCGCGTGTCACATGTTCCTGCTAAAAGTACCTTAATTATCAAATTGCGCAGCTATCTCATAGCAATATTCATAATGACCAGACACTGAGATAAATAATAAAATTTAAATACTTATTAATTAGATTGCTCGATTCGATTTGTCATTATTCAAACTGCCGAAGCATTATAAATAATGCCCTCATTAATCACTTGCTCCATAACAGCTTCACTACTTGTGTGTCCTCGGCCTTAGGGCAGCGTCTGCCACCTTGTGGACAAAAGTGGAACTATCATTTAATTGGCTTAAAATAAAACAAATTTCTTTTTTTCTATATATTGTCTATTTCACAGTTGGGACTGTTCTGAAATATTTTTTCACTTTTTAAAATAAATTAAAGATAAAATAAAGTAAACATTTTTTTTTAAATATTGTCCATTCCACTGTTTCTTAACTTATACTTTTTGGGGCGCCGGTGGGTGAGAGGTAGCATGCTTGCCTACTAAGCTCAATATCGCGAGTACCTGGAAAAGGCTCTTAGGCTTTTTATCTCCGAAATGAAAAAAACCTTGAGGACACCGTCCTTCAGATGGGACGTTGAGAGATGGTCCTGATTTCGATAAAGAACCCCTACCCTGGGTGAATAAACCTCCTACCAAAGAGCTCTTTCGTCACTCTGGTGGACATGAACCCGACTCTGCTATGTAAGTCCTAAATTTTTTCTACCCTAAATTTTTATTCACTTAGAGCAGGGGTCTTTAACGAGTACCTGACATAATAAAGGCTCTGAACCATCGCTTAACGTCCCATCCAAAGAACAAACAATAGTATAAGGGCCTCGGCCGGGTTTCGAACCCGCAATCTTGAGCTTATTAAGCAAGCACACTACCTCTGAGGTACCGGGGCTCTCCTATATATATATAGTAGATTCGCTCTCCCACAGTAGAGTCGGTGCATGTTGATATGCGCAAACTAACATATTCTTTTATTACTTCGCCGAGGTAGATTTTGGCATTATATACAATGCCTAGCAAATGTTTGAAATTCTTTTAATTTCATACATTGCCGTTAGATTTTCTATAAAAACCCTACTAGGTATTCTATACAATGATGGCTTTATTACAATGCAGTTCTTATATAACATTTTTGTGTAATGCAAATAAAAAGAACAAACTCCTCCTTAATCCTCACGAGACCCAAGCGATTATATTAGGCAACAAAAAACTTCTCAATAACTTAACTGACTCTTTTTTTTTTTTCTCTTTGTCATTTTCTATTTTTATTATATTTCCTAAATTATTCGATCATAATCAATATTATTCCTTTTTGGTTCATTTTACACATTTATATATTTTTATTATGCATTAATTTATTTTTTATTTTTATCTTTTTTTTTATTTTGACTATTTTTCTTTTTCTTCTCTCTCCTCACACTTTTCTATCCAGCCACTACTTTCTAAAATTAATTTTATTTCAAACCTTGGCTGGGCATCCTTCCTTCTCTTCTATAATCAACCATCATATTATTATGCTCGGTCGATTTTTATTATCAATTTAATTTTTTTTCTTAGTTACATAGATTTTATTTTTTTTCATGTTTACTTATTCTCTTTTATTTATATAGATACTTTTATTTATTTTATTTTTTTCATCATAATGAAGTTGTTAATTTTATGTATTTTCCTGTTAATCTTTTGTTAATTCATTTTTTTTTATTATATAGTTTTTCTCCAATGTAGCACTAATTTTTATTTACCTATCTTTTTATTTCTTTGTACTGATACTATATTTTATTGTTCTCTGTTCTTTACTCTGGATGTATTTATTCTTAGGGGACCTCGGTCCCAGAATAATAACATTTATTTTCATTTCAATAATTTAAAAAAAAAAAATTGTTTAATATATTTTGTAATTGAACTTGAACTGACTTGACATAATGGTTCATCTTGAGAACATTTCCAAACCATTCACTTATTTACTGAATTTTATTAATATCATTTATACTTACAGGAATGCAATTATTGGAAATACCGCAGAAACTGATCTATCTGAACAGTATATGGTAAAGCTCAGACATTCTAGTCAGAATTGTCTGCACATTCTGGTTTCTGTCAATATCTGAAGATAAGGTCTTTTAAAACATACACTTTTATTATTTTCTGTATATATTGTGGTGAATGACGTGACTCCAGAAGCAAATTTCGGGACCCCTTCCCTAATTATACGAATTTTTTTTAAAGACTCGAAACAAATGGTAACCCACGAATAGAAAAAATACATTTATTACCCATTAAAGGGACAGGAATTAAAGAAAATAATAAATCCTATCATTTTCTTTGTTATAACCCATAAAACCAAATATTTCTTCTCTAGTTTTGAAATGGGAGAATTTGACCAACGTTTCGGAAACTATTTATTTCCTTTTTCAGGTCCTAACAGAATATAACAAAGAAATTAGATAGACAATAAGTACAACAAAAATATACATAACTAAAAAAAATTCAGTACTCATTTAAATTAAAATTTGTTTATCTATTATATACGTTTTATCACACTTTTTTAAAAATATAATCCAAAACCCTTTCAAATAATAAAAAAATATACATGTTTGACCTTGAAATATCTATTACTATTATTGACTACATCCCCAATTTAGTATTATCTGTTTATTTTATTATGAAGAAATGGGAAACAGATAACCGGATTAAATGGATAACAGATTCACGAAATTTTCATAGCGATACAAGATTTGACTATTACAATAAAATAACATTTTCAATAAAACAAAAATGACCGGAAAAAAAAAAAAAAAAAATATACGTTTTATTGTTATTGTATTGTTCATAATGAATAATCATCTAATTTGTTTGTTTATATTCTGGCAGGCTCTCAAGAAGGAATTAAATAGTTTTTAAAAAGTTGGCGAAATTCTGAGTTTTTATTTCTTTACACAATTCTCGACTTCTCTCAACATTCGTAAAGATTCTGTCTATCATATCAAAAACAAATACCTTCATCGATTTTATTTTCGCAAATTTATCAATAATAGTCCAACAGCTGTATATCTTCATTTTTGTTTTGTTTTACTATTTCATAAATAATTTTAAATTCATTTTAGTCGGGAAAATACATTTTTATTGCTCACATTATAAATTGGCGTGGTTAAAAGAATTATTAAACAGTTTCTAGGTTAGGACATTATACATGTCAACAGGGTTTTAGAGGTTCACAAAGAGATTTTTCAAATTCAAGATTATAATTACATTTTCCGTATGATTTCAGGGGCCGCAAAATGCTGAGAACACAGACGCAGGGTTCTTGCGCTTGTGCGCTAGTTATATGTATATAGTTATATATTAATTTCTTCGTCAGCATCCCTTACCTTTTACTAGTTTCCAAATCTTCTCTGAGCAATTATTAAAATTATTAGTTGGTAGAAAAAAAATATATTAAGAAAAAAAATTAAAATTTTAATGGGGAAAAATGCATGAAAATAGTAACAACTATAAATAATAAATCACTTTGTTTTTCTTATTAAACAAGAATTTTAAGTGATACTTAAAATTTTTGCAGAGATATTGTGAAACTCTTAATAAAAAATATTAATAAAAAGTTATGTTTTTTAAAAGTATTGTATATTTCACAAGATATATAAAATATAAAGGTGTACTTTCGGTATTTTTACCATCTTCAGCCACAACTCAACAAATACTGTATTTGTTAAATTGTGGCTGAAGATGATAGCAATACCGAAAGTACTCTCATATATTTTGTGAAGCATACAATATATCTTTAAAAACATGAGTTTTTCATTATATTTTTAAAAAATTTTTAAATTATATACACATTTTTCATATATAGGAGCTCCTTGGGAATACACACCGTCATGTTTGAATTTCCTGAAAGAAGTGTGCAAAATCTATTTCCAATATACTATTCTAAAATATAGTATTTCAAAGAACAGACAATTGTTTAAATATAAATACACAGTATTTTATTTTTAAATCCATAATATTTCTAATACAGGGTACATTCATTATTTTGTAATAATAAATACATTTTTTTAAAATAATAAAATACAAAATACTTATTGGAATTCGACTAAAGCAGGAACGTAGCCAGAATTTGTTTTTCTTTCTTGGGGGTCTTTCCACAAGCACTCAACCTTGCGGAACCTAGGGATGAGAGTTAAATATAAATCTCAGTATATAATAATAAAGAGTCTATTTATGTACATTTCCATATGGCATATGTATTTGCATTTAGTATTATGGATGTAATTATATTTTTTGTTAAATAAATACATTTGCCATTAGTGGGAGCAAGAGGGAGCTCAGCAGCCGGCGTCCGAATTTTCAGGGCGGCAGCCAAATCTAGAAATAAATAAATAAATTTTCAGGGCGGCAGCCAAATCTAGAAATAAATAAATAAATTTTCAGGGCGGCAGCCAAATCTAGAAATAAATAATTGAAAAAATTAGTAGCTAAATAAAATATGTGATGCGGCCATAACAGGACTTTCTTATACTAACCTCGGTTTACAAATCGCTCTCTCTTCTCTTACCTCTTCTCAAAATCATTTCATACTGACATTATTACACCAGTATAAAATGATTTTGAGAAGAAGGAGGAGGAGAGAGTAATCAGAAAAAATATATTATACAATTTACTTCATAGTTTGTTGCTATGCCAAACTATTTTAACATAACTTTGAAATATTTCCTATGGGAATTCTTTAGGGTACTTTAACTTTAATTTTATTAATTCTATCTCACATCCAAGGACACTACGCGATTGAAAATTTAATAAGAAACATTTTTGATGAGAAACAAGTTTTCGATAGGACTAATCCTTTTTGCGTAAATCAAGCAAACATTTTTAAAAATGGGTTTGTAATGTGATAATGTGAATTATTAATCTTAAATAAATGATAAATATATAAATGAAATAATGAACAAAATAATAATAATTAAATAAACAATAAATTAAGACATTTCCTGTAGAAATTTTATAACTGGTCTTCTATTTAATTTTGATTTCTACAGTAATTTCCGAAAAGGGCCCAAAAAGATATCAAAAGTTCAAGACGTGCAAATTTTAAGAAAGTGCAGGTATATTTTAAAAACATTTCAATTAACAAACTTTTGTTTTGGATTTCTAAAGAGATGCCATTTTTAATTTTTTTTCAATAATATTAAATCTATTCCAAAGGTTTTCAAATTATCTTACTGGGCCAACAGGGAAAATGAATAGCATAGAATTTAATAATTTATAGGTTAGGTTAGGTTTTATAACTCATGCCCGGGCTTTAACTACGAGGTCATATCGCCAATACCAGAGCGCTCTTTCGTCAGTCTGGTGGACATGAGCCCGACACTACTATGGGAGTCCCAAATTTTGCCTACCCTAAATTTTTATTCACCTAGGGCAGGGGTCTTTAACGAGTACCTGACATCGTACAGGCTCGGGACCATCGCTTAACGTCCCATCCGAAGGTCGGCGTGCTTAAGTTTATTTTACCTCCCAGATAAAATAAACTAAGGGCCTCGGTCGGGTTTCGAACCCACGTTCTTGAGCTCAGAAGACAAGCATGTATACCACTGAGCTACCGGAGCCCTCAATAATTTATAGTATGCAGGGCCGCTACATGACTTTACCTGTATGACTGTATTTAGGCAAACTCGAAAGCCGGCTAGCATATAATAATAAAATCTATAAGAGGTCAGACTACATTTCACTTCCACAGCTATACGAAGTATAGGGGAAGTTATGTAATCGATCAGAAATTCGATGTTGAGTTTTTCACCGGAATTTCATGTCTTCAGACCCCCTGACTCCAAAAATGAAAAAAAAAAAAAGTTATCTGTGCTTATCTTTGAACAAGATTCCCGATAGAATTTTATACGTGTAACCAGAACCCTTATGGATGACATCACATGGATTACGGGGGAGGCTTAACACAAAACCTCCAATAACTACCATTGTATTGAATGTTTGAACAAAAAATCTAGTATGAGGATTCAGAAGTTCCGATGTAAGTCAACTAATGATTTCTAGCCATATAGTATTTCGTATGAAAAATAGAAACCCCATAAGGATGACACCAATTAACTTTTCGCGGAATCCGGGATCCGAGAGGGATCAAAGGGGGGACTGAACTCAGAAACCCAATAACTGCCGATGTATTGAATGTACCGACATTATATTTAGTATGATTCAGAAGCCCCTTTATATGGAAACTATTAATTTAAATAAATAATTTAAACTAATATAATAGGTTGGCACCGATTAATTTTGCGAGAAAACGGAATAAGGAAAAGGGGGAACAGAGGGAGGGGTCTGGACACAAAAACCCTAATAACAGCCGATGTAATCAATGTATGGACAAAAATTTAGTATGGTGTTTCAGAATCTCCTATGTACGAGGTGTGTTCAAAAAATAACGGGAATTTATGGTTTTTGAAAAGAATTTTATTTATTTGTCTAGATCAATGTTATCCCCTTCAAAATAGTCCCCATTAGATATTATACACTATGCCAGCGCTTCTTCCAATCAACAACACTTCTGGAACTCGATCTTTGGGATATCATTTAGCTCTCTCAGCGATGCGCTTTTAATTTCATCCATGCTTGTGAAACGACGGCCCTTTAAGGTTCACCTTATTGTTGGGAACAGAAAAAAGTCACACGGAGCCATGTCTGGCGAATACGAAGGCTGGGGCATCATTGTTTTTGGCCAAAAATTCACTAACAAGCAATGAAATGTGAACAGGTGCATTATCGTGGTGCAAAAGCCATGAATTGTTGTTTTTTTCGCCACAAATCCGGAGTTTTTTTCGGATCGCTTCACTCAAACGGCGTTGCACGTGTAGATAGTACTTCTTATTGATCGTTTGACCTTGTGGCAAGAACTCATGGTGCCGTTAAAATCGAAAAACACAGTGAGCATGACCTTCCAGGGCGCTAGTCATCTTCAACGTCTTCACGGCGTTTTTGGAAACGCTTATACCACTCGTAAACCCTAGTTTTACTCATAGCACTCACCAAAAGCAATATTTAACATTTCTAAAGCTTTCCTGCACTTTAGTTCATTCTTATAGCAAAATTTAATGGAAATTCTCTGACCCATTTTGTAAACAAATAAATAATCGCCGATCGTACCAAAACACATGTAACCTCTTTGACAGCTGACAGCGGAATAAACATCCGGTTTGGCTAACAATGTACAGATACTTTTCAGACATTTTTACCAACACAACAACGAAAAAATCGCGCAAATAGGACTAATACAACCCCCGAAATTACAACATTTCCGTTACTTTTTGAACACACCTCGTTAGTCAACTATTGACTTTTAGCCCAAACGGTCAATTGAATTAGAAAGAAGAGCGGAAACTTAATTGATTAATTCGTGGGGAAGTACCGTATAAAAGTATCTGTGAAATCATCACTTCTCGGTACATCAGTCATCTTCACATTATCCATTCGGGCCTGGTCATACAGCGGACATTCCAATAACTATATATCCTGGACTCTGTCCCCGCACGAACAGTTCGTGTTGAACACAGTTTGAAGTAATTTATTTTTTATTCATATCCAGTGTCTGCTTACACTTCCATTTTGGAATGTGTTCATCAATATGGCTGCTTTCCAAATCGTCATTTTCACTCAACTATCTAAAACAAAACCAATATAATTATTAAATATAAGGAATTATCAAGAAAAAGTCACAAAATTATCTTAAGATTATGCTTCAGTTTCATCATCCCAGTTGGATCACATGTAGGGTCACTATATATTTGGTCACTATGTGTTTAGTCACTACATATTTTATTTCAGAAGTAATCATTCTTTTTTTTCTTTTCACACATTTCTTTAAATTCCAAGCAGAATAATGTATAGGTGTGTGATATTCTGAATTTTGGATATATATCTGTAATTAAATGTATCTACGAGGGTGTATGACACATATTATATTTATTTATTTTATTTTTTAATTTCTCTCTCTCTCTCAGTGACCCTTTCTGTCATTTATATTTACTTTTGCTATTATTTTTTTACTTTATAATTCTAACACTGTTCCTCATTTATTTTATTATGATCTGTTTATCCTTATTTCTAACTGCTTTTGTTTCTTTAGTTGCTATACTCCCTTATTTGTTATCTTTTATTCAACTTGTTTGATACTGGTATCTCTTTTGTTTATCTCTTATGCTGTTATTCTTAGGGGACGTATGTCCCAGAATAAAAATTGTTTTTTCATTTCATTTCATTTCATTTCATTTAACCCTTGAAATGTTAAAATGAAAAAAACTCTTAAGGGACACCTCTCTATACAGATGATTTTGTCTTGGTCTTGGCCAAAAGCATAGTTAATCCATATATTTTAACCTAAGAGATTTGGTGCCTAGCGTTCCTAATCAAGTAACTGCTGGGGCAAACACCGTTTCACGGCAACTAGCTGGGGTGGCCACCCTTGCTCGGCAATTACTAGCTCAGGTGTTCACTGTTGCTCGGCTAATACTAGTTGTGGTCACCAGCGTTGCTAATCACTTACTAGCTCGGGTGTCCCCGTTGCAACCCACATACTTGCCGTGGAGCCTTGCGTTCCTAAGCACATACTAGCTGGCGTGTCCACCCTTGCTCGGCAAATACTAGCTCGGGTGTTAACTGTTGCTAGGCAAATAGTAGCTGTGGTCACCAGCGTTGTAAGCCTTACTAGATTGGGTGTCCTCCGTTCCAACCCACATACTAGCTGAGGTGCCAGCGTTCCTACGCACTTACTAGCTAGGTAACCACCGTTGCTAATCACTTATTAGCTGTGGTGCGTAGCGTTCATGTACTAGCAGGGGCGTCCACCGTTGGCGCACCTAGGGGGCAGAGAGTCACAGTCTTAGATAGTCTCAGGTAACCTGAGGATTGTATAAATATGAGATGTAACTTTTGAACTTTGTGTTGAAGATGGAGTAAACCGAAACTGTTACACCTACTATATGTAAATATTTTTGTGCCATTAGACAATATAAAAGTTAAATAAGTTCTTTGTTATTATTTATTATGTTATTTGATACAGTATTGCTATAAAACCTTATTTTCGAGGGTGAATGTTGTTTAGAGTGACCTCAAAGAGGATTTGGAAACCTCAATGTAATCAGCTTGTTGGACCTCAGTCCTCAGTTCTGGGCAAGTTGTGAAAACCGGAGTCGCTATCATCACTGACATGCTCCTCATCTGAAATGTTTAAACAAAATTATAACATTTACTATAAAAAAAAAATTTAGTTATTATAACAAAATTCTAGGTAAATACATTAAAACTTCTATTTTCTATAGTCTACTCCACCCATCAGGTTTAGTTGAACTAAGAAAGTTTGCTGAGTGCGAACCGTTCTTAAATATCATGGATGGAAGGAATTTAGAAAATCCCCGAGGCTGTACGTTAGGAGTTCGTTAGTTTTGAAATATAATAATAATAAACTGTCTTTATTTCTTTAAATAAAAATAAAAATACAATACAGTTAGAAAACATTAGGATAGGCCCCTGGTACATACCATAGGGGGAAGTTCAAAGGTTATAATTTATATTCTATAAATAAACAAAATATTTAAGTAGCATAATATATCAAAATAATCTTTACTTTCACATTTTAAAAATAAAATAATATTATTGGAATACTCGTTACTTATAATTTTATAATTTAGATCAGTTAGGAAATTTCTAAATGATCAGGCCTACAGTACTTCAGAACAACAAACCATTCAAATACGGCAACAATTCGCCTTATGTGGTTTTGAAACATTTACATCCTTTTTTTTACTTTTTGAAAATCTTGAAAATTCGAGTTTTTGGATTTTCGCACTATAACAGTGCTTTCAAGTATATCAAATGGTGATAATGTATATTGACTATGATGAATGATAAATAAAATAACCATCACACTAAATACATACATAAGAGAAATGAGAAACTATGTTTAAGATGAAATCAAAGAGAGAATAACGGCTGGGAATAGATGCTACTGGTCCTAAAAGTGTTTGGATAGGATGGAGGACTCAGGTCCCCGGCAGAACAGAGAAGAGGGAAAAGACCCCGTCCTTTGACAGGAAGATGTGGAGGAAGATATATAGATAACTAAGTTAAGGGAGGAGATGGAGAATATGATGCAATGGAGAGCTGAGAGACCTGAACAAGAACCCGGACCTGGAGACCTTCGTGAGGCAAGGACAGCTGCAGAGTATCGAGGAGGACACTGGAGGAGCACCCGGGAGGACAGAGAAGATGTCCCGTCCTTTGACAGGGAGACGGGGAGGAAGATACATAGATAACTAAGTTAAGGGAGGAGATGGAGAATATGATGCAATGGAGAGCTGAGGGACCTGTACAAGAACCCGGACCTGGAGACCTTCGTGAGGCAAGGACAGCTGCAGAGTATCGAGGAGGATACTGGAGGAGCACCCGGGAGGACAGAGAAGATGTCCCGTCCTTTGACAGGAAGACGTGGAGGAAGATATATAGATAACTAAGTTAAGGGGGAAGATGGAGAATATGGTGCAATGGAGAGCTGAAGGACCTGTACAAGAACTCGGACCTGGAGACCTTCGTGAGGCAAGGACAGGTGCAATGGCTGGTACATCTGCAGAGTACCGAGGAGGTACTGGAGGAACACCCGGGAGGACAGAGAAGATGGTCCGTTCTTTGTCAGGAAGACGTGGAGGAAGATACGTAGATAACTAAGTTAAGGGAGAAGATGGAGAATATGGTGCAATGGAGAGCTGAAGAACCTGTACAAGAACTCTACTACGGGAGTCCTAAATGTTGTCCTAAATTCTTATTCAGCTAACGAGTACCTCACATCGCATAGGGTCGGGACTATAACTTTATATTTATTTATATTTGCTTTTATATTTAATTTTTATTTTTTCATATTCATTTCTTTATATTCACTTATTTTTGTTCATATTTATTTTTTTACATTGACTTATTATTCATTATTGTCATAGAATTTATTCATGGTTTTTAATTTTATAAAAAATTTCCAGTACCCATAAAGCGGCCTTTTTTGACTTGTTTGTGCTGTTGCGGGTTGCCATGGCTGGTGACGTCAGAGAGAGACGCCATGAAAGACGACAAGGATATTGATTTAGTTCTTAGTTTGAGCTAAGCCTGAGGACCCCCACCCCTTACTCCTTGGAGCACCCTCCCTTCCCCCACCCCAACCAACTTTCCCCCACCCCCGCCTGACTTCTTTAATTGGACAAACAACCCCACAAAATTCCACTTTCCCCCTCTTACTTCCCACATATAATTTAGAAATGTGTGTCAAGTGCGGTTTATTCCCTTTAGTCACATACGACCCACTCAGAAGCTTTTTGATCGATTTTACCTTTCCAGCTGTGCGGAGATATGTAATCGCTCAGAAATTCGATGTTATGTTTTCACGAGAATTTCATCAAATATATTTGGCAGCTATATTATTCTCCCACTTCTTTTTTTGGTTTTTACAACCTAGCAAATATAGTCTCATGTCTCAGGAAGAATTACCATCATCCTAAAAATTGTTTTTTTAGATTACAGCTGCCAAAAAATATATTACATTGAAAAATCTACTTATACAATCCAAAAGTGATATTCAGAACAATATATAAAGAAACATTGAAAACGCCGTCCTTCGGATGGGACGTCAAGAAATGGTCACGAGCCTGTACTATGTCAGGTACTGGTTAAAGGGTAGGCTGAACATAGAACTCCCACAGTGGGGTTGGGTTCGTGTCCATCAGAGTGTGGAAAGAGCGCTCTGGTAGTAGGCGATATGACCGACATAGTTAAAGCCAGGGCATGATTCACAATAACTAACTTCAAATATAATTTGATGTGTATAGTGCTGGTAGTTCAGTGGTATGCGTGCTTGCCTTCTGAGCTCAAGATAGTGGGTTCGAAATCCAGCCAATGCCCCTAGTTTATTTAATCTGGGAGGTAAAATAAACTTAAGCACGCCGTCCTTCGGATGGGACGTTAAGCGATGGTCCCGAGCCTATGAGATGTCAGGTACTCGTTAAAGACCCCTGCCCTAGGTGAATAAAAATTTAGGATAGGCAAAATTTAGGACTCCCACATTCTAACTAAGTAGGTACCTAATTTGATATGTGACCCTTTAATAATACTAAATGTGAGTAATTTTTGAGAGGAAATTGGTTTTGAAAAGTTGGAAACTGATCACACTTTCAGCTCTTGTAAAATTTATTAATTTTACCAGGTTTTATAATCGATCCATCATCTTCACTTATAGTAAAATTGAAATTGAGTAGTGAGAGAAGTTATCTTGAGGGATATCCATCAGCGACCGGGGCAGAAACTTTTGAAGCGGGGAATAGGAGAATTTTTGATGACCGTCACTCCATTTTCTCGAAATAACGGAAGTATCATAGACCCAGATCATAAATGAGTCAGTTTTATGACGTAATTTTAACGTCCGCACTCAACACAAAAAGCACTTAAATCATTTATGCCGACACGTCTGATTTATTTACTGTTCAAGTCTGAAGAACATGACGTCACATGGAGGTCGCAGACGTCAAATTGTTGGGGAAGGAGTGAATCACCGATAATGTACTTCCCCAACATGGATTAATCCATTATGCAGATAATCCCATAAGTAATGTTTTTGTATTCTCGGATAAAAAGTAATAAAAAACTTACTGTTAATTTTTATTCAATGATTTATTTTCCACAATTTTCAACAACATTTTTTTATCTTACATCTAATTTTCAATTCCCTATTTTACAAAAACTCAACATTTTGATCCGAAAAATATAACGACTGCTCTTTTTACCTCTCCCGATGAATTCATCCAATTAGATATTCCCGCAGATTCTGGAACAGGTGGGATATCTGAAGGGGAGAATATCTATGTCGGGAGAATACCGTGGCTGTCTTAAAATGTGCCAACAGCAATGGTGTAGTTTTAGTAGGGTCTCAGCAGTCTGAGGTCTGGCATTGTCCTGGTCGATTAAAAATCAGCGCATATTGACCAGACGTCATTTTTTCTTCAATGCTAACATCAAACGGTCAAGATGTTCGCGCGGTCGATTCATTATATCGGCAATTAATAGAAGTTAAACCCCCTCTTCTTCCCGTCGCGCCGATTTCGTGGAAAATCTATAGGTTTCGTGCATACGGGGATATGATTTATGAAGTTTCGGATCGATATACTAGTATTTATTACGATGGCAGTTATTAGAGTTATTGCTTTAACCCCCCCCCCCCCCCCCCCTTCCTAATCACCCTTTGCCCTTTGACCGATTTGACAATCAATTGGTGTCGTCCTTATGGGGTTCTGGATACAAATACAAAATTTCGTGTAGATACATTCATTCTATCGGGAGTTATCGTGTTCAATGCGCCATACTTCGAATTTGAGCCAACAGAAAATTCAAGAACTTGTAGGGATTTTTTTTTAGTTTTTAGATGTTACCCGAGTTGCCCCGCGAATAGCCTTTCTTCGGAATGAACAATCTAGAGGAAGTCAGGGCTGGGACTTCAAGGATTCTTCGCTTCTAAACCCAAGGAATGATATCGACATGGGATCCAACAGCTACAAGATGGGTACTAGAACACATAGAACATGGTGGTCTACATTTTTAATATTAATTTTAATTCGTTATTCTTTAATAAAACACTAAACTTTAAATGGAAAAACATTATTTTTTTACTCATCTCTTTATTTAAAATGTCCTCTTCTTAATTTTCTGGTCACGCTATAGTGTTAGATATTATGTGAGTTGAATCAAGTGGAGAGTAGCCAACTCTGGTCCCTTGAGACTATTGATCTGAGCCATAGTCTCCAAGTAGTCCTACAGCCAGTCTTCAGACGTAAACAATATACAGGATAGCACCCTTCTGAGAGTCAAATGAAAACAGGATGAACACAGCCCATAAGATAAACATCGCCCTATCCTTTACACTACATATTACACTCTCGACATTCCTATACATTTTTATTTTGAATATTTACAATCGGTAATATGAACATAAGTAAATTTGATACGATTTTCAAAAAAGAAAGAAAATAAAAAAATTGTGATGTGGCCATTATAGGACTTTCTTATACCAACCACGCCTACAGATCACTCTTTCCCCCTTCTCAAAATTATTTCATACTGGCATTACTGGGTAAACGTTATTGGATTAAGAAAATCCTGTAAGCGCCACGTCACATATTTTTCTTAATTTTTATAATTTTTCAAAAAAAAAACTACCAATACATAAACCCTATTTTAAGTTCGTTGCTATGAGTTACGATTTAACAATTACATTCTTCGGGGCGCTTTAACTTTTGTCGTATTGATCGATCCTACCTCAAATTTGAGGACTTATTAGCGAATGGAAATTTTATAAGGATGTTCCTTATATACCAAATTGTATTTTGGTAAAAGTCTAAGACTAAACGCTTTCGGGTAAATCAAGGAATCGTGTAAAAATATGTGTTTCAAAACTACATTTCAAGATGGTTTTCGGTATGTTTCTCGAAAACCGGACGACTTGTAAAAAATCATATTTCATTTAGATTATGTATTTCACATTTTCTAAAAATATTGCTCGAAAAGATTTTTGATTAGGTGATAAACATAAGCTGTGTCTTGTAAAATGTAGTTAGGTCCCGGGGGAAAGTGGTGACAATTTTCGTTCGAACATGTGACCCCTTCCATTCCAATTTTCAAGTTCATAGTTGCAATCGTTTTTGCGGTAGAGAGCTCACAACTTTTCAATCACATAAACACAGACACACACAAGCACAGACATCATCGTGAAAATGGTCAACACGTATTCAGGGGACCTTGAAACGTGAAAATCAGTTGAAACTTCGATCACGGATTTTCGCACGATTACAATACTATAGAAAACAATGTGAAAAAATTAAATTTAAATAATAATGATAAAGATAAACCCTGTAGAGACCCCTCGAAACACCCCGGTTTTCTGTCATTCCCATTCCTCCAACTTAATGGAAAGGCCGCGGGGGTTCGAGTAATCCCCCCCTTCTCGACTGGCCAGTGCACTGTACAATAGTGGAGGCAGACCAAGAAGTACATGAAAGCTGAAAGTGAGAGGAGTACATGAGGAAAGAAGCTGGTCACCTCCGGCACTCATAACATTTAGGCTAAATTATAGGAACAGGCGGCCAGAACCGCCTCAGTCTTCGGGGACGATTATCTGGATGGGAATGGGATGACAAGAGTCGAGCAACTGGCTTGGAAATTGATGAGGTCAATATCAAAAGGAATTTTCAAGTCATTATGGAGGGCAAAATTGGACACATAAAAGGGTCATCGACAATTGTTCTTAGGACTTTGGACTGGAAGGACGGGATACGCTTGATATTAGATGGCTTAGCACAACCCCATAGTTCGAATCCGTATGTCCATGTAGGTCTTATTATTAAATAAATAAAACAAACTTATTTTTTGAAATATTGTCTATTCCACTAAAGATATATATACATATATAACTACCGGTTTCGGCTTTATACCATCGTCAGGTCTAGTTATGAACTAAGTCAGTTTGCAGAGAGCGACCCTTCAAATACATCTCAGGTTATGACTTAGTTCATAACTAGACCTGATGATGGTATTAAGCCGAAACCGGTAGTTATATATGTATATATATCTTTAGTGGAATAGACAATATTTCAAAAAATAACTTTGTTTTATTTATTTATTACAAGTTTCCACAATATGTCCGCGTTCCTCAACTTAGAAGGTCTTATTATTGTCTTGAAAATAGTCAGTTTGTTTTCAAAAGAAAGTTTGGATTGTCTGCTGAGCAGCCGGTAGAGCCTATAGATTCAAATATCTTGATAACCATTTTCGCAAGACAACTCTGCCTGTCCCCCAATCCTGACTCTTGATTGATTGCATGGCTCGGTGGGTTTTGTATCCATCTTGTTGTTATCCAAAACCTGAAGTCTCAAATAACAGCCCCTCGCTTGAATTTAACTCTCCTAATGAAGCATAGGATCCTTTCGATGCTCTGTTTTCTCAACTCATCTGGGCTGAGAACGCCTCATCGAAGATTCTCCATCGCCTGGGATGTGTGGTGTGGTTTCGCTCCCGTCAAACAATGTTCTAATTTCTATTTTCAATCACGTACATTACTTCAAATTCTGCTTAGACAGCCGATTGACTTGGATTCCACATACACGACTTAAAAAATAAGTCTCTGCCTATCCATCTCATGTGGCTAATTTACAAAGTCCTTATAAAGCTGGTTCTACTATGGCTGCTAAGCCTTGTCCCTGAGGCAGAACTTGGAGAAGAAGATGCAGCCTTTCGAAAGCAAGATTTTAAAAAGAATCCTAGTACTTGCCTGAGATGTTTGAGACTGTGGAGACCCAGGTCTAATCAAGAATTGCAGAAAACATACCGCATCGGGAAATTGTACCTCATTTTAAAGGTCATTCGAGAACGTTGAGTTTGGAAAAAACTCCGAAAAACTGAAACAGTAGGCTATTATATGGAAAAACTGTGACAGTAGGCTATTCTGGGATGAGATTTATCATATAAATAAAACAACCCCACAATTGATGGTGTACCACTGAAGATTATACAGTTCCGTTGAAAAATAGTTATGGATAAAGAAAGTGGGAAGACAAATTCATGATTTCTCCGTTTTCTTGCTCAGTAATATTAAATTGAAAAATCAAGGAACTGCCTCCTTGTTGTCTGAGAAGTTATGACCACTTTTTGTGGTTGAGGCAAACCACCAGAAAACGCCCACGGGAATGCCCTTGTCAATGATGATTTTCTTTGAGGGACCAGTAAAACTGTGTTGAGGATTGAAAGAGTGTAAGTGGACTGACCTCGATTCTACTAATCGCGAGAAGAACGCATGTCCGGAAAAACAGAGCCATAAAGAGGGTTAAAAAATCGCGGGGTTGGGCAGGTCAAGGGTGGAGGGAAGGGTAGGGGAAACGCGCGCACTCTCATTCATTCAGGAGTTCCACCCCTCCAGGGTGGTATATTGTATACCCTTCTATATATTATTTAGCCACCCCTCTTTTACCCTACATTCTTTCATCACAAATATCATTTCCCCCACTTCTGTTTTTGTTAGGTCACCAGGATTCATTCACAGCCATGTTTCCTCTTCTCCCTTCCAGTCGTATCCTTAGAGTTTACTCGATCAGTAGTATAATATAGTAATATACTGTCGTATTTTAAAAAAAGGCTGTAACTCATGTTCCTTTTTCTCTCTTCCAGTAACATCTTTACAGTTTATTCGATCAGTAGTATAATATAGTAATATACTGTCGTATTTAAAAAAAAAGGCTGTAACTCATGTTCCATTTTCTCTCTTCCAGTAACATCTTTACAGTTTATTCGATCAGTAGTATAATATAGTAATATACTGTCGTATTTTAAAAAAAAGGCTGTAACTCATGTTCCTTCTTCTCTCTTCTAGTAACATCTTTACAGTTTATTCGATCAGTAGTATAATATAGTAATATACTGTCGTATTTTAAAAAAAGGCTGTAACTCATGTTCCTTTTTCTCTCTTCCAGTAACATCTTTACAGTTTATTCGATCAGTGGTATAATATAGTAATATACTGTCGTATTTAAAAAAAAGGCTGTAACTCATGTTCCTTTTTCTCTCTTCCAGTAACATCTTTACAGTTTATTCTATCAGTAGTATAATATAGTAATATACTGTCGTATTTAAAAAAAAAGGCTGTAACTCATGTTCCTTCTTCTCTCTTCTAGTAACATCTTTACAGTTTATTCGATCAGTAGTATAATATAGTAATATACTGTCGTATTTTAAAAAAGGCTGTAACTCATGTTCCTTCTTCTCTCTTCCAGTAGCATCTTTACAGTTTATTCGATCAGTGGTATAATATAGTAATATACTGTCGTATTTAAAAAAAAGGCTGTAACTCATGTTCCTTCTTCTCTCTTCCAGTAACATCTTTACAGTTTACTCGATCAGTAGTATAATATAGTAATATACTGTCGTAATTAAAAAAATAATAATATGACATGTATTTATTAATTATACACATTATTTCCACTTTTGATTATTTTATTTTTTTCATTTTGTTTTCACTTTCATATTGCCACAATTGCAATCAATCATTATACACTTTATGTAATTTATTATAAAACAATTCCTCCATACATAATTTTGATATATTTTCAACGGTTTAGGCAGTGTATTCAATAAATGACACCCGGACGGCCGTTTCTCCTCCGACCTGCTTCACTTTTACTATCACTGCTCAGATGAACAACAGACGAACTTTCTTTCTTTATGTATATTATACGTAAGTTCGTTTGTTTTTCGTCTGAGAAACGAACTTTCTTTATGTATAATATACATAAAGAAAGAAAGTTCGTTTGTTGTTCATCTGAGCAGTGATAGTCAAAGTGAAGCAGGTCGGAGGAGAAACGGCCGTCCGGGTGTCATTTATTGTATAATACGCTGCCTAAACCATTGAAAATATATCAAAATTATGTATGGAGGAATTGTTGGCGATAAAACGTTCTACGACAGTATATGTAGATAGCCATTAATAATTTTTTTTTTTCAATATATAATTCTGCAGTCTGCCTTTGTGTATGTAACAAGTTGGCGCAACAACTACTGAATCGATTTTGATGAAACTTCATATGTAGCATCCTTATAAGCCCAATTTAATCGTAGGGTATGTGGCGCCCCATATATTTGAACGGGAGGGTGGCTAAAATAAATAATTATAATGAATATATTAGATGTCTTTTGGCACAGTTTCACAGTCAGTTCAGAATTGGAGTGAAAGCAGTAAACATCGAACGAAGTACGCCAAGATAGATATGAGGACGACTACATAAAAAAAGTCGTCTGTGAATCACCGGTAATGTACTTCCCCAGCAAGAATTAATCAATTAATTTTCCCTCCAAAATCTGCTAAAATTCAATAGTTGACTTACAATCATAATAAGAGGGCCATGGTGACCGAGCGGGCTTGAGCATAGGTCTTTGATCTCATGGTCTTACCATCGTTGCGGGTTCGAATCCCGTCCGGGAGATAGTTTTATTTCATAGATAACCGTGTAAATAAACAAATAACACCGATATACAGGCATGGCCAAAACATTAAATAGGCAGTTATTAGAGTTTTTGAGTCGAGACTCCCTACTCAGATTCTCCCCTTCGGCCAATTTCGCGGAGAATTGATAGATGCCGTTCTCATGGGTTTTGAATTTAAATATAAAATTTCATGGCGATACATTCATTATATCGGCAGTTATATGGATTTTTGCGTTTCGCCCATCTGTGATCCCTTCTTTCCTTCAACTGATTCTGCTGAAAATCAATAGGTGTCGTCCATATGGTGGGATGGATGCACATATAAAATTTCATGTCGATACCTTCATTTTTTCGGGAATTATCGTATTCAAAGACATACCAGACATATATCTGGACTCTTCGTGGATATTGCCTGACCACTAGATGTCCCAGATACTATCAGGTCAAGGAGATTTCAACTCCAAGCTATTCTTCTTGAAGAGGAAGAACGCCCCGAACTGTTCGTGCGGCGGAGTCGAGACTGCGGAGCACGTGGTCCTCGAATTTCCGCTGTACGACGGGCCTAGGGTGGAGTTGATACGCGGGAAAGGATCGTATCTGGGACTCGACCTACGGCAGCTGGTGACGGAAACCGGCTACCCAATGTTCAGCCGATTTGTCGCCTCCTGGCGGAGAAAGAAGCAAGCATCATGACCCTGCGCCGGGGAGGCCTGCAGTCGTCCCTGGCGTCCCAACGAACCAGAACTAGCGAACGCCCTACATTTATCTCAAGCTCTCTCGGCGCGCCAAGAAACAAAAAAATACCAGACATATACATTTAATGTTTTCCGACCTGACCTCCTGATTTCAAAAATGTTATATGTGTAGAACACTTTTTTTATTTTTTCAGTCAAAAAGCTCAAAGGGAAAGGGGGAGACACTTAAAAACCCTAATAACTATCGATATAATGAATGTATCGACATGAAATTTTATATTTGAATTCAAAACCTTCTAAGTACATCACCTATAAATGTTCTGCCAAATCGGTCGAAGGGAAGAAGGCGAGTGCGACTCAAAACTAATAACCGCCGATGTAAGGAATGTATCGATACAAAATTTCGTATCAGTATGAGAATTCTCTATGTAAGTCAACTATAGAATTTCAGCCCAAACGATCGATTGATTTTGGAGCGACAGCGAAAACTTAATTAATTATCTGATGCAGGGGATGTACATTGCCGGTAATTCATCGACAACTTGAATTATATTTAAACTTATGAAGACACTTCTGAGAACAAAACATGCTCGTCTAGGGGCGTGCCCTTCCTCCACTTATGGAACCGCCATTTTTTTTTTGCACCCTCACCATTGAATCCAAACATCTATGGTTCCCTCAGTCATAGTGCCAAGACGGGGGGCGTTAAGCCCCTCAATAGGGGAGACCAAACCATCTGGTCATTGATAGACCACATAGCGACTGAACCACGACCGGACTGCGACTAGACTGTTCTTCCATCCAATGATAGTCACAATTCCAGCGAAAATTCAACATCGAATTTCTCACCGATTACATAACTCCCTCTATACAATGTATAATAATAATAATTTCCATTAAACCATAATATGGTAATTGGATACGTTATACAATTTTTGTACATCAAAAAGCTTATAAATTATATTGATCAACCATTATTAAATCTCGGAATACAAACACATATGAGATGAACAATATTTTTTTGTTTAATAAATAAATAATTGAAGATAAGTGAATATAAAATTCCTCATTCACAATTTATACTTTTAATTATAAATATTTTATACAGGCATATATATTTTTTTATTATAAATAATTTTCTATATTTAGAGGGGCCCTTTCCTCAGGTCACTTTATATATAAATAAATTAACAAATACCAGTAAAGAAAATAGCATATAACTAAAAAAATTAATGATAATAGTAAAATAATTTAACAAAAGCTCATAGACATTATAGAATATTAGGGGAGGATCTCTGACAAGAAAATACAAATGAAAGCAAGAATTGAAGCTTTCAAAAGATTTTTGATTTTTTTATATATATATATATATTTTATTATGCATATTTACAATCGGTATAGACCATAAGTAAATTTGTTGACAATAGGTAATGGAACAATTAAACTTTTGAATTATGGTCATTTTTTGAATCTTGAGAAAAAAATTCAGTAATTAATAATCTAAACTGAAATTACTTTATATATAACCTATCACTGCTCTACTATTATATATACAAGTACATAATATGTACTTGTATATATAATAGTAGAGCAGTGATAGGTATATTATACATTATCATTATACATAATGATATGTATATTATACATAAGGTCATATATACTATTCTCTACTGTGGGAGTCCTTAATTTTGCCTACCCAGGTATATTCACCTAGGGTAAAGGTCTTTAATGAGTACCTGACATTTAATGAGTACCTGAGGCTCGGAACCATTGCTTAACGTCCGATCCGAAGGACGGCGTGCTCAAGATTTCTCACCTCTCAGGTAAAAAACCTAAGGGCCTCGCCAGGTTTTGAAATCGAGCTCTGTAGACTAGCACGATAGCTCTGAGCTGTCGCCGCCCTCAAATATATGTTATCTTGTAATAGTTTGATTAACAGGACAAAAACAAATTGTTGAAATATGTTGGAAAACTGTCTCAGCGCCAAAGTGTCTCCAAGCAGAAACGGTCCGATGTGAATCCCAAAACAAAAACACTCTTTCTCACGTCAGCGTTCTGAGCTGTGGGCCGCAATTATTTCTAAATGTATCAGGATTTCCGCACTTCCGTTCACATAATAGGGGAGTCTCTTCCTTTTCTTTAGTCAACGCCCCTCACAATTCAAAGAAACTTGAGAATTCTCTGGGCAGCAAAAATGCATCTGTTCCCTGCTGCATTGCGTGCTCTTATCATTATCCCCTGCAATCACAGCCCCAAGATAAGTACTTGTATCCCCTGACTAATGGAAGGTGGTCCTCACTCATATTAATTATTCTAGAAGCGTCTTGTACAAGGCACTGCATTCATGTACACCGTATTTTCTTCATTCAAATGAAGACCACGTGTCTTTGTTTCTCCAAATACCTGCAGAGTCCCGGCCAATGCTGCTAGTGTGCGTGCTGTGACCAGTCCATATGCTGCGTCAGACGGTTATAAATAGTTCCTTCCCTGTCTTCTGGGCTAGTTGAAATTTGGTCTCCTTGTCTCAATGCAAACTGCTCATACGTGTTATTCTGCAGCTTCACCCGATAATTTGAGTCTCCCAGAGTTATTCTCACTGGTCTAACTTTCCTGGGGTTCCTCGGATTATCGGTCATTCAGCAGCTCTTCTCTCTTGTCTATGAATAAGTGGTGGAATCTGATGTTATATTCATTGCTTTTCTTGAGCATGTGATTAAGGAAAACACGTTGACTACTGTTGATCTGCCTGTCACAGGACCTGGCCTGACACAACAAGTCTTTCTGAATGTTTCTCAATACTGATATTTATTGCTGTCAAAGCACTTTATATGCTATTCATAACAAGGCAATGTCTTTATGCCTATCTCAGTTGAGGACGTCATCCTTCTTGGGAGCGACAAACTGCAGCCACTGACAACTCTTCCGGCATACTTTCTTATATCCAGGCCTCATATAATAGCTGGTTCCGCCAGATAGCCTCCATGTTTCCCCAGCTTATCTCTCTATCAAATCTTTTCTTTTCCAGGCGGGATTTGTCTCATCCCCGTTCGTGACAATGGAATGGCCCTTATAACATTCTCTTAATTGGCGACGGACCTTGATGGATCCTTCATGATGCGTTCTATGGTTGTCTGCGGTCCGCTTCTCCACACATGCTCAGCCGACCGCAAGCACCCTATTTAATGTCTGCTATTACGGTCAGGTATTACCGGAAGATGTCCCGCAGCTCCTTGTTTGTTCTGATGGTCCTGCTATTTTGAAACGTATGGAAACGCTTCTCCAGATGTGAGGTCAGGGTCCAGGTCTCACACCCGAAGATCAGTACTGTCTTTGTCATGGAGCTGTAGATCATGTATTTCAGATTCCTCGTCAAGGCTCACGGTAGTAGCTTGATGATAGAGTAGTACGCTCTTCGGCCCTGCAGAAGTCTTCTGTACACCCACTCTAACATCTACATGTATCTATAAGTAACTGTGAACCCGAGGAAACGAAGTTTTCAACTCTTGAGAAGAAGGTAATTTTTCAAGCAACATTTGCATTTTGAAATTTTTTTATCTATATATTTTAACCTTTTTTACTGTGTTCTGTATTCTATATGTCATATAAATTCGGTCTATAGATATAAGTTAAGGTTGAGAATAAGGCAAGTGTAGGGCGTTGTATTCTTGGTCCTTGGTAGTTATTGATCTGGGGAAGGGGAAGGGAGACCACAGTCTTACCAGACTCCTTGGTATTGAGTCGCCCAACCCCAGCTTTCTGCCTTGCGCCCTATGCCTCTTCCACCACCGCAGAATCAATACCCCACCAACATCTTATTTGTAAGAAATCCTCCGAGGACTTTCTTCTAGGACGATAGGGGAGGGGAAAGGGGGGGAAGGTGGGGAAGAGAAGGGTTGTCATGGCAGCAGTACATGCGCAAAGGGAGGGCCAGCCCAAGAAAGGGAGAGGGGGGGAAGGGCTACAAAACTTCTTAATGCCGTTAGACCCCCCCCCTCGGGCCCCACCAGACAAATGTTATTTCAGGGGCTCTGGACAAGGAATTAATTTACGGCACTTCCAGTCTAGTTCCCCCTTCGTCTCTGCCGACTTAGAACCATTACTAATCAAATCTAATTAGAAAAATAATTCTGGACTTATGTATCTTGAGCTGAGTAGAAAAATGTATAACTTTCTAAATTTTTCAGAAATCAACGGTAAAGGTTTGCATTTTTATAACGTTTTGCAATTTTTTTTTTTTTTTTTTTGACCAAGATGAATTTGAAGTTTATAACTTCAACGGAAATGGGTTAGAATTTTAGAATTCAAGGTTATGGGACCCAGACGATTTTGTATTACTTAAGAATTTAGTAGCAAATCGTTTTAAAGGTCTTACCAAGGACATTTAAAAAAATATTATATTTGTAGGTCTCATCAGTTTATTAGTAACATTTTATATAATTTGATATCTTATATCAATCCGTTGTCTTCCCACTGATCTCTTTTTGACTACAACCGGTTTTAACGCAACAGCGTCATCATCAGTGGCACATCCCACTCGTACAGCGTAGAGGCTAAACGCCAATAGTCATTTAGCTAAAGCTTGCGTTGAAAAGCGGTTCTAGTAAAAAATAAAAAATGGGAAGACATCGTCTTTTGTTTCTATGGGCATAAGCCTTTATGTCATTGTCATCAGTAGTCCTCTACACCAGTAAGATTAAGACATTTTATTTATTTTTTATTTATTTATTTATTTTGTATATTTACAATCGGTAACATGACCATAAGTAAATTTGATGATACACCTGGAAAAAAAATTACATATATATATATATATATATATATACATAAGAAGCTCTTCTTCTCTGTCATCCCCGTCCCTCCAACTTTAATAGTGATATGGGAGGCTGCGAGGGCTCGAGTGATCCCCACGCCCGCTCTTCCGCCAGCCACTTTCCAGCGGTGGAGGCAGGCCAAGAAAGAAAGAAGAGCTGAAGGTGAGAAGAGTGCATGAGGGAAGAAGCTAGCATATCTCTTGACCAGCGCCGCCTTAGTCTTCGGGGAGGGGGGGATTATCTGGATGGCAATGGATGACAAGAGTCAAGCAACTGTTTTTCATGCAAAGAAAGGTTAGAGTGAAATTTGATGAAATCAATAACAAAAAAAATTTCGAAGACATTATGGGAGGGTGAGGTTGGAAACACAGAACGAAGTATCGACAATTGCTCTTAGGACCTTGGATTGGATAGTCTGGATACGCTTGACATTAGATGGCTTAGCTGATTGGAAAGCTAACTATAAATAATTGTTAGGAAGTTTAAAATATAAAACAGTTTAGCTAATTTAACGTAAAATAGTTAATATTAGGATCAGAAGATGAACTTATGCCATTGATGCAAACTTTTAGTGAAGGGACCTATTTAATACTCATGCCAGACTGAAGTTCTGTATTGTCCTATGAAGTGTCAAGCATTTAATACTTTGATTAATACTTCCAACTTGCACTTTCTTCTCAAGGACTTAATCCTTTTCAGATTGTTTTAACAAAACTAACATTGGCCGAGATTTATCGTTAGGCTGCATTTCTATGAACGAACCTCCATAAAACAATGATGCTTAACATTTTCTGCGGAGATATTGTAAAACACTTAATAAAAAGTAAAGAAAAACGCATAAATGGGAGTACTTTCGGTATTGCTACCATATATTATAAGTATATATTTTCAGAAATAGACATTATACGTTTTCCTTTATTTTGTAACCATAAATCAGTAGATAATAATATTTATTTCCGTTAAACCTTAACTTGGTTATAGGATACGTCATAAGAAAGTATACATTAATATATAAATCTTATAAATTGGATACATAAACAGTTATTACCTCTTAGAGTCTGACGAACATGTGATTAGTAATAAAAGTACTATTATAAAATAAAATGAAATTAATGTACGAAAATAATAATATTAATAAATACAGTAGGTACAGTTTTATCATATATATAAAGCTGAAAATGTCTGTGCGTTGTACCGCTATAACTCACGAACGGCTTGATGGATTTGATTATTTTTTTTTAAATTTGTTCGTCATCGTCTGTGGAAGGTTATAGGCGTATTAGTGTATTAGTACCTCAATATCTGGTCCATCCCAGCATCCACTCACGCAATCTTTGTAACTCGAAAACCATTTCAACGATTAATGAGAAATCTTTTTGAATAAATTAGTTTTAGCTCCAAAGCTAGCGTTACTACAGTTGAAGGACTATAAGTCTTATTCCGTATGAATAATTGAAAATTATAACATCATGAATGTACTGTCGAGGAACTGAATAGCCTTATAGGAGATATTGGGAGAAAAGTCAAAGTTCCCCGGGCAACGCCGGGTATTACTGCTAGTTTTCATTAAAATGAAGATAAATATTTTTTATAACTCTTCCGGAAGAGTCTTTTTCACCATGATACGAGATTTCGGGATGTTCTTACGTACTTCTTCAGGTCATAATGACCGAAATATAGAGAAATAAAATAAAATAATAACAAATGCAAAAAATTGGTATATATTTATAAACAAAAAATAAAAAAAATAATTTAAAAATTGAAAAGATACGAGATAAAGACCGAAAACCGCCCTAAAATGTTCTATAACTTATTTTTTTAGATGTTTCGTTGATTTACGTGAAAACGTTTAATCCTACCAAAAATATGATTATCGCCAAAAATACTCCTTATCAAATTCCCAATCCCCATTGTGTTCTTAGAGTTGAAACAGGAACAATAAGTTTAAATGTATAGGGCTCGAAATGTAACATAAATTTCCAAAGGTAATGTATGTATTGTATGGTATAGCATCGAATTATACAATTTATTTTTTATTATTGGTATTTTTTTTTTCATAAAAATTATACAAAATATGTGATGTGGCCAACACCTTCTCCCGCTCTCAAATTTTAAAATATCTTTATTATTGGTAGTTTTTATTAAAAATTATAAAAAAGTCCCTCTTTTCTCACCCCTCTCGCATATTAATTTCATATTGTCATTACTGCGTATAAGAAAGTCACTCTCAGAATTACGGGGTACAATGGATGTGTTTTCAAATTATTTCTCGCTAGTAAACTTCCGGTGTTTCAACGTTTTTTATGTTGGGATATAATCTGTAACCTGTTTTCTTATGAGTTAAATACAAGGGTTGTGTCTTTGCCAGAGGAGGTGATCCCTAATCGAAACAATAGACCATGGACAAAGACAATTTGAGACTGTGTAGAATAGGGTAGATAGATGAGAAGGGTCGGAAAGATGGGTCATAGGTGAGACATGGTCCAGTCTAGCTTCTCATGACCCTTTGACATGGAAGACCGGGTAACCCAGCATCTGGTCCGAGCAGGACCACGATCTTGTCAGACTAGTATCTTGTGTGATGACCCAGTTTCACACCGTTATGACTCTCACAACGTTTGCAAATTCAATGTTCTCAGAATGTGACTATGTGCGTGTCTGTGAACACGATAACTCACGAATATAGAATGAATATAGATATATTGTATTATTTTGTATAGATATACAAAATTACAAACTAAAATATAACATACTAAATTCTAATTGTAGGAATATTGAGGATCAGTCAAAGATGGAAGAAAACAGGCAACACTATTCAAACGCCAACGTTTCGTTATATTTTATATCATCATCAGGGCCTACAAACATGGGGGGGAATCAAGATTAGAATCACAAATAAACAAAATTAGTGTGTTGCTAAACATTACTGAACGTTAAAATAGACATTGTAACAAGTTAAAAATTGAACCTGACGTACTATGAATACATTACTAAACATTAAAATTAAACATAGTAATGTATTCATATTTATCGTTTAGTAATGTATTCATATTTAATTTTAATTTGTATGAGTGTACGTTCATGTTTATGGTTAACAATGTATCTATATTTAATTTTAATGTTTAGTAATGTATTCATAGTAAGTCAGGTTCAATTTTTAACTCGTTACAATGACTATTTTAACGTTCAGTAATGTTTATCATCACACTATTTTGTTTAATTGTGATTCTAATCTGGATTCCCGCCCATGTTTGTAGGCTCTGATGATGATATAAAATATATCGGAACGTTGGCATTTGAATAGTGTTTTCTTCCATATTTGACTGACCCTCAATATTCCTACAATTAGAATCTACAGTCGCTAATCAACATCTACTAAACTCTGTCAATACATTCATTAGATTGACATTTATTAAGGTTTTTTGGATTCAGCCCGCCCCGATCCAACTCCTCCCTTCGGCCAATTTCGCATCGATACATTGAATTTATCAGGAGTTATCGTGACAGTGACAGGCAGACAAGTATTTTTATTTTTATTTTTGGAAAAACATGAAATTCAACATGAAATTTCCGACCCATGGTCTAACTCGTTATACTTCATATAGCTGGGCAAGTGAAATTTATGTGAGTCTGTGTGTGTATGTGTCTGTGTTTGGGTGTCTGTGAACGCAAGAAATTTTTTATTTGTATCCAGAACTCCATAAGGACGACACCTATTGATTTTCAACCAAATCAGTCAAACGGAAGTCCGGAATAGAGGAGGGGGGAAGCTTAACACAAACATTCTAATAACAGCCGTTGTAATGATTGTACTGACAGGAAATTTCATATAGTAAATACAAAACCACATAAGGACGACACCTATTAATTTTCAGCGGAATCAGTCAAAAGAAAGGATGGATTAGAGGGGGCTCGACACAAAAACTCTAAAAACTGCCGATGTAATGAATTTATTGACACAAATGAGGATATAAAAGTTTAAAAAACTTAGATGATAACGTTGTACTCGGAAGCAAGAAGAGAACTGCAGAGCACTTTTAATGTCTTGTTATATGATACATATAAAAAGAAGAGATATACAAAATATTTATCATAATTTTAATTTAATTAAAAACTGTATCTACTGTAATTATTAATATTATTACTTTTGTACTCATATTTTCATTTCATTTTATTTTGTAATAATATTGTTATTACTAATCATATGTGTGCCAAACTCTCAGAATTAATATATGTTTATGTATCTATTTTATAAGCTATCTTAATTTATACATTATTATGACGCTCCCTATTACCATGTTACATTATTATGTTTAACAGAAATAAATTATATTATTATAATAGAAACAGATGCCTGTAATATGTATTCTATAATATATAACTACCTATATGAAAAAGCATGGCCACTACTGATGTTAAGGTCTAAGTTAGGAAAATAGAAAGATTGGATGCTTGACGAGGAGGTAATCCAATACCTTTATTAATTATCCCAATTAGCGCTTCTCTTCATTAATATGCTTTTACAGCCGGTTAATTGTCTTGGGTCTCTGCCAGGGGAGTACAGGCGAGCAAGTTCAGACTCAGATTGTCAATCTATCTCCTTATGTCATATTCCGTTTGTTTCTTACTTCGTAATCTTTAAAAGATCGTGCCAAAGAAAACATTAACTTCTCTTGTGATGTAAAAAATTTACACACATAAAATCAATTATTATTATTATTATTAGTACAAAAACAGCTGTTAGGAGTGAAGTAACTTAATTAGTGAATAAATATACAAAGATGGACTAGTCGCATTTTGTTTTAAAACGACGACGAACAGCTGTTTTAAATAGTGAAAAACAGTCTAAGTTGTGTTGTGGAAGTGGACAATCTAGAGAGAGAAATGATTTTAGTGTTAAGGTGTAGTGAACCAGTCTGAGTGAGAGGAGATGTAGTGAAAATTATAATATTGAAAATACATAGAAGAGAAAAGGTACTTTTTATTTATATGTTATGCCCAAAATATAAAAGAATTATAAATAATGGGCACTATAAAACAGAAAAAAGTCTGATATAGTTTTAAGTAATTAGTTCGTAAGATTTCTTTTTGTAAATAATTTGATTTTTTTTTATTTCTTATATTAGTTATTAAATTTATAATGTATTTTATTTTATTTTTATTTTATTTAATGCCTTTAGATAATTACAAATAAAAGATAAATATTACAGGATAAATAGGCTACCTCCTCCCAGAAGACGGAGTCTGAGTGTGGGAGGGGGAGCAGTCATGTAGATTAGTGTTAAATAAACCCAATAATTGTTCTCTTATTCTATGCTATTCATTTCCCCTGTGAACTCAGTAAGATAATTTATACCTTTCAATTAGATTTAACATTAAAAAAAAAAAAAAAAAAAAAAAAAAAAGAAACAGTTGACTTATTAGAAGAAATCCAATAGAAAAATTTGTCTTGAACTTTCGATATTTTTTTAGGGCGCTTTTCGAAAACTACTGTAGAAATCAAAATTTAGTAAAAGACCAGCTATAATTTCTACAGGAAATGTGGTAATATTTATTATTTTTATTTTTATTATTTATTTTATTTTATTTAGCACAATTTTTTTTATTATCACACTCTATATTACGTCTATTTCCATTCTTTAATCAAGCAGATTTAATACATTGGGGCGCTTGTAGCTCGAGTATTAATATTTTTAGACTTCAAAAGAAAGCACTAAGAATTATAAACAATATTACTCAAAGAACAAGCTACAGAGAAATATTTAAACAACTTAAAATCCTGCCTTTGCCATCGCTGTTTATATTTGAAATACTAATGGTTATTAGGAAAAATAAAAATATTTTCTCTCTCAACAATACCAGGAATAAATAAGACTTTCGAATAACTAAACATTGCTTCTCTCTTTTTGAAAAAAGTATAACTCATAAAGGAATTAATTTCTTTCCAACTTCTTGAAGACAATAGAAACAATAAAAAAAATTAAACTTCAACTACGGAATTATTGTTCAAAAATAATAAAATAACCACAATAAAAAAATCGTGTTTCATACCGAAAAACATTATTTGATATAATAATATTTTATTATTTGTGATTTTTTTTAGACTTTTCAGGTCATATTAAGTATATAAAATAGATGAATTTTAAATAATAATATTCACTTTAAAATTTGACTTTAAAAAAAAAAAAAAAAAAAAAAAAAATAAAAAATAAAAAAAAAAAAAAAAAAAAAAAAAATTTAAAGTGAATATTATTATTTAAAATAATAATAATGAAATTCTTGTGAAACTTCAACATCGAATTTCTGACCGTTTACATAATTTCCTCCCCAGCTGGGGAAGTAAAACAGGTTTTCCATCCATGTGGAAGCTGTGTGAGAATCTGGTAGAAGGTGATGAGGGAGAGATGCTGGGGGGGGGGGGGTTGGTCTTCTTGAGTCAAAGGGTCATGGGAAGGTAGGATGGGTCACATGGACCCAGGCTCTGAGGTCTGACTGACCGGGGTTCTGGGTCTGTCTGACCCTATGACCTATCTTCTACCCTATCTCAGATCAACAGGATCTAACTCAATTTCCTTATCAACTAATACCCTAACTAGTTTTTATATTTTTCCAACAGCTTTACAACTGAAATTTCATGTTGAAGTATAGGGAAAGTTATGTAATCGGGCAGATAGTAGATGTTTTCAACGAAACTTTTAGACGTTTTCAAACAAAAATGAAAAAAACAATTTTCTGTCTATCTGTGAATAAAATTCTCCCAATATACGACGACAAGAAATCGTATATGTGTATCCAGAATCTCATAACGACAAAACTTATTGATTTTCAGTAAAATCGGTCAAACCAAAGGGAGCGATTACGGAGGGCTTAAAAAAAAAAACCAACAACTGCCGAAGTAATGATTGTATCAGCACTAAATGTTATATGTAAATCCAATAACCAATAAGAACGTAACCTATGAAATTTCGGCCAATTAGCCCAAAGGGAAGTGAGAGATCACAGGAGGGAGCTTTCTGTTATATTTGAGGAAAATTTATGATTAAGAAACATCAAAGAAATATTACTAGTTTTATTAGAAAAGTGTACTATTCTTACTTTGAAGTGAAACTAGGAGATAAAGATAAGAAGTGGGCATCTCACAAGGTTTATTATGTTTGCGTGAAAGACTTACGAAGATGGTCAGTTAAAAAAAAATACTGCTTTCAGATTTGGGGTTTCTATGGTATGGAGGGAGCCAAAAAATTACCTAAATGATTGCTAATTTTGTCTTGTAGATGTAAAGGGATACAATTCAAAAAATTAAAAAGTTATTGTGTATCCAAGCCTGCCGTCAGCCATTCGACCTGTTTTGCACCTCCACCCTCATTAGATGAAGTAAGCGATTGCAATGATGATTCTGATTCAGAACGATTATTCGATAATTATCGTAGCGATGTGTAACGATAAGACGGAGTGGTTGGGTCGTGTCCACATGCTCCGACTTCTGGTCCGTCTTTTACTCCGATTTCACTACTATATATCTCAGTTTGCGTCCCCGCAGTCATGGAGGAGCTTCTTTATGGTTTTTCATTGCTCTTAATATTATTAAGAACCTACAGAAGAAGTCGCGGAATTCCCGAAATAGGGAGTAGAATTTGGATGTTGAAAAGAACAAGTTCTCCCTTGAGAGAATTACGCAGTGAACCTAATGACTGACCAAATTATTTGAGAATGAACCTTATATCCAGTTATTATACTTGGTTTTGCCATATATCAATAATGATTGAACGGCACGTGCTACAGTCTCGACAATGAGCCAGCAACTGAGGTCGGAATGAAATTTGACAAAAAACGGAGCCACTCGTCCATACGCTCCGTCTCGTCGATGCGATTCTCAGGAAACCGTCCGGTATCAATCTTTAACGCAACTCCAACTCCAACATGTCGTAACGATTTCTCGTCTACATGCAACAACTTGCAAGCAAATGATTTGTCTATACCGACCGCTTTAACTACGAGGTCATATCGCCTACTACCAGAGCGCTCTTTCGTCACTCTGGTGGACATGAGCCCGACTCTACTGTGGGAGTCCTAAATGTTGCCTACCCTAAATTTTTTATTCATCTAGGGTAGGGGTCTTTAACGAGTACCTGACATCGTACAGGCTCGGGACCATCGCTTCACATCCCATTCGGAAGACAGCGTGCTTAAGTTTATTTTACCTCCCAGATAAAATAAACTAAGGGCCTTGGCCGGGTTTCGAACCTCAGAAGGAAAGCACCCATACCACTGAGCTACCAGCGCCCTCTCAAAATAAAAATCCATATTTTTAGCCCTAATGGGTTTTCGAGAGGAAAAACTTTAATGAGTAATTAGTTCTGGGGAAGTACATAGTCGGTTGCAACCTGTGAAATAATCACATCAGCAATTTTCACATCTTAAACTATATCTGTCACCTTACATATTGGATGCAATACAGTATTATGTATTCGTATACGAGAGAGGCCATCAGTCTACTCTAAGTAAACAGGCCCCCTCCTTTAGCCCCCTACGGATTACAGTAATTAATTACTTTAAGTGTATAATACTCAGACGACCGACTCTCCTATCTACTTTTACCCCCACCTCAAATTAATAATGGTATTAGAATATAACTTTTCATTTGATATATGAACAAACTTTAAATTGAAAATTATAAAGGAGGATAACCATAAAATCATGAGGCTGAAAAAAAAATACAAAATATACATAACGAAACAGAGCAATCAATCAATACTTATGTTTTTAAAAAAAGTACATTTGAGCAATTCAAATTGTGTCATTGTTTTTCAAATTTACGAATAAGTATTCACAATTGTATAAATAAATAAGCAAATTTGCTAAAAGAGTAAAATATGGCAAAATGTCAAGAGGGGAGAAATCACCCAGTGGTTAGGTTAGGTTTTATGACTCATGCCCGGGCTTTAACTACGAAGTCATATCGCCTACTACCAGAGCGCTCTTTCGTCACTTTGGTGGACATGAGCTCGACTCTACTGTGGGAGTCCTAAATTTTGTCTACCCCAAATTTTTATTCACCTAGAGTAGGGGTCTTTAACGAGTACCTGACATCGTACAGGTTCGGGACCATCGCTTAATGTCCCATCCGAAGGACGGCGTGCTTAAGTTTATTTTACCTCCCAGATAAAATAAACTAAGGGCCTCGGTCGGGTTTCGAACCAACGATCTTGAGCTCAGAAGACAAGCACGCATACCACTGAGCAACCGACGCCCTCACAGAGTGGTGACACTCCCTTAAAGCTGTCACTACTGCTACTAAAGAGGTCTCTAGACCATTAGCGCTTAGGGTGTAGTTGAGGAAGTGTGGCAGAATGAAGGGAACAGATTAGAGGATTACTGTGAGAACTCAGGGAGGAAAATAAGTGTTTGTACCTGGATTTAGTTACTTCAGTAACGGAGGGAATGCTGAGCTTAGTATGGAGGATCTTGTTGGAAACATAGTAAGGAGCATTGGCTATTCTACGAAGGATTTTGGATTGAAGAGATTGGATGCGCTGGAGATTGGAAAAATTTTCAAAACCCAGAGTTCAAGTCCGTAAGTCGGTTTCAACAGGGCGTTGTATATAAGTCGTTTTATTTTCAAAGTTCATTTAGTTTTTTTGTCTTATAGTCTTACAGTTTGTAGCGTCTCTTCATTTCTTGTCAGTCTCGTGTGAGGGTAGCCATACCATATTTTTCAAAAGTTAACCCCGGACACTTCACAGCTCTATCAGAAAGAAACGATTTCTAAAATATAATATATATTTTAATATATATAAACTCTACATTTTTATTTACCTAGTAGGGGTCTTTAACGAATACCTGACATCGTACAGGCTCGGGAACATCGCTTAATGTCCGGTTGAATAAACTATGGGCCTTTGGCCGGGTTTCGAACTCGCAATCTTGAGCTCAATAAGCTAGCACGCATACCACTGAGCAATCGGCGCCCGTCAGAGCTAGTACCAATCATAATCACTCTACTACGAAACACACCCCCTACCCTCTTCCACACATAGTATTTTCGTTCGCTTTTTCGTCACAGTTTCATACAGAAATTTTTTTCGGGTGGTGGGAGGTAAGATGTTTAAATATCAAAAATTCTATATATAGAGATTTTTGTGATTCCAGGATTCGGTATCCCTGGAATGTAAACCTTATAAAAGACATAGATAACGCTAAAAGTTGTTGCGGGTTGTGGAGTGTTGTCCCTGGATATTCTAAAGTTCTCCGGAGTCCCGGTATGCTAATACAGTAGAGAGAGGGGGGAGATTGTATGCTGCATCCTACCATCTTCCACAAAATTACACCCACATGAATAGTAAGTGGTTTGTTCCGTCTCTATCTCTCGCCTTTTCTAGGGTGTCTAACCCATCCCATCTCCTTTTTCCAGGAGAGGCTAAAGCCCCCAATTCCAAGTGGGGCTTCAATGATAGTCAGTGGCGGATCTATCTCTCGCCTTTTCTAGGGTGTTTCACCCATCCCATCTCCTGTTTCCAGGAGAGGCTAAAGCCCCCAATTCCAAAAGGGGCTTGAATGATAGTCAGTGGTGGATCTATCTCTCGCCTTTTCTAAGGTGTCTCACCCATCCCATCTCCTGTTTTCAGGAGAGGCTAAAGCCCCCAATTCCACGTGGGGCTTCGTGAAGCCCCTCAAAGTAATGGACGCTCGTTCATATTTCACAGAGGGCTCATCATGTAACTCAATTTCACTGAATAAGAATCTCCTTTTTCCAGGAGAGACTAAAGCCCCCAATTCCAAGTGGGGCTTCAATGATAGTCAGTGGCGGATCTATCTCTCGCCTTTTCTAGGGTGTTTCACCCATCCCATCTCCTGTTTCCAGGAGAGGCTAAAGCCCCCAATTCCAAGAGGGGCTTGAATGATAGTCAGTGGTGGATCTATCTCTCGCCTTTTCTAAGGTGTCTCACCCATCCCATCTCCTGTTTCCAGGAGAGGCTAAAGCCCCCAATTAGGGCTCATCATGTAACTCAATTTCACTGAATAAGAATTTTTACTTTCCCAGCTATACGAAGTAGATATAAGGGAAATAATGTAATTGGTCTGAAATTCGATTTTGAGTTTTGAACGGAATTTCATGTTTTCCGATATCCAGAATCCAAATATGAAAAAAAAAAAATGCATGCCTGTATGTCAGTGAACAGGATAACTCCCGATAAAATGAATGTATCGACACGAAATTTTATGTGTGAATCCAGAACCCTCTAACTATGACAACTATTGTTTCTCAGCCAAATCCAACCAAGGATAGGTATTAGAAGGGAGGCTTAACATAAAAACTTTAATAACTGCCGATGTAATGAATGTATCGACATGAAATTTTTTGATTTAAGTCAAAACCCAATGTGGACATTACCTGTCAAATTTCAGCGATATCGGCAGAAGGTAATGGGGGTTCAGGGGAGGGGGCTCAATTCAAAAACCCTAATAACTGCCAATGTAATGAGTATATCGACACAAAATTTAATATGAGGATTTAGGTATCCCTATGTAAGTCAACTGTTGAATATTAGCGCAAACTGGTTTTAGAGGGGGAACGAAAAGTTAATTGAATCACCGACGACTTTTTATTTTTATTATTTTCTTATACCTATAAGACAGTATTGTAATCTTGCGAAAAACCGCGAAAGAGTTTTCAACAGATTTTCCGTTTCAAGGACCTGTGAAGTTTTGATTATTTTTAATGATGTCTGCGTGTTTGTTTGCGAATGGAACTCTGTGACTGAACTCATAAACGATTTTAGCAATGAACTTGACATATGAAATGAAGATGTCACATGTGCTAACTTAGATCTGATTCGATTTTGGAAATCGGAGGAAAATTGAGACCACTTTACTTCAAAGCCTAAGTATAATTTACAAGATATTGCTTAGGTGTATGACCTAATCGAAAATCACATCAAACAAAAGTTGTAGATAAAATTAAAAGGCACATTTTCAGAGAAATACAGTTTTTCTTAGGTCGCCCAGTTTGCGAGATACATACCCAAAACCTACTTGAAATGTCGTTTTGGAACTAATTTTATTGCTCGATTTAAACAAAAACGGTTTGTCCTATCAAAAAATTAGTTCCCAACACAAATGTATCTAATAAAATTTTCAATCGAATAGTGTTCTTAGATTTAAGATAGGACTAATACAATTAAAGTTATAACGCCTCAAAAAATGTGGTTGGTATAGAAAATTCTTTTATTTCTATCGGGAATTATCATGTGGTGAGATTTCACCAGAATATCATGTTTTCTGCTTCTGATTCCAAAAATGAAAGATTACCTCTTTGTCTAAGAATGAATATATTGACATGTAATTTTATATGAAGAGTAGTACAGGGAAAAAACGACGGATGTCAAAAAAATTGAAAATCGAGATTTCACTGCCATCTGTTGGCAATAGTGTTGTGTGTGTGTGCAATAGTTAGTGTAGTACTAATGTTTAGAACGTAGAAACAGGGAAAAAACAATGGTTATCAGTGTATTTCAGGCTTTTTTAGTTTTGGGTACAGGGAAAGAAGAGCGGATGTTCATGGCAACCCGGTAAAGAACGACCACTGTCACTAGAATGCGCCGCGACCTGGTTGATTCTCATCATGCTTTCCTGAAGGAAAGTTAAAATACTTGCAGAAATGTTTAAAGATGACTGGCGTGTCCCCAAAAGATGAACGAGGTCTGCACAGTTCAAAGCATAGAAAGCTAAGTGATACTAATTATAACGCAATTTGGGAGCTTATCAAGTCATTCAAAGGCAGACAAAATCATTATAGTCTCACAAAATCTGAAAAAACTTATCTACCGGAGGAGCTAAATGTGACAAAAATGTTTGATATGTTCACAGAAACAGAAAAACACAAAATGTAGAGAAGGCAGTTTTATTATTGTTTTATTAATTCTTATGTTTTTGCCTGGATTTGTATTGTTTCAAATAAAAACATTCTAAAAACAATCTTTTAAGTAGGCACCGACTGTTTATTATTTGAATTAACCTGAATACTGCTTTCACAATACAGTGAAAGAACAGCGGTTGTCAGTGAACATACGTCGTTTCTTCCCTGTACAAATATATTTTTTTGTATTTATCACTCACTGGAGCCTACAAAAGTAAAACAAAAATATAAAATTTTGGAAAACTAGTCTATACAAACTGTTACAGGTTCTTAGTACTTTCCACGCCATTCACATGTTTCAAAATGTTCATTCTTCATGTGAAAACGTATATTTGCGATTATCTCAAAATCAATTTTTTTGACATCCGTCGTTTTTTCCCTGTACTCTTCATATGTGTACCCAAAACCAGATTTTCAACAAAATCGGTAGATTAGTTCAGAGGGAGAAAGAAATCGCACAGTGGGGAAGTACATTTTATGGAATGAGAGGTCGGAATAAATGGTATTCCGGTGAAAACTCAATTTCGAATTTCTGATCAATTGCATAACTTCTCCTATTTTCCGTATAGCTAGGGAGGTTACAGCAATGCCCGTTATATTAATTACTGCTTCTTTTTCTTCAACTTAGGGGTTTTCCGAATAACCGTTGGAGGAGACGAGCGCATCGGAAACTGATATGATATTTGTCTTGATTTATCTCGCACTCTCAATGTTAATTATTAATAAGAAAATATCTCAACAGATTTGCAGCGAAGATTTCTCCGCAAACAAATTACTTCAACAAATGAATTACACTTGAGAATGGTACTCAAAAATTTATGGGGGGGGGGGGGGACTATGAAGAGTAAATTGAAGAAAGGAAACTGCTTTATTTAGAAGTGTGACTGGTTAGAATTTTATGGAGTAAGGAAAATTACATGAACATTTTAATGATTGATGGAAAATTGTCTGCAGGCAGTTTTCATAGCAGCTATATGGTCTACTCCAGGAGTCCGACTGTCCCTAGAACGGTTGAAACTACCAGGCGGGTTTTTTTTGTAGGTATGAGTTCAAAAAATTAACTGCAGCGAGGTTTCATACAAGCTATATAGTCCTTCGTGTTCAAAGACATACAGAAATTTTTACTTTTTAAGCTATAAGAAGTATAGAAGAAATTATGTAATCTGCGATTTTTAGCGAAATTTCTCTAGATTCCAAATTTAAAAAAAAAAAAAAAATGTCTGTCTGTATGTGTGTTTGTGAACACGATAACTCCCGATTGAATGAATGTATCGATATGAAATTTCCGAAGTCAAAACCTAATCAGGACATAACCTGTCAAATTTCAGCAACTGCCAATGTAATGAATATATCGACACAAAATTTATTATGAGGATTTAGGAGTCCGTATGTAAGTCAACTGTTGAATATTATGGGGAGCGAAAAGTTAATAGGCTACTAAGTTCTGGGAAGTACATTGTCGGTGATTCACCGACATTTGGAATCAAGAGGTCGGAAAACATGAAATTCCGTTGCAAACTCATCGAATTTTTGACCAATTATATAACTTCCCCTATACTGGGGAAAAAAATTTAAAGTTGAACACTGAAAATTGCGCCACTTAGCCCCAGTCCCCTCTAACTGATTAATGTTTACAGTGAGGGAAATTAAATGATAATTTCTGTAGTAAATCCACATAGTGGTATGTACTTAACAATTAGAATTGCTCTTTCGAACTGTACTTTCAACAATTCAAACTTAAACAAAAGTGAGTTTCAACTAGGGCACTAGTCACTTGAACCTCCTCAGAAACTTCACCTCTTTGACTAGTGGTACTTAACTCAGAAAATTGTATAAATAGGAAAATAGGAAAGTTCGGGAATACACTGGATGGAATTGAATTTCCCGACACTTATGTCTGTTGTCACTGTAAGTCAGAATGATATGAGCCAGTTGTTATCCTGACTAGTAGTGGCAAGAGACTTCAGTGTAAACCGGAAAATTGTATAAGTTAGGTTTTATGACTCATGCCCGGGCTTTAACTATGAGGTCATATCGCCTACTACCAGAGCCCGACTCTACTGTGGGAGTCATAAATTTTGCCTACCCTAAATTTTTTATTCACCTAGGATAGGGGTCTTTAACGAGTACCTGACATCGTACAGGCTCGGGACCATCGCTTAACGTCCCATCCGAAGGACGGCGTGCTTATGTTTATTTTACCTCCCATATAATAAACTAAGGGCCTCGGTCGGGTTACGAACCCACGTTCTTGAGCTCAGAAGTCAAGCACGCATACCACTGAGCTACCGGCGCCCTCTGGAAATTGTATATATAAGGGAGATCGGAGGTATACTGAAAACGGGGATACACTGTATGGAATTGAATTTTCCGGCCTACACTTATGTCTGTTGTCCCTATAAGTCATCCATTCGAATCCATATTTATAGGAAAATTTTGGCTCAGAATTGAATTTCGTAAAAGATTCCCAAGTATCGTAATTTTCAATTTTTTTTTTTTTTTTTCTTGGCATTATGAACTGTGCATATTAGCCATGCCTCTATAATTGTGTTACTGGTTATGTATATAACATCCATGGCCGCGGGAGGGAGTTATCTATGAAATAAAACGCTCTCCCTGACGGAGTTCGCACCCGTATTACGACCATGCGACCAAAGCCCTATGCTCAAGCCCTTACACCCTGTACAGAAGGTTCACCGTACCATGTACAGCTGGGGAAGTAATAACGAAGGTACCTTTAGAATGGGTCCATGCAGTACAGTTGTATTGGGGAGGAATGGTTCTTCTCTCATTATACCTCTGAAAGATCCCAAAGTAGATCAAAATTCAGATTAGCTAAACCTAAAAAGGAAATGAGAAATGAGAAAAGTCGATTCCACGAGTAACGAGGCATTGATTGAGTTTGACAACCTCGAAATGGCAATGGCAAACGGCGGACAATCATCAGAGTGGAAAGAAATACGAAAATTGGTACATGCGGTGTACCTCATGGATCAATCTTAGAACCGTTGCCGTTTCTCATATACATTTTTCTTTTTTGTTAATTCTTTATTTTGAATATTTATAATCAGTAAAAAAAAAAAATGTTTAAAAATAAAATAAATACTTCAGAATAAGTGGGACCCCTCGAAACACACCCGGTTTTCTGCATGGAGGCAGGGGAGGCCGCGGGGACCCAAGTAATCCCCCCGCCATCTTGACCCTCCTGTACACTGCATTGCAGTGGAGGTAGACCATAAAGGAAGAAGAGATGAATGTGCAAGTACATGTGAGGAGAAGCTGGCCACTACCAGCACTCCCAGATTGACTTGCTATGTTATACTAGGGGATCTCTCAGCCAGCATCGTTTCAGTCTTTGGGGGGGAATATCTGGATAGGAGCGGGAGGACAAGAGTCAAACGTCGGGATTGACCTGAAAGGAAAGGTTTGAATGGAATTTAGAGAAGCGGGGCTTTTTAAGAAGAATTTTAAGAACATTATGGAGGGTAAGGTTGGAAATATATAAGGGTGCAACAACAATAATGACTTTGGATTTGGAAGACTAGATACTCTTGATATTAGATGGTTTATCTCATACACATTAAAAATTAACCTAGTAATTTGAAAATCTATACATCGATCGGATGATACTAATACACATATATATATTCTTTTTTTTTGCACTCCCTTTAAGATCAATCAATCGTTTTAATCAATGATTGACTCAAACAGGAACTTCTGAATACTCATACTAAATGTTGTAGCAATATATTCAGCAGTTATTAGGGTTTTTGAGATGAGCTCCTTTCTTTGATGCCCCCCTGAAAATTAATGAAAAATTAATGAAAAAAATTATAGGTTACATTTTTCCGTCATAACTTCCAGAGGTGTCTTCATCTTCGATTTGACACTAGTTCGGATGAATTCCAAATCCCTTCTTCAGATCGCAATCCATTGTGTAACGAACAATCATCCCAGAGAAGCCTAAGAAACACAAAATAATCAAAAACAAATAAAGTTTTTAAGGTTCTATTGGTCATAAACAACAAGAATATTAGCTCAAACGGTCGACTGGTATTGGATGAGAAGTGAAAAGTTAATTGATTAATTTCTTCTGGGAAAGTACCGGTATTGCCGGTGATTAATCGGTGATTTTAATTTTTGGAATCAGGGGATCGAAGAACATGAAATTTGGGTAAAAGTTCAACATGGAATTTCTGACATTACATAACTTCCCCTATACCTTGTATAGCTGGAGGAGTAGAATGTCCGTAACAACGGAATGGCCGCGGTACAATAGTTCGGTTTTGTATAGTTCATTAATAAGTCAAATAAAAAAAAAACTATTGTGTAGGTGTGCTAGTATTGGTGATTGTAGAGGCTCGTGAGATTTTTTTTGGACAAGGGGGCAAATGTAATGGTCATTCATACGTTTTTTTGGGGGTGCCAAGGGGGCAGGTGAGAAGCGAGGGCGGCCCCTCTTTGTGCCACCCCCACTGCCCCCCTTGCTATGTCCTCCCCGCCCCCACCACTCTCGTAACGCCTCTCCATAAAATGGACCATGGCCCCAGACTTGCCTCATTTAGCAGATTACATGGCTATTGTCTGGGGACAGTTTTCCCAGCCTCTGGAGCAGGTTCTGTCACGCTTTCAGCCTCCAATAACAAAAAGAAACACAATTCAACGTTACGTACAATAGTCATTGCCTACTTCTCCACCCTGGTCATTCCCAACATTACATCCCTCATTTACCAAACCAAGGATCCATTGCTCTAACCTAGGAAATAAGTTTTCCTATTCCTAGAAAATCCATTGACTTCATACAGGAATTACGGTTGTATAATCCTAGAAAATCCAAACCTTGAAAATCCATAGACTCCAACCTAAGGAATACGTATGTATTCCTAATCCTAGGAAATCCAATGGTCCCACCCTAGAAAATCCATTAGTTCCTACTTTGGAAACATGTTTTTCTAATCCAAGGAGATTCATTGCTCTAACCTTGAAAAATCTATTGACTCTTATGTAGGAAATAGAAGTTCTTAATCCTATGATATTTATTGCTCCAAACGTAACAAATCCATTATCTCTTACGTAGGAAATACGTTTTCTTAATCTTAGGATATTTATTGCTCCAAACGTAACAAATCCATTATCTCTTACGTAGGAAATACGTTTTCTTAATCTTAGGATATTTATTGCTCCAAACTTAACAAATCCATTATCTCTTACGCAGGAAATACGTTTTCTTAATCTTAGGTGATTTATTGCTTCAAACGTAACAAATCCATTGTCTCTTACCTCGGAAAAAGTTTTCATAATCTTAGGATATTTATTGCTCTAACGTAACAAATCCATTATCTCTTACGTAGGAAATACGTTTTCTTAATCTTAGGATATTTATTGCTCCAAACGTAACAAATCCGTTATCTCTTACGCAGGAAATACGCCTTCTTAGTCTTAGGTAATTTATTGCTTCAAACGTAACAAATGCATTGTCTCTTACCTCGGAAAAACGTTTTCATAATCTTAGGATATTTATTGCTCTAAACGTAACAAATCCATCGTCTTTTATCTAGGAAACACGTTTTCTTATTTTTAGGATATTCATTGCTACAAACATACGAACTCCATTGACTCAACCTACGTTTTTTTAAATCCTAAGAGATCCATTCAAAGGAATTATAACAACTGATTTA
The DNA here is from genome assembly GCA_963662175.1 of Aradus depressus. NCBI lineage: Eukaryota > Metazoa > Arthropoda > Insecta > Hemiptera > Aradidae > Aradus > Aradus depressus. The sequence goes on from OY759218.1 coordinate 35,750,995, forward strand.
AGTGTAACAAAGGATTGTATTGTTCATTAATGAAAAAAATAGTTATTGTGTTTTGGTGTGGATCTTGATCAGCAGAGAGGAACCAAGCTCATTCAAATATGAACTTGTTTGTATTGACCTTCAAGAATAGGGTCACATTCACTCATATATATTTTTTGTTTGGGGGGCAGGTGGGTTATGGGGGTGGCTCCCTCTTGTTCAAACAACCACATCCCCCTCCTTCCAAATTTCGTTACAAATTCGAGCACACCTACCTATTTCCCAGCCGACAAACTAAAATTTAGTATTTATCCTTGAAATGGCCTAGCCAACAACTTGAATATCGAAAGATTAGTTTGAAACATTTTTATTTTAGATCTTACATTTTTTTCATTATTAAAGCTGCAGGAGTGAAGCGGCAAATAGTTAAATCAATGTTGAATTATTATAAAGAGTCGGAGGCGAATCACCAGTTATCAACTTCCTCAGCACGAAAAAATCAATTATCAATTAATTCTTCTCAAAACTCAATATTTGGCATACGTAGTGTTTAGTATCTCATACTAACAATACATTCATTACATCGGCAGTTTTTGGGATTTTTGTGTTAAGTCCCTCCTTTAACCCCCTCCCCTTTGACTGATTCCGCTGAAAATTAAGAGGTGTCGTCCTTATAGGGCATTGAATATACAAATTAAATTTCTTGTCAATACATTCATTACAATGGCAATTATTAGTTATTGTTCTAAGCTCCTCCCCTAATCCACCTCTATCCTTTGCTGATTTCACTGAAAATCAATAGGTGTTCTCAGAGGGTTTCTGGATACACATATAAAATTTCGTGTCGATACATTCATTCTATAGGCAGTGTTGACAGACACACAAAAACACAAATACCGACAGACTATATTTTTCATTTTCCGCATAGAATTTTTGTTCGATACTACGCTGGGGAAGTAAAAATAACTGTAAAAATTAATCTATCGACACGAAATTTTATACGTAGATTCAGAACTCCATAAGGATGACACTTATTGATTTTCAGCCAAATCGGCCAAAGGGAAGAGTTGGATTGATAATAATAATACTGTAGATGTTTGCTAGCGACTGTAGATTTCAAAATTCTGGGGGTATTGATGACTGATGATTGACTGATGATTTATTGACTGACCTCAATACCCCCAGAATTTTAATAATAATACTATTTATTTTCGTTAAACCATAACATGGTAATTGGATACGTCTTACAATTTCATACATAAAAATAGCTTATAAAATGTATACATCAACCGTTATTAATTAAATCTTATAATACAAACACATATGAGATAAATAATAATATGATCTTATAAAATAAATAATAGAAAACATATAAATATTAAATTTCGAATAGATATGGGTATTATTTATTTTTTGGTTATAAATATTCCTCGGTGATCATGGGCCCCTTTGGGGTAGGGCCTTAACCAGGGGCGAAGCCAGGATTTTGAGCAGGGGCGGGCAAAGTTAGGCTACAGGGGGGGCAAACTCCCGGGGGCACAGCCCACAGTTTCCGTGGTTAGCGGTAATATATTTAAAAAAAGTGTAATATGTGTTTTGTACATGTACATTTAAGTAAAGCACAATGTTCGTTTATCAGAAGAACTTCCTCTTTGAAGTGTTCTCGATCGTTTTCCAGCAACTTTCTGTGCATGCTTGGCAGACGGTCTTGTACCATGGTAGATCTCAGCCATGTCTTCACACGCCTCAGGATGCTGAATGTTCTCTCTATCGTAGCTGTTGTGCACGGCTGTCCGAAGCAAATCATCAACGCCTGTCTTGTCTGGGGGAAAAACTGCTCTGTTTAAATTCAAAACATCAATTAGGTCCATTGCTTTCAGGTCTTCTTTTCCCATGTTTTTCTCTTTCCACAGGTTGAACTACAGCTCTGTTTCATTTTGGAGCGTAACTTGCAAGCAATTTTATGCATTTTTTATGAAAAAGATTTTTTCAGTTTATTTAATTTTTATCTTGTTTTTTTGCTCTGCCCAGGGGGGGGGGTGATGTGCCCCCCCCCCCCTGGCTACGCCTCTGACCTTAACACTAAAACCGTAATAACTGCCGATATAATGAAACGGTCGATTGGTTTTGGAGGCAGAGCGAGAACTTAAATTATAAATTCGTGCTGGGGATGTACATTGCAGATGATTCACCAACTTTCTTTTATTGTGGTTTACAAATAATTGTTGGTTAATAACAATATGAATTGGTTACTAATAATAATGTGTGGTTAATAACACTGTGGATTAGTAAGCCGGGTATTAACATCACCCTTCCATCCCCTCTTTCCCTTTCATTAACCTGTGACTTCTACCCCAGATTTCATTACACCATTGTCATTTTTCTTCATTTTCATTTTATTTTCACTCCACTGAAAATCCTCCCTCTTTCAGTTTATGTAAATATAAGATGACAGCTTTACTAATATCTTCATTGTCATTCAAAATGTATGAATATATTAAATATGTATTAGTCATTTTGTTTTTTAGGGCGATTATATCTAGTTAAAATGTGTAGCCAAAGCCGAAGTATATTTGAAAAATATATAAAAAATTATTCTGTGAATCACCGGCAATGTACTTCCCCAGAATAAACTAATCAATTAATTCTTTGCTTCCCCTCCAAAATCCACCGTTTGCACTAACACTAAATATTTGTGACTCCCGTCGGTCCTTTTGTTTAAGCAGCCAATCAAATTAAAGACTTTATCTACATTCTCCGAGCTCTTTGGGAAGTGTACACATTTTCGGCCATCTACGTCCAGAGCGCAGATAATAAAAATTAATCCCATTTTTATACGTCGAGAGCGCGAAGCCTCTATACGTCGAGAGCGCAATGGTTTCATTTAGCAGAGCCCATAGCAGGTATACGCATGGACACGGAGAACAATAATGCTTGTGAGTCTTTCCACTCACATTTCAACAAAAATTTCTGCAGTGCACATCCTAACTTATACAAGTTTGTCGCTGTATTAAATGAGTTTTTCATCGAATCACAAATAAATATGAGGAGTGCAAATATACTCAATCCTATAGTGAATAGGTCCAGTATTCGAAAAAAAGAAAGAATCAGCGAGTATCAACGCGAATACAGAGCAGGAAGACGTCATTTATTCGACCATATTTTCAATGCTTCAAAATATTATTTTAAAAAAATAAAAAAAAATAAATATATATATAGGTATTAATTAAAATTTAATAATTATAAAATAACATTTTTAATGTGGGCTCATTAGAGGCGGTCACAACCCCGCAAAAACACAGAGTGAAAATGTAATATGGTGATATATAATTTTATATGCGGCCCGCGGGATTAAGGGGCCCATTCATAAATTACGTAAGGCTTAAAGCTAATTTGACCCTCCCCCCCCCCCCCCCCCCCCCCACCCCCGTATTGTAAGATATCATAAGATTTCAACTCCCCCCCCCCCCCCCCCACCCCTTGATAAGAAATTTTCGTAAGAAATGATCGTATTGATAAAATAAAAGACAGTTTGAGCAGCTTGTACCCAAGCTTTAAATAATAGTGGATGTAAATATCCAGACATGTCAGGTATAATAAATAAATGATACTAAAATGACAATTTATTTTTCAAAACTCAAGCAATAGGGAAATCCCTAGTCAGCGAGACTATAGAATAAAAAAATGTCTAGAAGTACTGAGACCATATGATTTCTGTAGGATTCAATACTGAATTTGAGAACTAAGTACAGATGGCGCTATCCAATAGCGCGAAAGTAGTAGATTTTAAATTCAAAAACTTACATTAGATCAAATTCTTTACCCCCTCCCCTATAGTCAGAATTAGTAATATTGAGCTTATCCCCCCCCCCCCCCCCCCCCCTAAATGCCTTACGTAATTTATGAATGACCCCTCATAATGCATTTCCAAAGTGGCCCGAAAGATCATTTGGCTTGACCACCCCTGGTTTACACATTCATCGCCTATTCGAATTCGTATCCAAGTTTCCTCTTGTTAATTTTTCCAGAAATTTGAAGACACAAGCCACCCTGTTTTCACCCAGGACGATCCAAGGATATCTGACGCCCCCCATCTCCCTTCGACCCCAAAGATAAGATGGAGCACCCATTGTTTGGGGGTGGGGGGGGGGGGTGGGGGGGTGGATGCCAAGATGGCGGCGCTATCGACCCAGCCTCCCTCCCTAAGTACACAACCAGGACGACTCAAGGAACTTCTTGACGCGCGACCCCCTACGTCTAAGGACACCGTAACGATGACAAAACATCGATGTAGTGGTATCGATACTCCATAGATGTAACATTATATATCGATACTATATTAAATTATTTTTCCTTGTGCTACCAGAAAACAGCTGATATAACAGTTTACTCAAATAGATTGTTTGTAATTTTTATTTTAAGAAATTACTTCAACTAATTATTTTATTAGTTTTCTTCATCATGATGAAACGTTGTTTTTTATTAATTGCATATGCAGCAGGATTATGCAGGTAATCATTTTTACTTTCATAGTAATTTTGATAAGAATTGCAATAATCGAGTTATCAACGGAATTACACGTTAGAGGTCCTCTTTAAGGGATGTGGAGATCTTTATGAAGAATTTTGTTAGATACATAGAAAAGAGTTCTATTCACTTAAGTCTCATGTGTGGGTTCCAGGTAAGTCTACTGTCCAGGTAGAAACCCAGGTAGCAAACTTGGTTGAAGTGAGGGAGAGGAATATTAAGAGTAAAGATGATGTGAGCACACTTCTCTGTATTCACCTTGATATGACATACGTTACATCATAATGAATCTCGTCAAGATGTTCCTGGAGATGCAGGGACGCAAGGTTTGGATCGGAATATGGGGAAAGGATAGCTGTATCGTCAGCATAGGAAGAGGTCGTAATTCTGGGATGAGTGGGGACGTCGGCAGTATAAACTGTATACAAAATGGGACCAAGGTTGCTGCACCGAGTGACGCCCGCCTCAATAGGTGACTGGATCGATAGGGCTGAACCCTGTATATTTATGACCTAATCGAAATTTTCTACAAATAAAACTTATAGAGAAAACTCAAAGGCATATTTTTTCGAAGGTCGCACATTTTATGAGATACATGCCGTAAACAGTCCTGAAATGTCGTTTTGAAACCCACTTTTTTTGACGTTGGCTTGATTTGCCCGAAACCGGTTAGTCCTATCGACATTAGTTCCTACCAAGAATATTCCATAGGTGTCCTCAGATTTGAGATAAGACCAATATGAACGATGTTATAGTACCTACCCTAAAGAATGTACAATAAATATCCCAAGGAATTATTTCTAACTAATATTTAAATTGTAACGCATAGCAACGTATTTTATAGTTAGTTAGTTATTATGACTCATACCCGGGCTTTAACTACAAGGTCATATCGCCTACTACCAGAGCGCTCGTTCTTCCCTCTCGGACCGGCCGACTCTACTATGGGAGTCCTAAATTTTGCCTACTCTACATTTTTATTCACCTAGGGTAGGGGGTCTTTAATGAGTACCTGACATCGTACTGGCTCGGGACCATCGCTTAACGTCCCATCAGAAGAACGGCATGCTTAAGTTTTTTTTTTTCTTCCCAGGTAAAATAAACTAAGGGCCTCGGCCGGGTCTTGAACCCGCGACCTTGACTTTAGTAAGCAACCGGTGACTATATCCTTTTATTGCTGGTTTTTTTTTTATAAAAAATAATATATAATAAAAATAAAGTATGTGTGATGTGGTGATAATAGGACATTCTTATACCAACAACTTTTGAACAGGTCATACTCCCTCCTGGGAGATTATTTCATACTGGCATTACAGAGAATGAGAAAGTCACTCTCAGAATTACGGTGAGGGCTCATAAGACTTTCTTATACCCAGTAGTAATGCCGGGAGAGTGATTCGTATAAAAGTGGTTGAAAAAAAAGTCTTGTTATGGTCACATCACAGAATTTCTCCGATATTTCCTCTTGCGAAAAACCAAATTTTGGTCAAGGGATGGATAGGTGGGAACAAACTGGCGTGGGATGAGGAGAAATCTAATCAGAGTGTACGTCAGGTCTGCTCTAGGCGGTAACTAAGTTTACAAGTTAGGCGTTGGACACACTTCAAAATGATATTAGCGAGAGACCTCGGCAAGGCTATAGGCTTCAAATATCAGGACAGGCCATTCCCAGTTTGTCCTGTCCTAGTTCGACCTATCCTAGTTCGTCCCGACTAATTTTACTTTGTCCCAAATCCCAAAACTAGTAAAGAAGTGCATCAGCTAAATACCATTGGAAACTACATGAACGTTGGTCTCAGAGACTCGGATATTTGGAAACGAAAAGGAGGAAGGACTGGCCAGAACCAAAAGTGGACTCGAGACTTTTTGAAGAAGTGAGGAGAAAGAAGGGCACATATATATCTGGTGATTCATCTACGATTTTTTTTTAAATTTCCCCCTCGTATATTAAAGCCCCAACTCCTTGAAAGGAATGGCGGTGGGGGGAGAGTGGGAGAAGTACTTTTGCCTATAACAGAGATGGGAGTGGGAGCTACTAGAGATGAGACTGGATCAATCTCCTTAGTAAGAAATCTTCGCTACCCCTATACACTCTTTATCAGGATGTTCGCCTCCAACCCCTCTTCGAAACCCTAATCCCCCTCCATGAATCTACACTGGATCCACTTGACGAAGAAAAGTTCTTAAGAGTCAGAATCCAATTTGGAACTGAGAGGAGGCAGTTCAAAATATGAGTATTTTACATTCACAGCTATATGAAGTATATAAGTTATGTAATCGGTCAGAAATTCGATGTTTATTTTTCACCGGAATTTTATATTTACCTTAGTGAATCACTGGAAATGTACTTCCCCAGAGTGTATTAATAAATTGAGTTATCACTCTCTCCAGTCGAACGTTTGGGCTAAAAATCAATATGTTACTAACCATTGCAGAGATATTGTGAAACACTTGATAAAAAATAAAGAAAAAACTTTTTTTTTTTTAAATATTGTCTATTTCACAAAATATTTATAATATGGGAGTCTTTCGGTATTGCTACCATCTTCAGCCACAACTTAACAAATACTGTATACAGGGGCGTAGCCAGGGCGGGCAGGGGGGGGGGGCACGTGCCCCCCCCCTGACCAGAGCAAAAACCAAGATAACAAAAATTGTGTTTTGCTTAAATGAACATGTACAAAACAAGTCATATTACATTTATTTAAATATAAGTACATGAATTCGATTATTTAATTTCCACGCTCAATATCTTCATTTATGTTATACTTTATACTCTTAAAGCTGATTTTACACGCGCAGTAAAAATGCAAAGCGCAGCAGCAGCAAATGCATGCTATTGGCTGTAAGTCATTTCATTCTAAAAGCAGAGAAACACAGCGTGGATTTGCTGCTGCTGCGCTTTGCATGTTTGCTGCTCATGTAAAGTCAACTCAAGTATTACAGTCAGTGGTTACCTCAGGGGGAGCTTCTAGAGGTCCGAGTCTCCAAAATTAATAACAAAAAGTCTGCAAGGCTAACCACGGAAACTGCGGGCTGTGCCCCCGGGAGTCTACACCCCCCACCCTCGTAGCCTAACTTTGCCCCCCCCCCCCCCCCTGCTCAAAATCCTGGCTACGCCCTTGGAAAGAACCACATACAAACAGTCGAAGATGTTCCTGATTAAGAATTCCCAAGTATTTTAAATAAAAAAATTACAAGAAATTTCACTCTGGGACTGAGGTCCGCTAAAAATAAACAGATACAGCGTCAAAAGTAAAAGGAAACAATGAAACAAAGTACCAGTATGCCATACAAGAAATAAATACAAAAATAAATAAATTAGTGATACAAATGAGAAAAAATTGCAAATAGAAATATAGATAAATAAAAAAATTAAATGAACAGCTTAATTATGAAGAAAAGAAAGTAATAACTGTCGATGTATCGATTATATGAACACAAAATAAATGTATAAATATGAAGAAAAGAAAGTAATAACTGTCGATGTATCGATTATATGAACACAAAATAAATGTATAAATATGAAGAAAAGAAAGTAATAACTGTCGATGTATCGATTATATGAACACAAAATAAATGTATAAATATGAAGAAAAGAAAGTAATAACTGTCGATGTATCGATTATATGAACACAAAATAAATGTATAAATATGAAGAAAAGAAAGTAATAACTGTCGATGTATCGATTATATGAACACAAAATTTAGTATGGAGACTCAAAAGTCTCTGAGATATACTCGTATATTGATTTTCAACGAAATCGGTAGATTGGTTTCACAGAGATAAATTTAGATTAATTTTTGCTATGAAAAAACATTGTACATTGCCGGTATTTCACCAACGGCTATTTTTTCTTGGAAAGTTTGCTAAAAAAATCAAATTAGAGATAATCATTTACCTAGGGGTCCAGAGCTGAGATAAGGAGGGATGTTGTCAAGTAAGTGGTCCTCTATTGACTGAGGTGTATGCCGGTTGAATAGCAAAAAACCGGTTTTTGGGGCTCATAGACACCCGACAACCCTCGCCTTTTTTCGTTTTTGGCGGCTACTTCGTTAAGGTATAAACAAGTCAATGTTGAATGCTTTCTATCAGCCTAACCTGTGCAAAATATGAATTATTATAAGTTTTACTTCCACAACGTTACTTCCACAACTTTACGGTCAAAAATTCCAACCGGTTTTCCAACCTCTAGATTCCAAATATGAGAAAAAAAAGTTTGTCTGTATATCTATGTGTGTCAGTGAACACGATAGCTCCCGATAGAATTGTTGTTATGTACAACAATTTAAACACTAGAAATTTCCCCCACAGAAACTACTTTTACATTCTTTGGGCCGCTACAACATTCAGGTTTTTAATGATTAATAGAGTCGACAGTATCTTCACAATGTAGAAGGAATTCGAGGTTCTGTCGTGTAAAAGAAAATTCAAAAATTGGTCAACGTTTCGAAAACTATTTATTTTCTTCTTCGGGCCCTACAGAATATAAACAAACAAATTAGACATTATGGACAATGATATAAACAGATATGTACTTTATAATAATTTGAAAAAGAGATGGAAACAATTTTTTTAACATAAATGAAAGAGAGAAAAATAATTATAATAAATACATAAATAATAAAATGGTTATTTTATTACTACTTTCAAAATTTGTATTTATTTTTATTATTTATTTATTATTATAATTATTTTTCTCTCTTTCATTTATGTTAAAAAAATTGTATCCATCTCTTTTTCAAATTATTGTAAAGTATCTGTTTATATCATTGTCCATAATTGTTTATATTCTGTAGGCCCTGAAGAAGAAAATAAATAGTTTTCGAAACGTTGGCCAAATTTTGAATTTTCTTTTACACGACAGAACCTCAAATTCCTTCAACATTCAGATTATATCTCAAATCTAAGGACACTATTGGGAATTTAATAAAAAACATTAATAGTAGGAACTATTTTTGGTTATAACTGATAGTCTTCGCATAAATCGAGGAACATGGGTTCCAAACATACATTTCGGGACCGTTTTCGTTATGTATTTCGCAAACTGGGCAACCTACGAAAAATTGTATTCTATATAAACTATGACTTTAAAGGTTTCTCTGAGAGAATTTTGATGTCATAAATAAAAGCGGTATTTTGTAAAATGTACTTAAGCCCCGAAGTAATGTGGTCCCAATTTTCTTTCGATTTCATCAAAAATGTAATCATATGAATGTTAGCATATGTAACAAAATCACAAAATGTAACATCTTCATATCAAATTTAAATTTTATAGCTACGATATGAGTTAGAGCGCTTACTAAGTTCAAATCACACACACATCATCATCGTGAAAATGGTCAAAACATGTTCAGGGGAACTTATAAATAATAACCATATAATCGTTTTGTGTCATTCATCAAGAATGTAAATTTAATTGTAATGAGAAATAAATCAATAAACGGCAGTGACGAACAGTGACTAACAGACGATGACAAAGAGAGAGACAGTTAGGAAAGGCTGTGACGAACAGCGACGAATAGACGGTGACAAAGAGTTACGAAAGCGAGACAGTTACGAAAAGCGACGAATAGACCGTGACAAAGAGTTACGAGGAAGAGAGAGACAGTTACTTAAACCTGTGACTGACGAGTAGACGGTGACAAAGAGTTACCAGAGAGATAGTTACGAAAGGATGTGACGAACAGCTACGAATAGACGGTGACAAAGAGTTACGAGAGAGAGACAGTTACGAAAAGCGACGAATAGACCGTGACAAAGAGTTACGAGGAAGAGAGAAACAGTTTCTAAAACCTGTGACTGACGAGTAGACGGCGACAAAGAGTTACCAGAGAGATAGTTACGAGAGGCTGTGATGAACCGCTACGAATAGGCGGTGACAAAGAGTTACGAGGAAGAGAGAAACTGTTATAAAAGCCTTTGACGAACAAACAGTAACGAGAGAAAAAGAGTGAACAACTTATGAAAGGGAACCTAGAAGGAAATTTTCAGATATACTCGTATAGCCCATGTGGAAGTACTTTGGAATTAGATCAGTGAATATGTAGATGACTTTTCTCTTTATTTATGTAAATAGATAGATGATAGTAACATTTATGTAAATTGTACTATTATATAGTGTATAATAATACTATTTACATATATGATAGAACAATTTATCCATACAACATAGAATATAATATGTATATGGATATATATGGTTTTATATACAGGGTATAATAAGTCGAAGCGGATATACTTGGGGTCTTATAGGAAACTTAATTCTGAGCAAGAAAGTTCATATTAACATAGATCCGTAGATACTTTCTTAAAAAGTTATAAAACAAAAACTAAAAAAAATCACGTAGAGTAAAATGGATTTAAATAAATAGAGTCAGGGGCAAACATATAAACGCAACGGAGACTTTATTGAATTAATAACTGAAAAAAACACGTAAAATAGCTTTCGCAATACAAAATGAAAAAAAACACGACCAGTTTCTCTAAATCGTGGAAATATTGTCAAGAAAACACTTCTATGGGTGATTCTTCGATACTCCCGAACAGCTTGCTTATTGCTCCCATTACAAAAACTTTACACAAATAGTGTATCTGTACATTCATCATTTGTGAATATTTGAGGCGTTTTATGTATTCACTGACTCATTATGAATGAGATCAGTTGAATAGAGAAAGAAAACATATGTAAACATCAAAGTGAATGAACTTTCATCTCCATTTAGATATGTTACTTCCTACGAGTACTATTGCTGTAGGTATTTCTACTTCCCCGGCTATATAAAGTATAGAGGAAGTTATGTAATCGGTCAAATATTCGATGTGGAGTTTTCAACGGAATGTCAGACCTGGGCAAAAAGTAGGTATCCTGAGTACTATCTCAGATATTATCTGAAAGATAACTGGTTATCTATGTTATATTATAGTCAAGATACTTTCGTTATTCAACTAATCTGCCACGTTATCTTGCAAGATACCTTATCTGACCAAATACTATCTTATAAGATACACTAGGTACCTTACAAGATACGTTATCTTATAAGATACATGATCTTGCAAGATACTGCATTCATCATTTTAAAAATAAAATATCTGACTAATGCTCAGGTCTGGTATATGAACACTATAACTCCTGATACAATGAATGTAACAACACGAAATTTTATACGTGAATCCAGATTTTTTTGGGTTGCCGACCTCCAGTGGAGGCCACGACACACGTTCGCCGAATCGTCGGGGAAAAGAGGTCCTAACTATTATATTATCATTCAATTCAAATAAAGCAAAAAAAAATAAACGGTTTCTGTAACCAGCTGCCGTAGGTCGAGTCCCAGATACGATCCTGTCCCGCGTATCAACTCCACCCTAGGCCCGTACAGCGGACATTCGAGGACCACATGTTCTGAGCTCAGAGTGTTGAAAATGGCGGTTGTCCTTGTTGAGGCACGGCCCGATCAGCACCCCTTGGTACATAACCGTTGCTGGGCTTTCAATGCGGCGTACGTGTATTTTGATTACCAGGGGGTGTCGGTTCTCCCTCTCATCAGCAAAGCCGAGGTTTTGCTAGGTGAGAGAGCCAGTTTGTTGGTGCAGCACCAGTTGTCAATATCGTCTATGGGGCTTGAGCGCGAAGGGTTAGAGCAGCTCGACTATCAGCGTGCACCGTAACAACAAGGGTGTCGACGTAGGCGATTGCTTTATATAAACGGCTCTCGAGATCACGGAGCAGTCCATCAAAGTGTGTGGCCCAAAGTATCGGTCGGAGGATCAAGCCCTGAGGATAGCCTCTAGTGATGTCCACTGTAGTGCTAGCATATAGCCCGCAGCCGCGTGAGAATGGCAGACCACCAGGCGCAGTCGAAGGCCGAAGCGATGTCAAAGAAGATATAGAGGGCTTTTATCCCAGGTCCACGTATTCCCCACATCCGCCCTCAGCATCATCAACGCGTCTTCAGCGGACCGGCCCTTCAAGCCACCGAACTGTCTATGGGATAAAAAGGCGTGCTCCTGGGCCAGAATGCTATTAAAGATAAGAGTCTCCAATACTTAACCGAAGGCAGGGAGCAGGCGATGGGTCTGTGGCTCTCTGCCAGGGAAAGGTCTCTGTCACCAGGCTTAACAAACTTGAACACAAGTGCTCGTTTCAAAGTCCTAGGGAAGTGGCCTCTTCCGAGGCAGGAGTTAAACAGAGGGTGCAATTTTCACAGCTAGGGGTAGCATGCTTGCCTACTGAGCTCATGATCGCGGGTTCATACCCGGCTGAGGCCTTTAGGATTTTTTATCTGGGAGGAAACGAAACCTTGAGCACGCTATACATCGGAAGAACCGTTAAATAGCTTCGACCCTGTGCGTTGTCATTTACTCTTAACCTTATCCTAACTGAACTTAGGTAGAAAACATTTTTTGATCACGCAGAGATATAGGAAAGGGGTAAGAGCTTTGGATGCTTAGGTACTTTGTTGTACCTACACCCAGTATATCCTAGCTAAAAGAGAATGTACTGAAACTGAAGCTGCCCTGGACCCTTATGGAAGCCACCTTCCCAAGGGGTCAGAGTGCACAGGTTTCACATTTCCTTTCCATAGAGGGCCGAGCCCTAGACAACACAAATTGCTGTTTCGTACTTATCCCAAAACAGTGCTTTTTTTTTTACTACCCAGTGACATAAAATGTAATAATTAATAAATAAAATAATTAATAATAGAATTAAATTTGTAAACTGCCAGAAGCTGGCCAAGTATCTGGCAAATAACAGCATGCCCGCAACCCTCCAAGATATATTTGGTGAGAGGGCGCCGGTAGCTCAGTGGTATGCGTGCTTGACTTCTGAGCTCAAGAACGTGGGTTCGTAACCCGACCGAGGCCCTTAGTTTATTTTATCTGGGAGGTAAAATAAACTTAAGCACGCCGTCCTTCGGATGGGACGTTAAGCGATGGTCCCGAGCCCGTAAGATGTCAGGTACTCGTTAAAGATCCCTACCATAGGTGAATAAAAATTTAGGGTAGGCAAAATTTAGGACTCCCACAGTAGAGTCGGGCTCATGTCCACCAGAGTGACGAAAGAGCGCTCTGGTAGTAGGCGATATGACCTCGTAGTTAAAGCCCGGGCATTAGGAGGAGGCATGCTGTCCGTTCAGACCACACTCTCTAGACGTGGTGCTAGGCTGGCTGGTTGTCCAACCTGCTACTTCTACCTACCATCCATGGACCTCTTCTTTCTAGACTGGACGCTACCACTGGAGAGTGTCCGATACTTTCGCGCAGGTTTTTCACTAAGAACAAATTTTAGAGGTGACCTTGACCACCATTGCCGAAAGGCCTTAACCACACGCCGAAGTTTTTTTGGTTGACTTCACCACTAAAAAGCGTCCTTGGAAAAACCTGAAAGGATAAGAAATCAACCAAGCATCAGCAACAATAGAAATAGATATTTTATAACTCGGAGAGGAAAAATCTTAAGCATGCCGTCCTTTGGATGTGAAGCGATGATCCCGAGCCTATGCTATGTCAGGTACTTGTTAAAAACGCTACTTTAGGTAACTAAACCGAAATTTAGGACTCCCACAGTAGAGTCGGGGTCATGTACATCATCACGAAAGTGCGCTCTGGTAAGAAGCGATATGACCACGTAGTTAAAGCCCGAGCATGATTCGCAATAACTAACAAGATAGATATATATGGGCTGGTGTGTACACCTAGGGACCTAAGGATACAATGCTTTTATCCCTCTTCTAAGCATCCTTCTGTGTGTGGGAGACCTAATTTTTGCCTATCCAGGTTTAGTTACCTAAGTTATGGGTCTTTAACGAGTACCTGACATCGCACAGGCTCCGGACCATCGCTTAACGTCCCATCCGAAGGACGATGTGCTCAAGGTTTTTCCACCTAGAGAGCTCCTGGCTAGCATGCTACCTCTGAGCCACTGGCGCCCTCTGGGTATCAACAATACTGCACTATTGTTATTGATGATCCATTCAATCGAAAGACATTTCATCATTAGTGTTTTTTTTAAGTTGAGCCACAAAAAAATGTGGTCCGGAAGTGGTTAAGGTCTTTCTCCATAGGCGTTGTCCTGCCAACGACAAATAGTGGCCAGTGAGTGGTTAACTGCAATATGTGCTGTCATCCCCACCACTTTTTGTGGTCAACCTTCATCTAAGTTCTGGCAAAGTAGAAACATTCATCAATAAACATTATCTGGGCATGCGCTAGTCCCTTACGCCGTCATAGCGTTTTTTTTTTTTACCTCTTACATCTAGTATTACCTATACAGAAGATTGTATGAGGAAAATTTCCTTTGATCCGGGAAGTCATCAAGGCTTCTTCCTGAAATGAAAAGTATTGAAGCCCACGATTACATTATTACAAGCTAAGAATCAATATTTCATGCATATTCAAAGAGGGTGAAGGCAAAGATGAAAGGTTCTGAAGACAATGACGTAAGAGGTGGAGGAAGCAAAAGGAAGATCAAAGGATAATGGAACCAACGGGAGGAGAGAATTGGGGGTCCGCATTAATATTAAGAAGGAAGGGAGAGGAGTGGGGGGGGGGGGGGGTGAGAAGAGGGTGGGGGGGACCTTAAGATTCGGTTAGGGTTACCTCGAGAGCCAATAGGAAGTCGTGCCACTGACGTCACAGCTCCTTAACTCCATACGCTCTACGCCACAATATACAACCCATACTGGACTTTTTCCCTAACCAAACTCCCTTGTCCACAACCTTCACATACAGTTCCCACTTTTTTACTGGTTCCCATGTAGTATTTTTACATTTTTTTTTTTCGCTTTGATGCCCCCCGAGGAGTGGGGGTTGCCAGCGCCTGCGTGCTCCACATTACGCCACGCCTCTTCTCTCGCATCGATCCCCGTTCTTCTCCTTCCCTCTTTGTTCTAAGGAACTCGTCTTCTTCAGTCCCTAACCTAATTATTGCAATTCCTTCTGTCCTTCCTTTCGCTTTCCTCAACAACCTCGTTCTTCCTTCAAGAAAGAAACAAATCAAGTGAATGCTCTGAATAGTAAATGCACCCTTCTGTGTATTGATCAACCTGAGGTTCTGAGGTATTTTAACCAACAGTCGTTAGCGCTAATCAATTGTATTGTAACGGATGCATGGTCAGATGTCCTTTGATGACAGTACTTTTCCAGGTACCAATAAGCACCAGTTGGGAGAGAAGTCACTCGTGGTAGGATGTCGATTAACAGGCTTCTACTTCAACCGCAGCCTAAAAGTGAAGCGCCTCATGATCTGGACTAGAAGCAGGAAAAAACCTATTGTTTGTACACGGTATCCTGCCTTGATTGGAGTGTATAGAGGAACTCAGTTTGATTCAGCTTCAGCGTCTTCCCACCCACGCGCCACAGAAAACGTACATGACTGGACTTAAAAAAGAAAATGATTAATTGATTTTCTTTGTATTCGATGCCACAGGCACCTGACCAGACTAGACTGGAGTGTGAAGAGAAAACTGGCTCAGGTTAATTTGGCTTGGGCGCTTCCCCCACCTTGTGCATAGGAACCAGACGACTTGAATGGACTTGAAGAGATCCTGTTCCTGTCACCTCAAGACGATCAGCAGCGGTTAGCCGGTGGGTATAAGGAGTGGATGCTACAGGACACCCAACGTGGCGACTAAAACCTCACCCCGGCCTTTCATTCCTCAGAACTTTTCCAGACGTGAGAAGATTACCGTGACCAGACGCCATCAGCCATAGAAGGCTTACTAATGATCATCTAGTTACTGGAGAACCACCCTTATAGCGATTTTATGGACATGCTTTGACACTGCGGCATTTGATTGAAGAATGTCACGCACTAACAAACGAGAAAATGCAGATATATCTGTAACTTCTGAGATTTTCCTGAAACACTCTCCGCACCTTAGAAATCTACAATTGTTGTGTTATTCAAATATGCCCAAAAAAATCTAAATGAATTAATTGGCCCTATTCCTTGTGTCTAAAACACTGGTATATTTCTGTCACCCATTTGCAAAATATTGAGATATTGGGGCATCAAGATACCACTATACTTATGACCTGATCAAAATAATTTCAAATAAAGTTGTGAAGAATACTAAGAGGCATTTTTTATATGAAGTACTATTTTTGTAGGTAGCTCGGTTTGCGAGATACATGCCAAAAATCGCACTGAAATGACGTTTTGAAACCCGTTGGCTTGATTTACGCTAAAACGATTAGTCCAATCGAAAAATTGGTTCATACCAAAAATATTCCTTATTCAATTTCCAATCAAACCTATGTTCTCAAATTTAGATAGGTTTAATACGAACAAGGTCATAGCGCTTCAAAGAATTGTAAAAGGGTGTTGGCCTGGTCTATCTTTGAAAGAGAACACTGCACCAACTTTAGTATATCCCACCTTCCTCGGCTCCCCCAAGACTTCTTCCTTCGGTCTTCTGTTGTCCTGGTTCATTGCCTCCTTTCACCCTCAGTTTCATTTGTGATAAAAACGCTCTAATGGCCATGGTAACGGCAATGAGTCACTGAAAAAAAAAAAAAAAAAAAAAAAAAAAATATTCTGTGAATTGTTTTATAGGGGACACTTCAAATTTTTTTGAACACTTTTGAATTCATTATATAATATAATTCGTTACATAGGAGGAGGGGCTGTGTTTATGAAATTTATGGAACCCCCCCCCCCCCCCCCCCCCCCCCCCCCCCCCCATTAATGTAGGAAAGGAAGGATGAGGAAGGTGAGGATGGAAGTGGAAAGAGAAGGTTGGAGAATCAAACTATGTCCGAGCTGTGACAGGCCCTAACTTTAATGAACACAACTCCATTAATAAAGTGTCACCTTCTACTCGGGAAACACATGTTCCTACAATGGGGATAGTCCAATTCCTAGACGATATATGGCTGTTATGGAGGGGGCCGGTAGCTCAGAAGTAATATGCTAGCCTACTGACCTCAAGATCGCGGGTACCAAACCTGGCCGAGGCCCTTAGGACATTTTATCTGAGAGGCAGGGCCAAATTTAAAAATATTATTTTATTTTTTTTTTTTCGAAACGAATAAAGATATGGGATTAATTGAATAAATAATTTTTCATAATAAAATAAATTTATTTAGAATAGAACGTGTTTACAGAGAGAGAATACTGATGATACATAAAAAAATTTAACTTATTCTTGTTTACAAAATTCACTGATTGCCAAAAGAATAGGTATACTGGAACATTCTCCAGCATATGACGTTAAAACAATCATCGTTAGAAAATTTCTTAGTATTTCCTAGTGCACAGGGGATACTTCTCAGTATTTGAATTTCTTCGAACAGTCCTCGATATTTTCTATACTATTGTCTCAAATAAATAGGAATCACGACTTTTAATAGTATACCTATACTATATGTTCATTCAAAAAAAATGTTATCATTTTATATTGAAATTTATGTAGGTATTGTTATTATTGTAATTTTTACTTGAATCATTTTGTAAACTTATTACCATAATTTCAACCTGACGGCAAGATTTGAGCCTGATTTTTATAAAAACTTAAGTAGAAAAAAATGAAAATACTTTTTTTCTTTTTGAAAAAAATATCAAAACATTTTGTAGAAACCTCACGTTGTGGGGGCCTCCAATTTGTGGGAGGACCCGGTTGCTCACCCCTAAAGCCGGCTCTGCTGAGAGGTAAAAACCTTGAGCACGCCCTCCTTCGGATTTGACGTTAAGATACGGTCCCGAGCCTGGGTGACGTCTGGGACTCGTTTATTGACCCAACTTTAGGTAACACGTTAAAAACCCTTCCCTAAGTAACTAAACCAATATTTAGGACTCCCACAGTAGAGCTAACAGACCATTGTATGCTTAGGTCCCTGGGTGTACACACCAGCCCTCCCAACATATCTATATAAGGTATTAGATGTACCAATGAGATGTACCAAAGGAATGGTAATCATTTGGTGAATAAATGTAGGTCAAACCGGACGCATGTCAAGGAAAAAAAAATAGTCAATCACCTTCAAAGTACTCCACCAGCATCAATCAATCAACTAAATGTTCGTTCTCCCTCCAAAACCAATCGACCGTTTGAGTTAAAAGTTAATAGTTGAGTTACTTAGGAGCTTCTGAATTCTCATACTAAATTTTATGTCGATACATACATTACATCCGGAGTAATTGGGATTTTGTATTGACCCCTCAAAATCACCGGGATCCTCCTGTTCCAATTCGTCAAGAATTCGCCTAATAGGTTCTGGTCTGTTATACCGTTCCATAAAACACAAATATAAAAGAAATGATAGCTTAGTAGGTCTGTGGCTGGGTCGACATACCAGACAGATTTGAAAAAATATAGTTGAAGGTAACGTACATAAGACAAAAATACGAGAAAAATATACTTACATTTTTTCACAATGGCGACAAGACTAATTGCAAGGGGGCACTTGCATCGCCGCGATCAACGTTGCTGGAGATGGTAAACTTTGCAACTGACTTGTGACCAGTACACGGTAGCTAGAAAAATGGGAGCAGCGCTATCTGTTGTGTTAATAGTTAACTAGAGAAAACCTGACGGTCCCGTAAATCTAACCAAGGGCATTGGGATCAGGTGCGAAATTTTTTGATAAGGCGGTGTAAATGCCGCCCATGCGAGCGCCCGAAAGTTAAGTAAAATAAACCCAAATATTTATTCTCTGATTCTATGCTATTCATTTCCCTGTGAACCCAGTAAGATAATTTATACCTTTGAATTAGATTTAACATTTTCGCAAAATTTAGAAAAAACAATACGGCATCTCTTTAGTAAATTAAGAAGAAATTCAAATGAAAAATTTGTTAATTGAATTTTTTTTTTTAATATGTGCACTAGGGTGGTCGTAAAAAGTAAAAAGTTCTATTTTTCAAAGTCCCCATCCAAATTCTTGTGTAGTTTGACGAAAAAAAATGTTGTGAATTTTTTCAGATTTTTTTGAATGAATTAACCTGGCCCTGTGGGCGGTCAAAGTTTAACACGTGTTTTAAATGGGGTTTTTGAACATTTACATATTTTTAAGTGTAGGTCTTAGAATTTTTAATATAAAAATCTAAAAATACATGGATTATGGGTTTTCGGGGTCGCTGAAAACGAATTTCATATTAAAAAATTTTTTTTGACAGTCACATTTCCCAAAAAACTCGTACAAATTTGACGAAAATGATAAAAATTTTCGATTCGATGATTCATTTTGATGAATTATTAATTTTTTAATATGAAATTCGTTTTCAGCGACCCCGAAAACCCATAATCCATGTATTTTTAGATTTTTATATTAAAAATACTAAGACCTATACATAAAAATATGTAAATGTTCAAAAACCCCATTTAAAACACGTGTTAAACTTTGACCGCCCACAGGGCCAGGTTAATTCATTCAAAAAAATCTGAAAAAATTCACAACATTTTTTTTCGTCAAACTACACAAGAATTTGAATGGGGACTTTGAAAAATAGAACTTTTTACTTTTTACGACCATCCTAATGTGCACCTTATTCAAAATTGCACGTCTTGAACTTTCGATATTTTTAGGAAATTACTGTATAAATTAAAATTTAGTAGAAGACCAGCTAAAAATTTTACAGAAAATATGATAATTTTATTTAATTTTTTTATTTATTATTAATTTTATTTTAATTTTATATTTATTTAACATTTACATCCCCTATACATTGTATAGCTGGGAAAGTAATAGCCCGTGATTGCAAAGCCGACTAAGAAACTGCTAGAATGGGGATGAGAATATGGAGTAATATTTCATAAGGGGTGGTTGAGTGAGGCGAGGGGAAGTGTTGGTGTCTGGTCCTAGCCTCCGAGGTATTAGTAGAACTTTGGTAGGAACAAAACCTATTATGAACAAAAACAGGGGTTAGGGGTAGGAACGGCTAGATCATCTACTTCAAGACAAACCGCCTCCAGCTCAACTTCCTACAACTAATTTTCTTGTGACAGAAAATCCATTTTGCGTTGATGTGAAGCCCTTATCCTATTTCTGAAATACACTCCCGGACAAAATTAAAGGATCACTTCAATTTTTGATATTTGAATGGGTTTGTGACATCGGAAAAGGACATGAAGTTATTATTATTTGTGGCATTGATAAAGGAAATTAAAAATTAACAGGAAAAGTTTTTGAAATATGTAAAAAAAAAACAGAAAAGTTAACAAAGAAAAATTTCATAAAACACTCTTGAAGCAAGAAGTTCCATAAATCCTCTAAATTTTTAGGATGTCGTGATCTGACGCATCTTGCTGCATGTCCCAGACATGCTCTATGTGGTTCATGTCTGGACTTCTTGCGGGCCAGTCCATCGCCAAAATTTGAACTTCACAAAGGTACTGTTGAAAAACACTCGCAACTTGGAGTCGGGCATTGTCGTGCATCAAAAGAAATGAGGTTCTAAGATTTTTCTGATATACCTGGCAGCAGTTAGAGAGCCACGACCAATGACCACTCCGTAGAGGCGTTTAAATTGACGCCTCCCCACACCATCATAGAATCTGGAGACCTTAGGCAGAATCTGGACTCATCTGAGAATAATACTCGCCCCAAATCATCAGTAGTCCAATTCAACTCAGCTGCTGGACACGATGTTCTCTGGTGATCAGGGCTCCAGTGGCTGGGGGATGAGATGTCATTGAGTCTTCTTCTGATTGTCCATTTCTTTAATCCAAAATGGTAAATAAACATTAAAGAAAGACAGAGGATTATAGCAAACATTCTCGTGAGAGAAATAAACCAACAAATCCATTTAAATTGCAAAAATTGAAGTGATCCTTTAATTTTGAAAATGAAATGAAATGAAAAGAAATTTTGTTATTCTGGGACCGAGGTCCCCTAAGAATAAATACATACAGAGTAGGTAAAGAACAGGAACAATGAAATATAGTATCAGTACAAAGAAATAAAAAGATAGGTAAATAACAATTAGTGCTACATTGGGGAAAAACTATCTATCTATCTAACTCTCTGGCGCTACAACCCTAGTGGGTCCTGGCCTCCAAGAAGGTCTCTCGCGTCAGCTGTCACACCATCCACCCATCTTAGCCTGGTCTGCCTGGCCGGTCTGCCTGCTCTTCTTGATCGGTACAAAGGCTCCTCAAGGACTGTTCTTGGCACTTCCCCCTCTTCCGTTCGGGCTACATGGCCTGCCCAACTTCACCACCCTCACTACATCAGCCTCACCAAACAGCTCGTAGGTTTGGTGAAAAACTATATAATTTAAAAAAATAGATAAACAAAAGATTAACAGGAAAAAACATAAAATTTACAGCTTCATTATGTTGAAAAAAAAATAAATAAAAGTATCTATATAAATAAAAGAAAATAAGTAAAAAAGAAAATCTATATAACTAAGGAAAAAAAAAAAATTTGATAATATAAATCGACCGAGCATAATAATATGATGGTTGATTGTAAAAGAGAAGAAAGGATGCCCAGCCAAGGTTTGAAATAAAATTAATTTTAGAAAGTAGGGGGATAGAAAAGTGTGAGGAGAGAGAAGAAAGAGAAAAATAATCAAAATAAAATAAGATAAGATAAAAAATAAATAAATGCATGATAAAAATATATAAATGTGTAAAATGAACCAAAAATATAATAAAAATAGAGAATGACAAAGACAAAAAAGAGAGAGAAAAAAAAAAAAAAAAAAAGGTAATTTGAATGATTAGAAAATTGAGGTTGACGAATTAGAGAATACGGGGGAGAGATCAAAGGGGAGTAGATTGTTTAGTGAAGAGATATTGAAATAGTGAGGATTTGAAGGAAGCCACGGAAATTTTGTCCGGGAGTGTACATTCGTATCCGCCACTGTTCTCTTAGCCCAGTTGATACAGACTGAGGTCCCTCCTGAGATGAAGAAGGCCTCTCTTTTATCTCCATTACCTATGACTCATACATAGATAATTTAAGTTTTGTCTCTCCCTCTAAACTCTCTTCCTCTTATTATGAAGATGGCTAATCTAGTGAGAAGGGATAATTTCACAGGTTGTAAAATAAAATGTAGTCTGACCTCTCACAGATTTTATTAATTCTTGCTACCCGGCTTTCGAGGTTGCCCTCATCAGGGTGTCTCGAGAGTTGTGACTCAGATGGGGAACAGGAATAACATATCTGTCCCCATCCATGAAATTTTAAATTGTTGAATTGTTGTTAGGTAGGTATTCTTGTTATTTATTTATATATGTTTATTTTTTTTAACTCTTATTTATTAGAACATTTTAAATTAGGTATGTTATTTTCAAGATTATTTATCACACTGGCTGATGAAATCAACCTCGAAACCGGCTAGCAAGAATTAATAAAATCTGTGAGAGGTCAGACTATATTTAATTTTACAACCTGTGATACCTTTTCCAATTCCAATTAAAAGACTGTATCTACGGCATCAAAAAATTACATTTTTAAACCGAAATTTTAGGACGATTTTCGGCATATATATGTTACTGTTAATTTGATAAATCTGCTATTATGTATAATCACCGGTTATTTTATATAATAACCAAAAAACTGGTTAATATGGCAAATTGAAAAAAAAATTATTACTTTATCTGGTTATTTTGTAAAATATCCAACGTGAACAGCTAAAGTGATTAATTTAGTTGAATTTACTAAGTTAACTGGTTATTTTGTATAATAGCCAAACTAGTGTGGCTATTATACATAATTGTTGCTATTATAAATAAATAAGACAAATATTAGGTAGGTAGGTACTTATTTATTTGAACAAGGCAAACTGTCGTGACTTTTTGAATTGCAAAGCACTAAACTATTTTTGCACTTGCATTTTGACGATGTACATTTTCCTTTGCAGTTACATCTTTTAAACCCTTGACCACCTGCGATTGACAAGTTCCTAACACACTCGCGAATTGACACAACCACATTGGGAACTTCCTCTTTAGTTAGAAAAACCTCTTTACAAATGTTAAACTGATTCCTTGAATATTTTTGTGCCAGCTTTCCAGCTTTGGTGCCAATCTCGTACAAGTCACGCTCATCATCCACTTGCAAAATGACTCCCAGTACGTTTCTGGAGTCACCCTTTCCTCGGTCGACATCCGCTACTCGAATTTTTATGGTTTCCCCTACCTGGCCTTTTGGAAACTTTTTTACTGACAACTGTGACTGCAGCGCAATTACGGCTCCTTCTCATTTTTCTTTGATAATGCTAATTTTACCAAGAACATCATGACCCCTCGAAGAGCTACAGGATGCTTCAACATTCTCGAGATTCACTGGAGTATCTGATTTTGTGTTTGAAGTCGAGTCATCTTGATCCATTTCCATTCTTATGTTCTGCTCCTGCCGGTTTTCGTTTTGATTCAAGATAGATTTTTTAGATTTTGATTCTCGCACTTTTTCAATCAATCCCCGATACCGTTCCTTACTCATTATTCCACAATTTCCACTTTTATTCTCGAGTGCAGTCATCATTTTTACATTAAAACGCATTTCCATTTTATAATAATAATACGACAACTAAAAATAATTAGATTGAACACTACTTCAAAAACAAAAATAACAAGTAATTACGGAGTGAATCCTGAAGTACAACAGAGAACAGTGAGAACTGAGAATGAGTCGCGAGGATAAGGGGGTTGAAAGAACTGAAGGTGGGGGTATGGCGACAATATTTCTTGGAAACAAACTTCTAGACAAGCTAAAAAAAAAAAAAAAAAAAAAAAATAACAACTCTCTCTATTTCCTAATAAATTTATATGCTTCCTAGAAAAGAAACAAAGCAATTTTTCCAAATAATCTACATTCACTTTTATTCTCCCAGAATTAAAGAAAATTTCATTCCAGAATACTGAATTTAGCATACTAGCCACAGGTTTTCAGCTATTATGCATAAAAGCCAGTTAATATGATTAATTTGTGACAAAAGTAAAAAATTTATCATATTAACAAGGTGAGTTTTATATTATGTATAATAACTGGTTAATATGATAAATATTAAGAAACTGTGAATAATTTGTCATATTAACCAAGAACGGTAGTTATTTTGTAAAATAACCAGTTATATGTATAATAACTAAATTTATCAAATTAACAGTAACATATATACTATATCTCAAACCGGATAACCTGCGAAAAAAAAAAAAAAAAATCGTATAAAATCATTTTATTAGTTTTTTCTACAACTTTTATTTGTAAAGAATTTTGATTAGGTCGCACAGTGGGTCAATTCACCAACTTAATCTTTATCATTATCAGTAAGAAATATATATAAAAAATTAATTGTACTTAAATTAATGATGAAAAATAAATGTAAGCCAAAATGAAAAAATGGCATGGTGTAAGTTATAAGTAATTGGATGTTAATATGTTTTTCAGAAAATTTTAATGAACTTGAAAATGTCTATTAAAAAGACGAAATATTTTTCGAAAAATGAAAAATAAAGAATGAAAATTAATTGAGACTATATGGCTTGATGGTATATTCGTGAATAATACCCTAAAATAAAATAATATATAATATTTCAATATATTATTATAAGATATTATATAATATTATTATTAATATATAATAATAACTGCTGAAAATATCGATCAATATATAATATATTTGTTGTCACAACAAATAATATATTGTTTTTACCAATTTCAGGAGATACCGAACAGCTTTTTTTCATTTTTAAATGACAAAATTAATCTACAAATGAATATGAATCGAAGCATTTCAACAACAAATTCGAAAACTACCATCGATGCTGTATTCTCACGGTACTTAGAGACACTACAATCACAGTTGTATATATATTATTTTAGCTATCACAAACCTATAATTTTATGTATAAAAGAAATTGAAGAACAATAAATTTGAATGTTTAATTACTCATATTACTTTTCTTATTGTAACATTCATTTAAAACAAATTTTAATCAAAATCAGTGCATGACAGCAAATTTTTCATGCTAATGCAGATGTTTGCACATCAATTCTCGTGAGTACCGTGAGGATTCGGATGTCACTGTGTATGTCAACTATTGATTTTTAGCCGAAACAGTCGATTGGTTTTAAAATGAGAGCAAAAACTAAATTCGTTCTGGGGAAATAGATTTCCGGTGATTCACCGTTGATTTCTATGCAAATTCATCAGAAATCTTTTTATACATCGCAAACTGGACGGATATTGTATTTATTAGGGAGCGCCGGTCGCTCAGTGGTATGCGTGCTTGTCTTCTGAGCTCAAGATCATGGGTTCGAAACCCGGACGAGGCCCTACCTCCCAGATAAAATAAACTTAAGCACGCCGTCCTTTGGATGGGACGTTAAGCGATGGTCGTCATAAAATTTCGTGTAGATACATTCATTATATCGGGAATAATCGTGTTTACCAACACACAGAGAAACAGACATTTTATTATCATATTTGGAATTTGGAGGTCGGAAAACATGAAATTCCGTTGAAAATTCTGCTTCGAATTTTTGACAGATTACATAAATTCCCCTATACTTCGTATTGATTGGGAAGTAAAACTTACACTCTAATTTATGTATTTAAATTTGTATTTTATTTTATTTTATTTCACAAATATATATTTACAAGGAGGGCGCCGGTAGCTCAGTGGTTTGCGTGCCTGCCTTCTGAGCTCAAGGTCGTGGGTTCGAAACCCGGCCGAGGCCCTTACTTTATTTTATCTGAGAGGTAAAATAAACTTAACTAAAGCACGCCGTCCTTCGGATGGGACGTTAAGCGCTGGTCCGGACCCTGTACGATGTCAGATGTTCGTTAAAGATCACTGCCCTAGGTGAATAAAAATTTAGGTTAGGCAAAATTTAGGACTCCCACAGCTACTGTTCAGTCTGGCTCAAGTCCAACAGAGTGACGAAAGAGAGCTCTGGTAGTAGGCGACATGACCTCATAGTTAAATCATAATAACTAAATATTGTATTTATTTATGTAAAATAGAGTTCATCAGAGCAGCTCTGTTTTTAATAAACGTGATGAGATAATCCAGGCTGGAGATAGGTATTAAGGACTAGGGTTAATCATCTGTTCTTGAACTAACAGATTTGAGCAAGAGGCAGTGACTGGAATCTAGGATTACCGAAGTAATTAACGAACTAGCAGGACTCTCCAACCATTATTTGTGTTGTCACACCAGAAAAGACATTAGAGTAATGGGGGAGGGGGAGGTTTATTGATTCAACTATGTCAACATAAATCTGAGGTTCACCTGGATCCTAACTAGGTAGTTAGCTAGAGTCCTTCCTTAGACCAATACAAGACATATGGAATACGGTAAAATATGATATCCTTGGGAATCGTTCTTAAGGCGAAAGGCATATATGTATTTCATTCATACCTAGGGTGCGACAACCCACTTAGTAGGGATGGGCAATAGTCGATAGTTGGCCACTATCGATAGGATCGATGATTCAGAAAGTTGCCGCTTTTCATGCAAAATACTTTCCAATTCCCATATTATATTATAATATGATAATTTTATTTCTATTTTTTCATGTACATTTACCTAATTTAAATTATTCTACGTTATAGAGGATGGAAGGGGAATACAAATATCAATCGAATAATTGTATTTTCAAATCGAACTTTAATTTTATGGACATAAAATTTTCTGTGGAAAATAATCGCATTAATATTGGCAAGAATATTAACACATTAATTAAAGTCCAAAAACACTTATTGTAGGCACTGAGGTGATCCCTTACATTGGATGTGTTGGAACTAGTTTTGAATAAAACTTTGCAACGTTTCCCATCATCCTGTTTGATAAAAAAACTTCCACAAGTCTGATTTTGGCGGCATACTGAAATGAACACGCTACGCTTCACATTTCCAAGTTCCAAGTCCAATACACTAACTCGAACTGAGAAATAGAGTTAAAAAAACTAACTTATATTAATGTGTAAAAGGAAAAACCATTATTTCTCAAGCTATACGAAGTAGAGAGGAAGTTACGTAATCGGTCAGAAAATAGTTGTTGACTTTTCACCGGAATTTCAAGTTTCCCAATTTCCTGATTCAAAACCTCATAAGGACATAAGGAAGGATAAGCCCTACTTTGTTTTTGAGTTCATCCCCCGGTCAACTCAAGAGCTCTAATAACGGTCGATGTACTGAATGTATCAACACAAAATCAAAAAGTCGTCGGTGAATCACCAACAGTGAACTTCCCCAGATCGAATTTATGAATTAAAATTTCGCTCCCTCTCCAGTACCAGTCGGCCGTTTATGCTAATATTCAATATTTGGGTTCCTAAATCCTCATATTACATTTTGCTTCGACTAAATCATTACATCGGCAGTTATTAGGGTATTTGAGTTAAGCCCCCATCTGATCCCTCCTTCACTATTCTGCAGAAAATTGAAAAGTGATGAAAATTAGAGAAAAGTTAATTGATTAATTCGTTCTGAGGAAGTGATTCAATGACGACTTTTTATTTTTCATTGTGGAACTGTTGATTTGTATATGGTTTACAATAAGTAAAGGGTTAGGAGATAGTTATTATGACTCATGCCCGGGCTTTAACTGCAAGGTAATATCGCCTACTACCAGAGCAACGAAAGAGCGCCTACATAAGTTTATTTACCTAAGGTAAAGGGTCTTTAACGAGTATATCCCAGATAAAATAATCTAAGGGCCTCGGTCGGGCGTTCAACTCGCGATCTTGAGCTCAGTAAGCAAGCACGCATACCACTGAGCTACCTGCGCTCTCTAAAGGGTTAGGATATTGGAAATATTATTGGTGGAATAACGGTAACAGTGAGTGGATAACGATAGCATTATTTGTATAACAGTCACAGTTGGAGTTTGGAGAAGGGCTGTTTGGGGACTCCCTAAGGTACTTCGTACCAAACAAACAGAAACTGGATAGGCTAGCCTCCGAATTCTAAATAAGGCGGTGAAGGGAACGTATTCTAGGAAGGAGGGGGGGCTTCTGTCTACGCCACTGGGCGTTCCTCTAGGAGGGGAAGTAAGAGCTACGTCTTAGGTCTCCTGTCTCTAGGCTTGGATCAATATCCTTTGTACTTCCCCTCCTCGGACCCCCTCGCCCTGCCTCACCCCACTACTAAGGAGCTAGGGGGCCTAACTTCCTTCAACCTTCTCAAGTACTAGCGTACCAGTCCATGGCCTCCACAAAAGAAATTGTTATTTTCTTTGAAGCTTTCCGCAGAATCCATAATTTTTGGAAAAAAATAAGGGGAAAATAGATAGATTAATGTTTTTTTTACAAAATACATATTTTTATAGTTATAGAAAATAAAATAAAATACATGTAATGTGGCCATTACAGGACTCTTATGCCGGGTTTACACTATGTAGCTATACTACAGCTATATAGCCGAGCTATGTAGCTGTGCTACAAGTTTTTCAAAACGCCACCCGAAAACAGCTATATAGTCCGGCTATATATAGCTCAATATACAGTAGAACCTCTATAAGTCGAACATCAAGGGAGACGCCAAAAAAATCGAGTTATAGAGTTTTCGACTTATGGAGGATTTCGACTTAGGCGGATTTTGATTAGACTTGTAAAGGTTAAGATTCATTCTAACTAATTTTGAGTTAGAGAGGTGAAATAAATAAAAATTCAAGTTACAGAGGTAACAAACATATTTATATTTATTATAAATCAACATTATTTCAAAACATCCTTAAAATAAAAAATACGTAGTATATGTAGATATTAAAAAAAGTCAGTAATTTTTTTTTTCTTTAGATAATTGGTAATCCTATTTATTGTATACTCCTAAATTGTTTTCTAAGAAACAATGGTGTACATTGTCGGCAAATTCTTAAAGTCGGTAACTTATTTTTCTTCGAGCTATAGAGGTAATAAGTTTCAAATAATCGAGTCGTAAAGGTTGTAAAATAAAACATTGCTATGTTCGAGATACAGAGGTCCAATTTATTTTTTCGAGTTATAGAGGGAAAATATGTACCAAAATGGCTTGTAAGGGACTCACTGATTATTTCAACTAATAGAGGGTTGAGATTTCGAGTAATGGACGTTTTGGGGCTTGAAGGGAAAGGAACAAAACTTTTTTCCGAGTTTCGGAGGTTTTCGACTTATCGAGGTTCGACTTAAAGAGATTCTACTGTAGCAGGAAATGAGTTTCCCGTCGGTTGTCTGTAAGATCAAAGGGAACTATATAGCCGGGCTGGAAGCGCGTGTTTTGTTGTAGCACAGCTATGTAGCTGTCGCCCAAAGACGCTAGTCAGTTGTGTGCTTGCTCTGAAGCAAGTTTTTCACGAGCAGATATCGTTTTTCTAAAGTTAGTGTCTTTCTTTTCAATTTTGTGTCCCATGGTGCAGAGTAGATAAGCACTTGTCTTTTAAAACTTCCATCGCAACGAATTTCATAACACAATGACGCGTCTTCTGCATTATCGTCTAGGTTCAAATCATTTAACATATCACTACCACTGTACTTCTTAATGGCCTGAAGATATGGTGGCACCCAAAACCTCCGTTCCCGTCTCAAAGCGGCGGCAACAACAACTACATGTTTCTTGCCTGCCATCTCGAAGTGATCTGGTTGTTTTCATCAAGTACCTGCTCATACAGCTGCTACAGCTACACAACGAAGCGTTTTTAGACATAGCTATATAGCTCTTATTATTCATAGCTATATAGCTCAGCTACATATAGCTCGGCTATATAGCTGTTTTGCTACTTAGTGTAAACCCGGCTTTATACCAACCACCCTCACAGATCATTCTCCTTTCTCAAAATCATTTCATACTGACATTACTGTGTATAAGAAAATAATACGTTGTTCTCTTGTACAACGTAATTTTCAGAGTGACTGACTTTCTTATACCCAGTAATGACAGTGTGAAATGTTTTTGAGAAGGAGGAGGGGGAGAGAGATTTATCTGTAAGCGTAGTTGGTATAAGAAGGTCCAGAAATGGCCACATCACTTATTTATATCTTCATTTTTATAATTTTTCATAAAACCTTCCAATATTTAAAAAAAAATTGTTATAATTCTTTGCTACGTGATACAATATAAACATTAATTCCACATATCTCCTAAGGAAATTGAATTTTCATTCTTTGAAGCGCTATATCCTTTGTCGCATTATTCCTATCTCAAATCTAAGAACATATTAAAATTGGAAATTTAATAAGAAACATTTTTGGTAAGAATGAATTTTTCGATAAGACTAACCCATTTTAGAGTGAATCAAGGAAACATCTAAAAATATGTGTTTCAAACCTACATTTCAGGACTGTTCTCCGCATGTATCTTGAGAACTAAATAAACAAATGAAAAAATTACATATAAAATATGTATTTTAGTATTTTCTACGACTTTCACTTGAAACAATAATAAACAAAAACAATCGAGAAAAAAATAACCCATCGTGTCATGCGTTACACCCAAAAATGATGTTCCATCTTTTTTTTTTTTTTTTTTTTTACAAATAGCTATTTACAACTATATACAAATAAATACAACAAGCAAATGTGCTAATAAAGAGATAATGGCAATGTCGAAATGAGGGGAGAAATCACCCAGTGGTGACACTCCCTAGTCACTGTTTTTCTCTCATTTGTAGCTAATCACTGTCACTGCTTCTGCTCAAGAGGTCTCTAGGCCATTGACGCTTAAGCCGTCGTTGGGGAAGTATGGCAGAATGGAGGGCACGGATTAGAAGATTTTTGTGGGAACTAAGAAGGGAAAATAATTTTTTATATTTGAAACGTTAAGGTCAGTGTGAAGAGTTTTGTTGGAGACGTAGTAAGGAGCATTGGCTATTATAAGAAGGATTTTGATTGAAAGGATTGGATGCGCTGGAGATTGGAAGCCTTGGCAGAATCCCTGAGTTCAAGTCCGTAAGTCCACATAGGTTTGAGTACTGCGTTGCATATAAGTCGTTTTGTTTTCAAAGTTAGTTTGGATGTACAAAACACATTTTTTAAGGCAATATCTATAAGTTAATAAATTATTGTAACCATAATTGTAAATAAAAATTGTTACCAACATATTATATCATTAAAAAAATTTCCTGAGATTATTTCTTGTACCAATGTTTATAAAAATTGTTAAAATAAAAATATAGTCTTTTAGCGCAAAGATAAACTGAAGAGTTAGGTACGGAAGTTACACTTCAAACGTGTGTACTAACACACATTTTTTTTATTTTTCATTTTTGGTATCAAGAGGTCGGAAAACATGAATTTCTGACCGATTTCATAAGTACGCTATTCGTGGTATAACTGGAGAAATAAAACTGGAATGAGGGTTGCCTTCCTGAATAGCCCATCCTTCCTGGATCCTGAAGTAGAAAGAAAAAGGAAGCAGGACTCCCGGGTAAATTATAGGTAAATTAAAGGGGCAGAACTTGGCATCTTTGAAGAGGGCAGTACAGACAATAATTCATCTCTTTTGTCAACCCATCTCATACTTGGAAATCTATGTTTCCTAGGGATTTTGGTCGTCTTCCCTTAATTACCATAATCAATTCTCGGGTTCATTATTAACATTGTTAATTATTTATTCATTATTACTATTTTTTACTTTTTTATAATAATAATATTTATTTCAGTTAATCCATGACATGGTAATAGGATACGTCATAAGAATGTATACATTAAGATAGCTTATAAATTTGATACATAATCAGATATTACCTCTTAGAGACTGATATACATGGATTAGAAATAACAATGCTACTGATGCTACCGGTCAATGCAGAAAGTGCGAGGATTGTGTCTCAAGCCGCCAAATTAACAATTTATAAAACAGTCCTGACACCGGTCGTCAATCTGGGTCCCTGACTAGGAAGGGCAAAGTCTTGCTCAATACGTGGGAGAGGAAGGTAGTATACGGTCCTGAGGGGGATAGATGGAGGATACGGTCCAATAGAGAGCTGAGGGACCTGTGAGTGAGACAGGACATGGGGGTCTTCGTGAAGCAAGATGTCCGGAACATCTACAGCGGATGGAACCAGACAGATTGCCGAGGAGTGACACCCGGGAGGAGCCACTTACGTTGGCTGCAGGGCGTGAGGACGACCTCAGGACGATGAGTGTGAGAAAGTGGAAACGACAGGCCGAGAATAGAGAAGAATGGCGGAAGATCGTTGTGGAGACCCAGGCTCTACAAGGACCGTAGGGCCAGGGAAAGTAAAAAGTGAAGAGGCACATTTTGTATGCAGTAGCATTGTTTGCACATTGCCAGGTTTGAGAGATACATGCCGAAAACTGTCCTAAAATGTCGTTTTGAAACTAATTTTTTCACTGCATTTCAAAGAATGTGAAATACATTTTCGTAGGAGATATTTCAAAATAATGTTTATATTATATCTCATGGCAACAAATTATAAAATATTTTTTAATTATTGATACTTTTTTGAACAGTAATAAAAAATTATATATTTGGTATAGGAGGGCGCCGGTAGCTCAGTGGCTTGACTTCTGAGCTCAAGGTCGTGGGTTCGTAACCCGACCGAGGCCCTTAGTTTATTTTATCTGGGAGGTAAAATAAACTTAAGCACGCCGTCCTTCGGATGGGACGTTAAGCGATGGTCCCGAGCCTATACGATGTCAGGTAAGGTAAAGACCCCTACCCTAGATGAATAAAAATTTAGGGTTGGCAAAATTTAGGACTCCCACAGTAGAGTCGGGCTCATGTCCACCAGAGTGACGAAAGAGAGCTCTGGTAGTAGGCGATATGACCTCGTTGTTAAAGCCCGGGCATGAGTCATAAAACCTAACCTAACCTATATTTGGTATAGCCATTATAGGATTTTCTTTTACCAACCACTTTTGCACAGATAACTGTCTCTCCCCTCTCTCCTTTCATACTGGGCATTACTGGTTATAAGAAAGTCACACTCAGAAACACGCTATACAATGAAAAAAAGAAAACCGCTGACACTGACAAATTACCTTCATATACTCAGTAACGCCAGTATGACATGAATTTGTGAGAATATTGAAATATTTATATTTATTACATATTATATTAACAAAGATATAGTTTCAAATATGCAAAATTAATTTCTGTAAGAAATAGTTCAAATCAATTTTTGATTGATCTTTTATTATTTATTCCCCCATAGAAATTTACGAAGATTTAAATTTTATTTTCACCTTTCATCTTCCCATGGTCAGATTTGTTTAAACAGAAATGTTGAATGTTTTTATTATAAAGCACTTCAGAAAACTTACAAAATTTATCCAGCTTTTCCATTGCACATTCTAAAGCTGTGTCACTCGGTTGGAGACAGGTTAAATTTTAAGCGTATATATTTGGTTCGGGTTGATAAATGTTCTCTTAAATACGATATAATTCGTCGAAACTTTTATTTCCCAATTCCTGTGGAAGTTGGACACACTTCCAGAAAAGTCATCAAAAATTATTATCTTAATTTTATTTAAATTGAAACAAATTCTCTAATGTACCTATTTATTATATACTTTACTGTATAATATTATTATTTTTGTACTCATATTTTCAAGTATTTATTTATTCATTTCTTCTTATTTTTTAGTAGTATTGTTAATCCTAATCCATGTGTCAGACTCTAAGAGTTAATATCTGTTTATGTATCTAAATTGTAAGCTATCTTAATGTAAACATTCTTATGACGTATCATATTACCATGTTATGGTTTCACGGAAATAAAATTATTATAGTCCTCACCTCAACGTCAATGTTCGCTTCTCTGCCACTTCATGCAGGGATAGACTATTTTTTTTTATCAACATATATTCTACATACTGTTCGCCGGATCACACTTCTGTAGGAACTGCACATTTTATCCTGCGTCGCCATTGTTATCCTTAACTAACAATAAGGAATAAACAACACAACATAGTTAGGAAGTGAAATACTAACTGAACTATATTTTCCTTAACTTATCCACAACAATAACAATGTATGTCAACAATACATAACCGTTTTATTGGGAAAACCAACAGCAAAGGTAAACCTTAGATATGAAAAAAATTGTTAAGATCATAACTGCTTAAAGACAATTTTTCAAGAGCTCTATCGTCAATAGCCCGATACTGATTGATTAACTCAGAACCTATGTAATACAAAAAAAAAAAAAAGTTATGGACACATCTGGAACAGACCTGGGCCAATATTATTTGAAATATAAATAAAAAATAATCATTTGAAGTAACGTTATTTGAACTAATCTTATTTGAAATAAACATTTGTACAAATCATTATTGCATGTTTATTTCAAATAATGATGAAACGAAATAATTATTTCGGTTATTTCAAATACTCCTTTTGAAATAGTGGGAAAAAATAAATTGTGATTTTAAGAAATCAACAAGGTATTTATTTACGTAATGAACAACAGTTTTAATTAAGTTTTTCCAAACATAATGAACATAATAACCAATTTTTTCAGAAATTTGAAACAAGTAACTAATAATGTTCTACCCTCATGTTGCCCTATGCTTGCCCTCAATAGCACTCTTTTTTCAAAAAGCCCATCGGACAAAGAACTTTGAGAATAACAACTAATATGACAATATTTTTGATTCAGCGATAGTGACCTATCAACAGGAAGGATTATCCAAACCGTAAACATTATGTTGTTTGTGTATCTTTTTTCTACATCAAATTATTTATAGAAACATGATGCTATTGGGAAACATTTTTTGCCGTTATTTCATTATTTTCAATAACATAATAAACATAACTATTTCATACGTTATTCCAAATGAATTTGTTTAGACATAATGTATGAAATAAAAAATACTTTTTTGAAATAACCGTATATTTCAAATACAATTTAAAATAGGTTATTTCAATAATGCCCAGCTCTGATCTGGAAGATAATTGAACTCTCTACAACTTTTATTTGCAGACTTTTTTCTTTGAAACAAATACTTTCCGAGATATTTCCAAAAATGTTCTAAAAAACTTGATTTTTATAGGTTTTTGGGCTTTAATTTTTAATAGTAGCATTTTTGAACCTATGTTAATAGCAAACTTTTTGTTCAGAATTAAATTTCCTATAAGATCTTCAAGTATCGATGTTTATAATTAACATTAACTATAATTAACATTATAAGTAAATAGTATATAATAAAAAAATAATCATAATAATACAAATATGAAACAAAAGTAATTACGATATATTTAAGAATGTTGGTAGAAGACCTCTTCCATGAAAATGATAATTTCTCTTCCTTTTTTTCTTCTAGCATAAACATTCTTAACTGAATTTAAAATTTTTTTAAAAGTTTAGTTAAGAGTGTCCGCCAGGGTCGCTAACTACCAGATTTCCAGAATGGCAAACTCCCGTCACCTGTGAACCGGCATGCCAACTTCTTCCAACCTCCGCTAGATTCGCCACCAATCGGCCGGTTTCCAGAACGGGACCCTCCCGCAACCTGTCGGCTGGTCCGCCAACTTCTACTCACCCTCCACTAGTGTCGCTAGCTACCGGCCGGTTTCCAGAACAGGACAGTTCCGTGGTGCCATCTCCCGGCTACTCCGCCAACTGAGTCTCTAACTGAATACCTCTTTATAAGTAAATAAAAATAATTTTATTATTGAATTATATTTTTCTCATTAAATTATTTTTATCCTAACTTACCCAGCAGATGTACAGGGAAAGTTAAGTAAACAATCAGAAATTCGATGTTGTCTTTTCATCGTTATTTTGTACATATTTGATCTTAATTTGTGTATATTGCCATTGTATTTATTATTATTATTTTTATTTATTTATTTATTTTATTTTATTTTTATTTTTTTTTCTGTAATTTGTTTTATTTTTTATTTATTTATTTATTTTTTTTTCATACTCACTGTTATCAAATTTACTTATAGTTATATTATAACTGATTGTAAATATACCAAATAAACATAGGTATATGTTTTCATCGGAATTTCAAGTTTTCCAACCATGGTTCCAGAAATGTCTTTAGGACGACACCTATTGATTTCCAGCCAAATCTAACAAAGCGATGGAAGGGGGAAGGCTTAACATAAAATTGCTAATAACTACCGATGTAATATATGTCATGATACTAAATTTCATATGTAAATTCAAAACTATATAAGGACATATTAATTTTCCGCAAAATCAGCCGAGGGGAAGGAGTGGATCAGAGTTGGGCTCAACTCAAAAAAGTAACTGCCGATGTTATGAATGTATTAATGTAATTTATATCCTAGTATTTATTTAAAAAAAATTTTTATTAATTTCATTATGTTTTGCTATTATTGTTATTGCTAATGACATCCGTGTTCAAATCTAAATGCTTATAACTGTTTTATATCTAATTTATAAGCAATCTTAAAGTATACATTTTTATGACGTAACCTACCGCAATGTTATGGTTTAGCGGAAATAAATATTATTAAAAATTTTGAAAATTAAACCTGCTCAAGTGAAAAATCAATATAAAATATATGTATAAATATAATCATAATAAATCTTTATGCCATCCAAGATACAAATAAATCATATATGTACATATTGGAAGGAGTTCAGTCAGTCTTCATTAATAAAATAGAAAAAATAAAAAGGAAAAATTATACCTAGAGTATTAACAGATCTATCTGTTAACCTCTCCTTTCCTTTCATCTCTTCTCTCTTTACGGAATCATTTTTTCTACGTTGATATCTTAGTCTCTCTGCTTGTCTTTTTTTCTCTAATAATTCCTCTCGCGATAACTTTTTCTTTTTAGTAGCCATCTTGAGTTTATGCGATCAACCTGTAACATAATTTACGTTCAGTGAGGTAAATTAATGCGAAACATAATCTTTAGGCTCCCATGTTTCTTATATGAATAAATCTTCGACGAGTGAACGAATTTATGTAAACAA
Source organism: Aradus depressus (assembly GCA_963662175.1). NCBI lineage: Eukaryota > Metazoa > Arthropoda > Insecta > Hemiptera > Aradidae > Aradus > Aradus depressus. Next base: position 35,788,294 of record OY759218.1, read on the forward strand.
AACCTTTTAATAATGACCAATTTTATGAGATATACAGTCCCCTGGCAAATAGAACAGTCCCCTGTCATATTGCCTGTGGTAGTTAATTTAAAAAAAGAAAATTGAAAAAAATATAATTGTTAGCAAATAAAAAGGCTTAAATGTTTAAACTTCATATAAATGGTAAATAAATAAGAATATTATATATAGTTAATAATAATAAATAAATAAACAATAAGAATTACCACATTTCCTGTAGAAATTTGATTTATTTTCTTTATTTTATTTTTGATGGGATTTATGTATAAAGAGATGCCTAATAATTTTAAATCTAATCCAAAGGTTTTCAAATGATATAACTGGGCCAACAGGGAAAATGAATAGAACAGAATTTTCAAGAACAAATATTGGGTTTATTATCTTAAACAACTACATTATAAAATAAAGAACACTAAACAAAAATCAAAAGACAAAAAATCTTAAAAACCTTTTTGTTTTATATTTTGGGCATTTTGTTTAAAATTTAAGTTATATAATTCTGGGCAGCAATCAAGCAATCATATACACGAGTAAAAGTACCTTCTTTTTGGATGAATAGCACCAACAAATCACTTAAATTCAGTTCACCACTTCTTTAAGCCTAAAAAATCACCACTGTAATTTTTACACAGCTCGCCGCCATCGCTAGGCCTCGACTTCTTCACTACACCATTAATTGTTTAATGTTTTTAACTTGATATTTTAATGTGTGTATTTTATACATCACATGCCGGGCAGGGGACTGTTGCCAGGGGACTGTGTATTTTGGTTTAGTTTCACAATATTTACAAAACTATTGAAACATGATTCGATACGAAGCTACCGACAAATTTGGACACAAATCACAGACATATAGACAATTTATATAAATATTTAATCTAATTAACATTATTAAAATCACTTACCAGAGGACTGTATGTAGCAACGACCAACACGCGTACTCACACCACAAATTGCGCTCGGACAATAAACGAAATGGCGGCCTGACGCTGTTCTCGGCAGTGTTACAAACTTCACACTGGTTGCATTTCACATCACGCTAAAAAACGTTTGTAAACATAACAGATTTTTTCTATTTTAGGTTTAAATTGTTGACAGGGGACTGTCTAAGAAAACTTCGGACAACATTAACATGACATTATTACATTTAAAAAATAAGTAACTACACCTTGTTTTATGACATAAATATAAATTAATTATTCTATTTTTAGATATGAACTGCAAAATTTATTTAGTGTTCATAGTTTTTTTTAAAATATTACCCTAAAGTGGGAATCCGTGAAATGGGACAGCCAGGGGACTGTGTTTTTAGGGCTTCAATATTTTTTAGAAAAAAATAAGTAAAATTGTTATCGTTATAAATATAATAGCACTATAAAGTTCAGCGTTTAATTTTAAATTAAGAGGCATAATTATATTTCTATGCTTTATTTTTTTTTTCTTAAATTTCTGAACAAATAGGCAATATTCTTAAAAAGAAAAAAGAAAGAAAACTTCAAAGTTAGTTTCAGAACAAATAGGACACTTTAGAAACACCTTAACAATACGAAAGACCGAATAAAAACAGAAGAAAAGAGTGGGGTTTATCAATTAAATTGCAACTCTTGCAACCTAGTCTATACAGGACAAACTGGGAGACAATTCAAACAAAGACTCAAAGAACATATATCAGAAATAGATACTAACATGGACGCAACACACAACATAACAAAATCAACATTTGCACAAAAAATCAACATTTGCACAACACATCAACCAACACAAACATACGTTTGATAAAGACACAGGCATAAAATACCTTCATTTCTGCGAAAAAAGCACATTGCTCAACTCATTAGAAATATTAGAAATAAACAGAACTTTAAAAAATGGAAATTGTATGAACGACCAAACCAATCTAAAATATTCCCCTTTACTGTCACCAATAATATGACCCTCCAGTCGATGTGCACAGGTACGTTTAAATATACATAGAATTTACCAATATATATATATATATATATATATATAGATATATGATTTATCTGAATCTTGCCAATAGATATATTTATATAATTTACAGTATAATAATTTTAATTAAGTTGTAACTGGAACCAATTATTTTTGATTTGTTAATGTTATATTATTCGCCTGTTCATGGTTAATGCTTTATACCTAGATCTTAGAAGGGGTCACACATTTGAAATATGGGGACCGCCTTGTCATAAAATATCTCACAGCTTGACAATTTAGCTTAGTTAGGAATGTCTGACGTCATGGGGAACACCAGTAGGGAGGGTAATGGGTTCCTCGAGAGGCTGACATTCTGAAAATTAACTTAGTCTTATCTCTTATGCTTGTGGCTGAGGATGGTAGAAATACCGAAAGTACTCCCATGTATATATAGTTAGTGAAATTAGACAATATATTAAATAAACCAGTTATTTTATTTTTCAAGTCCATTTGAATTATTTCACAATATCTCTGCAATTATGTCAGTTTTCACTCTCTCAATTGGCTGATGCTTGTATTCTTTTGTTTAATTACTATGTTATTATTATTGTTAGGGGACGTATGTCCCAGAATAAAGATTATTTTTTCATTTTATTTTTATATAAGATAATATATTTTAATATCATCAATAGGTGTAAATATACTAAGGCTAGACTAAATTGTATGGGCAAAACGTTAACCGATGTGTAAAAAATATATTTGTGATAAATTAATGACAACAAAGTGTTGTTTATCAACCACCTTTATATATTGATATATATCTGGTCTCAAATTTAGGACATCCTTCCTCCACCGCAGGGTTCTAATGAATTTAAATTTGTATTAAAATACCAGTGCAAAAATTGTCCAGTATTGGGGTACGTTAGCAGAGGTTCTACTGTCCCTGTTTGTATGTAATAGTAAGATGTGGGACGAGAATTCTCATATAAATAAATGACGTTGTCTTCCCATTGTTTTGTTTTCGACCTGAACCAGTTTTCAAAACAACATCGTCATCATCAGTGGCACATCCCTCCCATCCGTACACTGTACTATTCATAATCATATACAGGGGCGTAGCCAGTATTTTGAGCAGGGGGGGGGGGGGGCAAAGTTAGATTACAGGGGGGGGGGGGGGGAGTTAAAAAGTAAATTCATTTTTTTTAGCTAATTTCAAAAATTCATTTAACATATCAATTAATACATTTTTTCTAGTCAGGCGGGGGTAAAATGTTTTTTTACATGTTTTCCAAGTATTATATCACCTTTAAAATTTGAGATGTTTGATGGGGTACCTTCTTTTTGTGCCATGGGAGCTTGGACAATTAGGTTATCTGCCTGAATCTCTAGGCTCTTCAATTCAATTATAAAATAATTCAAGATACTTACTAAAAAACTTCCTAATATCCATGCTAATTTTAATAATTTTATGCAAATATGGAAAACAGTCAAAACGGAACGGAACTGTTAGACGAAAACTTCGTCAAAACCTCAAAACAAACTGTCACGTGAACACAAACACAGTGATCAGTTACAGCACATGGCCTGCGGCCTGCACTTACAACAGCTGATTGCTGATTTAGGAGTCAGAAGAACGGGAAATTTGATGATCCTATGGTAACATGCAAGCAATGCATTTTTAATAAAAACTATTTTTTTAGTTTATTTAATTTTTATATTTTTTTTTCTCTGGCCAGGGGGGGGCACGTGCGGGTTCGAAACCCAGCCTAAGCCATTAGGTTTTAGGTTACTCGTTAAAGTTCCCCTACCCTAGGTGAATAAAAATTTAGGGTAGACAAAATTTAAGACTCCCATAGTAGAGTCGTAATAAAGCCCGGAGTCTCAATAACTTGCAAAATTAAAATGTAGTCTGAAATTTATTAATCTCTCACAGATTTCATTAATTTTTGCTAGCCGGCTTTCGAGGTTGACCTTATCACCAGTCTGGTAAATATAAATGTGTTCTTCCTGTTCCCCATTTGAGTCACAACCTCGAACGCCGGCTAGCAAAAATGAATAAAATCGTGAGAGGTCAGACTATATTATTATTTTGCATCAGTCATTTTCATATTAGAGTCTCAATAACTAACTATTTAGACACATGTGATAGTAACATGTTGTGGGACGAGATTTCTCATAAAAATGAAAGACGTTGTCTTCCCACTGTTTTATTTTAGTCTAGAACCGGTTTTCAATGCAACTGCGTCATCCTACCCACACAATACAGCGGTTAAAGGACAACTGGCCAACGTAAGCTGGGCAGTGACAATGAGAAGACAACGTATTTTTTTTCAATGAGAACTATTTAGATTTAGACCTCCACTTTTGTTGCTTTCCAGGGTGCTTCATTAATTTTAGACCCCAGACCCGCGACGACCCCCCTCCGTCCTGTTCCCGACTCCATGGATACAGCTGGAGAAACAAGAGTTGAGACTGGAGTCAGTAAACGGAGGCCCTTCAGATCGAAGTCTACAAAAGAGAAAACCACTTTTTTTTCCCTTTCCCCCCTCCCTCCCCTCTGTAGTTATTTTGCCTTGGAAGTGTATTGTCCTGAAGGAAGGGAATTGAAGACGGGAGGGGAAAGCGGGGAAGAGGCAATTTTCTAAGGGTGGGGGCAACTTGGAGCTATGGAGGCAGGAGCTCTACTATAGAGCCCATGTGGTCCACAAGCTACCTATGCGGTTCACAGACAAAGGTTTTCCTCACTCCCTTCCAATCACTACACATCTTACCCTGAACTTCCATCCTCCATTCTTCTACAAGTAATATCTTACCCTTTCTACTTGTATAAGTCCATTGTATTGTTTACATCATGCTGCATACAGCCAGAATATTAAAGAAAAAAAGTCTTCAGTGAATCACCGGCAATTACCTCCCCAAACCGAAATATATCAATTAACTTTTTGCTTCCCCTCCAAAACCAGTCGATCGTTTCCCCTAATATTAGTTGACAAAACCTCATACTAAATTTTGTGTCGATACATTCATTAAAACAGATGTTGGAGTTTTTGAACTATTTACTTTTAACTTTTCCTGGCGCTATGGTCCTTGTAGAACCTGGGACTCCGCAAATCTTCCGCCATTCTCTCGGCCTGTCGTTTCCTTCTCACACTCACCGTTCTGATGTCGTCCTTCAGTCAACGTAAGCAGGGTCTACCTCTTCTTCTCTGTTCTCCTGGGTGTCCTGGCAATCTGTCTGGCTTCATCCTCTGTATCTTCATCCCCAGCCATCGCCGCCTCCATCTATCCCCCTCAGGATCGTATACCTTTCTCAATACCTTTCTCTCCCACGTATTGAGCAAGACTTCGTCCCTCTTAGTCAGGACCAAGGTTTCACTCGCATATGTGACGACAGGTCTCAGTATCTCTTTTTTGGCCCATTTGGCTAAAAATCGTTAGAAGTTGTTCTTATTGGGTTTTCGTTACACATATAAAATTTCGTGTCGATATATTCATTCTAGGGTAGAGGTCCATCGCTTAACGTCCCATTCGAAGGACGGCCTGCTTAAGATAATTGTGTTTACATTCTTTACATCGATAGTAATTAGACTATTTGAGTTAGGCCTCTTTCTTTGGTCCTCTACTTCCCTTTGGCTGATAATCGATTGGTATTGCTCTTATTGGGTTTTGGGTTCATATATAAAATTTCATGTCGATACATTCATTCTATTGGGAGTTATCGTATTCACAGACACATTAAAAGAGACAGTAAAATTTTAATTTTTGGAATCTGAGGGTCATTGTTTGCAAATAATACTGTTGCAGTGTAAGCTAGGGATACTCTGTACGCAAGAGGCATTGTACACAAGTGACATGAGACACCGCCCTCAACAGTACAGGGGTAGTACAGGGTGGTTACGGGGGTGAAGGGGTACTGTATGTGTAGGGTGGAGGGAGGGTACTAAAGTACCCCTTGCATACAGGACTGTACCAGGCCACCCCTACCCCTGGTTCCCCTGTCCCACCTGGCCATATACATATTCACTACATAAGACCCCACATTTCATTCAGTTCTTCTGTGTACATCGTCAAGCGTGTGTCGGTATCTACGTCCTCCGTTGGTATGTATATGTGTAAGTTGATTCATTAAAAAAAAAAATAGTATGAGCGAATTTATGAGAACGAAGTATATGTAATCGATCAGATCACGTTTTCCAACCCCCTAAATCTAAATATAAAAGTTGTTGGTAAACTTCCTCAGAACGAATTATACAATTATGTTTCCGCTCTCCCTCCAAAATTAATCAACCTTATAGGCTAAAAATCAATAGCTGACTTACATAGGGAATCACAAAATTTTGTGTCGATACATTCATTACAACAGCATTTGTTAAATGTTTTGTGTGAAAATTGGCTGAAAAACAATGGGTGTCGTCCTATGGGGTTCTGGATACGCATATAGAATTTCATGTGATCATTCATTCTATCGGTTTTCGTGAACATAGACATAGATATTTTGTTTTACATTTTTGGAACAAGGGGATTGGAAAAAGTTCCGTTGATTCAACATCGAATTTCTGCCCGATTAGATAACTTCCCCTATACTTCGTACATCGCATGGTACCAAAATTATAAGAAAATAGGAAAAAATATATTAAGGATGTGGCCATTACAGGACTTTCTTATACCAACCACGCTTTTACAAATTACTCTTTTCTCCCTCTCCACTTTTATATTTCATACTTGCATTACTGGTGGGTAATGAAAGTAATGCATTTTCTTTGCATCATTGTACAGTGTAATTTTCAGTGTGACTTTCTTATATGCACTAATGCTAGTATGAAATGACTTTGAGAGGGAAGAGGGGGAAAGAGAGTCTGTAAAAGCGTGTTTGGTACAAAAACGTCTTGTAGTTTGTAAAGGTTTTCGAGGTCATAAATATGATATCTTGTAAATTGTTTATAGACCCAAAAATTCTCAATTTTCGTCTTAATTAGATCTTTTTTTTATTTATTTATTTTTATTTACAAATAGCTATTTACAACTGTATAAAAATAAATACAACAAGCAAATGTGCTAATAAAGAGATAATGGCAATGTCAAAATGTCATGAGGGGAGAAATCACCCAGTGGTGACACTCCCTGGTCACTATTTTTCTCTCATTTGTTGCTAATCAATGTCATTGTCACTGCTTCTGCTCAGGAGGTCTCTAGGCCATTGACGCTTAAGCCGTCGTTGGGGAAGTATGGCAGAATGGAGGGCACGGACTAGAGGATTATTGTGAGAACTAAGAAGGGAAAATAATTTTTTATATTTGGATTTAGCGACTTCAGTGATGAAAGGTACGTTAAGGTCAGTGTGAAGGGTTTTGTTGGAGACGTAGTAAGGAGCATTGGCTATTTTACGAAGGATTTTGGATTGAAAGGATTAGATGCGCTGGAGATTGGAAGCCTTGGCAGAACCCCAGAGTTCAAGTCCGTAAGTCCACATAGGTTTGAGTATTGCGTTGTATATAAGTCGTTTCTTTGTCAAATTTAGTTTGGATCTTTTGTCTAGTAGTCTTAGTAGAAGTTTATAACGTCTGTTCATTTCTTGTCTTTTCAGTCTCGTGTGAGGATTCCAAGTTAGTCGTTTGTCGAGTATGAGACCTAGATCTAATCAGATCTAAATTAGCACAAGTGACTTCTTCATTCCAAATTTTATCTTTACAGCTAAAATCGTATCTGAATTTGAGCGCTCACAAACTTTCAATCACATTCATATTCAAATCGTGAAAATTGTACTCTAGATATAAGAATGTGAAAAAATTCGTCGGCGAATCACCAGCAATGCACTTCCCCAGAACGAATTAATCAATTAACTTTGCGCTCCCCCTCCAAAAACAGTCGACAGTTTGCGCTAATATTCAACAGTTGACTTACATAGGGGCTCCTAAATCCACATACTAAACTGTGGGTCGATAAATTTATTACATCGGCCATTATTAGTGCTATTGAATTGAGCCCCTCCTCCCCTCAATCCCCCTTTCAGCCGATATTGCTGAAATTTAATAGGTTATGTCCTCATTTGGTTTTGACTTTAAATATGAAATTTCATGCAGATACATTCATTACATCGGAAGTTAGTGGGTCAGTCTCTTCTGTTTATTCCGCTAAAAATTAATAAGTGTCGTCCTTATGGGGTTTTGGATCCACATCGTCAATACATTCATTACAACGGCAGTTATTAGAGTTTTTTATATAAGCTTTTCCCCTAATCCCCCTCTCATCTAGCCAATATGGCTGAAAATCGATAGTTGTCATTAGAGAGTTCTGGATTCACATATAAAATTTCGTGTCGTTACATTCATTCTATCGGCAGTTATTACAGTTTTAAGTCTTCCCCTCTATTCCCTCCTTCCCTTTGGTCAATTTGGCTGAAATTATCGACACATCCATTCTATCGGGAGTTATCGTCTTCACAGACAGACACACACAGACAGACTTTTTTACTTTCTTATACCTATAATATAAGGAAGTATTGTAATCGTGCGAAAATCTGAGATCGAGGTTTCAACTGATTTTCAGCTTTCAAGGTCCTCTGAATACGTTTTGACCATTTTCGCGATGATATCTGTCTGTGCGCATGTGTATGTGTCTGTGTTTGTGATTGAAAAGTTGTGAACTCTCTACCGCAAAAACTATTGTAGCTATAAAATTAAGAATGAAGGGGTTCTAACTTAGGTCTGATCAGATTTTGACCGAAATCGAACGAAAATTGAGACCACATTCTCCCGGGACCTAAGTACATTTTAGAAGATACAGCTTACGTTTTCTACCTAATCCAAACTTTTCAACTAATAGTTGTAGAAAATGTTGAAATACATAATTTATATGACATATGATATTTTATAGGTCGTCCGGTTTTCGAGATACATGCCGAAAACCGTCTTGAAATGTAGTTTTGAAACACATATTTTAGTCGTTTTCTTCATTTACCGGAAAACGGTTAGTCCTATCAAAAAATTGGTGCTTACCAAAATTGTTCCTTATAAAATTTCCAATGCTAGTAAGTCCTTAGATTTGAGATAGAATCAATAAAAGCTTCGAAGAATGTAAACTTAATGCCTTAAAGGAATATATCTAATTGTTATTTAAAAAAGTAATTTTTAAATCGGAACTCATAGCAACGAACTATAAAATATCATTTATGTATTGGTAGTTTTTTTTGAAAACTTATAAAAATCAAGAAAAATATGTGACGGCCATTAGAGGATTTTCTTATACCAACAACGCTCACAAATCACTCTCTCTCTCCTCTTCCACTTCTCGAAATCATTTCATTTTGTCTCTTTGGACAGCGTTATCTTGAGAGTAGACATTCTTATACACAGTAATGCCAGTATGAAATAATTTTGAGAAGGGGGAAATTCCCGATCGAATTTTTGACAGATTACATTACTTCACCTTATTACTAGAGAAGTAATAATACAGGCCATTTTTCTGTTAGTCAGAAAGCGATGGGGCAGGCGTTGGGGCAGGTGGTCAGTGCAGATCCGAGCAGGATGCTGACCTCCATCTGACAATACCCATTAGCATAACAGGAGCAGCTAGTGACCAGCAACCGCTGGACCCCTTGTACCATCTCGTACCATCTCTCAACATTAACATAGCCAGTTTAAAAAAAAAAAAAAAAAAAAAAAAAAAAAACTCATCATACTACCTAATAATCATTCGACCAGCACACATCCAAAAACTTCCCATTCATTGGAATGGTCAAAGGTCTCATTGATAGGCAAATGTGAGAGTCTACTCAGGAACTGGAAGACTGCTTATAATAATAATAATATTTATTTCTGTTAAATCATAACATGGAAATAGGAAACGTCATAAGAATATATACTTACATTAAGATAGCTTATAAATTAAATTCATAAACAGATATAAACTCTTAGAGTCTGACGCACACATGAATTGGAATTATTAATACTAAAAAATAATAAAATGAAATTCATAAAAAAATAATTGAAAATATAATACAGTAGATAAATTTTTCAATTTAATTAAAATTAAGATAAACAATTTTTTATACCTTTCTGGTTGTCTTTTTTACGACGACATTTCGGGACGTTCTTACGTCCTTTCCTCGGGTCACAATGTGCGAAATATTGAAAAGAGAAAGAAACCAAAAAAAAAATAACAATAACAATTCAGAAAAAATAAATTAAAATAAAATAACCAACCAATAAATAAAATAATATTAAAAACACGTCTATAGTATATTATAGTCTATAAATAATAAAAAATAATGATTAAAATGTAGATTCAAGAGTCATTAAAGAGGATATTTGTGGAGGAACTCTGCGATGAACTCTTTGAATTCAGATATAAAATTTCATGTCGATACATTCATTACATTGACAGTTGAGTTGAGCACCCCTGATCCCCCCTCCCCTTCGGCTGATACCGCTGAACATTTATAGGCGTCACCCTTATAGGGCTTTGAACATATATATGGGTAATTCCATATGAACTCGACATGACGGCCCACATCACGACTTTAAAATGAAAAGTGATTTCATTTATTGATACTTTAGACACAAACGAACCAAAAAATCGTCATAAGAATTTTAAAAAATCGCTGTGACTAACTGTGCAGCGATATTACTGAATTCATGGTTTTTAACGATTTTTCTTTTGGATAAAATATTTTCGTTCCCAAATGAACCATTTCACATGAAAACAAATGTAGGGATATAGTTTTTTGTTGGAAATTTTCCGTAGAATCCGAAAATTTTGTCAAAATTTAGAAATGAATTGATGTTTTTCGTTAAAAATCAGTTTTTTCCAAAAAGTCGACTTTTTTTTTGATTTAACATATTTCAAAAACTTATGGATAAAAATTTAAGTTTAAGTTACGAGGGAATCACCCTGTATATTATAAACATTTGATTTTACGTGTTGATAAATTTAACAAATGAATTTTGGCGTAAAGTTAAAACAAGTAGGATACCCCAAAAAATTGATTGTGCGTTCGTTAGTGGGGACACTCACAAGTAATTTAAGACGTCAAACTTAAATTTTCATCCATAAGTTTTTGAAATATGTTAAATAAAAAAAAAAGTCGACTTTTGGAAATAACTGATTTTTAACGAAAAACATCAATTCATTTCTGAATTTTGACAAAATTTTCGGATTCTACGGAAAATTTCCAACAAAAAACTATATCCCTACATTTTTTTTTATGTGAAATGGTTCATTTGGGAACGAAAATATTTTATCCATAAGAAAAATCGTTAAAAACCATGAATTCAGTAATATCGCTGCACAGTTAGTCACAGCGATTTTTTAAAATTCTTATGACGATTTTTTGATTCGTTTGTGTCTAAAGTATCAAAAAATGAAGTCACTTTTCATTTTCAAAGTCGTGATGTGGGCCGTCATGTCGAGTTCATATGGAATTACCCATAAGATACTTAACATTTTTCGAAGAGATATTGTGAAACACTTAATAAAAAATATAAAGAAAAATTAATGTTTTTAAAAATATTGTATATTACACAAGATATATAAATTATATGGGAGTACTTTCGGTATAGTTACCATCTTCAGCCACGACTTAACAAATGTATACTTTTACAGTCAGGGGCGTAGCCAGGATTTTGATCAGGGAGGGGCAAAGTTAGACTACAGGAGGGGAGGTATAGACTCCCGGGGGCACAGCCCGCAGTTTCCATGGTTAGCGCTGCAGACTTTTGCTATTAATTTTGGAGACTCGGACCTCTAGAAGCTCCCCCTTAGGTAACCACTGTAATACTTAAGCTGACTTTACATGAGCAGCAAAAATGCAATGCGCAGCAGCAGCCAATGCACGCTGTGGTTTCTGTTCTTTTAGAATGAAATGACTTACAGCCAATAGCATGCATTTGCTGCTGCTGCGCTTTGCATTTTTACTGCGCGTGTAAAATCAGCTTTAAGAGTAGGTATAAAGTTTAACATAAATGAAGATTTTGAGCGTGGAAATGAAATAATCGAATTCATGTACTTATATTTAAATAAATGTAATATGACTTGTTTTGTACATGTACATTTAAGCAAAACACAATTTTTGTTATCTTGGTTTTTGCTCTGGTCACGTGCCCTCCCTCCCCCGCCCTCCCTGGCTACGCCCCTGTATACAGTATTTGTTAAGTTGTGCTGAAGATGGTAGCAATACCGAAAGATAAGATCCCATATTATAAATATTTTGTGAAATAGACAATATTTAAAAAAAAAAAAAGTTTTTTCTTTATTTTTTATCAAGTGTTTCACAATATCTCTGCAATGGTTAGTATCATATTGGTTTTTAGCCCAAACGTTCGACTGGAGAGAGAGTTACAACTTAATTGATTAATTCACTCTGGGGAAGTACATTTCCAGTGATTCACTAAGGTAAATATAAAATTCCGGTGAAAAATAAACATCGAATTTCTGACCGATTACATAACTTATATACTTCATATAGCTGTGGATGTAAAATACTCATATTTTGAACTGCCTCCTCTCAGTTCCAAATTGGATTCTGACTCTTAAGAACTTTTCTTCGTTAAGTGGATCCAGTGTAGATTCATGGAGGGGGATTAGGGTTTCGAAGAGGGGTTGGAGGCGAACATCCTGATAAAGAGTGTATAGGGGTAGCGAAGATTTCTTACTAAGGAGAAGATTGATCCAGTCTCATCTCTAGTAGCTCTCACTCCCATCTCTGTTATCGGCAAAAGTACTTCTCCCAGTCTCCCCCCCACCGCCATTCCTTTCAAGGAGTTGGGGCTTTAATATACGAGGGGGAAATTAGAAAAAAAAAATCGTAGATGAATCACCAGATATATACTTCCCCAGTCGGAATTAATTACGTTTTTTTCCTTCCTCCAAAGTCAATCGATGATCGCCTTTAATTTTCATTCATTGGTTGTTTTAAAACAAAATGCGACTCCATATATTTATTTACTAATTTAGTACTGTTTTTTTATATTATATAAATAAATATAATTAATTTTACAATAATAATAATTTGAATGTGTGTAATTTTATACATCACAAAATATGTTTTGTACAAAAAAGTTTTTCATTGAAAGAAAAAATGTTAACATAAAGAAAAGATTATAGATACTGATGGTGGGAGTACTTCCAGAAATGTCTGTAATTGCAATTTTTTGAAAAGTGAAAAATATGGGAGAAGTGATGCCGTAATATGATCTTTATGATCCCAAAAATGAAAAAAAAAAAAATCTGTTTGTGTGTGTGTGTGTGTGTGTCTGTGAACACGATAACTCCGATAGAAAATTGTATCGAAAAAAGTAAACTATTTTCTTCAAAGGAGTTGAGAAAAGTTTTAACCCTTCAAGAACAACTGACTCAAAAAGCGTTTAAAAAACTCAATATTTGAGTGACTTCTGAATCCCTCAAAATTCGCGGGGTTTAGATTCCACAATACCCGCGCATATGTCGAATTCGCGAATGTTGAATCTATCTTTCTATGCTTTTAGTAGGGTTACGTAGCAGCATTAAGTTAGTCCCCCACTATCGCAAAATTAAACCTCAAACCTCTTAGTCAGGACCAAGGTTTCACTCTCATATGTGACGACAGGTCTCAGGATCTCTTTTTTGGCCGATTTGGCTAAAAATCGTTACATGGTGTCCTTATTGGGTTTTCGTTACACATATAAAATTTCAAGTCGATATATTCATTCTAGGGTAGAGGTCTTTAATGAGTACCTGACATCGTACAGGCTCGGGACCATCGCTTAACGTCCCTTTCGATGGACGGCCTGTTTAGGCTATTTGAGTTAGGCTAAGGCCACACCGGAGGAGACTTAGCTAGGAGCCTAGAGACCAGTGAGTTGACCCTTTACTTAGAGCCTGGGTACAAGTGGCCACATATCCCTCGCGGATAGCTTAGTAACCAGAGGTTGTTCCATAGTGCACTGTGCAAAATGCCTTTGTCAAAGTTACCCAGAAAAATTATACTCACCGAAAATACTCGGCTGAGATTTGATTTATTACAAGAAACACGGGAAGCAAGATGTTGGATTCATGATGCTAATCGAACTAGATTGGTGCATGGTGAATTTAATTTCCTTTATAAAAAGTTACGGAATTACGATGAAAAGTTTTTTGAATATGTTAGAATGAGCACAAACACCTTTGACATTCTACTTACTAAAATTGAGGAGGAACTACAAAAACAGGATACGAACTACAGATTATGCATTTCACCAGAGGAACGTCTCGTTGTTACACTGAGGTAAGCAAACCATCATATTCAAAATTGAAAAACATGTATTTAACAAAGAAACATTAGGAAAAAATAGTAAAAGAAACATTAGTAAACCAAACCTCGACAATAACAATTTTTTAAAATTTGTAACGGAAAAAAAAAATAGTAGAAGAAACATTAGTAAAAGAAAAAAAAATAGTAAAAGAAAAAAAAATAGTAAAAGAAAAAAATATATATATATAAAACCAAAATCCCACAGGATCTTTCTCTTGAATACAGCCGAAATGAGAGTTTCATCGTCCATAATAATAAATTAAAAAAATGAAGAAGTAAAAATGAACAAGAGAAAACGCTGAATAAAAAGCTATAAACTAAAAAAGAAAATAGTTGCAGAAGCAGTTGTCACCATGTCACTAGATGGAAGAACAGACGGGTTTGTTTACTAGGTGACTACCCTGGTGAGTCACCATGTAACTAGTTGCTGGTGTGGCCGTTCTCCAATGATCTAGGCTGTTCGTTTTCTTGGTTGACTCACCAAGCGACTCACCTTGTCACTAGTCACCTAGCTAGTCTCCTCCGGTGTGGCATTACCCTTAGGCTTCCTCCATTTCCCTTTGGCTGATAATCGATTGGTATTACTCTTATTGGGTTTTGGGTTCACATATAAAATTTCATGTCGATACATTCATTCTATTGGGAATTATCGTATTCACAGACACACTAAGAGAGACAATAAATTTACGAATGTTGAATCTATCTTTCTATGCTTTAAGTGGGATTACGTACCTGCATTAAGCCAGTCCCCCCACCATCGCAAAATCAAACAGGACATATCCCACGATTTAGTGCTAATTTTTTGCTCTATTGCCGAATTTGTTGCTCTAACCGTTCAGCCGGAAATCGGGGTCGAAGGTGGGGGGAGCTAGCTTAACGTTAGGCTAGCCCCCCACTTCTAGAATAATGTCAAAATCGAAATTTTAAAATGTCAAAACCGAAATTCCTGCTAAACGGTTGGAGGAACAAAATCAGGAATAGAGCAACAATTAGCACATAAATAGCACTAAATCGAGAAATTTGTACTGTTTGATTTTGCGATGGTGGTGGGGCTAGCTTAATGGAGGTAGGTTACCTTCCAGATAGAAACTAATGTTCAATGAAACTACATTTTTACAAAAAAATATACATTTTAATTACAAAGTTAACCTTTGCTAGTTGAAGGTAAAAAATAATTAGTTATTTGACTTTGTTTAGGCTGTATATGACAGTTCTTTGAGAGCTTCAACGTACGGGAGTTGTCGCGGCCTCGATTGCCCTTTTCAATTTGAGACTGATGGATCGTATTCCATGGCTTTTTGAATCAGTTGTTCTTGAAGGGTTAAAATTTTTCTGAACTCTTCTGAAGAAAATTGTTTACTTTTTTCGATACAATTTTCTATCGGAGTTATCATGTTCACAGACACACACAAACACACCATATGACAGACAGAATTTTTTTTTTTCATTTTTGGGATCATAAAGATCATATTACAGCATCATTTCTCCCATTTATTTTTCACTTTTCAAAAAATTGCAGTTACAGACATTTCGGGAATTACTCCCACCATCAGTAACTATAATTTTTCTATTCTTTATGTTAACATTTTTTCTTTCGATGAAAAACTTTTTTGTACAAAACATATTTTGTGATGTATAAAATTACACACATTCAAATTAGTATTGTTATAAAATTAATTATATTTATTGATATAAAATAAAAAAAACAGTGAAGTAACTAAATTAGTAAATAAATATATGGAGTCGCATTTTGTTTTAAAACAACCAATGAATGATTATTAAAGGCGATCATCAGATGTTTTAATTAGAGACGAGTCGAATCAGTCTATGTTGTGGAGGTGAGATGAGATGGGAAGGTGGATGGACAGTAGGGTGGAGTGAAAAAAATGAATTTTTGATTTTCGGAAACGGGTACCTTTCAATGACTGTGTATGAGGCTTAGTAACAATTCTGTAAAATATTTCATTTTTACGACGTCATCTTGAGTCTGCGCATTTGACTTAAAGTTTTGAAATTTTTGAATATTTTTAGATTTTTCAAAAAAAATTTTAAAGTATTGGAAATGAGAAAATTGATGACGGGTGGTTATTAAATGGCAGATCAAGGCCTGAAATATACAAAGAATTTTTTAAAACCTTTTTAGATTATGGTTTCAGTCTGCGCATTACGCCCAAAGTTCATCAAATTTCCCGAAATTTCCGATATTTTCAACATTTTTCTAACTCAATATTTCCTCTCAATATTCACTTAAAGTGTCATCAACTTTGTCTTATTCCTTTTGTTATTACCTGGCATTGTGCAACTCTTCGCTAGCTCATGTGCAAGTACCCAGGACTCACCACGAGGAGGTGGTTGCTCTTCGAGTCCCACCCGTGCCCCCCCTTCCACCCAACCAATGAGAGCACACATTTACATTTCTTAGATAAGTCTTTAACAGTTAAATTGTTTGTTTGTGTCGTAGATTGGCCGGATATTTCTATCAAACATCCTGGTTTTTACTAAGCTTTCTCTTTTCTTGTGATCACAGACCAATTCTGAAGATGCAGTGACCTCTTTGACAGCTCTTTCGACCGCTTGAGTGTCTGATGGAAGCTCAAAAAGAGTGCATTCCGAAATCATATTTAAATTCTCAGCTTCCAGTAATCTTTGTAAATCCTGTGTTAGAGGTGGCTCTGTAACTTCCACATCATGCCAAAAAATCATATCGACGTATTCTGATGCTCCAAAACCTATTTTTGGGATCTGAAACATTCTCACTTGTTTGCTGGTTTGTTTTCTAGATCGAGCGTTGATAATACGTCTTAAAGCCAGTTTCTTCACTTTACTCATGTCAATAACCACCTCATTTGTAACATTTTCTAAAGAACTAGCCGACGTAACATCGTGTAAAAGAGCAGAGGCTAAAGCTGCTGCTGCACGATCAGGTACGCCATACCTGTCACATACTCGGGAAAACGATGGTATTGTCAGCCTTGTTTGGTTACTTTCCGTTGTACCTGAAGAAGGGCCGAGAACTGGTTCTTCTAAAACAACACCCAAATCTTCTGAAATGGAACCTACATCTTGAGAGGGATCGCTCAAGTTCAAGAAGTTCTTTTTGTCGCCATAGAAGATAGTGTCATGTACCTCACGACGTTTCTTACACAATCTTCCTTCTTCTACCATCTTTCTTGCGTTTTTTTGTGTATTTCCTAATGTCACTTTAATATCAACATGTCCTATAGACATTTTTCCGACAGTTCTTTGTTCAATCAAAAATTCACTTTCGAGAATCGGAACCTTTTTATCACGATTACATTTACAAAGTTGAAAATCTTTACATTTGCACGCACTGACATCAAACAATCCCTCACTTCGATTGTTAAAGTCTGCTAGTTTTTTTTTCGAAACTGTCCTTGCCTTTGTCACGTTTGTGAGATTTGTTGAGTGATTGAAGTAAAACAACTTCTTTTTTTATTAAATCACTAAGTGAACTATAAGTCTTATAGTTTTAGAGGTAACACATGGAATCGAAGCTTTGTTCCATATGAAAATCACTTTGTGTACAACAAACTTGGACACTTGTGAAAAACTAAGATTTTTGCCATTTTTTTTTTCTTTCTCAGATTCCCAAACATAATTGTAGTACTTTAAAACATCTTGACGGGTAGGAAGTACAGACTCACCCATTTCCTGTCCACTACCTATGATAGGATGAGATAAATTCTTGCCACGAGTTCTGGGGGACGCCATAACCGAGTCTAAATTGTCACGGATAACTCTAATTCAAACATTGCATTAAAAAATTAAAACTTACCTTGCACAATGCGAGATAATAATAACAAAAGGAATAAGACAAAGTTTTGATGACAATTTAAGTAAATATTGAGAGGAAATATTGAGTTAGAAAAATGTTGAAAATATCGGAAATTTCGGAAAATTTGATGAACTTTGGGCGTAATGCGCAGACTGAAACCATAATCTAAAATGGTTTTAAAAAATTCTTTGTATATTTTAGGCCTTGTTCTGCCATTTAATAACCACCCGTCATCAATTTTTTCATTTCCAATACTTTAAATTTTTTTTTGAAAAATCTAAAAATATTCAAAAATTTCAAAACTTTAAGTCAAATGCGCAGACTCAAGATGACGTCGTAAAAATGAAATATTTTACAGAATTGTTACTAAGCCTCATACACAGTCATTGAAAGGTACCCGTTTCCGAAAATCAAAAATTCATGTTTTTCACTCCACCCTAATGGACAGTCTAGGAGTGAGAAAAGTGTTAAGGCTTAAGGTGTGGTGAACGGTATAGGAGTGAAATCGATGCGCAAAGAAGGTACTTTTATTTATTTATACATATATATGCTCTAAATAACTTTAATTTGAAGAATAGCCAATATTTAAAAAGAAAAGAGACTAAATAGATGTAAAAATTAGATTTATTTTTTTTAACTATTTGATTTTTTTAAATGTTTAAATCTCTTAGTTTTTAATTTTATAATGTAGGGATAAGGATATAAACCCAAATATTTGTTCTCTAAATTCTATGCTATTCATTTTCCCTGTTAACCCAGTAAGATAATTTATACCTTTGGATTAGATTTAACATTTTTGCAAAATTTAGAAAAACAATATGGCGTCTCTTTAGAAATCCAAATGAAAAGTTGGTTAATTGAAGTTTTTTTTTAAAATACGTGCACTTTCTTAAAAATTGCGTCTTGAACTTTTGATATTTTTTTAGGGCCCTTTTCGGAAATTGCTGTAGAAATCAAAATTTAGTAAAAGACAAGAGATACGAGATATTTCGTATAAATTCTACAGGAAACGTGGTAATGTTGTTTAATTATTATTAATTCAATTATTGTTTTAATTATTTATTTTTATTTAACAAAACATTTATCATCACAATTCATTGAGTCGATCTCTTTTCTATGTAAGTCGATCCTGATATTTGAAAATAGAGCTCAACTCAATAAATATGTTTTTACATGAAAAATGTTAACATAAAAAAAAGATGTTGAAAATAAATGAGAAGTGATACATATAATAATAATAATAATCGTGAGAGTGCGCCGGTGGCTCAGAGGTAGTGTGTTTTCCTACTGAGAATAAGATCGCGGTTTCGAAACCCGGCCGAGGCCCTTAGGTTTTACTTCTCCAGCTTTATGATGTATAGGGGAAGTTATGTAATCGGTAAAACATTTTCAACGGAATTTTATGTTTTCCGACCTCTAGATCCCAAATATGAAAAAAAATATATATTAGGGCAAACTGTCTACTGGTTTTGGAGGGGGATTGAAAATTTAATTGATTAATTCGCTCTGGGAAAGTACATTGCCGGTGATTCATCGATGTCATTTTTATCTGAGAAGTGAAAAAATTTTGAGCACACCGTCCTTTGGATTCGACCCTATGGGATGGTTCCGAGCCTTTGCGACGTCAGCTACTTGCTAACCCATTATAAATGAAAACTGACATTATTGCAGAGATATTGTGAAATAATTCAAATGGACTTGAAAAATAAAATAAAACTTGTTTATTTAATATATTGTCTAATTTCACTAACTATATATACATGGGAGTACTTTCGGTATTTCTACCATCCTCAGCCAAAAGCATAAGAGATAAGAGTCTTATCTCTTATGCTTTTGGCTGAGGATGGTAGAAATACCGAAAGTACTCCCATGTATATATATATAGTTAGTGAAATTAGACAATATATTAAATAAACAAGTTTTATTTTATTTTTCAAGTCCATAACCCATTATAGCCATCAGGGAGGCAAAACCCCCTCTTTTGGTATGACCATCTTCAAAAAACAATATGTGGTGCAACAACAATCAGTATAGCAGCCAATTACAAATACGGAAATTATAATTTTTCTTTGACGAACTTATGAAAGTGTTGGCGATTTTATTTCTATAATGCTACAATCAGTTATCTAATAGGCGTTTGTATTCGGAAACTAACAACAATGGCGCTATTTCTAGTTCTATGCATAGAGATAGGTTTCTATATATTTTCAAGAATTTTCATAATATCGAAAATAACGTAATTAATGAAGATCGTTGGCAAATGCTCATTTCATTATAGATAATTATATATCTTCTCTTAAAAAAGGCTGTTTTCAACAAGTTTTTTCATTTTTTATTTATTTTTCTGTAAAAATATTTTTGTTGTGTTCCGTTTTGTTGAACACTTGGTGTTTTTTTCAATATAGTAAATTGAAACGTGCATTTCTCATTTTAAGTATCTATTATCAATCACCACCTCCTTCTGACTGGGTCATTCTCATCCCCGAAAACGTGGCGTATGAAAATTCATACTGCAAAAAAAAAAGTACCAAAAAATTAGTTTTCTCAAAAAATCGAATGAAACTATATTCAGGAGGATTATTAGATGGATTTTGATTTTCATTGATCAAATGATATGGCAGGTTCTGCTGCGTTAAAGACCTGAATAAATCAAGGTAGACAAAATTTAGAACTCCCAAAATAGAGTACACCAGAGCGACGAAAGAGCGCTCTGGTAGTAGGTAACTGGGGGTGAATGGGATCAGAATTTTTGTCGATAACAGTGAGGGGAGTGAGACCTACTCGAGATAAGCCCCTTCTAATACTGGAACAATCTTTTGGGTCAGACTGTTAAAGTCTTTAGATGTTGCTCCGCATATATAACAATGCAGAGCAACATAACCGACATGTTTAAACATGAATTTACTGCCATGCAAAATGACTTCAGTAGGTGTTAACTTCTTGGCAGATTCTTCAACGTAACTCATTTCCTCCTTTGTTACATCAGTGGATTCTTTGACAAACCTAAATCGTATTGGTCAAATTATTTGTTTGCCTTCTTTGCCACAAATTATTCGAAGTGGTACAAAAGAAGTGTTTTAAACTGCTTAAATTATCTGGTGTGTCACCATAACAGGACTACAGGTGATTTTCCAGATTTTCCACCCAAATTAGGCAAATCTTGCTGTTGCATTTGATCGTAAAGCTATTTACGGCTCACTACTTTTGTACCCGAAGTACCAGGTGTTCCTAAAACCAAGAAAATCTCACCTACGTATGAAACGAAAGTTGTATTTAATTTTGTGATGTCATCCATAAAAAATCTATAATTTGGTTATCTGCAGCTATCCGCACTCAAATTGTAGGTCAATAATTAGCCTAATATATAAAGTATACAATACAATAACAAGCATTAGCCGAGAGGAGGCGATAATATAACAAAATGTCTTATAAACATGAAAAGTAAGTAAAAATTCCATTACAAAACAACCCTTCCAATACTGGAACAATCTTTTCTATAGTTGAATAAATAATAATAATAACGTATATAATATAAATAATATGTGATGCAGCCATTACTCTTTCTTATACCAGTCACTTTAGTACAGGTCATTATGCCTCTCCCCGTCCACACCCTCTCAAAATGACTTCGTACTGGAAGAAATGTGTTGGCTGACATTCAGTAAAAAGATTTCGATTGACAGGAAAAAGTGTCGCAATGTACATAAATTATAGATACTGATGATAGGAGTACTTCCCGAATCGTTTGTTATATATGTTTCTAAAAATCAAAATAAATAGATAATTAAAATAAATTATTTACATTATCAAAATAAATAAAAAGAAATGTGAGATGTGATGTTATTATAAATGTGTTATCAATGATTTCAGAATCTCCTTCAAGGTATATTAGAAGGGCTGCACTCCAAGGGACCTAAGCATCCAATGCTCTTATCCCTTCCCTGTTAGCACTAGTGTGGGAGTAATAAATTTTGCCTAGCCAGGTTTAGTAGACACAAGTAGGTGATAGGGAATAATAGACACCAGACGGTGATAGTATATAATAGACACCAGTCGGAGATAGGATATAGTAGACACCACTAGGTGATTCTCTCGATGAGAATATAGTTTTACAACCCAAGCTGTACAAAGTATGAGGAATGTTTTTTAAATTAATTCTGTAAGAAGATAATGTCAAAAAGATAGGTTAGGTTAGGTTTTATGACTCATGCCCGGGCTTTAACTACGAGGTCATATCGCCTACTACCAGAGCGCTCTTTCGTCACTCTGGTGGACATGAGCCCGACTCTACTGTGGGAGTCCTAAATGTTGCCTACCCTAAATTTTTTATTCATCTAGGGTAGGGGTCTTTAACGAGTACCTGACATCGTACAGGCTCGGGACCATAGCTTAACGTCCCATCCGAAGGACGGCGTGCTTAAGTTTTTTTACCTCCCAGATAAAATAAACTAAGGGCCTCGGTCGGGCTACGAACCCACAACCTTGAGCTCAGAAGTCAAGCACGCATACCACTGAGCTACCGGCGCCCTCTGTCAAAAAGATATCTTCTTGCTGCAAGAAAATAGTTTTCTCCGTGAAGGCATGTTAAAATATCTTTGTTATTAGCAGTTTTTTTAAATTTATTTAAAGGGATAAAAATAAATAAAAAATATATATGAGATGTGGTCATTATGGGACTTTCTTATCAACAAAAAAACGCTGACGCCCAGACATTAGGTTCGTTCATATACCACAAAAGAAGTTGGTATAATAAAGTCCAGTTTATTTATTGAAAATAATTCAATAAAAAAGTTTAACATGAAACCTTTTCTACAACGAGTACCTGAATCGTACAGGCTCGGGACCGTAGCTTAACATCCCATCCGAAGGAAGGCGTCCTCAAGGTTATTGCTTTTCAGATAAAAGACCTAAGGGCCTAATTAATTGTCTTCGTAATTGTGAGTTAGAGTTTCGTATGTGGAAGACCCGAAGCTCGGAACCCGTACAACGAGTGACCACCTGGTAAAGGGGGTTGAGACCGGTCCAGCAGCATCACTAGATTAGCATATCCTAGGAGGTCCCAACCAACCCTACCGCCCCAGCTTGTCTCCAGAGGGTCATCCAGGGTTATACGTTGGACTAAGAACTTAACGGATGATATTGGATACTATCAAAACAACACATTGAGAGGAAAAAACTGCAGTCGAATCTCGTTAACTAAGTTTAAATTGTTCTGTTTCATGCACAATCCATTGAGAAATATTTCAATAACAAAACTGTATATTGTTGAGAAAATAGTAAATATAAGCTAGGAAAGGCGTCGCACATAGGTTGATTTAAAGGATTTAGGCGGTCAAAATTATTTTACAGTATATTTTGACTTTAAATCATGTATCTTATTGTAAAGTATTGCCCTTTGTAAAATTAGCGTATTTTCCCCCCTAAAAAGAGAAACAAATTAGAAATAAAAGACAGAATCTTGAAAAAAAAAAATTATATGTATAAAAAAGAATATATTTTTTCGTAAGCACTTCGAACTTCTTTTCTTAGTCAGTTCTCTCCTCTCTAGACTTTTTTACTGGCAATGTGTACGCCAGATGCAAAACGCTTTCGAACAATCGAATCCTGGCGTGTAGTACCGATAGTCCGTCCAAATTCAATAGCCGTTGAACTTGTATTTAACTTTTGGGTCAGACTGTTAAAGTCTTTAGATGTTGCTCCGCATATATAACACCGACTTGTAGATTTTGTATCGGTTGCAGCGTTACACACCTTGCCATCGATCATCGTCATCTTAAAGACATGTTTAAACATGAATTTGCTCCCATGCAAAATGACTTCAGTAGGTGTTAACTTCTTGGCAGATTCTTCAACGTAAATCATTTCCTCCTTTGTTACATCAGTGGATTCTTTGACAAACCTAAATCGTATTGGTCAAATTATTTGTTTGCCTTCTTTGCCACAAATTATTCGAAGTGGTACAAAAGAAGTGTTTTAAACTGCTTAAATTATCTGGTGTGTCACCATAACAGGACTACAGGTGATTTTCCAGATTTTCCACCCAAATTAGGCAAATCTTGCTGTTGCATTTGATCGTAAAGCTATTTATGGCTCACTACTTTTGTACCCGAAGTACCAGGTGTTCCTAAAACCAAGAAAATCTCACCTACGTATGAAACGAAAGTTGATTTTATTTAATTTTGTGATGTCATCCATAAAAAAATCTATAATTTGGTTATCTGCAGCTATCCGCACTCAAATTGTAGGTCAATAATTAGCCTAATATATAAAGTATACAATACAATAACAAGCATTAGCCGAGAGGAGGCCATAATATAACAAAATGTCTTATAAACATGAAAATTAAGTAAAAATTCCATTACAAAACAAACTTTTTATATAGTTCTACAAATAATACAAAACAATGTTAAAAATCGTTTAAACATATCAAGAAATATTGATTTTTTCCTGAATTATTCGAATCCATCACAATCACTTCAAAAGATTAGAGGGAAAACACAAAATGTCTCTAGGGTCAAATGTTAACACTGAGAGCGTTGACAACAATGATATGTAAGCAGTGAGAAGAGCAGGTTTAACTTACCTTGCGCGCGTGCGCGGTAAAAGATTCGCAAGTGGGGATGGTAAATTATTGTTACTTAGACATTCCTTTGGCTATGAGATTATTTTTGTATTTTTAACGTCACTTTTAAAATTTGACTTTTGGCCGCCTAAATCCTTTAAATCAATCTATGTGCGTCGCTGAATCTTCGGAAATGCACTTCTCCAGCGCGAATTAATCAACTTTTTTTTATTTTTGGCCTTAAGTACGGTGCATATTAGCCATGACACTATATTATCTAGTTATTTACAACATCCATGGCCCCGGAAGGGAGTTCTATCTTCGAAATAAAACTCACCCCCGGACGGGATTCGAACCCGCAAACCATGCGATCATGAGACCAAAGCCCCTACGCTCTAGCCCGCACGGCTACCATGGCTCCCAATATATAAGTTAAATAAGTTCTTTGTTTTTATTTATTTTAGCTCATCACTTCTGCTTATTGTTATTGTTTTTATGCAGATTGTAGAATAAATTTAAAAAATATATATATTTAAAAAAATATAATAGTATTAATTCAAGAAAAAAAGTTAGAAATCAACAAACTTTTTAGATGTTGTCTCTGTTAACTATAGACATGTTCTAATTAGTAAATTTTCTATTTCTAAATAAAACCTTTAGAAATAAGCAACTTTTTGACCTCAATACCATATAACGTTTTTTTTTTCTAATTTATAAAAGTTTAATTTTTTTCTGATACCCCTTTTCAGTGTTAGTCTTACTATCCCAACTATAAGTAGTTTTTTTTTTTTCTTTTCCGGTTTCCATCCAGTAGTATCCCTACTGGAAGGGAATATATTTAACTGCATGCGCCATATGTATATTACATGCTTTAACACAACTTAATTTTCAAATTTACATACAATAATTTAGATAGACAATAAAGTTATAGTTCATCAAAATTAATCTTCTGTACAAAGTTTAAAGGTAATATGTAGTATAGGGGAAGTTATGTAATCAGACAAAAATTCAATGGTGTTTTCTCCTGAATTTCATATTTACCAACACCCTTATCTGAGTGTCTGTTTTTATGTCAACATGATAACTCCTGATAGAATGAATACATCGATACGAAATTTTATGTGTTTCCAAAACCCAATAAAAAAAAATAAGGACGACACCTATTGATTTTCAGCCAAGTATTCAAAAAATGTCGAAGTAATTAATGTATCAACACGAAATTTTTAATGTAAATCCAAACTCCCCTAGGCGGGTATTACACTATAAAAGTTCTTTGACAAAGATCTTTTATAAAAGTTGGAGAGGGCGCCGGTAGCTCAGTGGTATGCGTGCTTGACTTCTGAGCTCAAGGTTGTGGGTTCGTAACCCGACCGAGGCCATTAGTTTATTTTATCTGGGAGGTAAAATAAACTTAAGCACGCCGTCCTTCGGATGGGACGTTAAGCGATGGTCCCGAGCCTGTACGATGTCAGGTACTCGTTAAAGACCCCTGCCCTAGGTGAATAAAAATTTAGGGTAGGCAAAATTTAGGCCTCCCACAGTAGAGTCGGGCTCATGTCCACCAGAGTGACGAAAGAGCGCTCTGGTAGTAGGCGATATGACCTCGTTGTTAAAGCCCAGGCATGAGTCATAAAACCTAACCTAACCTAACCTAAAAGTTGGATCGATTTTTTTTTTAATTTCTTTTATAAAATATCTTTTATGACTACAAAATCTAATATTACACTATGTAAAATATTTTATAAATCTTAGTTTTTTGTTTCAAGACAGTACTAGTAAGTTGTGTGCAAGTGACTGTTGTGTCGCAAAAATTGATGACGTTTTAATACCAATTGCCGCAGGTTTTGCGGCTGCTGCAATAGCAATAGCTGTGGCGGTAAAAAATAAACATAAGAATGTAAAGAAACGTTTGTGGGTAAGACCTTGGGTTGCGCGGCGCGAGTTTATGAGCATCCATCAGAATTTACTGAAAGAACTGTCCATGGAAGATATAAAAAGTTACTTGAACTATTTGAGGATGAATAAAAAAACCTTCGATTACTTTAAGTTTAGTCCACAAATATTTTGTGCATATATTTTCAAAGTCACAATGGATCATACGGCCTTCAAAAACTTTATAGAACCCACAAAGGGATCACTCATCCAATACTATTCTAAAATTTCAAATATAAATAAATATTTGGGGCCCATTTATGGAGATAAACAAAATATACTCAATTTTCAATTGCCATTTTCTACCTGTTCAGTTTCAACCAGTTGGTCCGCTCTGGCTCCAAACTCCTCATATGAGACTCTGAAGGACGAATTTTTAAAAGTAAGTAGCCAAAAAGGTATATAAAATATTTATTGTAAATATGCGCGGCACGCGCACAACGTTAAGAAAGGGAACAGTAGGAGTGGTAGACAACATTTATCAAATATTGGATGAGAATGCAAACTATGATAAAAGAACTTTTATAAAAGACAAATTTTATAAAACTTGAGCTATTACACTATCACATTTATCGTAAAAGTTATTTTATATAAGATCATTGTCAAAGAACTTTTATAGTGTAATACCCGCCTAAGGACGATGCCTATCAAAGTTCAGCCAAATCGGCCGATCAGAAACAAAGCGGTATATTGGATTGAAGAGAGTGAAATCTTAGTTGATTCATTTGAGCAGCGGGAGCACATTGCCGGTGATTGACCGAAGTTTTATGTATAATTTTGGATCCAAGAACCTTTTTCGGCTCTCAAATTTTATTTAAATTCCGGAAATTTCATGAGTTTTTAACTAGGTACTGATTTTCGGTCGGGGTTGGAACGGGGTCGGGGGGTTGACGAAACTGGAGTGTTCCCCAGGTAGGGCTGGTGATGACCTCTCGGTCTATGCTAATCTTGTGATGCTGCTGGACCGGTCTGGACTCCCCTTGACCAGGTGCAGTAGATCTTCAGCCGTGGTCACTGCGCCACCTGGACCATCGTCCGTTAATCCTGGGTCTACTGATACGTTAATCATTTTAAATAATACGCGTCAAACTCAAAATGTTTGATGCACTCTCGCGACAGAAGGACACGGTAATGCTACGTCTATTTGCGCGTTTTCATTGAATATGAATTCCTGAGACACAGAGTCAATTATCTAGTTGCGATTTCTGTGGCGTCACCGTTTGTTTCATGTACGTTCAAATGAGGATCTCCAAGCCTAACCGATAAAGGGGAAGAACGCGCACCACTTTCACGCTACCTATGAACTTCTCATGGAATATGGAAGTAGTATAGGAGGCTGTTGGGGCAGACAGACATAGACAGCCTCTCCATCACAAAGCCAGCGATTTGTGCTGGGGAAGTACAAAGCCGGCGATTTGTACTGGAGAGGCTGTCTACGTCTCTCTGGCCCAACTTCCTCCTACACTACTTATCGCAAACGTATTTCGTAAACTACAGTCTCATTAGATTATCAAGTCAGTAATAGATTGTAAAATTGAGGATGACACTGTAGTGTACGAAAACTGGACTTCTCATTCCACAATATCCTATTATGATTCATGGAAAAATTGATGGAAAATCTATATAATAAAAATAAGGCGGCGGTGGCTCAGAGGTAGCGTGGTTGTCTTCTGAGCTTAAGATCGCGGGTTCGAAACCCGGCCTTTGGGACGTTAATCTATGATGCTAAGTCTGTACGAGGTCAGGTACTCGTTAAAGACTCCTACCAAAGGTGAATAAGAATTTAGGGTAAGCGATATTTAGGTCTTCGTTACTAGAGTCAGGGTCAAGTCCACCAGAGCGACGAAAGAGCGCTTTGGTAGTAGGCGATATGACCTCGTAGTTGAAGCCCGGGCCTGAGTCACAATAAATAACTATAAATTAAAAAATATATAAATAAAATAAATAAATAAAAAATAATAATAAAAAAACAACTGTGAATGCGAGAGTTAAGGTCAAATCGGCAAATCGGGCCGACCTTAAATTAAAGCTTAGGAATTAGGTCGTGTTTGACAGATTTAGGGCTAAGGGTTGGATGAGGGGTGGAAGAAAGGGGGCGATGGGGGGCGGTGGGTGGGGGGTGAGGAGTGGGGCGGGGAAGAGTATTATAAAAGAATAGGGGTGCAGGCTGGCAGGAGGCAGGGAAACGGCCATACTGCACTTCCCCACCTCAATCGATACCAGCGCCATCTTGGCTTCACGGTTCCACTCTCAATCTTTGCTAAGGAGCTACTCAAGACGGGGGACATCTTACTCAGTGGTCTAACTTCTCATTTTGTCTCCCCCCCCCCCTGAATTATTCCTGAAACCCCCGCAAGTCACCAATCAAATTAAAACGTTTTTTATTACGGTATTAAAGAACCGAAAACTGTATTATTACAACATAGCACACTTTAAACATATATTTGATTTTAACAATTAAAAATACTGTTTTATTAATTTTTTTTTTTTTTTAGTTACAAAAAGATATTTACAACTGTATAATGTCAAGAGAGAAGAAATCGCCCAGTGGTGACACTCCCTAGGCACTGAGTCGCACTCATTTAAGGCTAATCACTGTCACTGCCTGATCTGAGAAGGTCTCTAGGCCATTGGCGCTTACAATGTGGGTACTAAAGGAAGAAGATAATTGTTTATACCTGGATTTAGCTAATTCGGTGACAAAGGGCATATTGAGATCAGTTTGAAAAGTTTCGTTATATATATATATATTTTTTTTTTGTTTCTCTTATGTATTCTTTTGTTTCTATATCAGAATCTGTTTTGGAGTTACATGTGAAACCTATATTTTCTATATATATACTTTTATAACGATCATTTTCTTTCTGCAGTATTATATGTACTTATATATATCTTTACATATTATTCAAAATATAGATTTCACTTGAAACTGCAAAACAAATACTAATATAGAAACGTAAGACGTTGTCTTCCCATCGTTTTATTTTCGACCAAAACCGGTTTTTAAAGCAACTACGTCTCATCAGTGGTACATCCCACCTGTACAGTGTAGAGGCTAAAGGACTACCGGACCATATTTTTTCGTGTCAATACATTCATTATAACGTTAGTCATTAAAGTTTTTGTGTTATCTTCTCAATAATCCACCCCTTCCCTTTGACCGATTTGGCTGAAAATCTACTAATAGCTGGGGAAATAAAACTTGACATTGGGACTGCATCTATACTATTAAAAGTGTACATTACAAGTTTGCAAACACAACTCATCCTCCATTTCTGTACGGATCGTATCCCTATGAAATATAAATAATGCAAAGTAATTAGCAAAATCTTAAAGCATCTGATTCTAATAACCTAAATTTTATTCACGCAGAAACGTTAGCTAATATCGATATTTATGAGAGACAAATTTGGGATACGATTTTTCCTCATATATTTCTATATATTTTTTATTACTGTTCAGGCCAGTTGCTTGAATTTGGCGCCATTTACTATTTATTATTTTTGTAAGATTAGTTACCCCCTCCCACTTGTTGACCAGTTGCGGATTAGTGCCTTTTATACTTAGTTGTCGTATGGATGCCTCCCTCCGAGGTTGTCTTATGTACTCACGTTGCCTCCGTCTGAGGCCCCAAATGGTTGTTCGTCTAGCTGCTTTCCCCCTGAAGCAGTATTAAGTCTGCTCCACGTTGTCTACACGGCCCCATTTACCAGTCGTATCGTTGCCTCTCCAGCCAGACCGTCCAGACTTCCGTCCAGTAAGGTATTTAATACAATAGCAATCGCTGGCCAGCCATTTGTAATTTGTTTAGATGCCCCTGGCCGTGTTTTATAATATAGTCCATTTTCAATTTATACAGTCCACTGTTCATAACCCCACCTCCGTATGCTCCACCCTGATTCTATAAAATCTAATAAATAAAACTAATAAATAAAACATGACAATTACTAATTATAATAACTATTTGTAAACGAAGCAATATTAAATTATTAAATGGATGAATGGAAAAATATATATACATTAGGGTGTATCGATTTTTTTTAAATTTGATGGCCCTACGAAAAATTGAAAGTATTTGACATGTAAACAATAACAGAATATCAAACAAACTATTGTCGATGCTTTAGGGGGTCCCACATTCGTCTCAAAAAAACGATTTTCACGCTTTATCGAGTAGTATATTAAGAACTGAAATTTTTTCAATTTTATCGTTATTTTTCTGTCAAATTCCAATTCCAAGTCGTGCCCCACTTAATTACAAGTAATATCATCATAAAAAACATTATTTCAAGTACTTAGAAGTTAACCAAGGAATATTAATTATAGACAAAATGACAGACGAGAAATAAAAATTATTCAAAATGCTACCATTGCGTCAGATTTCAATGCGGATAAATTCAGTATTTGAAAATTTTATGAAATTTAGTGTAAATTCAAGTAAACTTTATATAAGTGAAATTGAAATTTAAAAAAGTGTGCAATTTCAATCAATATAGGACAAAATTGAGAAAGGAGTAATGAAATTTTATTTATAATTACAAGTATTTTTACACTTTCATTCTTTTGACAAAACATAATCTCTTTTTGATTCAAACGTTAGCATAGATTTACTCGTTTTAATTAAATTGGTTATTTTACATTGCCTAGCATCATGACCGCATACTGACATTGAGGCTTCTGTGACAATTGTAACATGCCGTTCAACGGCTTGAGTATGGATGGCATGGGTATCGTAACTGAGCTTTGAAGTTCGCGTAGTCTTCAATCACGATTCTTCTGAGTTCATCTTCGGGTATTTTTCTGGTTATAGGTGGTTCAGTGACAGTGTCCCATTCGATCAACTCTGTGTAATTAGTAGCTTCAAAATTCAGTTTGGGTACTCGAAAAACTCGGTTGTCAGAGAGTCCTATATTGATTAAAATTGCACACTTTTTTAAATTTCAATTTCACTTATATAAAGTTTACTTGAATTTACACTAAATTTCATCAAATTTTCAAATACTGAATTTATCCGCATTAAAATCTGACGCAATGGTAGCATTTTGAATAATTGTTATTTCTCGTCTGTCATTTTGTCTATAATTAATATTCCTTGGTTAACTTCTAAGTACTTGAAATAATGTTTTTTTATGATAATATTACTTGTAATTAAGTGGGGCACGACTTGGAGTTGGAATTTGATAGAAAAATAACAATAAAATCGAAAAAAATTTCAGTTCTTAATATACTACTCGAAAAAGCGTGAAAATCGTTTTTTTGAGACGAATGTGGGACCCCCTAAAGCATCGACAATAGTTTGTTTGATATTCTGTTAATGTTTACATGTCAAATACTTTCAATTTTTCGTAGGGCCATCAAATTAAAAAAAATTCGATACATATATTCGATGTATATATTTTCCAACAATAAAATAGCCTCATATGTAATTGTTAGTTACCAGGTCACATGGTGCTTAATTTATCAAATTTTAATAATTAATAATAATAATATTTATTTATGTTATACTAAAACATGGTAAGACTAATTAAAAGTGCCTTTATCTAAACTAATAGCGTGCTCCACCAGCGCTGTTGAGCGTTCATAAAATGTTTGTTCAATAGATTGAATGTATCGACACAAAATGTCGGAAGACACAATTACGCATGAGTATTCAGAACCCCAAGGACAACACCTATTGATTTTCAGCCAACTCGAAGGAAAGAAAGGGATTTTGGGGTGGGCTTAACACAAAAAACCAAATAACTGCAGTAGTGACGTTTCAACGACGATTTTTTTTTTTTTTTTTTTTTTTTATTTAATGCCTTTAGATAATTACAAAATAAAAGATAAATATTACAAGATAAATAGGCTACCTCCTCCCAGAAGACGGAGTCTGAGTGTGGGAGGGGGAGCAGTCAGCTAGGACTGTACAAACACTGTTAACAATTATTTAACATAGTATAGAGAGAAGAAATACAAAAAAAAGAAAAATTCAAAAATAAATAACAATAGTATCTTTAGTAAAAAATAAAAAAATACAATAATAATAATTAAAAAAAAAAAAAAGAATGAGAAAAAGAAAAAGTGACTAAAATAAGAAATATTCTCGTAATAAAGAAGAAAAGTAAAATAAAAATTGATGAATAATGAAGTGCTGATGGAATGAACCTGACAACCCGGAGATCTGGCATTGAATTTTGATCGAGTGAGAGACAAGACTAGTGAACATGAAGTTGGCAGAGCACAACAGCATACATGGGAAGAGATCAGAACAGAGCGTCGTGCTAGTCAGAGTAGAGAGAACTTAACAAGGACTCAACCTGATCAGAGCTCAGTCCGGTGACCCGCTCCATGACCCTAGTCATGTACCTGCCCAGAGAACCTCTCTGGTTTTCTATTTCTAGTTTTATATCTTTGGGCAAATTATTGAAAAGAGTTGCTATAATAAACGGTGTCTGTTTGGTCGTCCAAGTGGTGAGTGGTCTGTTTTAACTTCCCTATACGAAGTACAGGGGAAGTTATGTAATTGGTCAAAAATTTTATTCTGAGTTTTTAACAGAATTTCATGTTTTTTGACCACAAAAAAAAACTTTCTGTCTGTCTGTGTATGTAGGTGTGTATGAAATGAAAATGAAAAGAAAAGACATTTTATTATTCTGGGACCGAGGTTCCCTAAGAATAAATACATATAGAGTAAAGGTTAGGTTAGGTTTTATGACTCATGCCCGGGCTTTAACAACGAGGTCATATCGCCTACTATCAGAGCGCTCTTTCGTCACTCTGGTGGACATGAGCCCGACTCTACTGTGGGAGTCCTAAATTTTGCCTACCCTAAATTTTTATTCATCTAGGGTAGGGGTCTTTAACGAGTACCTGACATCGTACAGGCTCGGGACCATCGCTTAACGTCCCATCAGAAGAACGGCATGCTTAAGTTTTTTTTTTTCTTCCCAGGTAAAATAAACTAAGGGCCTCGGCCGGGTCTTGAACCCGCGACCTTGACTTTAGTAAGCAACCGGTGACTATATCCTTTTATTGCTGGTAGTTTTTTTTATAAAAAATAATATATAATAAAAATAAAGTATGTGTGATGTGGTGATAATAGGACATTCTTATACCAACAACTTTGAAACAGATCATACTCCCTCCTGGGAGATTATTTCATACTGGCATTACAGAGAATGAGAAAGTCACTCTCAGAATTACGGTGAGGGCTCATAAGACTTTCTTATACACAGTAATAATGCCGGGAGAGTGATTCGTATAAAAGTGGTTGAAAAAAAAGTCTTGTTATGGTCACATCACAGAATGGTGGGTGGACATGAGCCCGACTCTACTGTGGGAGTCCTAAATTTTGCCTACCCTAAATTTTTTATTCATCTAGGGTAGGGGTCTTTAACGAGTACCTGACATTGTACAGGCTCGGGACCATCGCTTAACGTCCCATCCGAAGGACGGCATGCTGAAGTTTATTTTACCTCCAAGATAAAATAAACTAAGAGCCTCGGTCGGGTTACGAACCCACGACCTTGAGCTCAGAAGTCAAGCACGCATACCACTGAGCTACCGGCGCCCTCATATAGAGTAAAGAAAAGGAAACAATGAAATATGGTATCAGTATGACCTACAAGGAAATAAATAAATTAGTGCTACATTGGAGAAAAACTAGACAATTAAAAATATAGATAAACAATAGTTTAACATGAAAAAACATTAAATTTACAGCTTCATTATGATGAAAAAAAAATAAATAAAAGTATCTATATAAATAAAAGAGAATATGTAAAAAAAAAAAAGGAAATGAAAATCTATATACCTAAGAAAAAAAATAAAATAGATAATAAAAATCGATCGAGCATAATATTATGATGGTTGATTATAAAAGAGAAGGGAGGATAACGTCAAATTAATTTTAGAAAGTAGGGGCTAGATAGAAAAGTGTGAGGAGAAAGAAAAAAAAGAAAAATAGTCAAAATAAAAAAATCTAAAATAAAAAAATAATGTGTGATAAAAATATATAAATGTGTGTATGTGTCTGTGAACCAGATAAGTCCCCATAGATTGAATGTATCGACATGACAATTTATTTGTGCATCCACAATCGTCTAAGGACGACCCCTAATGATTTTCAGCCACAGTAACCAAAAAGAAGGGGGGGTTACAAGGAGGCTTAACAAAAAAACTCTAGTAAGTGCCATTATAATGAATGCATTGACAATAAATTTCATATGTTAATTCAAGGCTCTATAAGGACGACACCCAATAAATTTAAAAGGGAGGGGAGGACTCAACTCAAAAATCCCAATAAGTGCCGGTGTAATGAATGCATCGACATGAAATTTTTTTATTTACATTCACAACCCAACAAGGATGGCACCTATCAATTTTCCGCAAAATCGGTCGCAGGAAAGGTGGTCGGAGAATGGGAGCTTGACTCAAATATCCTGTAATGAATGTATCGACACAAAATTTAGTATGAAATTTCTGAATCCACTATGTAAGTCAAATATTGCGGACCGCCGGTGTTAATATCACCTGGCGGGCCTAACCCAGCATGAACCTTCCGAGTGTCAGAGCACTCTAGAAAGCTACAGCTAAGGTTTCTCACCGGGAGGACGAAGTCCCACACCAGGGACGAAAGCACCCAAGAGCTCAGGGGGGTGGTTTTAGTGGAAAATTACCCAAGACGAGGTTCACCACACTGTTGGGAAGCACGTGCTTCCCTTCTTTGAAAGTATTCCCATCGCCCTGCGAAAAAAAAAAAATCAAATATTGAGTTTTAGCACAAACGGACAATTGGCTTTGGAGGGAAAGCGAAAAATTAATTGATTAATTCGTGCTGGGGAAATACATAGCCGGTGATTCACCGAAGACATTTTTTTTTTAATCCCTTCCATCTTGGAATTCGTAAACTTCCAAGTGAAAGGGGGTTGGCCCCTCACGAATTCGGCGATGCTTTGAAGTAGTTATAATAGAAATAGCCCACCCAAGTGACCAATAATGTTCCATCTTAATTGGGAAGATGGTCGGGTCGGGAAGGGTGGATTGGAGTGGGAATGTTAGGGGTTGGCCGACCCGTCTGTCCGATGTAGGTAGACTAACCCCAACCGAGCTAATCACTTTGTAAGACGGGACCTCCGGAATTGTTCTCGAATTGTGCTCCTGACGTACTAATTGTGCTCTTATCTTCCTTGTTCTAAAGAGCTAAGGATTCCCCCTCCACACCCCCTCCCCTTCCTTCGCCTTCCTTATTGACTACCTTGCAAAAATTGTGAGAAAATTGTTATTTTCCAGGAAAAAAAAGTTGGTGTACCACCATTGTCTTACATAGGGGCTCCTAACTTCTCTAATTT
Organism: Aradus depressus; assembly: GCA_963662175.1. Lineage (NCBI taxonomy): Eukaryota > Metazoa > Arthropoda > Insecta > Hemiptera > Aradidae > Aradus > Aradus depressus. The sequence goes on from OY759218.1 coordinate 35,824,131, forward strand.
AGCGTCGATAAATTCATTTGGTCGGCAGTTTTTGAATTGAGCCCTCTCCCCTGAACCTCCCCTATTCTTCGGCTGATATCGCTGAAATTTGACAGGTTCATGGATTCATTCATAACATCGGCAGTTGTTGGGGTTTTTGAATTGAGCCCTCTTCCCTGAACCTCCCCTATTCTTCGGCTCATATCGCTGAAATTTGACAGGTTCATGGATTCATTCATAACATCGGCAGTTGTTAAGGTTTTTGTGTTGAGCCCCTCCCTGATTCTCCCTTCCCTTCAGCCGATTTCGAGGAAAATTAATTAGTGTCGTTATATTCATAAGAATGGCACTTATTGGAGTTCTTGAGTTATTCCTCTTTCCTCCCCCATTTCCTTTGACCGATTTGGCTGATAGGGGGTTCAGGTCACACACATAAAATTTCGTCTGGATACATTCATTCTATCGGCAGTTATTAGAGTTTTTGTGTAGAGCCTCCCCTCTAATTCCCACCTTCCCTTCGTTCAATTTGGCTGAAAATCAATAGTTGTCGTTAGAGGGTTTTGAATTCACATATAAAATTTCGTGTCGATACATCCATTCTTACGGGGGAATTATCGTGTTCACAGACACACAGACAGATGGAATTTTTTTTTTTCATATTTGGAATCTGGAGGTCGGAAAGCATGAAATTCCGTTGAAAACACCGCATCGAATTTTTGACCGATTACATAACTTCCCCTATACTTCGTATAGCTGAGGAAGTGAAATATACAATATTGAGAAAATAAGTACGTGTATATAGAGACTGGAGAATTTCACTATTGGCGAATATTTGAGATTGGCATGATCGTTCATACAATTTCCTTTTTGTAGTTCTCTGTTTATTTTCAATCGTTCCAGAGAGTTGAGTAGCGAACTTTTGTCATAAAAATTTGATGAACCTTGTGTCAGTATAGCACCCCCCCTTCTGATCTGAAAATTTGATGTATTTCTGCGAGTTTGTGGGTCTGTTTGTGAACAAGATAACCTTGATGGCAGATGGCATGAACATATCCTCATGAATGCAGAACTTAAAAAAGATCAAACTTATTTAAAGCCAAACCGACAAAGGTGACAAGAGACATTGGATGTGAAGGGATGGGGCGTAACCCTTAATAACTGCCGATATAATAAATATATTACAAAATGGTATATGTGGACACATAAAAGCAAAAGGGAACTCGCAAGGGGCATAACTATAAAACTGATAACTGATCATTCTATAGACACAAATGATATAAGGATTGAGGTCCCTAAGATATCTATTGAATTTCGAGCTAAATGGCTGAAGAAAACAAAGTTTGAAAGCAAGAACTTCAGGACAGTCCTGATAACAATGTGTTTTTCCAATGTACTATATAATAATATTTTCTGCATAAATCAGCCATAAACATGAAATATGTGTTTTATGGTCGTTAAACTTGTTATTGTCAATATCCAATACTTTTTGTAGTCCGGCAAAAAGTTTTAGTGTTATTTTCTATTTAGATTGACCCAGATATCCTAGAAACGTTTGCTCATATCTGGGCTAGATAAAAAAAAGGAATTGCAAGATTTAGAGAGACGCTAATTATATAAGTCCCTGAGTAAGACTACTATTGAATTTCAGTCTAAATGATCAAAGTGAAAAAGGGCGTAGAGGGAGAGCGATAACTTAATTTATTAAATGAAGTACATTGCCGGTGATTCACCGTCGGCTTATTTCAAAGTATTGTGTGAAAATATTGAAAGTTATTATGGATCGGTAGGGTAGGTTGTGCAGTGTGGAAGAGACTTTGATCGTTGAAGCGGGAGCCCGTTGCCGATATGAAGACGAGTCTTGGATCTTAAGGACAAGGGGGGAGACAAGAGCTAGGACCCCCGGCCTGTTTAATATAACTTTGTCCATAGTTCGTAATAAGATTAGGGTGGACATGTTTGTAATTAAATCCTACAGGACACCTTGGCTTGCTCCTTTGTCCCACGCAAGGGGTAGTTCCTAGACGAGCTAGATAGTTCCTAGTAGGCCTATACAGTTCCTAGACAAGCTAGAGAGTTCCTAGTCGGGCTATATAGTTCCTACACGAGCTACACAGTTTCTAGTAGGCCTATACAGTTCCTAGATAAGCTAGTGAGTTCCTAGTCGGGCTATATAGTTCCTAGATAAGCTAGCGAGTTCCTAGTCGGGCTATGTTGTTCCTACACGAGCTAGATAGTTCCTAGTAGGCCTATACAGTTACTAGATAAGCTAGCGAGTTCCTAGTCGGGCTATATAGTTCCTAGATAAGCTAGCGAGTTCCTAGTCGGGCTATGTTGTTCCTACACGAGCTAGATAGTTCCTAGTAGGCCTATACAGTTACTAGATAAGCTAGCGAGTTCCTAGTCGGGCTAGTTCCTACACGAGCTAGATAGGTCCTAGTCAAGATATACAGTTCCTAGATAAGCTAGCGATTTCCTAGTCGGGCTATATAATTCCTACACGAGCTATATAGTTCCTAGACGAGCTAGATAGGTCCTAGTCAAGATATTCAGTTCCTAGACGAGCTAGATAGTTCCCATTCGAGCTATGTAGTTCCTAAAATAAATAAAAACAATGAATTTGTTCAACTTTTATATTGTCTAATTTCGCAATAAATATGACTTCTTCATTCCAAATTTAAAGTACTAAACTACAATAGTTGTTGAGTTAGAGCACCCACAAAGTTCCAATCACATACAGACAGGCATCATCGCGAAAATGGTCAAAACGTATTCTGGGGACCTTGGAACGTAAAAATCCGTTGAAAACCCGAACGGGGATTTTCGCTCGATTACACTACTTCCTTATACTAAGGACATAAGAAGATAATAAGATAAATAACTAAATATTCGTAATTTAATTGAAATATGTAAAATAAAAATGGTTTTAAAAACATTTAAAGCTAGCTGAAGATCGCGGGTTCAAAACCCGACTGAGGCCCTCACGTTTTCCGAGCCACGGGTATTTCAAAATTGAAATTCTAACCCCTTTCCTTACCTGATTTATAAGAATGGTTAGCAATCCGCAAACTGACTTACAATTAGATTATAACTTAATCTGACGATGGTGTTTAATGTATAAACGTTTTGTGCAACAGAGAATATTTAAAATATAAGTTTTTTTATTTTTTAAATGAATAAATTGGAGTTTATAAAAAACACATGACAACTATGATTTCGCGATTTTTAAGCGATGGTACCGAGCCTGATGTCAGGTACTTGTTAAAGACTCATACCCTTGCTGAATAGGCCTGAATGGGCAAAATTTAGAACTCCCACAGTAGAGCCGGCTCATGTCCACCAGAGTGACGAAAGAGCGCTCTGGTAGTAGGCAATATGACCTCATAGTTAGAGCCCGGGCATGAGTCATAATAACTAACTCCAAAGCTAGCTGGTATATGACAATATTACGCTCAAGAAAAAGCATGTAAATACATATAAATCAGCTCCCTAGTTATAAGCAGAGCCCGGATTTTTATGCAATTGCATATTTTGTTTGCGTCCTTTGTTTTAATAGTTGACCAAATATCTTCACGAGTTAGGGTACTTAGATGCAATTAAGCCTAATTTTATTTTGCATATTTGGTGATAAATGCATATATTTGCATATTTTGATGTGCTGATTGAAATTTTTTTTTTTTTTTTAAATGTTAGATATAAAAATATTAAAGTACTACCTTGGAAACTACATTCTAGTTTACAATCTCATGTACATAATCATAATATTCACCGAAAAAAAGAACGCTAGCCCTCAATAATTGCCTTCTTCGAATAAGGAGTAATGTAATTTCTCGGCTTTCCATCTCTCCTTTTTTGCCCTTACACACAACACTCAGTTTCAGTTTGTTAGTTACTTTCAGTACAAAAGTTTGTATAAATATTTTTTTTCTTAAAAATGCCGAAAGCTACTTCACCGTTTTCCTGTAAATTGAAACATTGAACCGAGTCATTCAATAGTAAAGATGTAACAGTTTTTTCGACTGATGGAAAAGTTGTTTTTGTAACTATTGTTTAAAACAAATTACATGTGAAAGAAAATCACAGATTGATCAGCATGTGAATACAGGTGAGCTCTTTTGTCATTTTCTCATTTCATTTTCGCGACCGGGGAAAGGGTTATTTTTTGACTATTCCAAGTTTTGGTTACCTAAGTATCTTTTTTCTTTTTTTATATTGGTATTAAATGTTTTTTTTTTTTTGTATTAGTGTTTTATAGATACTGTATTATGTTTTAATCATTTTTTTATTATGTACGTTTATATTTTCTGATTTTTGAACGTCCAATATTTGTATTATCATATTTCGGTGTAAAAAAAAAAAAAAAAAAAAAAAAAAAAAAAAAAAAAAAAAAAAAAAAAAAAAAAAAATTAAGTATTATTTTACTGGACATTAATATATTTGAATATTTTAGCTGTTTTATTGCATATTAAGAGCATTTTTGCTGCATAATATACGGTTTTTTACTCCATATTATATAGCATATTTCGCAGTTCTTGACTGCATAAAAATCCTGGTTATAAGGAATACTCCCCGATATCTGAGACAACCGACGAATATTGCAGGATGGTATCTTCTGTTCGATCAATAACAACGAAAGGGGAGCTCCTTAGCCAAGCCGTCTGTAACTCCTTCAGGGTAATATCCTGGGGTAAAAATATAGCTGAGATGGGGTTTGTCTGAGCCCCAGTGGGGTGGGAGACTACCCCAGTGGGGTGGAAGACTACCCCAGTGGGGTGGCTGGCTGTCCCAGCTGCAACTCACCCAATGAAAGACCCCGCCTTGCTTCCAACTACGAGGACCCTTCAACCAAGCCGACTCAACTTCATAATTGGTTGTACAATAATGGCATAACTGACCGGAACACCATCTTGTGTTCTAAGCAAGCCTTATAAGTCCCACTTATACCCGTAAGTCAATCAAATCTAAATACAGAGTTAATTGATAATAAAACAAAAAAAAAAAGAAGATATTTGGCTGAAGTTCAGTATCTATCCCGTTACCTATTTTCATGAAACATTGTGTGTGTGTGTGTATATATATATATATACATAGCGGATATCATTGGGTCTACCGTTTTTGTCCTTTATCGAAAAGGTTGATTTGAAAAAAAAATACACAGTAAAAATTAGTAAAATATATTTAAAAAAAATATAAAACATACAGAAAAATAAGTGCAAACAATGAAATGAGAAAGATTAACTTATGTATAATTAGGTATTAAGAAAAAATTTAATTGGTTTAAGAAAGTTCAATATAGTCGTCTGTTTTTGATCTTTAATCAAGGTTTCTTGAAGTGAAGTGATGATGCCTCCTTATGTGTTACTTGTGGTGTCACGTTCGGTTAAAGACCTGAACAAATCAAAGTAGACAAAATTTAGAACTCCCAAAGTAGAGTACACCAGAACGACGAAAGAGCGCTCTGGTAGTAGGTAACTAGGGGGGAATGGGATCAGTATTTTTGTCGATAACAGTGAGAGGAGTGAGACCTACTCAAGATAAGCCACTTCTAATACTGGAACAATCTTTTCTATAGTTGGATAAAAAATAATAATAATAACGTATATAATATAAATAATATGTGATGCAGCCATTACTCTTTCTTATACCAGTCACTTTAGTACAGGTCATTATGCCTCTCCCCGTCCCCACCCTCTCAAAATGACTTCGTACTGGAAGTAATGAAAAAAATATTACAAATGACCGAAAAAAATGTCGCAATGTCTGTAGATAAATTATAGATACTGATGATAGGAGTACTTCCCGAATCGTTTGTAATTTCTGTTTTTAAAAATCAAAATAAATAGATAATTAAAATAAATTATCAAAATAAATAAAAATAAATGGGAGAAGTGATGTTATTATAAATGTGTTATCAATGAATTCAGAATCTCCTTAAAGGTATATTGGAAGGTGTGCACGCACACCAAGGGACCTAAGCATCCAATGCTATTATCCTTTCCCTGTTAGCACTAGTGGGGGAGTGATAAATTGTGTCTATAGTCAGGTTTAGTTAACCGTCAAATATGATGATTCGGTGTTGTCTCCCTCTTCGTCTTCCATATCGTCATCTACCATGTTGTTGACCACAATGTCACGAATTTCGATGGACATATGATCTATAGCAACTTCATTATCAATGGATACATAATCTAAATTACCCTGGGAGAATCTCGAAGGGAGCACTTGAATTTCATTTTCTTGACTATCTTGCTCCTCCCACGATTCATTGACTGCGAGCCCTGGAAAGCCAGCTTTCTTTTACTGCCCCAAAATTTTGGCGACTTCAGCCTTTTCCTGTATCATAAGTGAAGATTTTTGGCTCTTACTTGGCAAAACCATTCGAAACAATGGCCTTCAATTTCAAAACTTCTTACCGTGTTCTTTTGTGAAAGCCGTTTTCGTTTCTTCATTTCCATGTTCCTGCCATTTCAGTAAAAGTTCACTCCTTTCTTTTAAAATGGTTGCGAAATGCGTCTTTCCCACCTTAAACTTTGCCGCTAAGCCCCTGGGCTTTTCTCGATTATAAACTTTAATTACTTCTATTTTATTTTCGAGCTTAGCCGAGTTCTGTTTTGAGTCATGGTCGGAAGCAAACTGAATAAAATCATGCAAACGAAAACGTTAAACAAGAGATTTCCATAATTATTTGGAAGTTTAGAACAGGTATTTGTTATTTTTTAATCATTACCTAGAGGGGTGTCCGTTGCGATGGGGGTGAAAATACATTGTTTTCCTATACTTCGGGCCTGGACATCGCAAAATTGTCTGTAGGGAGAGGTGTCCGTAAAGAGGAGTTTTACTGTATTTAAGTCGAACGCACGTATGATTAGTAATAACAAAACTATTTAAAAAAATTAAATGAAATAAATAAAATCTGAATAAATAAATAATTAAGAATATATGAGTACTTAAATTACTCCTCCCCAGCCTTGCCTCACTGTGTTCCAAGGAACCAAGAGCCTATCCGATAGACTTTTCGCACGAGTCCATTTAAGGCTGTCTGTTGTCCGTTAAGAGAGGGCCCGTTATCGAGAGGTAAACTAAGCATTGATTTGACTGGTCTGCTGCCGGGACCATAGAAATTTTGTCCGTTAATAGAGTTATTCACTATCTAGAGGTGTCCATTAGAAGTAAGTCTCAATAAGGGACAGTCATGGTGTCACTACTTTAGTCCTCTTTCGGGAGGTGTCCTCTAAAGAGAGATTTTTATCATCTGATAACACATAGCTGTCTGTATATACATAATTCATGTTAGGAACGTAATATATACGATATATGAATTGGGTATTTATATGAGTAATAACTAAAAAAATTCTTCTAAAATGTATTTGCTGAATAATAAAAATATAATCATGTATGTACATAATATGTATTATGTATGAACATAATATGTATTATGTATGTACATAGTCATACATATTTGAAAAACATTTTAAAAAAATAATAAAATTTTGTTTTTATATATTTGTTATTGCTACATTGTTTTCTTTTTTGTATCTTTTTATATTATATTTCACATTGGAACCTGATGAAGGGCCGTAAGAACGTCCCGAAATATCGTTGTGATAAAGACACTTCCGGAAGAGTTTTTAAAAATTGTTGTATCTATATATCAATATTGATATTTTTAGTACTCATATATTTTTAATTATTTATTTATTCAGATTTTATTTTTTTAAATAGTTTTGTTATTACTAACCATACGTGCGTTGGACTTAAATACAGTAAAACTCCTCTTTACGGACACCTCTCCTTACGGACAATTTTGCGATGTCCAGGCCCGAAGTATTGGAAAACAATGTATTTTTACCCACATCGCAACGGACATCCCTCTAACGAACGCGGACAACCAACTTTTCGTCTTCAAGAGATATTATTTACCTCTCCTAAGCGGACACTTAGAAAACAATTCATTTGAAAAATGTAATTTTGATGCTTTTTATTATTCTGTGCTGTTTGTGAAACAGGCATACATACCTACTGTATGGTTTATTAACTTAAAATCCATAATAACTATTATTATGTGTGTTTTATCTAATTATCTATTGTTCGTTACTTATAGTTAGTAAGTTATTATGACTCAAGTCCGGGCTTCAACTACGAGGTCATATCGCCTACTACAAGAGACCTCTTTCGTCACTCTGGTGGACATGAGCCCTACTATGGGAGTCCTAAATTTTCCCTATCCTAAATTTTTATTCACCTAGGATAGGGGTCTTTAACGAGTATCTGACATCGTAAAGACTCGGGACCATCGCTTAACGTCTCATCCGAAGGACGGCTTGCTGAAGTTTATTTTACCTCCCAGACAAAATAAACTAAGGGCCTCGGCCGGGTTACAAACCTGCTCGTTACCTACATTGCAGTATGAAACGTTTTGTATATGTACCTACATACATATAATGAAGTTTTTTTTTTTAAACCCTTTTTAACGGACACTCTTCTGCAACGGACAATTTTCTTGGTCCCGTGACTGTCCGTTGCAGAGGGGTTTTACTGTAGTTATAAATCTGATTTATAAACTATCTTAATGGATAATTTCTCTTGAGTGTGATGTACACTACGGAACATTTTTTTAATGAATATTTTAATGAAAAGAGGTAATTTTTTTTATTATAATCTAATATCATATATATATTAGATATATATCAAGGTGTTTAAAAAAACAAAACAAGAAAACATATAAAACAGCTGTAAAAATAGTGTTAAAAATGTAATGGAGTCGTGAGCTAGCTCTAAAACGGTGCATGTGGTTTGAGATGTTTTAAATAAAATGAAGTTGAACAATTAGTGAAGAGTTGACGGGGTCTGGTTTTTGTGGCGTCGAGAAGGTACAATTAATAATATATATTTTTCAATATGCCCAAATAAAAAAAGAAATAGTTTTTTTTAAGTATTAATTTAATGTTTTTATGCCATTGTAAATTTTTGTTTTGTTTGTTCAAATAAGTTTTTTTTAAATTTAAATATGTAAATATAGATAATAACCCAATTATTTGTCCTCTTCAAATTCTATCCTATTCATCTTCCCTGTAGTCCCAGTAGTATGATTTAAAAAACCTTTGGATTAGAAATTAATATTATTTAAAATTATTAAAAATTGGTATCTCTGTGCATCCAAGTGTAAAGTTTGTTTAATTGAATTTTTTTCGTTGTATACGTGTACTTTCTTAAAAATTGCACGTCTTAAATTATTGATAATATTTTTTTTTTAGGGCAATTTTCGACAAACTACTGTAGAAATCAAAATTTAAATAAACAAAAGAGATCAAATTTCTACAGGAAATGTGGTAGCAAACAAGTTTTTATAACATTTTTGGCATATCCCTTGTGTGGACGATTTTCGCCACAAAGCCCCATCATATTTTGGCAAAACCTTGATGGGAGAATTTTTTTATATTAATTAAAGTAGGGAAACAGGTTGAAAAAGATGAAAAGGATAGAATAGAGACAAATAAGGGTTACATTTAATTTTGAGAAATAATATTTTTTTTTGCCAACTTCAAAAGAAGGTTACTATTTTATATAACATTGTTTTTGTTTAGTAATTATATATTTAGTAAAGTAAGAAAATGCCAATTACCAGAGGACAAGCGAGAAGATTAGAGGAGGAAAGATCCGATATGGAGTTATCGGAAGATAGAGAAAGGGAGACTCCAGCCGCAATGGAGTCCATGCAGGGTACAGGTGAGGAGTCGCAAGGGGAGGGGGTAAATAAAGATAAAGAAAAAGAGGGCATTGCTGCTCCTGATATGGAATGGCTCCGTGTTGTGTTGACAAAGTTAACTGGGGATATGGGAAATTTAAGGGGGGATATGGGAAATTTAACTGGGGATATGGGAAATTTAAGGGGGGATATTGGAAATATCAATCAAAAAATAGAAGAACAGGGTAGAGATTTAAGGAGGAATATGAAAGAGCAAGGAATAGAATTAAGGGGGGATTTGGAAAATATAAATCAGAGAATAGAAGAACAGGGAAAAGAATTAAAGGGAGAGATGGGAAATTTAAGAGGCGACATTAAAAATTTAGAAGTTAAATTAAATAAAAAGGTGGACAATTTGATGAACCAATTAGAGAAAATTCAAATAGAAAATGAAAGAGTTGAAAGTAGGATAAATAAAGCAGGAGAAAACTTAGAAAAGCACTTTATTCAAAAAATTAACAAGTTGGATGAAGGGAATTCTGAAGTAGAAAAAGAGGTTCTTATTATTGACAGTCAGTCACAAGTTGATGAGGTAGAAGGAACAGAGAATAACAGTGGGGAGGAACAGACCCAAATTTTAGAGAAAGATGTGGAGGAAGAGAGTCAAAATGTAGAAAAATTAGAATTAAGTGAAATTCAAGAAAATAGGATTAATATTGATGTGGATGGACAGAGTGAAAGGAACATTTGGATGTTATTAGACAAAACAAACGGACAGACTGAGGACAACAAACAAAAGACAAATTTTAATTTTAAAGAAAATATAGTTAAAACTTACAGACAAACTGGAAATAGAAAGGAGGTTAATAAAATACATAAGAACAATTTTAAAAAAGGAGTAAGAGAATTTAAACAGGTATTAAGGAGAAAATTAACACTGAATGAATATTTAGAGAAGGGGGAGGGGATTTTTAAAGACATAATTCGCCGGGGCATCCGGAAAAAGATAAAATTAAATTTGGGCTTTGCAATATAATTGCATTAGCCACTTTTTATAGTGAACCTATTTTTTTTGCAACTCGGATGAGTTTGAGGAAGTGACTGACAGACTAACATGACAGAATTAGGATCAATTTAAAATATGACGAAGTGACATTGGACTAATATAATAGTATGGATGATAAATTTATTTTTTGGATGAGAGAATTTTGGTATATGAAGAGTATGGATGAATTTTGGTATAGTTCTGCGTTTAAATTAATTAGGATTTAAAGTAATTAGGAATTATATTTTTTTTAGGATTAGATTATATGTTAGGATCAGTATAAAATTATCTAAGAATTATATTTAAGGATTAGTCATCCAAATTTAATATATACAAATTATTTATTTGAGACTTACTTGTTAATAACGATTTTATTGAAAATTAAAACATATATATATATACAACTGATTGATTTTGAACGAACATAATATGGAAGAAGATAGATTTTTTTTAATTATATTTTTTATTACAAATGTTAGAAAGATAAAATCAGCAGGCTGAGAGATGCCTAGATCTCTTTGGAGACATGACGAACTTCCTGAGGCCGAGTCAAGGGGACAGATTTTCTGTTTCGGAACTGTTCAGCTAGGATACCGGACGTGACTAAATCATAATAATATTATAAATAAGAAAGACGAACGAAACTGTATAGAAGCCTTGGTAGGATAATATATTATATAAATTGTATGTATGCATAGGTTATTAAGTTTTTGTTATTATAAATTCTATTATTTAGACAATTTCATTTATTATTTGAGTAACATGTTTTTTCTACGTAAATTTGTTTAATAGAGAGAGTAGATGAGAATGGGAAGAGTTGTAGGAGCACATTATATAACTTTAGGAATAGGAACAAACGAAGGGTAATATTAATTAGAGAAGTTTTGAATTAATTGCTGATGACATTCTTTTAGACGTCGGGATTATATAGATTTGTTTGGGGAGAAATTATTTTTTTTAATCCTAGTAAGAGCTAGTGATTAATTGGAGATTTATATTTTTTTGATCTGCGAGAGATGATTTTTTTTGTGTCGACTAGAAAGAACTAGCGATATATATAGGAGATTTATGATGTAGTGTTGGTTGCCTACCTGAGATAGGAGGAACCGTATTTTTGCTACGTCAACGATGAAGTTATTATTATTAGGGCGTAATTAGTTAGGGAAGTAAATTGAATTGAAATATATGTGAGATACATTTTTTTTTTAGTTAGGAAGTATGAAGGACGTCTCAAAGAATTTTATACCTCAAAAGACAAGTACTATATATATATTAAATAAATTAAATTTGTATTCCTTATTACCCGGCGTGAGGCCTAATTTTGATTGTTAAGTAATATTTTGGAAGTGTGATGAAGTAAAACCGAAGGATTTATTTAATTTTTATTTCAAGTAAATTTTTTTTGTATAAAATCTTTTTATATAATTATTTTGAATACATACACATGTTAAATTGATGGTAAAGGCGGAAAGTAAAATTAATTGGCAATTTCTTAAATCTATATGCAACTTGATTATTTCCAAACTTGATTTCATGACTATGACTGATCCTGTAAATATGTAAAAATTTAGTATTATATTTTTTATGTTCAATTAGTTCAAATTTTTATAAATTTAAGTTAACATTTTCTTTAGGTTAAGGATTAATTGTAAATTTTTAGATTAAGATTTGTTTTTGTTTATTAGAAATTAAGTACGTATATATATATAAGTTTAATAATTGTAAATAGTAATAAAAAAAAATAAAAAATGGGCATATATGTATAAAAAGAGCGTCGAATTGGGCATATAAAAAATAAATCAGTGAGTGTAAGTGAGAGAGAGACTTCGATACATCGTTGAGCAATGAGTTGAAGACACCAAGGAGCCAGCCAACATGTGCGTTTGAGGAGGAAGCTAATCTACCTGTGTATTGGAGGAAGACGTTAATCCATCTGTGTATTGAAGGAGGAAGCTTATCATGTGGATTCGAGGAAGAAGCTAAATCAACCTGTGTATTGGAAGAAATTAAATCTGAAAGAACTTATATAAAAAAAAAAAAAAAAAAATTTTGTGAACAAACATTTTTTTTTTAAAAAGAAGGAAAAGGCAAATGTGATGTACACTACGGAACATTTTTTTAATGAATATTTTAATGAAAAGAGGTAATTTTTTTTATTATAATCTAATATCATATATATATTAGATATATATCAAGGTGTTTAAAAAAACAAAACAAGAAAACATATAAAACAGCTGTAAAAATAGTGTTAAAAATGTAATGGAGTCGTGAGCTAGCTCTAAAACGGTGCATGTGGTTTGAGATGTTTTAAATAAAATGAAGTTGAACAATTAGTGAAGAGTTGACGGGGTCTGGTTTTTGTGGCGTCGAGAAGGTACAATTAATAATATATATTTTTCAATATGCCCAAATAAAAAAAGAAATAGTTTTTTTTAAGTATTAATTTAATGTTTTTATGCCATTGTAAATTTTTGTTTTGTTTGTTCAAATAAGTTTTTTTTAAATTTAAATATGTAAATATAGATAATAACCCAATTATTTGTCCTCTTCAAATTCTATCCTATTCATCTTCCCTGTAGTCCCAGTAGTATGATTTAAAAAACCTTTGGATTAGAAATTAATATTATTTAAAATTATTAAAAATTGGTATCTCTGTGCATCCAAGTGTAAAGTTTGTTTAATTGAATTTTTTTCGTTGTATACGTGTACTTTCTTAAAAATTGCACGTCTTAAATTATTGATAATATTTTTTTTTTAGGGCAATTTTCGACAAACTACTGTAGAAATCAAAATTTAAATAAACAAAAGAGATCAAATTTCTACAGGAAATGTGGTAGCAAACAAGTTTTTATCACATGAGATATCCTATTATCATGTATTGGTTTAACGAAAATAAAAATGATTATTATTATTATTATTGCATATTATTATCGTTGAAGAGGGTAAGAAAAAAAAAAAACTTCATTATATGTATGTAGGTACATATACAAAATGTTTAATTTTCTTTTATGTTTAATACTACATGTATAGGTAACGAACAATAGATAATTAGGTAAAACACACATAATCGTTATTATGGATTTTAAGTTAATAAACCAAACAGTAGGTGTGTATGATACTTAACATTTTCGCAGAAATATTGTGAAACATTTAATAAAAAATATAAAGAAAAATTAATTTTTTTCAAAAATATTGTCTATTTCACAAGATATATAAAATATATGGGAGTACTTTCAGTATTGCTACCATACGTTTTATATATCCATTAGCAGTTTTTTTTTTTTTTTTTCTTGTTTTTATATGTTTTCAGGTTTTATAAATAATTAAATTTAATACATTATACTAATATTAATTTCTGTTTGAATTAATTCACTCTTAAACAATCACACTTTTTCACATCCCTTTTAGAAACTAGCAAATTTCACTCACTTAACCATATGACATGTTATCAAATTGAATAAAAAATATTATTTTTTAAATACTGGAAACTTCTTGTTGAGACGAACAAAAAATAAACAATTAATAGGAAAGATATGCCAACATCTACAAACTAAATTCAAAACTTTGAATTATATTTGTAAGATTTTACACAACACACAAATTACTAAATGAGAAATCACCTAACCACGTTTTTTCTCTTGTAATTGATAAAAAAAAAAAGTTATACAATGTACTAATTTTTTTAATAATTTTTCTTGTACCTTACTACGGAACCCTATTCATCCTGAGTTGCTGAAATATTAAGAATCAGTAATTATGGGTTATCCTTTCAATACTAAATAATTTGAGCTCTTGATAAACGAGAAAAAATATCAATTTGATTTTCACATATCTTGTGAAATAGATTATATTGCTAAAAAAACATTCGTTTTTCTTTATATTTTTTAGTATGTATGCCTGTTTCACAAACAGTGAATTCTATGAATAATAAAAAGCATTCAAAATTATATTTTTCAAATGAATTGTTTTGTAAGTGTCAGCTTAGGAGAGGTAAATTTATCTCTTTATGTCGAAAAATTGGTTGTCTAAATCCGGTAGAAAGGTGTCCGTTGCGAGGGGGGTAAAAATACATTGTTCTCCTATACTTCGAGCCGGGACATCGTAAAAGTGTCTGTAAGGAGAGGTGTACGTTGGAGAGAGGTGTCCGTAAGGAGGGGTTTTACTGTATTTGCTTCCCTAACCCTCTAGTTTAACTCTCATATATTTTATAGACCTTGTGAAATAGGCAATTTTTTTTTTTTTTTTTTTATGTGTTTTTCTTTAAATTTTCATTAACCTTCCAGTACCCTGGCCTTTCATTGTTACATTAGTACACTCGCGCGGCACTCAGTACCGCATGCTTAACTACTGAGTTTTTCAGCAGTTTTGCACCCCATACAACTCCAAAAAGTTATTATTAGGCGTACTGAATGCATAACAACGTTTTTAAAAACTTTATTGAAAAAAAAAAAATATACTTTGTTCAAAAAAACCTAACAAAAATTGAACCTATTAAACAATGTTTAAGAATTACATATATTGAAGTAAAGAAAAACATCTTTATATTGAAAAACAAAATTGAATCAAGGAAAAATTAAAAAAAATTATACATTTGCATTATTAATTTGAATAATAATCAAAAACTTTCCTCATTTCCTGCGGCACAACTGCAACAAGTGACCTTATTTTTGGAATGTTTTTCAATGATTGAAAATAAAATAAAATTAGTAAAAAACAAAATAAGGTACTACATATTTTCAAATAAAGTTTATAAGAATGATGAAAAAGAAATCAGAAAGAAATGTTTTATAGTACAAATGAAGAACAATATAATTAATTATAAATAGTTTATTTTTATTATAAATTAGTCGTAGGTACAAGGAAAAACTAAATAATTAATAATTAATTATTTTTTTGTTTTTAATTAATTAAAATTAATTAACAGCTAATTATTATTATTTAATTATAAATTAGTAGTTCATGAAAAAAAATTAACTATAACATAAAAATATATTTAGTTATAAAGAAAACCAATACGAAATAAAATATTTTAAAAAACTTACATTTTAACACCGGCACCGTATACAGTGCCGCAACTGTTGTCCTTTCCACCTTGCCCTATTGTTACCGACTGATAAAATATCAGATCAATGCGCTACTTGTTGTGTTCATTAATAGACTTGTCATTGAAGAATAGAAGTGGGGATTAGCTTGTTATTAAACATAGGGACCGCGAAAATCCAAATTTAGTAAATTTGCGGCTCGGAGTGCCGCGGCGAGTGTACTAAAGGGCTAAAGATGGTACACTTATGTAATTGGTTAAAATTCAATTTTTTATTTTTCAATGATATTTTTTACATTGTTATAAATGATTGTGATAGTGGTAAATAGTTGTGCCAGGTTGGTGGAAGCCTGTTTTCACCTGTTCTAATCTAGTTTGGAAGGGAGGACTGCGCCAGACGAGGAGACTCCTGCTTACCTCAACTTCTCCAACCCATCTCAAGATTAATTTAATTCTACTTAAGTTAGCCCAGCATTACTGATTCAGGCCAGCTTAGAGCATAGTTCTAATCGGAGGAGCAGAGGGGGAGGACCACGGTAAGGAAGTTCAAATTGCCAAACTTTAATAACGTCTACGGTTGCCATTTGTAAGACTTGTTCCAATGGACAGAGTTAACTTGAGAATCTCCCGTCTCCCTCAAATCATAGTATACCATCCCTTTATTTTCGGGCTAATGGAAACTTCACTAATATTAACTATTGAATAACAATTTCTACAAATCTTGTTGATGTAAACCAGAGATTTTTCAAAATGGTCTATAAATAGAAAATAATTGTTGAATAAAGGTCTAGGAGTCGATTGGTCAATTGCTGCTAGACAGAGATTCCTAGGATTGATAAGTAGACTACCCGACTTGAAATGACCTAATTTTTAAATATATGGGTTCCGCTGAAATATGCACTTTTTGATGGAAAAAATCTCAAAAACTAAAACACAACTGTTGGTCATTTTTTTCTGTCAGCGTTTTTTTTCTACATTGAAAAAAGTCAAATATTGCAATGGAAACATCATGAAACGTAATATTCTTGAAAAAAAACCCGGAAGTTTTAGTTTCTTGGATTACCCAGTGGACAAATGTTGATTACCCAGTGGACAGACAATCAAATTATGTATTAGTTATATAAATATCACTCATACACATTGCTATGAAAAATAAATTTATTCTTATCTAGTTAAATCTTTTTAAACAAACAGAAAAATTATTTCAAAAAACTTAATGTATGCTAAAACATTAAAAAAACTTTCGAAATTTACAGTAATTACAAGACAATGGAGTGTCATTATTGAATGATTTCTCCTTCAAATTCCAACACATTTATTTATTATGTATCACATTTACTTATTATATATTGTATATACATATGTAGTTGTAAATAAAAATTAAAAAAAAAAAAAAAAATTGAAAGTTTCAAATTTTTTATAATCAACTTCTTACAAATTTCAAAGTACTTTACGAAAAAAAAAAATAATTCATTTAGGAAATAAGATCTACCAATAAATTTAACATTTATATCAAAAATTTCAAATTAAATAATTAAATTTTAGTACCTATATTAATTATTCTATATTTTTATGGGCGTGATGATAATCCATTTTTTTTAAAGATAAATTTCATGTTTGACGGGGTCTTCTCCATATGTTAACTCTTTGGGGAATATGCAAAGTGTATATGAAAATAATGTTAGTATATCCCAGGCACATAAGGCTAAAAAAAAAGGTAAGACGAGGGAGGATATTGAGGACTCACTCCCAGTCAATGCAGGAATTCAGCACTGGCCATTTTCTGATTTTGTGCAAAGGATTACGACGAAACTACTCAACCTTTAATACGTTTTTCTGCGATTTTTTTGCTATCTGACCATGTAAAGACTTATTTTGCAACAATATTAATGACTTCCACACTTCCAAAATCAATGCTGTACCCAATACACTTGCATTTTATTATCATTACAATACGGGAAACATGACAGCGTATCAAGGAGAATTACGCCTTAAGGTTTCCCATCTCACCACACCAGGAATCTCCTCCTCCTAAGAGCATCTTGGACTGTCCACACATAATTCTCCCTCCAGCATTATGTCCACTCCTATGTGCTCAGTACTGGTTTAAGCCCCACGAATGGCATAATTGCCCCCCTCCTCGCCTCATTACATTCTCCCTTTGTCTAACAAGTTGCAAGTGCTCGCGTGCAAGGTGCGTTTTCACTGAAGATACGGTCTAATGGGCCATCTAAGTGAGGAAGTTTTTAATTATCAGCCTGATAAAGACACTAAAATGGCGGTGGTAGCCCGTCCTTTGAAGTCCTTATTAGATCTAGGGTCCTACAGAGCTCCGTCTTCCCGACCCTCCACTTAGCTATATCAACAATCCTCGCTACCTTCCAACTATTCTAGCTACCTTCCAACTAACCTAGCTCCATTCCAACTATTCTAGATATCTGCCAACTATCCTAGCTACCTCCTTACTATTCTAGCTACCTTCCAACTATCCTAGCTACCTTTCAACTATCCTAGATATCTTCCAACTATCCTAGCTACCTTCCAACTAACCTAGTTCCATTCCAACTATCCTAGATATCTGCCAACTATCCTAGCTACCTCCTTACTATTCTAGTTACCTTCCAACTATCCTAGCTACCTTTCAACTATCCTAGATATCTTCCAACTATCCTAGCAACCTTCCAACTAACCTAGCTCCATTCCAACTATTCTAACTACCTTCCAACTAACCTAGCTACCTCCTAACTATCGTAGTATCTTCCAACAATAGCTATCTTTTAACAATCCTAGATACCTTCCATTTATGCAGTATTTACAAAAAAAAAAAAAAGTTAATACATTTCGAGTGATGATTAAAACATTTGACGGTGTTAGAATGATACTCAGCTATTTCCAGAAAGGTTAGTATCCTAAGTTGATGATTTTTTCATTGAGTCCAAAGGGAGCCAAATTCATATCGAAACAGGTTTAGTGCAAGGCATTGTTTGCAATTGAAAGCTAATGAAAAATGGAGATAGTCGGATTTCATCTGAACATGTGGAGACTCTTTGATCCCAAATTTGTACATTAGTGCGTTTTTTTCTCTTCTTTTTTTGCTTTAGCTGCTTTTCTCTAATAAAATAATAGGGAAGAGTGAACTAATGATAAATATATATATATATATATATATATATATATAAAGAAAAACGAATGTTTTTAAAAAATATCATCATTTTACAAAATATGTATGGAGTACTTTCTGTATTTTCTACAGCCACGACTTACTAAATATGTACCTACTAAGAGAAAGTCCAACAGGTTCACATTGGGTTCACCCCTCTTCAACCCCTGTGGGGTTCTTCCTTTCATTCTCTTGTACAGTAGTCTTAAAAATGTTTGTATATTAAATTAAATTAAAATAACAATAAATACATATATGAATAAAAATACTTCTCCAGCATGAATTAATCAATTAAATTTCCGCTTTACCTTCTAAACCAATCGACCGTTTTGTCTAAAAATCAATAGTTGACTTACATAGGGTTTCCTGAATCCTCACTGATATTCATTTTGTTTCTCTGAACATGTTTTGACAATTTTTGCTAAGGTGTCCTATGTGTATGTGATTGAAATGTTATGACGGGTCTAACGCAAAAACGATTGTAGCTATGAGCTTGAAATTTGAAATGAAGATGTCACATATGCTAACTTAGATGTGGTTAGATTTTGAGAGAAAATTAATACCTCTTTGGGATCTAGGTACATTTTAGAGGTTACCGCTCGGTTTGCGAGATGCATGAAGACAACTGTCCTAAAATGTCGTTTTGAAACCTTTTTTTTCGAGGGTATCCCAAAATTGGGCACTTACCAAAAATGTTTCTTATTAAATTTCCAATCGTTGTTGTGTCCTTAGATTTGAGATACAATCAATAAGATCAAAGTTATATATTTATATAGCCCCAGAGAATTTGAAATAAATTTGTGTATGAAATATTTCGAAGTATTGTTTAAATTGTACCGAAATCGGTTAGTCATATCCAAAAGTTGGTTCTTACAAAAAATGTTCCATATAAAATTTCCAAATAGGGTATATGAAAATGGTCGAATCAGATATTTGTTGTTTTTTTTTCTTTATTTTGAATATTTACAATCGGTAATATGACCAAAAGTAAATTTTATGATAGAATTTAAAAATAAATAAAAAGAGAAAAATAATAAAAAAATTAAAATAAACTATAAGCGAAATATAATAAAAATAATAATGGTCGATGTACAAAACAATATAATACATACAAAACAAAATAAAAATATTAGATTTGAATAATAATAAAATATGTGCTCTTTTGGTTCTGTGAGTTGCCATATGTTATTTAATTGTCATATAAATAAAATTAGAGCAGTAGATCAGTTATCAGGGGGGGGGGGAGGGGGGGGGGGGGGGGAGTGAAAGTGTTCTATAAAAACGTGGTTGCTATAAAAAAAAAGTCCTGCGACCACTCAGTTATACGAAGCTTAGGAGAAGAAGTTTCCCCCTGATCCCAGAAATCACTGGCTATAATGGCCCCAACACGAATATAATCAATAACGTTTTCGCTCTCCCACCAAAGCTAATCAACGATTTAGGCTAAAACTCAATATTTGACTTACTTTGTGGCTTCTGAATCAGCATACTAAATTGTGTGTCGATTCATTACATCGGAAGTTATAAAGGTAATTGAGTCGTGCCATTCTTGTAGGGTTTTGAATTTAAATATAAAATGTCATTACTATACATTCATAACATCGGCAGTTATTGGGATTTTCCAGTTGAGCCCCTTCTGATTCCTCATTCCTCTTTGGCTGATTTCAATAGGTTTTTTTTTTTTTTTTTTTTTTTTTTTTGGGTGCTCCTGACCCCCTGAAGGGGGGTTGGTCACATCACCCTGATTTGATCAGCGGGGAAATGGGTTACCTTTCACCTTTCCCCGTTTAATTTACAAAAACAATTGTGGTGCTGTGGACGACTGTGGACCGGCTCAATGTCTACGGTCCGCAGTCGTCTTTGGTTTCTTGACGCCTCTTTGTGCCGAGTGAGCTCGAGATCCTTCGGTGGGTTCTGTACTGCCTACTTCCCGGAGCCGGGGGCAGCGAAGGTGGTTCGGCCATCTGTCGATTGCGCCCAACGATGTTGCCATCTTTGCACAATCCATTCCTGGACAATGCCCTTCAGGCGCTCCAGTCTCGCGTGTCCTAGATCCTGAAATCAATAAACATCGACCTTATAGTGCTCTGAACATACATATGAAATTTCGTGTAAATACATTCATTAGATTATATGTGTCCCCTTCTCTTTGGGAGATTAGGAGGGACACATATGGTTTGGAATCGTGGTCCTTTTGGGGTTCTGGGTATACATAAAAAAATTCGATACATTTATTCTATCGGGAGTGTTGACAGACACACACAGACGCACATACACAGAGTCCGATTATATAACTTTCCTGATAATTCGTATAGCTGAGGAAGTAAAATGTCTGGCTGTGTGTGTGTGTGTGTGTGTGTGTGTGTGTGTGTGTGTGTGTGTGTGTGTGTGTGTGTGTGTGTGTGTGTGTGTGTGTGTGTGTGTGTGTGTGTTTGTGTCTGTGAACACGATAACTCCCGATAGCATGCATGCATCGGCATGAAATTTTATATGTATATGCAGAATCCTCTGAGGACAACAACGATTTTTAGTCAAATCGTCTAAAGGGAAGGGACGAGAAGAGGGCTATGTAAGTCAAATATTGATTTTTAGGCGATATGACCTCGTAGTTATAAACCAGGCATGAGTCGCAAGAACTATCTAACGACCTTCTACTTATACAGGGTGTTGAAATGTTGAAACAACGATACCTGAAGATATTATAGAAAATTTACTTCTAAACAAAACGTTACCTATTTATTTAAATGTTATTAGTTATTTAAATTTTTTTTCAATTTTTACATTTAAAAATTAGCTTTTAAATTCTTAAAACAAGAAAATATGTCATAATACGGGGAAGGGAGGGAGGGGGGGGGGGGGGGGGGGGGGAGTGAAAGTGTTCTATAAAAACGTGGTTGCTATAAAAAAAGTCCTGCGACCACTCAGTTATACGAAGCTTAGGAGAAGAAGTTTCTCCCTGATCCCAGAAATCACTGGTTATAATGGCCCCAGCACGAATATAATCAATAACGTTTTCGCTCTCCCACCTAAGCTAATCAACGATTTAGGCTAAAACTCAATATTTGACTTACTTTGTGGCTTCTGAATCCGCATACTAAATTGTGTGTCAATTCATTACATCGGAAGTTATAAAGGTAATTGAGTCGTGCCATTCTTATAGGGTTTTGAATTTAAATATAAAATGTCATTACTATACATTCATAACAACGGCAGTTATTGGGATTTTCCAGTTGAGCCCCTTCTGATTCCTCATTCCTCTTTGGCTGATTTCAATAGGCTTTTTTTTTCTTTTTTTTTTTTTTTTTTGGGTGCTCCTGACCCCCTGAAGGGGGGTCGGTCACATCACCCTG
The DNA here is from genome assembly GCA_963662175.1 of Aradus depressus. Taxonomy (NCBI): domain Eukaryota; kingdom Metazoa; phylum Arthropoda; class Insecta; order Hemiptera; family Aradidae; genus Aradus; species Aradus depressus. Next base: position 35,846,388 of record OY759218.1, read on the forward strand.
GGGAAATGGGTTACGTTTCACCTTTCCCCGTTTAATTTACAAAAACAATTGTGGTGCTGTGGACGACTGTGGACCGGCTCAATGTCTACGGTCCGCAGTCGTCTTTGGTTTCTTGACGCCTCTTTGTGCCGAGTGAGCTCGAGATCCTTCGGTGGGTTCTGTACTGCCTACTTCCCGGAGCCGGGGGCAGCGAAGGTGGTTCGGCCATCTGTCGATTGCGCCCAACGATGTTGCCATCTTTCCACAATCCATTCCTGGACAATGCCCTTCAGGCGCTCCAGTCTCGCGTGTCCTAGATCCTGAAATCAATAAACATCGACCTTATAGTGCTCTGAACATACATATGAAATTTCGTGTAAATACATTCATTAGATTATATGTGTCCCCTTCTCTTTGGGAGATTAGGAGGGATACATATGGTTTGGAATCGTGGTCCTTTTGGGGTTCTGGGTATACATAAAAAAATTCGATACATTTATTCTATCGGGAGTGTTGACAGACACACACAGACGCACATACACAGAGTCCGATTATATAACTTTCCTGATAATTCGTATAGCTGAGGAAGTAAAATGTCTGGCTGTGTGTGTGTGTGTGTGTGTGTGTGTGTTTGTGTCTGTGAACACGATAACTCCCGATAGCATGCATGCATCGGCATGAAATTTTATATGTATATGCAGAATCCTCTGAGGACAACAACGATTTTTAGTCAAATCGTCTAAAGGGAAGGGACGAGAAGAGGGCTATGTAAGTCAAATATTGATTTTTAGGCGATATGACCTCGTAGTTATAAACCAGGCATGAGTCGCAAGAACTATCTAACGACCTTCTACTTATACAGGGTGTTGAAATGTTGAAACAACGATACCTGAAGATATTATAGAAAATTTACTTCTAAACAAAACGTTACCTATTTATTTAAATGTTATTAGTTATTTAAATTTTTTTTCAATTTTTACATTTAAAAATTAGCTTTTAAATTCTTAAAACAAGAAAATATGTCATAATACGGGGAAGGGAGGGAGGGGGGGGGGGGGGGGGGGGAGTGAAAGTGTTCTATAAAAACGTGGTTGCTATAAAAAAAGTCCTGCGACCACTCAGTTATACGAAGCTTAGGAGAAGAAGTTTCTCCCTGATCCCAGAAATCACTGGTTATAATGGCCCCAGCACGAATATAATCAATAACGTTTTCGCTCTCCCACCTAAGCTAATCAACGATTTAGGCTAAAACTCAATATTTGACTTACTTTGTGGCTTCTGAATCCGCATACTAAATTGTGTGTCAATTCATTACATCGGAAGTTATAAAGGTAATTGAGTCGTGCCATTCTTATAGGGTTTTGAATTTAAATATAAAATGTCATTACTATACATTCATAACAACGGCAGTTATTGGGATTTTCCAGTTGAGCCCCTTCTGATTCCTCATTCCTCTTTGGCTGATTTCAATAGGCTTTTTTTTTCTTTTTTTTTTTTTTTTTTGGGTGCTCCTGACCCCCTGAAGGGGGGTCGGTCACATCACCCTGGGGAAATGGGTTACGTTTCACCTTTCCCCGTTTAATTTACAAAAACAATTGTGGTGCTGTGGACGACTGTGGACCGGCTCAATGTCTACGGTCCGCAGTCGTCTTTGGTTTCTTGACGCCTCTTTGTGCCGAGTGAGCTCGAGATCCTTCGGTGGGTTCTGTTCTGCCTACTTCCCGGAGCCGGGGACATCGAAGGTGGTTCGGCCATCTGTCGATTGCGCCCAACGATGTTGCCATCTTTCCACAATCCATTCCTGGACAATGCCCTTCAGGCGCTCCGGTCTCACGTGTCCTGGATCCTGAAATCAATAAATATCGACCTTATAGTGCTTTGAACATACATAATAAAAATAATAATGGTCGATGTACAAAACAATATAATACATACAAAACAAAATGAAAATATTAAATTTGAATAATAATAAAATATGTGCTCTTTTGGTTCTGTGAGTTGCCATATGTTATTTAATTGTCATATAAATAAAATTAGAGCAGTAGATCAGTTACGTTTGGCTTCTAAACACCATATCAGTTTATATATAAATAAAGAAAAAATTATTTTTGAAAAGGATCAATGTAGATGTTCTAGAGAACTCAAAGAAGATATTGTTCATTTTTTATTAAACTGTCCTTTGTATAATAATATTAGAGAAAAATATTTATCTAAATATATTAAAAACTCTGATGAAGATGAAAGTAATATTATTAGAATATTAGAGATTGTCTTTATAGAGCAAATTAATGATGTTACCATTCTAAATTCTATTAATTTAAAAAAGCAAACATTAAAAAAATCTAACTCACATTAAAAATAATAATAATAATAAAGATAATGAAAAATGAACTAAAGTTGAGATTTTCATATTAAGTTTTTGTTAAATAGGTACTTGTTATTTACAGTTTGAGTACAAAGTGGTTTGACTTAATGTTTATTACTTTTTTTTTTTGTTTTGCATTTCTCTTGGCTGTAAATGTACGCATTTATTATAATATTTAGAAATTTATTAAGCTGTAATATTCTTACTTTATTATTATATCGGATGTATATTCAAATTGTACCCCAACTCTCTACAATAAGCCTTAATAGACTTCAATGTAGTAATAAATAAATAAAAAAAATAAACTTAAGAAGCCCTTCACCTCGAAACAGCACCGGTTCTGTCATACCCATCCCTCCAACTTAATGGAGGCAGGGGAGGCCGCGGGGATTGTAGTGATCCCCTCGCGTTCCTGCCTCGCCAGTAGGGTGGTTCAAAAAAAACTTTTTTTAAATTTCAGATCGCTATAGTGCACAAAAGTTGCCATATAGACGTGAAAAAAGCACTAATTATTATTTTTTTATTAATTTGTCTTTCGGTCGCGTAATGCCATCGAAGTTAGCAAAAAATTGTGAAAAACCTTAATTTTTCATAATTTTTTTAAGCACGCCAGATGGTTTTAATTGCGTTCCAATACCATGAATTAACTACTATAAGTATGTAAAATCAATATATATGCACTTATTATACATTTGTTTCATATCTTCCGGTCGCGCAACATAGTACAAAATGTCTCCTGCAGTGAAGGAGGAGTCAGTGTACTGGTGTTCCATTTGATAATTTCGGTATAGTCTTTAGCTTCAAAGTTTAGGTTTGGTGGTTTAAAGATTCTGATAGAGTCACTTTCAGACATTGCTTGCTTTGCCTTCATGATACGCCTAAAGCCCAGCTCTCGGATATGGTTTCTTTCATCATTTACCATAGCCAAAAGTAAATTTTCGGGATGGGCAAAGTAAGCATTCCGTTGTAAAACGGGATCAACAACTTGAAGCAGCTCTTCTGGTTGTACCTTGTAGATTCAATAGTTTTGTAAACATGTTCAGGCCAATCTGTGAATTTGTGGTTTATTTTTATGGCAAACCCATACGCATATAACATTTGAGAATGAATGTGACAATCTCTCTCAGATTTTCAGAAGGGCTTGACACACTGATGTAGAGGCGCAAAACTCGGTTTGCAGTAGTAAGCCATCTTGAATGTGACATTAGGCCAGGATCACGTACTACAAAGTCTTCTGAACAATGTCCTGACTTGATGACTTCTGATATCTCAAGCAAGTACAATTGGTCCTTGCTAAGAATACGCTTGACAACTTTTAGAATCTCACAATCAATAGGATTAAAATCAACAACTGGTAGTCTTTCACAATCAGGTAGGGCCTTTCCAATCGGTCCGGAATATCCTATTGGGCCTGTTGTATTTCCATCTAAGTGTTGGAAAAGGTGGCGGAATGGCAGTTCGTTGTAATGGAGAAGACAAATACTCCAATGTAGAGATCTTCCCATATGTATCTCTATTTGTCGAATTACATAATTTCTGAGGCCCGTATTAATAACAGTACCGTCACATCCAACAACTTCCAATTTGTCAAGTAAAAATCCATTTTTTGATAAATAAGACGTGATGCTTTTGGCTAGGTCGGTTGCTGAGCTTGAAGAAGGACAAGTGTGTCCTATGTAAGTGGAGCCTGGCTCCTCAATTAAAGAGTAATGCTCCTCCTTATAGGACGCCCATCTTATAGCCACGTTTATCTTATATGCTTGGATTTTAAATATATTATTGTAATAGAATTAAACTATAACATCTCTAAAAGTCGTATGATTAAAATGTACTAAACCGTCAAACATTGAAATTTTGCAAAAACTACTAATTTTACTCATTTTGTACTATGTTGCGCGACCGGAAGATATGAAACAAATGTATAATAAGTGCATATATATTGATTTTACATACGTTTAGTATTAATTCATGGTATAGGAACGCAATTAAAACCATCTGGCGTGCTTAAAAAAATTATGACAAATTAAGGTTTTTCACAATTTTGTGCTAACTTCGATGGCATTGCGCGACCGGAAGACAAATTAATAAAAAAATAATAATTAGTGCTTTTTTCACGTCGATACCAATGGCAACTTTTGTGCACTATAGCGATCTGAAATTTAAAAAAAAGTTTTTTTCGAACCACCCTACTCGCCAGTGTACTGTCCAGCAGTGGGCAGATCAAGAAGGAAAGAAGAGCTGAAGATGAGAGGATTACATGAGGAGAGAAGCTGGTCTCCACCGAAACTCCCTAAATATTAATATAAATAGGATGACAAGTCAGATAATTTAAACATATTTTTCAACTCGAGGGGGCTTTGGTTTTAAATAATCATACCATTAGATGCATATTTTAATAGAAAAGAATAGAATGGTTTTTATTAAAAGAAGAAAAATAACATCATTCCAATATATATACAAAGAAAAAAACACTTGGACTAGAGCCATTTTGGCCGTCAGTCGGAGTTGGCATTAAAGGTTAGGTTTTATGACTCATGCCCGGGCTTTAACTACGAGGTCATATCGCCTACTACCAGAGCGCTCTTTCGTCACTCTGGTGGACATGAGCCCGACTCTACTGTGGGAGTCCTAAATTTTGCCTACCCTAAATTTTTTATTCATCTAGGGTAGGGGTCTTTAACGAGTACCTGACATCGTACAGGCTCGGGACCATCGCTTAACGTCCCATCCGAAGGACCTCGGTCGGGTTACGAACCCACGACCTTGAGCTCAGAAGTCAAGCACGCATACCACTGAGCTACCGGCGCCCTCAGTTGGCATTAAAGATATACGATAATGAAGAACAAAAAATATTAACTTATATAAATAAATGAACAGAACAAATAACCATTGTTAAATTCTTCAAAAAATATGTAAACATAAAACATAAAAAATAATAATGTGAATAATGAGAAAATAAAATGAAGACATGAATTAAGGCTGACAACGAAATAAGATAGATAAACATGCGTGGAAGGTAATACAATATAAAACTACAAATAATAATACAATCAAAAAATAAAGAGTTTGGATGATAGAAACCAAATAAAACTAACTAAACCTGGGTAAATGGTAATAATCAAAAAGTTAAATGAAGGAAGGAGGTTTGTTTGGGTCCTAGAAATTAAATTCCTAAGCTCTATTTCCTAGTTTCGATAAAAATACATCGAATAGCATATTTTAATATAAAATGCACTCATCTGAATAACTCATTTTCTATAAACAGTTGAGATACCTTACATACCTAACCTAACCTAACCCTTACATTGATTCTATCTCTCTCATTTATTCATTTAAACTGAACTCTCAAAGAGATCAACGTTTTCTATAAGAATATTTTCTCCCTTTCAGAACTGGGTAATTCCAGGCTGGCTTTTACAATCTGAAGTAGGCAGATTCAGTTGAGAAGTGATCTCTGAATAGTGCATTAGATCAAAAGGGTCATTCAAACGTTACAAGGACTGCATCCGATGCAATGTTGATGTTTGCACAACTCAACTCGATTCACCCTTCTCGATAACTTCATGAAAGCAACACTTTAAACCTTCTCATTTTCCATTTGATAAGTAGTCCTCTATTAAAAAAAAATCACTTTTTCAATCACTGTAAATCGAATGAAGCTGAATATAATATATATTATCAAAAGATCGGTTGTGGTTAACACAAGAATGTCTTATACCAACCATGTTTTTACATTATAAACAAGAAAAAAAGAAAAAAAATGGCATGTATGAATTTCTATATATACAGACTAGCAGTAATACCCGGCGTTGCCCGGGGAACTTTGACTTTTCTCCCAATATCTCCTATAAGGCTATTCAGTTCCTCGACAGTACATTCATGATGTTATAATTTTCAATTATTCATACGAAATAAGGCTTATAGTCCTTCAACTGTAGTAACGCTAGCTTTGGAGCTAAAACTAATTTATTCAAAAAGATTTCTCATTAATCGTTGCAATGGTTTTCGAGTTACAAAGATTGCGTGAGGGGATGCTGGGATGGACCAGGGGTTGATTAAAAAATAGACCTTAACCTTCCGGTAGATAAAACTTATCTATTCAAAAAGATTCCTCATTAATCATTGCAGTGGTTTTTGAGTTACAAAGATTGCGTGGGTGGATGCTGGGATGGACCAGATATTGAGGTACTAATACGCCTATAACCTTCCACAGACGATGACGAACAAATTAAAAAAAAAATTAATCAAATCCATCAAGCCGTTCATGAGTTATAGCGGTACAACGCACAGACATTTTCAGCTTTATATATATGATTTATGGTAGTGCGACGATTAATGGAACTAATTGGAGAGAAATGTAATCAAAAGTTCAAAATATAGTATAGTGGTGTCATTGGTCACCACACTATACCGTAGGGTTGTGCCACCAGGGCCATGCAACGACTATTGGCCGCCCCCATGCAAATAACGATAACGCCACCCCCCTCAACAATTAACGTACGCGAATGTTTTTATGTTTTTCCCCTTTACATTTTGAATAAGGGCCATGGTATTTTTATTTCGCATATATCGCTAAAAATACATACTTTTGCATATCTGAGCCTTATTCGCATAATTTTATTCATATATTCGGCAGCTCAAGGATAAACTCTGTAAAATAGGTTCATACGTATTTTATTTATTTTTTTTTTTTAAGCCATATTATTGTTTTTTGTAAACTGACTATTAATAAAAATTAATCCCACTTTTTCCCACTAAAGCCTTTGTTTGGCCACGTGTACGCGCCTTTTATTGAGATGAGTGCATTTCAGGAACTCCAATGTATCTTAGTGTATTCATATTGCTTAATTTTTATTCTGACTGTTTACTTTAATAATTTATTCTCGGAACTTTTGTTTATGCCCATTCCCCCCTTCTTTCTTATTCTTTTCAAAATCAATCAGTTCAGTTTTAAACATTTGGGTGAACAACAGAGAAGATGGTGAGCGAAGAGTCAGGGGTTGAATTGAGCCCAATAGATATTGTGGTTTTCAATTATGCGCCAGTTACTTCAATCGATGTGGAGCGCTCATTCAGTCGATACAAATCAATTTTGAAGCCAGACAGGCGATCCTTTTTGTTTGAAATTAAAAAAAAAGTTATTGTGTAATTGTAACAGTTTTTTAGACGATTAAGTTTTTCTTTGTTCCGATGATTTTTATAACACTATATTTTTTTGCTTATATATTTTTTATTTAATAAATATCATTTCTATAAAGATTTTCTACTACTAGTGTATTTTTTTTTATTCTAAAGGTACTTTTTTCCTTTGCAGCCTTTTGCATATTTTTATTTTTTACTTGCATATTTTGCCAAATATATCTGCATATATATGTGAACGCATTCTTTTTTTATTGCATACAAATCACAGATATCCTCCCAAAAGAATGAATATACCCACACAAAATTTTGTATGTAAATTCAAAACCCTATAAGAATACCTATACATTTTTAGCGGAATCAGCAGAAGAAAAAGCTACTTGCCAATTATTGTAATTAGCCCAAACGGTCGATTCGATTGAGAGGGAGAGCGCAGTTGATTCATTTCTGCTGGGGAAGTACATAGCTGGTGATATAGATCTGGTAAACAGATTGAGCAAAATCATATTCATTTTTTCATGTTTTTGTATTCTGTATGTCTACCTACATATATTTTTTTATATATTTTTCTGGTTTAAATGTGTTAGTTATATACTATACGTCCCATCCGAAGGACGGCGTGCTCAAAGTTATTTTCAGCTCCCAGATAAATAACCTAGGGGGTTCGGCCGGGTTCCAAAAACGCGATCTTGACCTCAGTAGACTTGCTTGCAATCTCTGAGCTACCGTTGCCCTTAGGTTCAAATATGTGCACACATAACATTATGTCTATGTAAATATGTTTACACTAAATCACACAGGTTGTAAAATAAAGCATAATCTGACCCCTCACAGATTTTATTAATTTTTGCTAGCCGGCTTTCGAGGTTGCCCTCATCATCAGGCAGTCTCATAAAATAATTTTGAAAACAATATAACTTAAGATGTTAATATATATATATTTTAAATTATTTTATAATCATTTTAGCCGGCTAGCAAACATTAATAAAATGTGTGAGAGGTCAAACTATATTTTATTTTACAACCTGTGAAATAATCACTTCTCACTACATCAGCCTTCTTCATATTTACATTAAATGTCCCTCCCCAATGAACACCCCTGTATAACGAACACTAATTTCGTCCCCACCGATGTCCGTAATACAAAATTTTTACTGTATTAGTAAACAAAATATACAATTTCTTGAGATTCAATACATTTTCATACTTTATAAAATAAAAATAAAGTTTTTAGTAATTAAAAATTCCATAACATCTTTTGAACCTCAAGGAAAAAAAAAAAAAAAAACAATTCAGCTCAGAAGAAAGTTGTATAAACTAATTAAAAACTTGCTTCCGTTTTGAGTTTTGCGAATTAAAAGGCTGCCTCAAATGAAGTGAGTTCAAAGTTGTTTAGAAAAATTATTATAAAGTTTAATTAAATAAAGATGAAAATGACTGGATAAGGATAAATTTTATTCAAAGAGGTTACTGAAAAATATATACGGTCCAATGCAATTTGAAGAAAAAAAAAACTTTTCTTGGAGCGAAACTGGCAAAAACTGGCAGAAATTGGCTGGTCTTATATTAGATTTTGATTTCTACAGTAGTTTCCGAAAAGGGTCCTAATAAAAATATAAACTTTATGACGTGCGCCTTTGAGGAAATGATGATCGTGATGAAATTTCTTATGTAGTATTCTTAAGAGCCAATTGAGAAATAGACTATCTGTCGTCACGAATTTTTTAAGGGGAAGCGCTTATGAGGGAGCTGAGCATAAAAATAGGTCTAGCTCATCAACGGATATTTTTCTTAAAAGCCAAATTGACAAACAGGGTGTGTGGTGTCACAAAATTCTCAACGGGATGGGGGATTGTGAGTGGAGGTTGAGCATAATAATAGTCCAACCTCATTAACGGATTGTCGTGAAATTTTACATGTAGTAGTTTTAAAAGCAAAATTTAAAAAAAATAGGCTATGTGCATTTGCATATCAATAAAAAAACGATATATAGATTAAATTAATAAATAATTCTGTACGGAATAAAATGCATACTTTTCTGATATTATTATTAGTGATATTGATATACTGGGAAGTTTGCAGTGTGGACCTCAAGGGCCGCACTTAGCTACAAATGCCACCTTTGTAGAGTCCTAATACACAGCCCAGTATTTTCCTTTGATTTAGAGTCCAAAGAGGCGAAAAACACAACCGAGAACCTGGTTGTTTTCTCCTGGAAGGGAAGGGTGTCTAGCCAAATACCCTAATAACTGCCGATGAAGTTTGTTCCAAAATCGTTTGTTCTCAACAGATAGTTTTGAATTTGATCCGGGTAATCGTCGAGCTGGGGAAGTTGAAAGTTTCTCCCAGGGTAATTCTGAGTAAATCCAGTATCCTTGAATAAAATTCATAATGATGGACTGATCCGAGATGAAGATGTGGTATGTGAAGACTGAGATATCTGAAGTATTCTCTGTGTATCCTTTCGTCTAATTAGGACAGTATAACTAAGGCCTCATTAAAAAGTATAAAAGGATCCGTACTAAAACTTTCATAAGCCCCCCCTTCATCTCATTTTTACATTTTCTATTTTTTTTTTTTTTTTTTTTTTTACGCAACGTTAACTGTTTTGTTTCTTTTCTTCTTGCCTTTCTTTGACAAGAAAATAAATAAATAAATACGTAAATAAAAAAGACGTTGGTGAATCCACTGGCTATGTACTTCCTCAGCACAAATTAATTAATTACATTTTTTCTCTCCCTCCAAAGCCAATCGACTCTTTGGGCTACCATTCAATAATTGAACTTGAAAGAAATAAAACTTGTTTATTTATTATATTGTCTAATTTCACCAACTATATTTACATGGGAGTACTTTCGGTATTTCTACCATCCTCAGCCAAAAGCATAAGAGATAAGACTCTTATCGACGAGTCTTATCTCTTATGCTTTTGGCTGAGGATGGTAGAAATACCGAAAGTACTCCCATGTAAATATAGTTGGTGAAATTAGACAATATCATAAATAAACAAGTTTTATTTCTTTCAAGTTCATTTGAATTATTTCACAATATCTCTGCAATAATGTCAGTTTTCATTCAATAATTGACTTACATAGTGGCTTCTGAATCCTCATACTAAATTTTTGCACAATCTGCTATAAAAACTAATTGGAAGACGTATACTACCTGTTAATATCCTGTCCGATATACTCCCCCATTAGAAGCCACTTTCTGCCTCAGTGTCAGTATAGACCGATCCAACTTTCATACATTACTCCTGGCCCATAATAAGAATATCTCAAACATTTTCTATTATTTAATCAGCGCTCTGAAACTTAGATCATTCATTGTTAACGAATAATGTATTTCAACTTCCATAATAATAATAAATTTATTTCCGTTAAACCAATACATGGTAATAGGAAATGTCAAAAAAATGTATACATTAAGATAGCTTATAAATTAGATTTATAACTACTAGAGTCCAATACATCTATGATTAGTAGTAATAACAAAACTATTTAAAAAAAGTAAAATGACATTAATAAAAACTGAACAAATAAATACTTAAAAATATATGAGTACATAAACAAAATTAATACATGATACGTTTATAATTAGTAGTCACATTTTTCAATTTAATAAAAATTAAGATAACTATTTTTCAAAAAAAAAACTCTTCGGAAGTGTTTTTATCCCAACGATGTTTCGGGACGTTCTTACGTCCCCTCATCAGGACCCAATGTGCGAGATATAGAAAAGAAAGAAAACTATATATGAAAAATAATATATACCTATATAGATTAATCAATTATAAATGAATGTATAAAAAAGTCTAAATAAATAAAAAATTATATATAATAAATAAAACAATAACGTAAATTGGATTGACCTTTAAGGTGTGGAGGAACTCTGCATATTATATTCACTACCTACATCTCCACTCCATATTTACTGTCTGTTACGTTATTATTATTATTAATTTGTAATTACTTATTTTATTTATACTTTTTTATTTTTTTATGTTATTTATTTAGTTTGTTAAAGGTTTCTTTATATATGTTATAATTGATCAGCTGATCAATCTATAATTTTGGAAATGTTAATGTTAATATTGTAAATGTAATGGTCACTGACTCAATTGTATGGGGGTGATCCCTTTAAACAAAAAAAAATATTATTATTATTATCATACTAAATTTTGTGTGAATCCGTATAATGTACATTCATTTCATCGGCAGTTATTAGGGTATTTGAGTCGACATCCTTCCCTTCGACCGATTTCGCGCAAAATTAATAGGTATCGTCTTCATAGGGCTATTTACATATGAAATTTTGTGTTAAAACATTCATTACAATGGCAGTTATTAGTTGTTTTTGTGTTGAGCCTCCCCCTCCTTTTCTGACGATGTAATGAATGTACTGACACGAAATTAACTAAAGCTAAATTTAAAGGTCTATATGGATGGCATCTATTTATTTTCCACAAAATCTGTCTGAGGGAAAGGGCGATTAGAGAAGAAGAGCTCGACTTGAATACCATAAATAACTGCCGAAGAAATGAATGTATCGACACGAAATTAACTAAAGCTAAATTTAAAGGTCTATTAGGATGGCACCTATTTATTTTCCTCAAAATCTGTCTGAGGGAAAGGGCGATCAGAGAAGAGGAGCTCGAATTGAATACCATAAATAACTGCCGAAGAAATGAATGTATCGACACGAAATTAACTAAAGCTAAATTTAAAGGTCTACAAGGATGGCATCTATTTATTTTCCGCAAAATCTGTCTGAGGGAAAGGGCGATCAGAGAAGAGGAGCTCGACTTGAATACCATAAATAACTGCCGAAGAAATGAATGTATCGACACGAAATTAACTAAAGCTAAATTTAAATGTCTATTAGGATGGCATCTATTTATTTTCCGCAAAATCTGTCTGAGGGAAAGGGCGATCAGAGAAGAGGAGCTCGACTTGAATACCATAAATTACTGCCGAAGAAATGAATGTATCGACACGAAATTAACTAAAGCTAAATTTAAATGTCTATTAGGATGGCATCTATTTATTTTCCGCAAAATCTGTCTGAGGGAAAGGGTGATCAGAGAAGACTAGCTCGACTTGAATACCTTAAATAACTGCCGATGTAATGAATATATCGATACAAAATTTAGTGTGAGGATTCAGAAGCCACTACGTTAGTCGAGTATTTAGTTTTAGCCCCAAACAGTCGATTAGCTTTGGAGGGAGGGCCAAAATGTAATTGATTAATTCGTTCTTTAAAGTATTTCGACGACTTTTTTTTGTTTCATTTTTGGAATCAGGAGGTCGGAAAACATGAAATTTCGTTGAAAACATCCCATCGAATTTTTGACCGATTTCATAACTTCCACTATTCTGGGGAAGTAAAAAATAAGCATAGAAACATGTTTGACTTAGAAAGCTTGGTTTGGGTGTGGCGGATGAAGTCATGTGGACCAGTTAAGTAGATTAAATTATCAAAATCTCTCTTCTAAATACTATTCTCCTAAACGGATTAAACTCTGTTAATATTAGTTATTTCCACACACATCATTTGACGGGGCATTTCGAGGGATTCTGTTCGCCCAACAAACTTTGTTGAAAGTTTACGTCAGTTTCTCGTCAGTTCGCAAGGAGCTTACTTAATGTATAACCAAACAAAAGGATAAATTCTCAACCTTAACCATTCATTGCTCACCATTTTAAAGGCAGCCAATTGTCATCTTACCTTAACCACTTATATACATCAGTCTGGGTCTTCCTCTCGGCAGTTTCCCTGTTGGCCTGGCCTCCATGAATTCTCCATTCTGTTCACATGGCCGAACCAGCCGAGCTGCTTCTTCTCCATGAAGTGCTTCAAAGGGTGAATAGCTCCTCCCTGATAGTTCCTCACCAGGTCCCTCCGGGTCTTGCTGACAATTCTGCGGAGGAATCTCATCTCTGAATATTTAAACAACTTAAAATCCTGCCTTTGCCATCGCTGTTTATATTTGAAACATTAATGGCTATTAGAAAAAATAGAAATATTTTCCCTCTCAACAATACTAATCACGATTACGATACCAGGAAGAAAGAAGACTTTCGAATAACTAAACATTGCTCTTCTCTTTTTGAAAAAAGTATAACTCATAAAGAAATTAATTTATTTAATGCCCTTCCCCACTTCTTGAAGTCAATAGATACAATAAAAAAATTTTAATTTCAACCAAAAGTGTTCATGTTAGAGGAAACCCTTTACGCGGAAACAGAATTTTATTCTCACTGTTTTTATATATTCATTTATAATTGATTAATCTATATAAATATTATTTTTCATATATTGTTATAGTTACATTTTTTTCTTTCTTTTCTATATTTCGCACATTGGAACCTGATGATGGGACGTAAGAACGTCCCGAGACATCGTTGGCAGTGGTGGATTAACCAATAGGCAAACCTAGGCAGGTGCTTAGGGCCCCCGATGATAAAGGGGCCCCCGATGGTGAAGGCCCCAATGTCTAAAAAAAAAAAAAAAACCTTGTCACTTTTAAAATGATTTTACACGCTTTTGGGAAAAATAATTCAGGTCAAATTTGACAAGGAATTTGACCCGAGTTATTTTTCCCAATTAAAGGGATGAGGGGCCCCCTATTAAGCATGTTTTGTTTTTTTTATAAAAAAACAAATCGGCTTTTTCATTTTTCACAATGTTATTTCAGTTTTCCCCAAAAAGGTATTAAAAGCTATTAGCAACAATGGGTTAAAGTTAAGTAAGTTCCTCATCAGCTTATATATTAACTAACAAATTGAAAACGGAGTTAGTTAACTGTTCGAATGTGATCAAGTTGAAATGTTTACGTCAAAAAGTGGTGTTAATTAGTTGTGAATAGTGTTGCTGAAAAGTTTTCGTTTTTTATGGGAGGGGGGGTTAAAAATAGGGGGGCCCTACATTTGCAATCACCTAGGGCCCCGCAGAAGCTTAATCCGCCACTGCTCGTTGGTATAAAGACTCTTCCGAAGAGTTTTTTGAAAAATAGTTATCTTAATTTTTATTAAATTGAAAAATGTGTCTACTTATTATAAACGTATCTTGTATTAATTTTTTTTATATACTCATATATTTTTAAGTATTTATTTGTTCATTTTTTATTCATTTCATATTACTTCTTTTTAACAGATTGGTTATTACTACTAATCATAGGTGTGTTAGACTACTATTATTAGATTTAATGTCGATACATTCATTACAACGGCAGTTATTAGAGTTTTTGTGTTAAACCTCCGCTCTAATCCTCCTTTTCCTTTTGGTCGATTTGGCTGAAAATCTAAAGATGTCGTTAGACAGTTGTGTATTCCCATATAACATTTCGTGATGATACATTGATTCTATCGAGAGTTACTTTTTTTTACCATATTTGGAATCAGGAGGTCGGAAAACATGAAATTCCGTTGAAAATTCTTCATCGAATTTTTAAGATTACACAACTTCCTTACTTTGGGGAAGTGAATGTTTTTTAAATAATTATTTTAAAAATTATTTCCAAAGAATCAATTGATTATACGGAACCTTAAAAATGGAGTGGAGCCGGGCATTGTCTGAGATGTTTTTGAAAAGTGTTTTTCGAGACAGAAGATAATTGATTTCCATATTTGTGCCGTTAGGGTGTGGAGAGAGCCCAAGACAGAGGGATGTCTTCCATTATCCTTTATGTCCCTTCTTTAAATCTCTGTTGTTCCCTCTTAAATCATATCCTCCCTTCCTTCCCCATAAATATTTCATATCCTCAGAGAATGTTTTCTGAACTCAACTTGGCCACATCACTCTTATTTCTTTCACATCTGCCCCTGCAAAAAGGAAAATAAAATAAAAAAATGTGATGTGGCCCTTAAAGGACTTCCTTATACCAACAACCCTTACACATCTCCCCCTCTCCTTCTCAAAATCATTTCATTTTAGAGAGACTGATCAGTACGCGTGGTTGGTATAAGAAAGTCCTGTAATAGCCACATCACATATATTTTTCTTAATTTTTATAATTTTTCAAAATTACAGTTATTTAAAAAAAAACTATCAATACATAAACCATATTTTAAAGTTCGTTGCTATGAATAAAATAAAATGATAGATAAAACACTTTTTTGAACACAATATTGTCTAATTCCATAAACATATACTTAAATGTGTACCGGTTTCGGCTTACGCCATCGTCAGCACAATATTTTTTTTAATTCAAATTTTCTTCTTTACTAATCCCTTTCAGATAACAAATATCCATAGCAACATTAATCTAGGTTAAATAACTTCCTACATAGCTATATATTGTACATTTGTTATATTGTTTAATTGTAATGTTAGTTTTTAGTTCTATTTTAATTTTATTTTCTTGGTTTTCAAATAAGTGCACAGTTAGCTATTACAGTTAGAATATAGACTTCCACCCCCCTGGATTGACCAGAGGAAGGGGACCCTTTCACCTCAGGTACTCTTAGGTTAATATGATTATGTATGCCTGGCAAATATCTGAATTATTGTTGAACATTGTGCTGACGATGGCGTAAGCCGAAACCGGTACTCATTTAAGTATATGTTTGTGGAATTAGACAATATAAGTGTTCCAAAAAGTATTTTATCTATCATTTTATTTTATTCATTAGTATTTCCACTATATCAACACAGAACGCAAGGTTAGGTTAGGTGTTATGACTCATGCCCGGGCTTTAACTACGAGGTCATATCGCCTACTACCAGAGTGCTCTTTCGTCACTCTGGTGGACATGAGCCCGATTCTACTGTGGGAGTCCTAAATTTTGCCTACCCTAAATTTTCATTTACCTAGGGTAGGGGTCTTTAACGAGTACCTGACATCGTACAGGCTCGGGACCATCGCTTAACGTCCCATCCGAAGGACGGCGTGCTTAAGTTTATTTTACCTCCCAGATAAAATAAACTAAGGGCCTCGGTCGGGTTACGAACCCACCAACTTGAGCTCAGAAGTCAATCACGCATACCACTGAGCTACCGGCGTCCTCAACACAGAACGCAAAAAATGTATTCGTTGCTATGAGTTACGATTGAAAAATTACAATTAGATATATTCTTTATAGACATTTAGTTTACATTTTTCGGAGGGCTATAACTTTTGTCGTATTGATCCTATCTCAAATCGAAGGATTGTTAGCGATTGAAATTTCCCCTGAAAGTCCCCTAGGAGGATTCTCATGGAAAAAAAAAAATTCCAAAAATACTATCACACCACTCACAAAGTGCTTGGGACAGCGAATTCCTTAGTTTCAAAGAATCACCCATTTATCAACATGAACATTTATTTGTGTATCCGGAACCCTCGAGTTAAGCGTTACATACCTAATCTTTTCTCTCATTCAGTACTTATTCTTGCTCCAATTATTATCAAAGTTCTGGGCATTTTGAGTGAACATATCCCAACTTCATTTTTCTCCAGTCCGAGAATGTCTTTCACTTTGCCAGCTATAAGGGAAGTTATGTAATTGGTCAAAAATTCGATGCGGAGTTTTCAACGGAATTTCATGTTTACCAACCTCCTGATTCCAAAAAATTTTGAACAAGATAACTCCTCATTGAATGATTGTTTCAACACGAAAATTTATATGTGAATCCAGAACCCCCAAAGGACGACAACTATTAATTTCCAGCCAAATCGACCAAAAGGAAGGGTGGATTGAGGGGTGGCTTAACACAAAAATATTAATAATTGCCGATGTAATCTATATATCGACATAAAATTTCAAATTTGAATTAATACCCCATGAGCACGGCAGCTATTAATTTTTCAGCGACCCTATGTACTATCGATTTTTAGACGAAACGGTCGATTGGTTTTGGAGGGAGAGCGAAAACGTAATTGATTAATTAGTTCTGCGTAAGTACAATGCCTGTGATGACTTTTTTTTTTTTTATTAAGTGCTTATCGAGAAACCTAATAAAAATTTGAGGACAGAATTTTGGAAGATGAAGATGGTCCTCCAAGATGCTGGATCAATATAAGAAGATTGCAATTTCCTACACAGCTCTCATCAACTCTCCCTTCGGTTCCTGATTACTATCCTCATCGACCGTTGGTAACCGACAGAAATATCCTATCTACCCCTTAGATATTTGTTTCATTCAATTAAGATCTATTTGAATATTTAATTCATAATTTATAATCAAATTTTCTTCAATTTATATTATACTCGTACAGCAGGTTCATTTGGTCAATGTTGCCAAAGATGGGATCCTGAACTTCACAAGGTCCGGACAATATACAACTACACACTAGCAGTGGCGGATACAAGGGGGGGGGGGGGGGGACAGAATTACCCCCCCCCCCCTAGCGCAGAGGCTCCTAGTGATTCGCGAAGGACCTCTTGCAGTCTTGCGCACAGACTTTAATTCATTCGTTTACAGATTCAGACTGTTATTCAACCCTGTCAACAAATCCCCCCCCCCCCCCCCCCCCCCCCCCCCTAATGAACATCCTGGGTCCGTCCTTACAATGTACAAGTACAGTCCCACCAGTGACAGATGTGGGGAAAAAAAAGATGTGGGGAAGAAGACGAGACGGCAGCACACTTCCTGGCTATACTCGCATGCTCGGACAAGGTGTTTTCAATTTCATTAGCGAGGAGATCACATCTAGAGCAGGTGTCAACTCTTGGCTGGCCAAAACTTAGACGGAAGATTTTCTTAAAAATTTCATTGAACCACGGTCCACTCAGTACTTGGAAAGAAATGTAATGTAAAGCTTCGTGATATTTAAATCAGGGGATAAGTATCTTAGTGTTTTTTTCACGTCCGTAATGGCTCTCCCGAGAAGGAAGCGGACTGAGAAATTCAATTTGGTTTACACTTCCATTAACATCTCCAATAACATCCCGAGATACTTTTGTAGAGAGGAGTTTTACGCGTTTCGATGTGATTTTAAACGTCTCACAAAACGTTTTTTGACATACTTGTACCAATGATTTACCTGACAGTTTCAAAAAGTATCTGTATGTGTTTTGCTGTCTGTTCATCTCCGTTTTTTCGTGCTGCTCCCCATGCCATCTTCTTTTGATTTCTCCACATGTTATCAAGGACAGCAAAACATTTTGTTGCTCAATGTAGGTCTCAATTTGCCAGAACATTTGAAACAACTCAATTCTCGATTGAAGCATGATGTTCTTACACTCGTAGTAGCACTTGCAAGTCACCTACAAAATACCAACAATAATGAAATGGCCTGATGTTTAGCTTAATAGAGTGATGTGCAATCACACATCTACTTGAAAATAACAAACTATTCTGAGATTATCACACGGGGACTAAAATTCCCCAATGTTTTGAAGCAGCTTAAAAACGTGTTATAATAAACGTTAGATACTCACAGCAGTAGGAACATTTTTGCCACAAACAGGTACAGGCCCAGTATTCGAGAGTTTGGTGTAAGGTTGGCCGCTATTTTTATTGAGTATTCGCACTTGTCGACAGGTACCATGCGAACTCCTGGTTTTACGCAGAATTTCTCCAGGAATCGAGTCCATTTTCACAAAAGACAAAAAATGAATCAACAGCTTCAAGTTCAACAAACGTCAAACTCGGCAATCCAGATGACTCGAATGTTGCCGAGTACAGACGAAAATGACCGACCGGCTTGTTATGACAGTTATTAGAATAGTTGTTATCACTGTTGTGTGTTTTATTTTGTAAAACAAATTATAAATTAATATATCATTATAATATTGAATTTAATTAAGGTTTCTTAAATTACGTTAAATGTCTGGAGGTCGGGAATTTGTGACTGAAGTAATTGAATTGTACCGAGGAAATACTTGTCTGTGGAAAAAAAAACTGACAAGCATTATCATGATAAGAATGTAAGAAGTATTGCATTGGAAAAGTTGGTGGAGTTTTCAAGACAAAAGATCCTTCCGCTGATAAGAATGTGGTACAAAAAAAAATTAACTCTATGCGAGGTTCTTTTCGTAAAGAGTTGAACAAGGTAAGTTCAATTTGATTGAGAGCGGTACATATATTTGAAGTAAAAAATTGCCAAAATATACACCAGGTTACGCCATTTCATTGGAAACAATATATTAACTTGAATGAGGAATACGGGTTAGTTTTTGATTTAAACAAAATTGTGCGGATATATGGAATAGTTTTTTTATTGAACTCCGTAATACAATTGCATTGACTGATTTGTTAAGAGCAGAAATCAAGACTAGAACTTATAGTTTTAATACCACGTATACCACGTTTCCATGGCACTTCAAAACATTTTTGAAAAATAATTTTGCTCAAACCAAAAGTGTTTCCATGATGAGTTTTGAAAACTGTTTTGAAATGTATAAACTCCTTGCCCTGTTATCTCGAAAGGTTATGCTACTTGGTTCTATTTTCGCTTTTTTTTGTGCTTATTTTGTTTTAAAAAGTTTATTAATCTATTTTTATAGTATAAAATCTTCTAAGGACCAAATATTTCTTTTACTTTGTTGACTTTCTTCCATTTCAATAAAAATTGAAAATTAAACAAACCACTTTAACTGACAAAACTTCAGAAAGTAGAACCATCTGGTTTTGAAAAACAATGTTTTCAAAACAGTTTTGAAGTGCCATGGAAACGTAGTAATAATTTGGCTAATTATGATTTAATAAATGAAGCTGCATATTTTAATGATAATTTAATGATTGAACATGTTGCTGGATATTTAAAATAAGAACGGAGTTATTAAATTTGAATTATAAAAGGCACAATAAAGAGGATCAACAAATATGTTCATTGTGTGCTACAGATGAAGTAGAATCAGTTTTTCATTTTATGTGCAGTTGTCCGGCCTTGCGGAAATATAGGATTATATATTTTAGTCATGATTATTTGTCAAAATGTGAATTGTTGCGGCATTTGAAAGCTGGTCTGTTGTTCTGAAGTATTGTAGGCCTGGTCATTTAGACTCAAATTTACTAATTAATCTAAAGTAGAAAATTATGAGTAGAGTATTTCAATAATATTATTTTTTGTATTTCAAATGTAAAGGCAGGGGTTATTTTTATATTTATTTATTTACTTTCTTATTTTTTTTTAAATTATGTTACCTACTTGAATCTTTTGTTATTTATAGAAAATAAAGTAAAAAGTAAAGCCTTTGAACTTCCCCCGATGGTATGTACCAGGGGTATCTGTCAAAATGTTATCCATAATTTTGAATTGTATTTGTTTTTTTTGCAAAGTAATAAAGACAGTTTATTATTATTATATTATATTTGAAGCAACAGTAATAAAAATTACATTCCTTGCTGCTTTTAGGTGAAGGCATCCGAGCGGTCTGGTGCAAGTGCAGAAGATGTACATACACCCAAAGTTTTGTACTTTGATTTAATGCTTTTCGTGGAAGACCGTGTTCCCAGACAATCGCGCAGTGTGCAATCTTCTTAAGATGATATGCCTTTCGATGGTGATGATGAGGTAAGAATAAAATGTTCATTGTTAAAATATCAACTAATTTAATGGAAGAATATAAAAGTAACATAAGTAACATGAAAATATCAGCTCAACAACATTTTACAAATTAGCAACCTGGTCATGCTGCATTGAAATAGTTCACATACATTCCCCTTACCAACTTCGCTCGTGAATTTGAGTTTCCAGTATTCCTTTTCAACGATGCCAATGAACTTTCAAAAGCCTGTTGCTGCAAATCATCTTCAGTCATATAATTAGAGCAACTCTTCCGAAGAAAATTATGCAGAACGCAGCAACATAGCACGTCTGTCTCAATCTTGTCTAAATCTAGTGCTATATTGCTGTGGAAAAGTCTGAAGCGGTTAGCCAATATACCAAACACATTTTCGACGACTCTTCTAGCGCGAGAAAGTCTGTAATTGAAAATTCAACGTGCAGTATTCAATGTTTTTTGGTTAAACTGTTTCATAAAATCAGTCTACTGCTAGCTCTCAAAGAGGTTACATGTTCTTCACTGTTTAAGTTTGTGTATTGTTTTGTGTTTTGTTTTATTATTTTATTTGTGGATACCAGTGTGATCCTATTGAAAGGATTAAACCTAAAACAATAAGAGAATACTATCTTGAAGGTAGGACAATTAATTTTATATTCACCCATATCATTTCACACTTTCAATTATTTTGAAATGGTTCTGTGTGGTTTCTGTGTCAACCATGTACCAACAAGAAATGGAAAGAGTATACAATGCTGTGCATGCCTAAATACCTTTCACGTAAATGAAAAATGTAGTCAGTTGCGTGACAATGACTATGAATTTCTTAAGGGGAACAATCAGCTGACCCTTTGGAAATGCAAAATTTGCACAGCAAATAGACGAGAGAGTCTGCTTATACAGCGTGGAGCCATACCCCTCGAGCAATCTAATTCACCAGGGTCCAGCCCCCCCCAAAGCACCTGTCAGAAACCGATGTCGGAACTACAGGAATTTAAACAGCTTATGTTATCCAAATTCGCTGAACAGGCCTCTCTAATAAACGATTACAAACGTTCAGTCGATTTCTGCTGTAGTAAGTACGATGAATTTTTAGACAAATTAAACCTTGCCATCAGTGACAACTTTCGTCAAGATAAAGAAATCGAGGTTCTAAATAAGAAAGTCACTGAATTAAAAAATCAAATAGAGAACCAAAATACCGAAATCTGTGATTTACAGCAAAGGATGAGGATGAATAACATCGAAATAACAGGAGTCCCTCAAACCGATAGTGAAGATGTTATCGATATCATGAATCTAGTGGCCAACAAACTAAACATCGACTTCAAGACTGATGATGTGGAGAGAGCGCACCGAGTTCCTTCTTTTAGTAAAAATAAAATAAATCCAATAGTGGTCCGCTTCCAACATTATTCATCAAAAGTGAAGTGGTTAGAGGCCTTCAAACCACACAAATTCAAACTTTCGTCTCTAGACTTATCATCGGAATTATTCCCTTCAGAGCAAAAGATTTTCATATCGCATCACCTTTCACCGGCGAACAAAAAACTACTCTACGAAGCACGGCAGTTCGCGAAGGAATTTAGCTTCAAATATGTTTGGTGGAACGGTAATAATGTATTGTTGAAGAAGGAAGACACCTCCCAGGTGCTAAAAGTCAACAGTGAAATTATTGAAAAACTAAAAGTGTCACTAAAAAAGTAACTCCCAGCCTGATTAGAGCCTTTCTACTGAAAGTCCAGTGAGATATGACTTATTTAAAAATAAATATAAATGTTTGCACATCCTATTCTTTTTATGTAAAAAATTATAAATATTTCTATATGCTGAGATCAGGTATCACCTGGTCAAGTTTAGCCCACCCAAGTCCTGGCTCTGGCTCTCGTCACTCAAACTATTTCTTCTTATTTATTAATATTACTAAAATTAATCGCCTGGTTTTGCTGGTGCCTGGTATTGAAATGAGACATGAAATTATCATTTATTCTCTCTATTTCATTCTATTTTACTCGTGTATTTTCCTTTCTAAAATTAACTGTGAAATTCCTTTGCGCCCATTTACTTACAAACGTAAGTATACTATTGTATTCTTAATTGTCACTCTCCTTAACTGTTTACTATTTCACTCCATCGTACATAGGCATGCACAGTTAGGTTCAACATGTCCGAGATCCTAAAGTATGAGTTCGATCCTATCAACTGCCTCTATTTTAATCACGATTCTCACCTAAAAAAATATATTACACAGGCTAATGGTACACGGATAATTCACCTTAATATACGAAGTTACGGGAAAAATTTTAATTCACTAGAAGTCTTATTGCACGACTTGGATTACTGTTTTGAAATTGTAGTCCTGACGGAGACGGGAATCGACGAATCCACAGACATTCCTATTCTTGCTGGCTACTCAGTTCTAAAGAGTAAGCATAAAGCTAACAAATGTGAAGGTGTGTTGGTATTCGTTAGGGATGGGAGGTTCTCGGTGACTCACCATGATACAGTGGTAGCGGGGGCTAGCTCAGTACATCTGACTCTGGAAGACCTGTC